>CM065374.1:21740895-22940895 GCA_033032245.1 Poecilia picta
CTTTTAGTTTGACATTTTCCAGAAAAAACAAAACAAAACAAAACAAAACATTAATTAGACTCTGATATTAAAACAGATGGATGGGGATAATATTAGAAAGCTGTGTAAAAGTCAGTTTAGTGACTCATTTTAATTCTTTCTATTCCAACTTTGCATCATATTAAGAGGCCGTGTCTTTCCTGTCATGGGGAATGTTTTATTGGAGCATCTGCATCGCCTTATAATAAAAGAAGGTTTGGGAAGAAGCAGGCCGGTACCGCTACAGCTTAAACGCTGTTACCCACTGCCTCTCAGTGCTTTCTGTTTCTCTGAAAATAGTGGTTAAGGAAAACACAAAAGCCTTCATTTTATCCTCATCAATTTCCAGGAAGTAAACTATTTTTTTTGTGCAAAACTGAACCTTTGCTTTGATTAATAAGTCACACCTCATTCACACAGTTCCTCCCCTGTTGTTTTTGTTTGTGCTCTGCACTGCCGATCCTCTCAGGGATTGTATAGCTGGCTGCAGTCCACAGTGATGGCTCTGCTGATTCAGGAAAATACAAGTTCCTCGTCTCCAGCATGGGCTGCAATTCACTGTCATTCTTTTCTTTCCTCCTCCTGGTGTGTTTATTGAAATCTACCATTAAAATCTTTTTTTCCCCCTCACAATATATATATAGATATCTATAGATATCTATATATATATAGATATCTATATATATAGATATCTATAGATATCTATATATATCTATAGATATCTATATATATAGATATCTATATATATATATATAACTTATTCATCTTTTAAGGGTGATTTTTTGGCACCACTAAAAATGTAAAAAAAAAAAAAACATTGACATTGCTCTAAAAAGATAATATGTGATGCATTGTGGGATGTTTCCCAAAGTAACCAATGCTTCAGCTTGGTATCTGAACACAGAGATGCATTTTTATATGCATTGACCGTGTAAATGCAGATTTAGGTAATCCAAAATAAAGAGAAACAAGTGTCAGACTAGTAAAAACTGAAATCCTCTACTGATTTCAGGACAGAATGGTTGCCTGCAATACTTTGTATGTCTCTTAGGTGACTACTTAAACTGAGACTTCACAGTCTGTGAGCCCCAAGGATCCTGAAGTGCCATGGAGGAGATGGAGAGTTCACACTGTCCAGAAACACTAAATAATCAGGCATAGCTGAGGTTATAGTCTTTGCAATAAATCCCAGCTATTAGAATGTCTATTAAGTTCAGGATGGTCAAGTGTTCATTACTCTCCTCCTGCCACAGCCATTAGCATTAAAAGAAGACTTAAGTCTTTACCATTAAGGGTCTAAGAAGTGCATTAGATGCTTTGATTGAGCTTTTATGATTTTGGACGTCTGAACTGAAAAGCTGCTTTCTATCGTGTTAAGTTTCAGTGTGCTTTTTGATGAGCTTTTGTGTTTCTGCTTGTTGTCACGCTCTCACAGTTGGGACAGTTCTTCATTCAGTAGCACTGCTGAGAGAGTCATTTTCTTCTGACCCACCCAAGTGCTATCCCAGAGATTTCAAACAATCTGCACCACTGGATTCGCATACACAACTCAGTTATACTTTGTTCACGAAATATTGCTTTGAGGTCCAAAAAAATTGTGTGTGAAGATCTTAATTTTCTACCTCACCAGTAACCTCTAGTAATGTAATCAAGACTGAAATCACAATGGAAACAACATAATTTTCATTATTTAAGAAACATAGGAAAGGTGTAGACGGAGGGTGTCGGATCAGATGTGATTGATGTTAAGATTTTCAGCCTACAAGCCAAACTGGTGTCACTCTCAACACACACACTAATAGTGAAACACAATGGTGGCAGCATCATTGACACAACAGAAGTTGGTCAGAACTGAAGGGAAGATGGATGGAGCTAAATACAGGCCAATACTGAAAGAAAACTTAAATCTCAAGCCGTTAAGATAGCTTAAAGACTTGAGACTTAGGTTGGCCTTACAACTGGACATCAAGCCTAAACACAGCAAGAGCTGCAATGAAAAAGTTGAAATCAAAGTCTTTTCATGTGTTAGTGCCTAAATCTAATTGAGAATCTGTGACAATACTAGAGAATTCCTGCTCACTGCCACTCTCCATTCACTCTCAATTCAGTCAATAAATGCACACTGCATTCCAAGTATGTGTGCAGGTCTGTAATCATTATTAATTACAAATCCAACAAAAATCCAACGTGGTGATATTGTTTCATCGTAGTTGTCTTTGTTTGAATATTGTTACTATTGTGATGCTGAACACATTGCACTTCCGTCAAAAAGCTACAATATAACCATTGTGTATTTTCTGTTGTTTCTCTTTGGCAGGTGGTGGGTGGAAGAAATCACAGCCCAGTGCTGGATCCCAGAGGGACTGTTAGTGTTGCAAGGCCCCTTAAGACGAAGAAGGGTGCATGGAGGGATCAAGGCCTCTAAAACCAGGGACATCAGCCTGCCTCTGGTTGGGACTGGTCTCTGTGGCCGTAGCTTTCCTTTGTACAGAGGCCCGGACTACTCCGAGCCCTTTACTCAGCCCCAACAATGCCACCTGCAAGGGCAACTCAAAATGCCAGACAGGGATCATCCTCCCCATCTGGTATCCCGAGGATCCGTCCATGGGAGATAAGATTGCTCGGGTCATTGTCTATTTTGTGGCCATGATTTACATGTTTCTTGGTGTGTCCATCATTGCCGACCGTTTCATGGCAGCCATTGAGGTCATCACCTCCCAAGAAAGAGAAATTGTCATCAAAAGGCCCAATGGGGAAACAACGACGACCACAATTCGGGTGTGGAATGAAACAGTTTCCAACCTTACTCTCATGGCCTTAGGCTCATCTGCCCCTGAGATTCTGCTCTCTGTGATTGAAGTTTGTGGACATGAGTTCAAATCTGGTGACCTTGGTCCATCGACAATTGTTGGCAGTGCAGCTTTCAATATGTTTGTCATCATTGGCCTCTGTGTGTCCGTCATTCCCCAAGGTGAAGTGCGCAAGGTCAAACACCTGAGAGTTTTCTTTGTCACAGCAGGCTGGAGCATCTTTGCTTACATCTGGCTCTACATGATCCTGGCTGTTTTTTCTCCCAATGTAGTCCAGGTCTGGGAAGGCCTGGTCACACTATCCTTTTTTCCCATATGCGTCCTACTCGCCTGGGTAGCAGACAGACGACTGCTCTTCTACAAATTTATGCATAAGAAATATCGCACTGACAAACACAGGGGTGTCATTATTGAGACGGAAACAGAACGCTCCAAAGGGATTGAGATGGACGGCAAGATGGTCAACTCTCACTTTATGGATGGAAGTGCAACCAGTAATCTGATTGGTTTGATTGAAAGCAAAGAGGTAGATGAGTCCCGTCGGGATATGATTCGTATCTTAAAGGACCTAAAGCAGAAGCACCCAGAGAAAGATCTTGATCAGCTGGTTGAGATGGCTAATTACTACGCTCTCTCACATCAGCAAAAGAGCCGTGCCTTCTACCGTATCCAGGCCACTCGAATGATGACAGGCGCTGGGAATATCCTAAAGAAACATGTAGCAGAACAAGCAAAGAAGAGCGCCAGTGTGCAAGAGGTGCACGTGGAGGAACCCGAAGAGTACGTGTCCCGGATAGCATTTGAGCCTGCTGCCTACCAGTGCCTTGAGAACTGCGGTGCTGCCATCCTGACTGTCACTAGAAAGGGTGGCGACATCAACAAGACGATCTACGTGGATTATAAAACAGAAGATGGCTCGGCTAATGCTGGAGCAGACTATGAGTTCACAGAGGGCACGGTGGTGTTCAAACCAGGGGAAATAATCAAAGAAATAAGCATTGGCATCATAGACGATGACATCTTTGAAGAAGACGAGCACTTCTTTGTGCGTCTCAATAATCTTCGGGTCTTGGAAACTGAAGACGAGGTGTTGTCTGCCAACAGCCTCCCATACCCAAAGGCCATCCTAGGATTTCCCACTGTGGCAACGGTGACTATTCTGGATGACGATCATTCAGGCATTTTCACGTTTGAGAGTGGCTCAGTTCACATCAGTGAGAGCATCGGCATTATGGAAGTGAAAGTGCTGAGGACTTCTGGAGCAAGGGGAACTGTCATTGTGCCTTATCGCACAGTGGAGGGACTTGCCAAAGGCGGAGGGGAGGACTTTGAAGACACCTATGGAGAACTTGAGTTCAAAAACGACGAGACCTGGTAAGAAGAATCCTCTTGTTTTTGGAGCAGTTGTTTCTACTCAGTTTTATTGGCTGATGTTCAATAAAGCATCAGCCTGATGTCAGCCAAACATCAGGCTGACAATCTGCCAGTCAGTGGCTGATTGTTATGGATCAAGGCTTTTAGATCAAAAATACAATGTGTTTTGGAACCATAATGAAATAATATAACTTGAGAATTATTTCTTCAACAATTTTAATTTCTATTTTACATTGCATTTAATCATGCATAAGCTTTAAGTGTTAGTGCTCTTTAGCAGTCTGCTGGAAACGGCATTTTGTTTTGCTCCAAAGGTTCAGCTCATTCTTTGACATACAATAATACAAATCTTACCTATTTATGTGGCATTTCTACTCAAAGGTTTGTGAACTTTGACTCTCTGTTTTTCTCTCGTTAGTTAGACAGCAAACACACTCATTTGACGCTTGTTTTTTCTGTGTGGAGAGTTTTCCTATCATTAGGCAGCTTTGACAGCAACCATCTGTTTTTCACGTGATGGAGATTCCATGCAAGTGTGGAAACAGGAAGTCCTGAAGTAAACCCTCTCTTTGCCCTTCAACTCCCTGCTGCTTTGTTTTCTCCATTCCCGGAGTTTTGCACGTTTCCCTTTTTCCCCAGGTTCTCTTCATGCCTTGTCAACTTCCTCTGACAAAAAAAACAACAACAAAAAACAGAGCGGATGGATAGAAGCCTAGTTAGAAGACAGATTTACTTCCAAGGTCAAAGGTCTGGCTTTGATTTATATAATCAGTGTGTGACAGTGTTTTGTGTTTGATGGTGGATGGTGTTGAAATGAATTATGACACATGAAGATTTAATTTCTTCTGAGCGGAGCCGTCAATAAAAATGCTGTGATTGGTAATGATGTCTTACGTAAAGCGGGTATGTTATGTAGTCTTGTCAGCTAAACCATCTGTCTATAATGCTGGACTACAACAAACCTAGTCATGCAACATTTGCTAGTGTTAAAATGATGGTAGCAAACTGTGCTGTTCCATAGAGAGCGTTTGTCGATTAGACAACATTCCAGCACATTATGGTTCTGGCGTCTCTGGAATGCACCTTTGCAGGCACTCGTGTTGTACATGTTGACCTACAGCCACTTAACCACAGAGACAAGTGTCTGCTGTTCCCCCATTCTCTACCAAATGGACCTAACTGGCAGAGACTGGGCTGCAGTGTGAGGGCTGAGACAGCCCTGGAGAACAATGGCAGGGGGATGAGTGTTGGGAGATCATCATGCTCCAGGGACCTGCTGAGCACTCTGGATTTTACTTGATTTATGTGGGAGAGGCTTTTGGGTTGGACCCGAAGGCTGCTGAGGGAATACAGGGAGGAGATGTGGTGATGCAGTTGTGATGATGATGGTTTATCGATCTGCTTGCTGTGTTGCATATCGTGCTGAATGTTAGAGTCTCACATAGTGCTGCACTTCTCTACCAAGGGGATGTAAATCCAAGGAAAAAAAGACATGCTGTTATTGGTTAACTCTGAGAGATCTTGAATAAAATCAGACTGCATAATAATTTGCTGGATATTTAGGGGGAGAAAAAAATGACAAAATTACAGAGAGCTATTGAGGAACACTTGTCTTTCCTTAGAAAAGCGGTGTAGTTAATAACCAATGTGTTCAGTGGCAGGGTTACTTATTAGCAGAGAAAAAGATAACGTCTCTCTCTGGACTCGGCTGCTGTGCATCACAATGAATCAGTTTGTATCAATTTTGACACAAATGGAGAATGTCTTAAAAGATCTTTTGTGTAAATATCGACTGTTAGAAATGAATTATTTTAAAAACCATGTTACACATTACAGATAAAACCTTTATTTCTAATAACACAATGTTCCTATGAATTACCTTTGTAATTTTTTGCATACCACTTGATGAAGCCGTGCTAGTTGTTCTCCCAGTCTTTCTACATACTTCAGACTCAGATGTACTGCTGGTTTGGTCTATTTACGACCCAGTTCTGGAATGAGTATCACCACTGTTCCTCTCTTACCTTCAGCAGTTTTCACTCACCACAGTTCTTCTTTTAAACAAGTAGATGTCTCTATAAATAAAATCAGCCTGTTGTATTGATTCAACAGAATATAAATATATATCGATGTAGAGGTTAATCCAGTAAAAAAATTAAAACAAATCCACTGAAGACAATTCAACTAATTAGTCTGAATAGTTTGAGTAAATAGAAACTGAATATTTTATTAAGAGGAAAAGTTATCCAAATCATGAATTAGCTCTGATTAATCATATTTTTGGGGTTGAGGTCCAACAGCCTGATTACGGTGTTACCAGTAAAAATCAAGGAATGACCAAAGAGACCCAATCTGACAAAATGAGACTAAAATAAATCAAAAAGCAACACACTGCCCTCCAATTTAAAGAATTGTCATAACGGATAAAAAACAGTCATTGACATTCTCACTGCAAAAAGATATAAGGCCTAATAACCAAAGTTATTATAGAGACAATATTCTTAAACAAGGAACTATTATGCCAAAAAAAAATCACTATGATATTAAGCAAAAGATAAACACAAACTATTGAATAAATGTGATACAATATAAATCAAAATATGGTGGAACTAATTCAGTTTAATTATTAATATAATGCAACCATCTCTCTGCAATCCACATAGAAGACCGGATCTGGGTTTGAGCTGCGCTTTTGCAGAGCTTCCAAAATTTCCAGCACTCTTAAATTGTAAAAAGAAAAAGAAAAGGAAAAAAAGGGAGAAAGAATTATCTTTTTTTCCCAATAAAAAAAGCTGCTAAAGAGTACCACTTTATCCACAATCATGCCAAAAGTTTGACAGGAACATTTCCAAAATATTAATTTTCTCAGGGAAAAGGAATATTTCAAAAATTCACAGAAGACAAAATTACCTCGTTGGTTCTTCTGCAACCTAAAACCCTCTCCTCAGAGTCATTTCTCTCTCTCTGTGGGACACAAAGATTGTTATAAAACGTGTTTGCCTCCGCTGCCCTACATTCATATTTAACCAGGGAAATGTTATATTTTCTCTTGCCAGAAGGAGTTCCTCTGTTACAAGGTTAAAACAGTTCTTGGTGTGAAGCCATCGTAGTGAGTAGATGAAGGGAGAGTGCACCATGTGTGAGAAGAGACCGAGTGTTTAATGCCCTTCAGCACAATTAGATCACACAATGCTCTCTATCTGGTTCCCTTGCTATCGACCACATATAAGACTGCTAAAGTGTTGTGTGTATTTGTATCCAGTTTACGTAAATGTCTGCTTTCAGTAGTTTAATTAATTGTTGCTTTTGTGTTTTAGGTGATTGGATCTTTGTGTAAGCTGGTATTTTATTCCTCCATGTTTTTATACTTCTCTCATAACACGGCCCAAGATGATACCACACAATTATTTTCAATGAATCACAATATTATTGAAAACTTCATTTACCTCATTAACATTAAAGATTAATTACACGCAGAATGATGTTTTCCAGCATTTATTTTGTTAACTGTGATGATTTTCCACTTACAGCTAAAAAAAATATGACATTTAGGTTTAACATTATTAATCAGACCATAAAAAAAAGAAAAAAAAATTAACAGAAATGTGGGCTTAATGAAAAGAATGTCTGTTTCGGGAACAAAATATTATTTTCCAAAGGCACTTACTAATCTGTGAATCTCATAAGAACACTTATTTTAATTTATTAGATGTGACCGAAGGCACATATTTGCATTCACTCAGCTGGTGTGCTAATATTTTAGTAGAAAATGGCATTCTGTTATCAAACACATGCTTCAGAGTTGCTTTGACTCTTTCATACATGTGTAAGGAATCCTTGCATCTCCCGTGGCAACCATTCGGGGGTGCCTAAGAACTTAATAAGTTGCCTAGCGGCAGAAACAAATAGCGTTAGGCTACGTTCACACTGCAGCCTGAAGTGACCCAATTCCGATTTTTTGCAGTGGTCGTTCACACATCCTGTGTAGTTCTCCAGTGTGAACTGCAAACGACATGAAAGTGTGGCAACTGAGGACGCAATAGCATCACACACAGAGCATATGCTCAGTGTTTGCGAAAGTAAACATGGATGCTAACGGTGGAGCATAGCTTAAAGTTGTTGTCCGACCGGAGCAGCATATAAACAACTTAATCCTCGTTATAGTCCATTATGGTTGTTATTCTTTCCGCTTGCGCATCAGGACACAGAAATGTGACGTTTGTTGAGTATCGATGATGTTCAGGTCGAATGAATGCGACCTGGACATTATGTCACATTTGAATCAGATACGTAGTGGATACCGGAAGTGGCCCAGGTCGCTTTCGAAAAGAATCTGACCTGTGTTGTTCAGACTGTCATGGAAAAGATCAGATACAGGTTGAATTACGTAAATAAAAAATAAATAAATAAATAAATAAACCGAATCGGGTCACTTCAGGCTGTAGTGTGAACGCAGCCTTAGCCTGGCAGAATGACACGATGTTGAACTACATCACTCCTAAAACGGATATAAATGGCATCATGAACCATCGCTGTCATGACGACGTGCTGAAGGCGGAGTGTCCGAAAGCGTAGGAGGGTCTTAAAGAGACCGAGGCCAATTTCACGGTGTCAGATACGGCTACTATGGACAGTGAATTTTCTTTCTAAATGTTTTTCATATATGCAGCAGTAGTCACTTGGCTGTGCTTTAAAATGACCCTATGTCCTAGAAAATATACAACGTAAAATAACGCCTTTAATGATTTCTCACTGGGTTGTACCCCTGTTTGGTATGAAAACAATAAAATGACAACAAATTAAAATTCCTGTTGGTGGTTTTGCTGCTAAGTCCACATAAAGAAAGATAATGATAATTAAATGCCTCTCCTCCCTTTAGTGGCTCATAGAAGGAGGATTAAGTGTTGCTAATGGGGACGGTGCCTCGCCATACATTCTCAAAGGATTCATATTCTCCTACAGGTGAGACGGTGTGCAGCCCAGAGATAGCTTTGTTAATAAAATAAAGTTCATTTTTTGGGGGGGGAGGACTGTACTGGGGGGGGAGGGTTTTAGTCTTTGTGATGACTCCGATTAACATTTAGGCCTCCTGAGAAAACTATCTCCAGGCTGGGAGCTGCCTGTGTAAAGCTGCAGAGAATATTAAAGTAATAAAGGTTGCCAGGTTGTGTTTCCTTATTGAGCCGGAGAAGATAACACAGCTGAGAAGCTTCATCCCTGGAGAGGCCAATGTTTAACTAAGCGCTGATGGATTCATAAACAAATGAGTGGTGTGCGGCAGACGGACCAGAATCACTCGGAGTATTCGTGGTCGTAAGGGGGAACAAATCGTCCTGTGCATTCACATGCAACCTTTAAAGATTTATAATTGCGCCGACGATAAAATGCATGATTTTTGACCTTTTCTAGGCGCCGAAGTCTTTTCCTGAAATGTTTCCTTGGGTATTTGTGGAATGTGTAAGGCGCTACCGCCTCCTGGCATCATGACTGACAGGACACATGTTTACTCTGATCCTCGTCCTGCTGAGTGAGGCAGCTTTCCCCCAGCCAGCACTTTTCCATATATCCCAGAATGGACCCACGGGGCTTACCTTACCCGCCTGCAGCCGGTGCCCTGACACCGCCTGGGTCGTCTTCAGCTCAGCTTATCATATTCGCGGCTGCTGCTTTCTGTTGTTTCATTAAGGCTAGCCTTATAGTCCCTGGTCTCTCTGAAATGTCTTTCTACTTTTGGTTGTCGTGTTTTGTTTAGTTTTGTTTTTTTTCTGTAATTTGTTGGAATTGTTTCAGTAGTATTATTCAGTTTTCTTTGTCATAGTTTGAATGCAGTTTAAATAAAACGGATTTCTAGTATTTTCAGTAAGAATATTCAGAATTATGAACAAATCCATCCGGTTGTTTCTGGTTTTTGAACTTTGGTTTCTGCAAATCATTGTTGCACTCATTCCAGTTTCTCTTTAAGAAATGTAAACAAAAAATATTTATTCACATTATTTCTGTCAGAATTTGTTTGATGACCTGAAACATAAAAAAACAACAAATAATAAAAACCCTCTAGGAGGAAAACTACTATAATGGAAATGTTGATTTTTGTAAAAAATAAATAAATAAAAAATCACTGGGATAAGCCCGGCTCAGAGTGAATGTTGTGATGGTCCCGGGCCTGAAACCAGAGCGCGGCGCGGTACCAGATATGGTTCTTGAATTAGTGTCTGCCAGTCTGTGAGTACACAGTGCAGGCATTCTGATGCTGCCTTCAATCATGTTCTTGCTTTATGCCAGGAGATTTCTATTTTTAACTCGCTGATATCTGTAGGTTGTCCATAACCTTTGGGATACTTCATGAGACACCAAAGACAAATTAAGATTAACGACGACGAACAAAACGGCTCAGCTATCGACGCGATCTGTGTGTAACAGCCATCCTGCAATTCATGACATTGGATGAAGAAGAGCAGACTATCACAGAACCTTACAACTAAAAGCAATTTTTGACAGTAAAGTAAGACAAAGTACTCAACAAAAGACACACACACACACACACACACACACACACACACAACAACACACACACACCAAAACAACACCCCCCCCCGCCCCCCCCCCAAAAAAAACAGGAAAGTATCTGTACTGTCAGTACATGCACTGAGAAAACAAGAAAAATAGAGTCCAGATTCCAGCCGGTGATCTGCTATCTCTGAGGAATCAACGCAGCCAAGAACCAAAAATAACTGGAGGAATATCAAACCTGCAGGACCAACGGGGTCTCAAGGTTGCCCCTGGCGATATTAGATTTGAAACAGCAGCAAATCTGTCCTTAATAGCCCACTTTATGTAGCCATAAAAAACATTGCCAACAAAGAAGGGAAGGAGAGGCATATATTAAGTGGCTTCTTTAAATTTTGTGACCCTGGAGTGTTGATGACTCATCAGTAATCATTGGAAAGTCTTCCCCAGTTGCATATCCACAAATGTTTCTGTGGAACTTCACTCCGAAAATATTTGCGGACTTTTTTGTTAAGCATATCTAAAATAGTTTTGGAAGGAAAATACGGCTTGGGAGGATGAAAGAGCAAGGATAAGTGCTACTTGACACGCCATTTTCTGGTGTTTTCAAAACAGCCAATCCAGCAGCCCTATTCATTTTCCTGGGCACCTATTGGCTTTACCCTGAAGAGCAAAGACAGGGAACACTGTGGTAGTGCTAAGACAAGTTTCCATGGTGCAAATGAATACATACTGAGATTTACTTGGTGTTCGTACTATTAAAACAAGCAGTTATGAACGTTTTTAGAGTATTCAGGGTTTTTAACTGTTCACATCCAGCTGTTGTTCCTAACGCCCAAAGATTAACTCATTGAAAATAAACCCGAAGAGATTTTCTTGAAAAGAGAATTATTTTCCAATTTACAATGTTTCTTTGAGTTTTTGTGCCAATACTGTTTTTTCTTTAGGAAATACAATTCATAGTTAGCTTTCCCACTAAACAAGATTTATATATTTTCTTTTTTTTGGTGTGTATTGGTGACTTCACATTTTGGGTTTTAATGTTTTAAAACAAAATGATTTGGAGCTGACATCTAAACCTTTTTAGCATCTTACATTAGCATTACTAGCTTGTTAACTCTGGTGTATTTTAAGAAAAAAGTAAGTGTTTGTCTAGTACGTTGGTCTTTAAGCCAGACGCTAACTGCTTTTTTTTTGTTAAACGATAGACTCTTCAAAAATATTGATACTAATAAAATCTAAGTATTAAGACAAGGCAAAAAGAGCAAAATTTTACATGGTTGCAAAACTACTAAGTAGCAGAAGAAAAGCCAATGATGAAGCACATGAAGTAAAAACAGCAACAAACTAAAGCTAATTACAAGTAAGTAAGTCATCTTTATATTATAAACTTAAAAGTAGTTCATTTGTTTGTTTGTAGTAAATGAAACCATTTTATCCATTAGCTTTCAGAAGCTCCGTTTCCTGTAGAAACGTGATCAAAACCTCATCGATATTCCGCTAATGTAAAAAAAAAAAAACTCCCACAATTTTGCAATTGCTTCGTTTCCATTAAATAAGAAGCGCAATTTAAAATCACACCTGAGTAAGGTTGGTTAAATTCATTCACGTGACGTCATGGAAAACACGCCGCGTCATCATCCTCAAACTGGTCTTCTCTGTTTGCGTCACTGGCGGCGTCCGGTTGTGTTTTTTTTTGATCGTGTGGTTGTTGCGACGCGAAAAATGCGTTTCCATTGCAAAATAAACCAATTTCGAATCAGCAAAAAAGAAAAAAGACAAGACAAACACATCCTAAAGGCAGAACTTTTTTTTTTTTTTTTAAATTGCCGTATTTCCATTGTGCAAGTTTATTTTCATAATTGGTCAATATAAACGCAACCGGAGTGTCCGCTGTCTCAGCTTTGTACCGCAGTCTCTTATGTTTCCATCCATGTCAGGAGACGTATAAATAAAACATTTGCTCTTGAGAAATGGACGCAGTCTGGTCGCGGTCAATATGGGTCACCGCTCCCATTTCGTCCGCCTCTCGCCACCGCGGCGGTCCGCGCGGCTCTTCCTGCCCGTGCAACTAATTCCAGCATCTGCAAACCTTGATAAAGGTCAGTCCTGCTCCGTGGCTCCTTCCTGCCTGGACGGAGCAGCGGCTTTTAAAAGCACAAATCAATACGGCTCCGCAAAGAACGGAGCGGATCCAACATGCTGCGGCAGCGGCAGCGGCTCTTTCCCGCTCCCGTCTTTTCACATCTTCCACAGACAAAAGACGTTAAAATCACATGAAAGCGCGAGATGTTTCTGTAAATTTTTTAAAGCAGTCAGCTGATTTCAATGTGAGAATTTTGCTGCCGGCGCTGGATGTCTGGCTAATGTACAAGTGAACAACTCTGAAGGCAGATGGAAGCAGTAAAGCTGAAGGAATGAATTCAAATCAGGGTTGCCCCCCCCCCCCACCCTCTCCATCATGGAAGTCTGTAAACCTCCATTTCTCCCAAACACATCTTGCAATAATCTGCATATAGATATTATCTCCAATTAGATGGTGTATTGTATTTTCAGGACTATTAACAGTGCAAATACACATCTTAAATATTTGATACGGTGTTAAATAATTCTTCATTTGACATGTAGGTGGTTTTTATTGTGATTATCAGATATAATGTGACATTTTTATGGAGCAGCAGTTTCTGTTTTCTAGTTTTTACAAAATGTTCTCACTTCTTTGTTTTAGATTTCCTCAACAAAAAAAAATCACATTTATGTTGTATTTAGTCTGTACTTAAGCATAGTAAGGATATGGTAGGTAGAAAAAAGATGGAAAAAAGAAGTAAAAAAAAAGAGATTAATCTCAGAGATTTTCTAGAAAAAAACGTGGAAGTTTCTGAGTTTGAAAAGTTGAGAAGTTTTGATTTTTGAAAGTCAGATATTTCCTTGTTTTTTCTGAGATGAATCTCAAAGTTTTTGGCAAAAACGTACTCCTTCTTTTCTTCTGTCTACATGCTGTTGTGGTACTTTGACTTGACCACTCCAAACTAATTATGTTTTCAACAATTTTACCAAAAATGTTTAAATCTACATAATGTAATTAATCTGCAGTACAATGAATGTTTTCTCCTTGAGCCTCTGAAACCGCTCTGGTCTCCTTGTTGTTCTGATGGATGAAGTTGTGAGCACTGTTGTCAGGAAATGTGAGGAAACCTCTGCAGTTGCCTAGAATCTATTTTTGGATTTTTTTATACTTCTGTGAACAGACTTCCTTGGACATCTCCTCTTTTTGTTTTCCCACACAGTCTGTTTGACTATCGGCTGATGTAGTCCAGATAGTGAACTGAGTCTTTGTTGAATTATTTCATAATATCTGACCATATAAAATGCCACATAAAAAACTCGTATTGATGTTCACATCGACATCTAGAACTTCATCTTCTGAATGGGGCCGTGTTTAAAAACCAGACTTATATTTAGTAGAGGCAACAATAAATATATCCTTCCTTTTACGTAAGATTCCTTTAGCTTGAAATACAAAGATTCACTGGGTTACATAGCTTCTATTTTTAACAAAACAAAAAGAGTCAGTAGTTTCTTATGATTTTAGATGGAGATAAAAGGTTGAGGTGAGGAGAGAGTAGTGATCTGAAGGTTTGTTTCTTGCTTTGATTAGGACGGTAGGCTCATCCTCTGCAGCAGTGGGGCTTGTTCTCTGCTCCCTGAACAGATATTTGCTGTGATCTCACTCCAGTTTTCCTGTGTAGACTTTCCACACGTCCCACAGCGGCCCCTCTTCCCCTCCTCTCCTGTCGGAGCGAGTCAGGCCGGGGCCCAGCATGCTCTGCCTGCAGCTCGGGGGACCTCCTTTAAGGGAGGAACTTACTTTTCCAATAATATTCCCCGGGTGCTGCAGCAGAAAATGCGCCAGAATGCATCAGTAGTTTCCTCACCTTATCCCCCCTTCACTCTCTCTCTCTCACACACACACACCACCACACACACACACACACACACACACACCACAGACTGCATCTTGCCCCTTCACATCCACTCTCAACTGCCTGGAAGTGCAGAAGCAGGTATGACCTCGGCATCAGCTGTTTGAAGGGAAATATGGCTGATCTGTGGTTTAAGTTGAGACGAAGGCGTTTCTGCGGCACCAGCAGGACTTCTGGAAGGATGTTTGTTGTGTTTATTCACAGCAGGTGTTCTCTGCTTTAGCTTCAGCCGGGGACTCTGAAGATATTTTTACAAGGTAGAACCTGGACGGTTCTTCAACGTGGAAGAGGGGAAGCAGGTTAGGGGATTTCATGCGTGATTTGCAGACTCTTTATTTTAATTTTTTTGGGGGGGTTGGTAATTTTTTGATAAATTCTTACATTTGTTCATTCAAACTGGTTTATGTCTGTATCCCCATGCTAGTTTAACAGGATAAAGTTCTGCCCGACTTTAGAAATGCTCAGATCGGAGATGTCTGTCCAATTTCTGACCACCGATTTTTTTTTTTTTTTTTGAAGGTTCTGGCCTTGTCAGTTTTATGTGGTTTGATTTCTCTATAGAACAAAAAATAGCAAACTTTTTCTACATTCAGGAGAATTTTGAAAAACAAAAATACAGCCAAGTTTAAAAAAAAAAAAAAACTCATCGAAATTTCTGCATCACTGAAAACACAGAAACGAATTAAAATCCTCCAAATTATTTGATCAGGGTATTTATAAAAGTAAAAATAAAAGTTGCAATGCAAGATTAGACATTTTTTAACATCTCATTCCCTTATGTATAACAGGGCAGGTATTAATTGAACAAGTGACAATGATGGCTATGCAGTACAGGATTGATGCAGATTCTTTTCTACATAATCCAGATGTTAATATCAGATCGGTGCATCTCTACTTTTGCTTCCTCAGATTTCATTTTTGGAAAACCTCAGTGTTACTAAAATCTGCTGGATCTTCCTCCATCAGGAACAACTTCCACACAGAAAGGCGTCATCCTCCGTACGGTGCGTTCACTAACAGCAAAAAACTGTCGTATTTTTACTTTTCCGACCCACCGGTCAAAGGTCAACTTCTCTAAATCGAGCTTTCTGAAAAGAAATCCAACAGAATGGAGAATCTGTTCCTCCACATCCAAGTCTTAGTTTCTCTTCTGTCATCGGTCGGGACACGCGCTCATTAACGAACGGAAGCGAATTGTAATTACATGGACGAGTGGGTTTGACCACGTTATGGAAATTGCGATTCCTAATGAGGATTTTGTACCTCTGTGCACTGTGTTAGTCTGGTAGAGGGGGAAACCCAACTTTGCTGCTCAGAAATGCTCAGAAATGGAGATTTCAGGTGGTCACGCGCAATCGGAGCGTCCACGACTGGTTATTCTGTAAATCTGAAGGATCTGTCTCTTGGTTCATAAAGAGGGGAGGGGGGGGGGGGACACGTTCACCGGGCGCAGACGGAAACAGGAAGGATGCCGCGTTCCTGCCAATCCCCCGAGCTCAGGCGGAAGATCGTGAATGTGTTTTTTTTTTTTGCGAGCAGAGATGAAATCTCAGGATGATCACGTGAACCTCAGACTCTGACCGCCGCGTGCCGGTGCGCGTCTCTTCCACAGAGCGGGAAACGCCCTGAAAACGGAGCTGAGAAAACGGAGGCCAGCCAACCTCCTCCACACATCAGAGACCGGTTCACAGAGACGCAGCTTCAGATCCTCTCCTCGCCGCTTTTTCATTTTCTCCACACGTTCCGTCAGACATCTGATCCCGTCCTCGGCAGTTTAGCCTTTTCATCTAGTTTTTTTTTTTTTTTATCCCTTTTGTTTCCCTGTGGATTTTGAGGTCTTTCCTGCCGAGTCGATGTTTCAGTTCTTCGTTTCGTTCATGTCTTCTAACGGTAGTCTCTTTGCTTTGCCTACCCACAGATGAGACAGTTTTTTTTTTAAACCGCGCTCTCACCAAACACACGATCACTCGCTGGCATCTGTGCGCTTCAGTGTCTTCAGAAAGAAGCCGTTTGTTCCTCTGCGTGCTTCTTATTCTTGACTTATATTTTCATCGCTTGTCGACTGCTTCATACTTTCCTTTTTTTTTTTTTTTTTTTTAGTTTATTTGCTTCCTTCTTTTTTTTGGAAATGTTTTTAACACCTTCTGTTTTGTGGCTTGCGCTCGCTCTGTGATTTTCTTTGTCTGAGCTTGTCCCCAACTGTCCAAGCAAAACTCAAAGGGTAGAAAACGTTTCACCACCAAATTCTAAAGGTAAAATTTTGTTTGAACAAATCAGCTTCAAAGAGATCAAAAATAAGTTACTTAATTCTAAAAACAAAAATGTGAATAAAGTGAGAAGAACTTGTGCATTTTATTGTGCCACGCAAACAGCAGAGGCTTTCCCCGTTTTGTCACATTACACCCTACAAATGCTGTTCTACTTGATCAACTTTATGCTCACAAACAACACTTGCCGTTGGCTCAAACTGTACGTTTCAAGTTTTTCCAAAATAAAATGATGTCTGAGCTTGTGCTCAATTTTCTGTTCACTGTAGTGGCAAAACTCAAACTTTGCTGTAATTTTAGAGATGTTTATGTGCGAGAGCAACACAAAGAAAAGCAGAATTGTGAATTGGAAGGAAAAGCATGTGTCCAATCCCCCCACCCCCACCCAAAACCCCCCCAAAAAACCCCACATCATTCAGGTGAAGGAAAAAGCTACGGTAAACTTTAAAGTGGTGTTTTGGCTTTTATAAAGCAGCAAATAGTTGGATAATCAGATGAAACCAAAACCCCACATGCAGCATCCTGTGTAAAACATGGTGGTGTCAGCGTCATGCTGTGGGCAAAGATTATAATTGAAGCACTTTTGCTGAAACAAACCACTACCCAATGCTGCGTCAACGAACATCCTGAGTTTTTTTCATCTGGGACAGAAAAGCTGGTTGGGAACATTTACTGTGGTAAGTACTGGGGAAAAAAAACTTTTAGAGTGGTTCAGTCAAAGTCTGAAACCAAATGTAATTGAAAATTTGAGGCAAGTTGAAAATTGCTGTTCTGCATCTAATCGGACTGAAACCGAGCCATTCTGAAGAAAAATAAAACCTCTACACAGGGACTGCAGCTGTAACTCAAACATAAATGCACTCCACACTTTTCAGACAGAAGATATTCAACTTAAACTTTCCTTCCCTTTCGCAAACTCTGTCGTGGTCCTCCAAATGGACTGAAAATGAAACAGTTTGAGCTTCTTCAGGCTGAGTGAGCGGAGGCTTTTCAGAACCTCTCCGTCTGGCCGCGCTCTCCGCTCTGGATGTGGGTGGCGTGCGGAAAAGCTGCAGAGAGTCCGTTTGGGCAACAAGCATGTCTGTGCTGCTCCTCTGGGGTCCAGGGATGGGTAGAGCTGTCATGTCGAGGGAGCTGCTGAAAGATGAAGAGGTTACGCTTTTGGGATCACAGCTCTGCTGAGGCCTGTGGGACCTGGCTTTCTGTACGACGCTCAGTATAATCTCCTGTAGCGTCCTCCCCTTTTATTTCCCTCTCTCCGTGTTCCCCAGTCATGTTGGGAACACGCGCTGCTGGCTCCCTCCCTCCCGCCTGCCTGCTGCACCTTTGCCCCCACCAATCTTTGCACTCTTTCCCTCGGTTTTATCTTTCCAAGACCATTTTCAGTGTGGGCTTTTCAGCCTCGCTTCTGTTTTTCTGCACTTTTCTCCAACTTTTTTTTGGAAAATGGTCTTTCCAAGACCATTTTCAGTGTGGGCTTTTCAGCCTCGCTTCTGTTTTTCTGCATTTTTCTCCAACTTTTTTTTTTTTTTTTAATATCAGCTTTAATTTATCTTCATGTGCATCTTTCTGATTCTTTTCCATTTCTTCTCACCATCGTATTTATTATTTATGCTCAGCAATATCTGCAATCCCTTCATTTTGGCCTACTTCTGTCTCACCATCTGTTTTTTTTTTTTAGAGCTGCTCAGGCCAGCTTCACTCTGAGTGTCAGTACAGAAGAGAGACGGGTTGATAAAATGTTATAATCTGTATTCACTCTGTTAAAACACAACATCATGGTATTTATGTAAAGAAACGTATAAGAAGATAACATTTCCTCAATTATGCTGCTAAAATACCACTACGTCTTGATTTTTGTTTATCTATTTATCGTCTGTTTGATCTTAATTTAAAGACACGACTGAAAACGTAAGAAAAAAACCAGCAGTGTCGTCAGCAAATTTGATGGGTCGTGCTTTTCTTGTTTGTTTTTTATGCCAAACTGTTGAGTTCATCCTCTTGAAGAAGCAGCCTTCTTTCAGCCAGCTGGCCGGCAGTCTGCAGCAGCAACCAGAACTCTGAATTAACTCTATGCTTCTCATACTAACATAATTTGCTTTTGTGTGTGTGTGTAATGTGACTCCAGATTACTTTTTTTTTATCATGGCACTTTATCTAAAACATAATGAAAGAAAATGCAGCTAGGGAAGCAGAAATGGTCTCTAAAGCAGAATCTGTTAGGAATAACGAACTGGAATCCTGTTTTTTTTCTTACCAATTAGAGTTTCTCGGTGGACTATGAAATACGTTTAGCATCGGTATCAAAGATTCCCTTTGAAGGGTTTTCTCTGGAAACCCATGGGGCCACTGCGTGAACTTTGAAAGTGAACTTTCAAATGTAGATTTGAAGCTACGTCCTTTGATTTGCAGCTAAATATCTTAATTGTGGTCGAAATCATGGCTTAAAATTGTCTTTAATCCCTACGTCTCTTTTTCTGTTGAAGTTATTCAGTAGTAAAATAAGAAGATAATCCCGTTGCCATGTCAGTTCAAGCTGTTCTCAGCCGCCTCATTGGCTGGTTATTTATAGCAAACAACCTTCAGGTTTCGTGTTAAAGGAAATAAGTAGGAAGTTATTCCTGGATGCAAGCGCCCCTCGCATCCAAAAAAAAAAACAGAAGCCATTTGGCTTCCTGCAACATTCGTGGCATCTGTCATGTTAGATTTCATCCACCTCTGTGCAGCAGCTCTTTAACATGCCACCAGCTGAAGCAGCAACAGGGAGGAGGCGGAGGATGGAGGGGAGGCAGTGATGAAGTGAAACATGCAGGGAGCCAGAGGAGATGGAGACAGATAAAGAGGGAGGGAGAGACAGGCGAGGAGAGGGAGGAAGAGACGGCATCAGAGGGAACAAGGTGCAGAAAGATAATAATGGAAACATGAAATGGAAGGCAGAGAGAAGGAGGAAGTGTGGAGCGTGTTTGAAAAGAAAGGAAAAGGGAGAGGGTAAAAACAGCACCTGGGGCAGACAGGAGGAAATGAGAGGAAAAGACAGGGACAAGGCAGGGTGAGGGGATGGAGGAGAGAAAATGAGCGCTGAACCCCCAGAAATCTGCCAGATTTCTCTTGGCAGATTTGATGAGGCCTGACCAGGTGTGGGAAATAAGGAGGAGGAGATAGAAGAAGGAAAAGAAGAAGAAGCAGAAGAAGCCTGGCTACTGTAAATGGGGCTAACATTCCTCACGACGAGTGTCTATTGCTTCGGCCAGATGTGTGAAAAGCAGCAGCAAAGGAGGAGGTGAGACAGAAAAGTCCAGACCTTAATGTGGGATTGACATTCGGCCGATCACACGCATGGAAAGGTCGCAGTCCAGTTTCCTACTTGTCACACTCAGACACACACCTGGCGACGGGTGGAGGACAGTCGGGTTTTTGATTGATAACACACAGAAACCATGTCCTGACAGAAGGGAGCATTTAGCTCAGGGGTGGGCAGCTCCAGGCCTTCAGGGCCGGACTCATGCAACTTTTAGGTGCGTCTCTACTTCAACACACCTGAGTCAAATAATGAGGTTGTTAGCAGGACTCTGGAGAACCTGACTGAACAGAGGAGGTGATTCATCTGTTGGATCCAGGTGTGTTGGACCAGGGAGACATGTAAGAGTTACAGGACACCGGCCCTTCAGGACCAGGATTGCCCAGCCCTGATTTAGCTTAATCATCCAGGTTCATCACGCTAGTTTCTATAGCTACGGTGCCAGTACAGTACAGCCACATTCTTTAATACTGTGCCTTATCTACACAAAGTAGTTGAAGGATAAAGGTTTTACAAAGGTTTTTATTAATAAAAACCTGAAAAGTGTGGCATGCACTTATATTAGCTTTCCTTACTTGGATATGCTAAGCTAAAATAATTTACATTTGCTTTCTACTTAAGTGTCCAACTTAATCTCAGTAAATCCATTCAATAAATTAGAATATTAATGAAAAGTTAATTTATTCCAGTAACGCCATCACCGTGTGAAACATATATTGATTATTTAGACAAAAGCGGAAATTTTAGCAGCTTTATTTCTCATAATTTTGATGATTTTTTAACAGTTGATGCAAGAGTGACAAATGAAATGGTCTGAAATATTCAATCCGACCCTGCCCGTGCCCTTAGACATCATGTCTTACCTGATCCAACCCCAATAATTCATTTTAATCATAGACCCAAACCCAACATTTTATTTTAATTCAGATTTTACTGCTTTCGTTCTTTAGACCACCATTTGAGCAAGTCTTGTAAACTCTTCCGTTTTTAGCTTTGTCTAATGTCTTGTGGCTCCATTTTGTCGCTTGTTGCGACAGCAGGTGAGTCAGGTGCAAATCCTCAGGGATGTGTGATTGATGGGAGCGGAGCAGGGTGGGGCAGAGTCCACATTGTGCTGCTCTTGTCAATGAACTTCTGCACTCTTTCCTCAACAGGTTAAGCTACCGACTCCTCTATTTAGACCATAATAAGTAGATTAACATGACTTTATATTGTGCATTCTTCTTTAGCTTTCTCCATGCTGTTTGTAATGTAGGCTTATTAAACATGCCCAAATTTCAGGTTGGGTCCAGGTCATTATATATCTCAACTCTGCAGAGGCATGGATACTTCTGAAAGGCAAAGTGCCTCAAAGATGTGACAGCGCCTGACATCTCACAAAACGCCCTTCATTTCTTAACGTTTTCAGTGGAAAACACATTTTTAGACATGTCACCAACGTAATAAGAATCCTACTGAGAGGAAGTGGTGTTCAGGTGCACCACCTGTCCACAGGCTCCTGAAGCAGACGTTGTGAGGCTGACATTTAGCATTCGCAGCGTGTCACTGTTCTGCGAGAATATTAATTTGCGCCACAAGTGGCTCCAGTGGGAAACGCTTGCTCTACACTTCCTATTGAACTGTACAGCTCTGTACCACAGTGGATGTCAGAAGGAGCCAAGTCTTTGAAACCAGAACTACACTGGCATCGCGTGTTATTTCTTCTTCTCATTGTCAGAAAGCTGGTAAAGAGAGAGGCAGCGAGGCTTTAGACGGGCCTAATTAAAACTTTCAAAGGTTTGAGTTCTCTTTGATCTCTGAACACACTCCTGTATGATGAGCTTCGGTGTTGTGCTTCTCCCTCTGCGGTGCTGTCCTGTAACCCACCAGTTCCTCTTGCTTAAGCCTTTCTTTCTCCCCAGTTGTCATTTCCGTAAAAAAAAAAAAAAAGTTAATTTAGCTGTTTCACATGCATGCATCATTCTACTAATGTCAGTTCATCTCTAGTTAGTCTCACTGTGCCGTTTCAAAGTTGTCTTGCTCATGTTTGTGTGTGTGCTCTTGGGCAAACGGGCATTGGCAAGACTTTATTACTTTAATTTTGAGTGCATAATAGTTCAACTTTGTTTTTAGCTTTTGTCGTCTTCCAGCTCCATCGTGTTGTTTGTGTAACCACAGTGAGTCAAGTGCAAATCTTCTGGGATGGGCGACTGATAGGAGCGCAATAGGCTAGGGCAGGGTGGGCAACTCCAGACCTTGAGGGCCGGTCTCATGCAACTTTTAAATGCATTTCTACTTCAACACACCTGAGTCAAATAATGAGGTTGTCAGCAGGACTCTGGAGAACCTGGCTCCACTTAGGAGGTGATACAGCTGTTGGATTCAAGTGTGTTGGACCAGGGAGACATTTAAGAGTTGCAGGACACCGGACCTCCAGGACCAGGATTGCTCACCCCTGAGCTGGGTGTGCACGCACTGAAGCCCAGTGCACTGCACTCGTTGAAATCTAATGAGCTTCTGCACCATTCCTCAAGGGCTTTCCTCTTTCTTCAACAAAATACCTAATCACCTATTTAGACTATTATACGTAGACCAACATGCTGCTTTTACACTGAACACGTTTTGAGTACGTGCACAAAACATGCCTCGACTCGCTCTTGATGCGCACCCACATAGACTTTGAATGTAAACCAGACACTCAAATCGATATGGTGTGAAGGCACCATTATATTGTGTGTTTACATTTGATCTTATCTTTGCTGGTTGGATTAGGCTTACCAAATGTGCCACAGAAGCCCGACCCAACCAAATTTTGGTTCAAGTTCAGGTTAGGCTTGGACCATCAATCTAGCCTATTGCTAGAACCACATGGTACCATCGCAGGAGACCCCTATTTAGGCCCAGAACATGATGTAGGGACTCTATGTCCTGTCCTTTTATGGAGGCTAACAGAAAATAAAAGCAATTAAAACATTTTACAGATTTTTGTTTCCAGGTCTCTTGCAAATTAATCTGAGGTTCTTTTACTAAAGGCTATCGTACTGTGATCATGTGATAGTGGCCTGCGCTGAAGTAGCTGAAATAAGGCCATAAAGCTTTAAGATTTGAAAGGCTTATTAAAGCCCTAATTTTCAGAAATTTCATCCAGATTGATTGTTATAATTACAAGTCTGCAAAACATTAGCAATTTTAAGGTGCAGAATAATTTACTTTCAAACCGCAAAGTGGACTCAAACTCTGCTTAGAAACCCTGAGGTAATAATGCTAATTCCTTTCCCCAGATTAATTTGTAATTATACTCCTAACTTTGTATTAAAACAACACGTAAAAATTATGTTTTGAAGTGCAGGAAATGTGTCTGTGAAACATTTTTAACTGTAATCTCAAACTGAAATGTAAATTTCAGTCCTGGAAGTCAACAACACCACAGCCATCAAAGAGATGCAAACACGTCTCCATCCTGAATGGCTTGCTGGTAGAGGAACGTGAGCGCGGGCCCCAGAGATATTCAGAACACCTCATTCTGCGAGAACCACTTCGTCTGTCATCCAACCGCTTGAGCAAATCGCTCCTTTGACTACTAATTGAGCAATTAGTGCAATGTCATTCGCTCAAAATTACCCGTTGTAATCCCAAATTAGGTGTTCTTTTTCTTTTAGTTTTTTTCTCCTTTCTCCACATCCTCAGTTTGAAATCTTTTGGTACCTCGTTTAAAATTACAACCGAGCCACTTCTGATAAGGTAATTTGTGAGCAAGATAAAGGGAGACGGCATTTGATCTCAAAATGTTTGAAGTTCAGACTGTTTCAAAGTGAGCGCAGATTAAAGATGGAGCTCAAATCTGTGCATAAGCAGAAGCGTATGTGTGTGTGTGTATCAGGGAGAGGGAAGAGAGGCAGCTGAGGTGGAGTTGCTGCGCTGCTGATGGGCCCCGGTTAAACACGGGATGTGGCGTCTACAGGGAAGCGGCGCAGAGCGCGGCAGACCCGGCTAATGAGAATCTGTTGCTTGTCATCTCTGGCCAGGGCCATCTCATCAGAATGTCGATAAGAGGAAAAGAGAAGTATAGAATTTCTGTTGCCGGCAGACGAGCGCGGCGGTGACTGAGGCACTCGGAGAGCGGAGCGAATGTGGCCCCTCAAAGGAAGGAAAGAGGGGGGTAAAACGGAGGAGGCGGAGGGAGGACGGGGTGATATAGATTGATGAAGGATTGTTCGCTTGAAATGAGATTTCATAAGAAGCTGTAGATTTTCTCCCTCGATCTGCAGGTACGAAACAGAGTTGTGTCACAAAAGCAGTAAGACGACACCCACTCAAACATGCACACACACACTCCAGTGCTTAACATACAGCACCCAGCTTTGGTTGAAGAGGGACATTACACATTAACTAGTCGTTGGTGTTACAGTCTGTAAGTTGTAGGAGAAAACCTGCAGCTAAATATAAGACACTTATGAAAAGAAAATTGGAGCTTCACTTTTAAGACTGAGTTTAAATCAGAAACTATGTCCGGTTTTCAACTTCAAGAAATGGATTAAAGTGACTGACGCCATTTGGCACAAGTTTTGTAGTCATAAAATAAGTTCAAATCGTGATTTTTTCAGTCAATTTTTTTGTGTGCATTTGTTTCCAGGTTTTTGAATGAAATCCCTCAACATTTTATTTACATAATGACTTTTGGCACATTTGGACTTCCATACTAACTCAGGGTTTCCCCCAGAAAACTTGCTAAGCCCGGTGGTCGAGGCGGTTCACCGTGTTTTTGTATTAAAAGATATTAAGTTGACAGGAAAGGTAAAAATATTACTGTGTGATTATATGTTACAGGAAAAGATCTCCAGTGAAATGCTATTTAAACACACAACTAGTATTAAAACAACAAATTTGAACTTCTGTTTGATCCAAATTAAATCAGCGGCTCCATTAGGGCTTCAGGGGCTAAACACTAATATTTTAAAACAGAACACAGATGCATAAACGTAGCATTTGTTTATTGAGATTATCAATGCTGTTACATTTTATTCAATTGATAGATAAATGATTTTAAATTGTTTAACATTTAAAAACAAGATTTTAAGAAGCTGGCAAGTTTACTTTGTAAAACTCCAAAGAACAATATTCATAGATTGTTTTGTTACCATAGCAACAATCTGATGCTGTGAGTTTAATTGTTGAATTTACAAACCCAAATTAGTAAACTGCGATTATAACTTATTGCTTTTTAGGCTGGCCAATTAAACTACTCCCTTCTCCTGTATTTCACTAAATCTAACACAGAAGCTGTTAGAGGTGCTGATCATTTTAGCAGCTCCAGGCCTCATCCAGCCTTGGACCGGCCCTGTAATCTGCAGCACTACGCAGAGATGCGCAACAAACGGGAGATTTAATTCAATGCTGCTAATGTGACTTTAGAAGCTCTTCCATTTCATGTCTGTTGAGTTTTTAATAAGAGTCACAGAGACTATTCTGGTTGGTGGAGTTTCTCAGATCTCTGTGCGGCCGCGCATATTAACTCTAAGTAGACAACGCATTTGATATGGTTTGATGCATCTGTAACCAGAAAAATAATACTAAAAATAATATTAAAATAATATAAAATCAGCGTGACTCCGAGGAGTGAAACGGTGTGATAGAATGACACAGAACTTTTAAATTTTAATAATCAGAATACAGAAATTGTTTCCATTGTTTTAAAAGGTTTATGTCAGTCTGCCTTTTACCCATCGCCGCCCTGCACCTTAGGGGGCAAAAAAAAAAAGACGCTTACATTGCGCAATACTCTGAAACAGAAGAAGCGGGACATAAAACGGAGCGACGAACTAGATGTGAATTATGGCATAAAAATGGAGAATCCGTCGCTGAACAGTGAAAAATCAACACATGATATGAAACGCATGATGATTAGGCGGCGCAGCAGGTGATGAGTGAAGATTACTGATGGTCAATAAACGATAAAATAAATCTAGCAACAGAAAATAAACCAAAGTGGACATAGCAATAAACCAAGAGAGGATAATACTAATCAAAGGAAACTAAATGGAAATGAATGAAGAACAAAATGCAAGAATAAACTAAGAAACCAAAGTAAATACAGAGGAATAAACTGGTATGGCAAGACCTTTCGAGGGACAGTATGGCAAGAATAAACACACTATTTCCAGATTAAAGGCAAAATAATATTGTTGAAATGTCATGGGTTTGTTGAAACCACATCTAATACTGAGAATAAATCTTACAGACCATAACAGTAAAGAACTGATCACTTATGTTTTTAATTAGATTTGATTATTTATTTCTTCAATATTATTTTTCATGTCCGTGTTAATGCCATGAGGCTGATGACTCCATGATACTTTCAATTTGACTCATTAGGATTTGATTAAGAACCAGATTTGTTCTTTGTAATTTCTGTCCAGTAAAACTATTAATCTATAATCAATAGACAGATCTATATAAAAATATAATCCATGTTTCTGTCTCATATGATTTAACGTTGAGGGATTTTTGCCTGTAAGGCAAACCTTTAGGGCATAGACATGTTGCATTTTGTTTTGAGTTGAAATGTACTGAAGTCTTATTTAAGTTTGAGTGTTTAGCTTGTTAATTGTATTGATAGAAGCAATTGTTGCACTATTCAAAGACACTTTTTATTAAACTCTGTCAATAGCAACGCTATAGTAAATATCATTTATACTTTATTTTTATTTTTACTTTAAGCCCTGCTTTGTGTATGTAGGCTACATGTATGCTTTTATGCGGATACTGTATTGCTTCTTATTGATTTAGGGTGGATTGTTTTTGTTTACTTCTGTTGTTTTATACAGTTATAAAAATCAATAAAAAAAATAAAAAAGGAAGTGAGACAGGGGAGGCGGAGTCTTGCTGTAAAAAAGACGGGAATACTCGTCCATGGACCTATTAGGGTTAATCATGAGAAAAATTAATACATTTCTGTTCATTTAGCCTGTATTTAACAGATGAGACAAAATGGTAATTTATTTTATTAAATTCATTGTTTTATGAAAAATTTAGCCCTTCATGATAAATTTTGCTGAACGATAAATTGTCCCAGAAGGTACTGCGATTAACGATGACATTGATGTCTTGTTGTTTTGAAACCATTTTTAATTAATATAATCGTGTTGGTATAATAGAAGAACATTCTCAAAGATCAATAAACTTTAAATGCTGGAAGTGGAAAACATTTTAAATGGTATACAAAAAGCGAATAAAATGAATTATGAAATCTTTGGAAACAAAATTTTCTTAATGTCTAACTGAAGAATTATCCAGTTTTTGGAAAAACGATAAATCATGCAAACTGAAAATATTGGGTTTGTTTTAATTTATTATATAATGAACTGATTTATTGTGTCGGGCCTATCAATTAATCAACCAACTTTAGATTAACTCGGACGATAACTTTCATCCCTTCTTAAAACACAAACAATGAATTTATGCTAAAGTAGATCAAGCCTTTAGCCAGGTAAGGTGGAGGACGCGCCATGCTGTGGCAGCAAGCTGAAAATATTAGATATGCTGCTTCAATAAAATAAATTAGTTATTCTTAGGATTTTTATTTTGTTTTCATTCACATTTTAATCTTTCTGCAGATGTAATTTCCTTCTGGCTCGCCGATTAAAATTTAGCTTAGCATGAAAAAAGATTTAATTTGACGGAGGGAGAAACGGACAGAAACCGCCGAGGCCTCTATCTTTGTCAGGCATGATGACTGATGTGACCTTTTTAATCAGAGCGGCCCAAGCCCGATTCTGTCCTCGTGTTTTATTGAGCACCAGCAAGTAGAGAATTATGGAGGACCAAAACTGACATAATAATAAATAAAATTATATATATATATATATATATATATATATATATATATATATATATATATATATATATATGTCCAACATATATAAATAAAAGAATAAATAGGAGTCGAGGAGAGCCACCAGATTGTCGAGAAGAGCCACCAGCGAGTCGAGGAGAGCCACCAGATTGTCGAGGAGAGCCACCAGCGAGTCGAGGAGAGCCACCAGATAGTCGAGGAGAGCCACCAGATTGTCGAGGAGAGCAGCGAGAGTCGAGGAGAGCCGCCAGGAGTCGAGGAGAGCCGCCAGAGCGAGTAGACCAGGAGTGAGAGCCACCAGCAGTCGAGGAGGACCACCAGCAAGTCGAGGAGAGCCACCAGATTGTCGAGGAGAGCCACCAGATTGTCGAGGAGAGCAGCGAGAGTCGAGGAGAGCCGCAGGAGTCGAGGAGAGCGCCAGGTTGAGGAGAGCCGCCAGGAGTCGAGGAGAGCCACCAGATTGTCGAGAATAGCCACCAGGAGTCGAGAAGAGCCGCCAGAAGTCGAGAAGAGCCACCAGGAATCGAGAAGAGCCGCCAGAAGTCGAGAAGAGCCACCAGCGAGTCGAGAAGAGCCGCCAGCGAGTCGAGAAGAGCCGCCAGCGAGTCGAGAAGAGCCGCCAGCGAGTCGAGAAGAGCCGCCAGAGTCGAGTAGAGCTGCCAGAAATCAAGAAGAGCCACCAGGAGTCGAGAACAGCCACCTGGAGTCGAGAAGAGCCACCGGGAGTCGAGAAGAGCCACCAGGAGTCGAGGAGAGCCGCCAAAGTCACGGAGAGCCGCCAGGAATCGAGAAGAGCCACCAGGAGTCGAAGAGAGCCACCAGATTGTCGAGAAGAGCCACCAGGAGTCGAGAAGAGCCACCAGGAGTCAAGAAGAGCCACCAGAAGGTGAGGAGAGCCACCAGATTGTCAAGGAGAGCCACCAGATTGTCGAGGAGAGCCGCCAGAGTCGAGGAGATCCACCAGCGAGTCGAGGAGGGCCACCAGCGAGTCGATGAGAGCCGCCAGAGTCGATGAGAGCCGCCAGGGTCGAGGAGAGATGCCAGAGTCGAGGAGGGCTGCCAGCGAGTCGAGGAGGGCCACCAGCGAGTCGAAAAGAGCCATCAGGAGTCGAGGAGAGCCGCCAGGAGTCGAGGAGAGCCATCAGGAGTCGAGGAGAGCCACCAGATTGTCGAGAAGAGCCACCAGCGAGTCGTGGAGAGCCACCAGATTGTCGAGGAGAGCCACCAGGGAGTCGAGGAGGACCACCAGCGAGTCGAGGAGAGCCACCAGATTGTCGAGGAGAGCCACCAGCGAGTCGAGGAGAGCCACCAGATTGTCGAGGAGAGCAGCGAGAGTCGAGGAGAGCCGCCAGGAGTCGAGGAGAGCCGCCAGGAGTTGAGGAGAGCCACCAGCGAGTCGAGGAGGACCACCAGCAAGTCGAGGAGAGCCACCAGATTGTCGAGGAGAGCCACCAGATTGTCGAGGAGAGCAGCGAGAGTCGAGGAGAGCCGCCAGGAGTCGAGGAGAGCCGCCAGGAGTCGAGTAGAGCCATCAGGAGTCGAGGAGAGCCACCAGCGAGTCGAGGACGGCCACCAGCGACTCGTTAAGTCAGCAGCTACTCGAGACACCAGCAGTTACAAGAGGGTGCCCAAAAGTTTCCAGAATGAAGCTGCTGCACACACAATTTGTGTAGTACATAATTCTGCCGCTAGTCATTTGGTCAATCATGTCTTCTCAATCAGTGTGCCAAGCAGTGATGATGTGGAAGGTTTCGTTTACCTGCAGTGAACGTTCTTGGAAGAGCCATTTGTCCAGCCGTCGTGTTTCTTCATGGAGAAGTTTTATGAGCAGCGCGGCTGAAGCTTTACTTCCTGCTCAGGGAAACAAGCATCGGAAACCATTCAAATGTTGAAGACCGTTTACAAGGATGATGCTATGTGTCAAGCTCAAGGTTACTTGTGGTTCACCCGCTTTAAAAATAGTAAAATGTCAATCGATCAACCATTTTTGTTCGGCTTCACAGCGCGGCTGTGAAGTTTTGCTTCCCGCTCCGGAATAAAAGCGGTTAATCATCAATTGACATTTTACTATTTTTTAAAGCGTGTGAACCACCAGTAAACTTCAACATTTGAATGTTTCTGATGCTTTTTCCCCGAGCAGGAAGCAAAGCTTCAGCCATGCGCTGCTCATAAAACTTCTCCATGAAGAAAAAAACGACGGCTGGACAAAACAGCTCTTCCAAGAAAGTTCACTGCAGGTAGACAAAACCTTCCAGATCAACATCGTTTGGCACACTGAGAAGGAGCGGTTGAACAAATAACTAGCAGGAAAATTGTGTACTACAAGAACTGCGCGTGCAGCAGCGTCATTCTGGAAACTTTTGGGTACCTCCTCGTAGAACAAGCACCAGTTTTACATACCAACCCAGTGGAACTAGAATATCCATGATGGCAGTGAATATCTGAGTGTTCCCGACTGGTACATGGTCCATAAAACTCTCGCTGCCCATGTGCCGACTTGTCTCAGAACTGATCCTGGCTGCTGGTTCTTCTGTTCTGCCTTCCCTTGTCTCAGCAGAACATTTTCCTCCATGAGCTCTGCTTTCTTCTCGGACAAGACCTTAATTGTCTCCTGATTCGTCACCTGTAGGCCGTTCAGATTATCCAGCTCCGCCAAGAGATCGTCTATCTCTCTGGCCTGATGCTCTGTTTTCTCCTGTGATGATTTTAGCCTCCCACAGTGATCTTTACATCTTGAATCTCTTCTGTCCAGCTGCGCAGAAACTGACTCCAGCTTCTGCTGGATATACAGTAGTTGTACTTACTCTCCAGCTGGTTGTACTGTATTTGCAGGAAACAAGGCCTGCAAGAGCTTAAGCTCTCAACTCTTTTCTGGAGGCCTTCGACAACCTGTAGAAGCTCCTGGTTTTCCTTCTCCAGTGTCTTCTTATCCATGTTCTTCATATCCATGTTCTCTTCTGTGCTCTTCTTGTCTTCTGTGTTCTTCTGAGTGTACAACAAATGAGAGTCAGTGATGTCATAGAGCATGAGTGACATCACTGGTACATCAAAGCCACTAGAAGCCTGTTGTGTGTGTGTGTGTGTGTGTGTGTGGGTGTGTGTGTGTGTGTGTGTGTGTGTGTGTGTGTGTGTGTGTGTGTTCTGTATTTGATGCGTTGTGGGACCATTTTACTGGCATACAGGGGGCGGGGCTGTCTGCTCCTCTTCCGTGCCTCAGAGCTGCTCTGCAGCCATGTAGCCATGGCTTATTTTGACACACAGATCAACAAAACACTGCACACACACTCACGAATTCCAACTAACACACTTATTGTCTAAAAAACTCATCCGAAACACTCCTAGTAAAATCCAAACAACTTTTCATTGGGTGTTTTAGAAACGTGGTACATTTGAGGAAATTGAATAAAATGGACGTCATATTGCATTCAAGCATTTCCTGGTCACAAAACATTCACTGAATGAGCCGCAAATGTGACAAATGAAACCCGCAGACTCCTTTTCGTCTTCCGGCTCAAAGCAGAGCTGCCCGCTGCGCTTCATTCTTCACATAATGCTTTACAGGACAGAAACTACTAAGCTGAAAACAAATCACCAAGTGATGCCGCCGATCGCTCCGGTATTAAAACTTAGCATCAATTTCGCGATCTCACCGCTCACGCCGTTCTGGTTCTCTTTCAACGCAACTTGAACAACTTTACTGTTTCTTAGCAACAAAATACAGACCATAATTATTTGTTGTAGACGTGAGATTTCCAAAAGCAAAGGAATCTAATGGAATCCATTTTTTACGTCTGGAAGCTCATTTCCTGTTACATTCCCAGAAAAGCCCGTTTAATATTTATCTGACATTCGGAAAAATATGGTTTACATATTTAAGCACAACTCCGGTTTTACTTGGTCTATTAACACAATTTAAAAACTGGTGTGTAGTTTAATATGTGCACTTTAAGCACAAGTTGAAAGTGAGACTGGGGAGAGAGGTCACGTGATCAGGACCAAGATGGAGGCTTGAGGCTTTTCTCGCTCCAAGCTTAAAAGGTTTTTTTTTTTTTTTTAATAAACTTTATTTCTTGTAAACAACAATACACAACTGTGCTGTGTACATATTAGAGAAAAAAACAAAAACAAAACAAAAACTAGACAAACACTTTAGAGTAAAAACACAACCAGAACAAATGAGTGACTGATTCTGGGCAAATGTCACAGAAGGAACAGTTTAAATCAATGTCAGAGTTGAACTTCTGTAGATGGACTTTAATCAGGCCTAAAAGGTTTTCAGAACTTCCTCCAGTTAAATACGTTTTTGTCGACTTTGAAACACTTCGGGGATGTCTAGACCACATCGTGAAAAGATTTCCCAATATTTTTCCCCGGCGGCTCTTCCAGTAAGAAGAAAACCGTTCCGACGGATCCCAGTCAGGCCGAAGCTAATGCTAGTTAAACAGAGCTAACCAACCAAACAACTATGGCGCTGATTCTTTCTGAGGTAAAGTCAATGGGTTCTGTTGAGGAAATATAATCATTGTTTAGTGTTTTGTTGAATTCAATCATATAACCATTTTTAGTGCTTTAGTTTAGTGAATCTTTTACTTATATAACCATTTTTGTAGTGTTCGAGTTGGTTTTATCTTTTAATTAAAACTAGGAATTTTGTGTCAGCAAGCTCAGATGCAGGCCCTGGGGTTGGAAGGTCACAGATTCAGCATTTAGAAAACCTGGTTGCAGAACCACAGGAGGTAATCAAGCTTATCTGTGTGAAAAACCAGGGACACATTCCTGTCTCAGGAAGTGGGGGTCCTTAGGCAACATTTGGCACGACGCACGGTTGACCTATGCACTTCTGAACTCTGAAACTGTGAACTTTTGAACTTTCAGACTGATATCATATAGAATACTTTAATATTGCATGCTTTAACTGAATATTTTATTTTAATATTCTATTAGAACTAAAACTAGTCAATGATAAAGGTAAATTGAAATGTTTTGTTTTGTACTAAAAATAGGAAATGGATCTGATTATTTTTTGTAGTTTAGATAAGTTTAAATATCAAGGAGACGCTGGGAGGAATAACAGACCAAAAAGCATATTAAGTTTAGAGGTAACTCTTATTGAATTAAAATATAGGATTTAAGGTAGAAAAACCCAGGATTTCACAGACACTTGTGAAATCTTTGGATGTTTGTGGCTCAGGAGATTGCATCAATTGGTAAAAAACCTGGACACATCTTTAAGATTTATGGTCGACTCGGATGCATTGACCTGCAGTTCACCCGAAGAGAATTTGGTTTAAAAACATACATGCGGTTTGTTATTTATCTGTTTGGATAGAGCCAAGTCTCCTGAGACATTTGCGAAGTTGTAAAAGTCAGCAGGACTTTAGAGTTCTGCTTAACTTCAAATAACGTCAAAGAGTAAAACTTCTCTTTGATGGCTCACCAAATTGTAGGGAGGGGCCGTTTTCAGTGGTACTCGGAGGCGGCTCCTAATTGGTCGAGGCAAGGGACGCCTTGCTTGAAGCAAGAACCTCCCACGGAGAATATAATCAACTACACCAAAAAATAATTCAGAAATATAGCCGATCTCTCTGGTTATGTTTTTCCAAGACGTCTTGTGTGTCTGTGTACTGTCTTTTACGTATCTCAGGTAACTAAATGTGACTCTGCATGTTTCTTCTGTTCTGCTCTGTATGTCTGATTCTTTTGTTTCTGATTGGATTAAATTCTGAACTTCTGTGACGCCAACACGATGCGTACGCCTCTTGTGTTCTCGCGAGGGCTCCCAGACCGCGGCCGAGAATCCGGGACCGGAAGAAAGGAAAAAGAACCGAATTGTATTTTTTTTAAAGTTTTACTTAATAATTCCTTTTTCAACAGTTCCCGGATGAAAGATATGAATGAATCAATCGATACTCGACTCGATACTATTGATGTCGCACTGGGCGATTTGAAAGCCTCTGTTGTTCTCGGTGGAGAACAACAGCTCCCTCCCTATGGACTTGGAAAAATCTGCGACACATAGGGGCGCCGAGCCAGCAGGGGCGCTGAAACAATGGCGGAAACATTATTCCTGGTGGGGAATGAGCGTTTTTTCTTTTTCGTTTGAGTCGTGTAGTCGTCAGATGACGAGAAGCTAAAAGAAAGCTTTTTAAGTCTCCATCTTTTAGGAACAGAACACTAAGAGGAGAGAATTGCGATTCAATCAGTGGTTTTCCCTGACTGGGAGCTTAACGCTGAATATGAGAGGCAGCCAATCAGAAAGCGCGGATTCTCCGCCTGCTTTCTGAGGGGAAATTACCGAGGGGAATCCCAAACAGCTGAAACGGGGCAACGCTAAGCCTGGCGGTGGGGCTAACAAAGCATGGTGGGCCGCCATGCTTATCATACAGTGGGGGAAACCCTGCTAACTTATAGTTAAAACAAAGAAGAGAGATCTGGCCCTGGATCTGTTACCATCCTTTTGGACGCTGCTTTTCGGGGCTGCTAAGTAGCCACTCTCCGTCTTCAGACTCCTAGTCCTCGCCTTCCTGAAAAAACAAATAAAAAATATGCAGAGACAGGCCCTTGATGAATGTCTGGTTCATAACAGTGATGCGACTAAGGGTTGAGGGTGTGTGGGTGGTGGTGGGGGGAGTAATGATTTAATCATTGTATAATGGATGGGGGACATCATTCAGGCTCCGATTAGTGCAGGTGTTTGCCACCCTAAGAATACTCAGACTGATGAATCTCACTGTCAGTGCCCAAAGTGATTGTGTGGTTTCCTCTGGATGGTGAGCAGACCACACAAGTTCTTATTTTTTCAATGTCACTGATTCACTTTCAGGATTTGTTTTCGGCAGGATCTGCCTCATGCGTTATTCATGTTGACTTCCAGGAAAGTCTTGCCAAGACTCGCAATTAACACTTATTCACATTATTAATTCTCTGTTGAGTTGTTGATATTCAGAGTTGTTGTAGTTTCCTGAAGCCAAAGATGACATCTGCATTATTTCTCACTTTAATCTGAAAAGCCTTGCTTTCTTGAGAGTGAAGTTTTTGTTAGCCATCTGCTTAGCAAGAGTGGTTCTGCTTAAACCACTCTGTGGGTTTAAAATTGGGTTCTTAAAATAGCTGTTGTAAGTTTACAACCCCCTGTGAAAAAGTTAATTCATTGCAATGCAGTTCATTTAAATTGTGGGTTTTATTGCGGCCTGTGTTGACACGTTAATGCATTTTAAAACTGCAGCACATTCAGAAAGAGTAAATAAAGCTTTTATCAGTTTTTGTTCTTCAATCTGGAATGACATCAAATCCAAATAGAGAAAACATACTTTTTATTACTTTTTGTCTTTTCTGAACCTCGGTTAGAAATGCTTCTTTGTACAGAGTCTTGGAAAACTATTTATACCCACAAACTATCATGTTTTATTTATTTATTCATTTTGAATTTCAAAGACGTTTGTGATTGTGAAGTGGAAAAGTGTTGTTTGAATAAAAAGAGGTAAATGTAGTCAATAACTGTTTTCTAAAACTGTAACATGTATGATTATTTGAGCTCCATAACCATAATCAAGAAATCAAAGTATCAAGTAAAGTGTAATTTGGTTTAATTAGTGAATTTAAATCATAAAAACTGACTGGTTTACAGAAATAAATACATAAAAGTACCTTGCAAAAGTTTGCACCTTGAGGTTCTAGTTTGCTTTCTGAGTGTATGGATGGGTTTAGACCCATTTTACCCATTAAGTGATTTTGTTTACATTGGATTTGATTCTCTTCAGCAATATCAAGAAATACAAATGCACACCACACTTTTCAGATTTTTCCCATTTAAAAATATTTTTTTTCTTCAACCACACAACTGTGTGGTATTCTCGTCTAAAAAAACAAATCACAAAAAGGACATTAAAGTGTGTGATTTTTATGTAAAAAATAAAAAATGAGACCACAGTTCAAGCGGAATGAATGCTTTTCTAAGTTTAAGATGAAAAATAATAAAAGATTACACATTTATACATGATTTTTTAAAATGGCTTGCATTCAAAGACAATAAATCCTCACTTCTCACTGAATCGGTTTCCAAAATATTGTCAATGATTTATCCCCTCAAACCCCCTTTACTTTTTTCAGCATTTTACAAAATATGGTACTGCATTAAAAAAAGATGCAGTACATCAAGGATCTTTCATCTATCTTAACACCCACTCTCTCTTCATCTGTTCCACTCAAACAAAAACAAAAAAAAGAAAGAAAGAGACTAAAATAATCATGTAGAGGCTCACAGTCGGTTCTCGCGGGGCCTTTGAGTTGTTTTGGATGAATGGAAAATGGAACTCCACAAAAGTGTGCTCCATCTGAGAGTCCAGGCTTTGAACAAGGCTGTAATTGGAGAGCTTGACAAAGAGGAGAAAAAGAAAACGGAGAGCCGGAGGGATTCTGGTCTCCTAATTCGACTCGGGGACACGTTGGTTTGACAAACTGGGAGGGAGGAAGCAAGACCTGCTGTTTTCTTCTTTTTATCAAGTTTTTGTTCTGCAGCTGAGTATGTGAGCTAAACACGGATGTTTCTATGTTATTTAGCCACTGCAGTGTTTTGAGTAGCAGCAGAAACTACAAGCTGTAGGAATAAAATGATAAGCGCTGTAAAACTGTTGCAAAGATCCTTTCATAGACAGGAAGCTGCTCTGGTCAGTATGTGAAAACGAAGCTGGGATTCAATTCTTGGTTTTGTTGGAGGCAAAATTGCTTCTCGCAGCTCAACTTTCCTGGTTCTATATAAATAAACTCACACTAGCAACACTTCCATTGACTATAATTGACATTTCAAACGTGTTTAATGGAAATGCGACAATTAAAAAAAGCTTATTTTTTGATAAAATGTTTTGACAGTGGGATAAGGTGTAATTTTGGCCATATAGAAATTGGTTTATTTTCCCAAATGGTATTAAAACCCTTTTTTCACATGAACAACTAGATGTTTCCACTGGCGCAAACCACGAAGAAGAAGGTGACAGGAAGTAGCCGGAGGACGATGGCGCAGCGTGTTTTTTAATGACTTATCGAGTGAACAAGCTTGATTGTGTTTCTTATTTAACGGAAACACCACAACAGTAAAATTGTGTTGATTTTTAAATACATTTTTTGATAAGACTTTTCACTAGGACAATTTGTTTTTGTTTTGACTGTATCAAAATTGGTTTATTATGCAAAACTGCCATGGAAACGCTTTTTCCAATACAGCACAGTACAATACAACACAATAAATACAATACAGGAGTCGCATACCAACAACCAGACGTCATCACTGGCCCAAACCACGAAGAAGACGACGACAGGAAGTAGTTTGAGGATCGTGGTGAGGCATGTTTTTATCATGTGAAGAAACTTATTCATGTGTGATTCTTTAAAATTCTGTTTTGTTTGTAATGGAAACACCAAAATTGCGAAATTGTGTTTGTTTTTTTTTTGTTTCGATGTTGGCTGAATATTGAAAAAGTTTTGCACGTGTTTGTAATGGAAAGGCGGCTACTGGTACATGTTTAAATGCCTGAATGTGTTTTGACATTCATGTGCTTGAGAGAGTAGCCATGCTAAACGACTCTACAATCTGCAGATGCCCCTGCGCTCCAGTCCCTCAGGTTATAGAGTTACAGGGCTATCTATAGTCGCCCGCTGACCAAATGTGGATGAGCTCTCACAGTCTGAATCAGAGACGGAGGACAGGTCTCTCATTTCTTCAAACTCTCGTCCGCATTAATGCCTGGACTTAATCATATCACCCAAGGATGCATTATTCATTATGCAGTACGCTAATAGGAGTCAGTGAGCGAGAAGTGGTCGCAGCGCTCAACGAGAACCTCCATACGTTGTTGCCGAGGTTAGATCATGAGTAGATGCGGGCCAGTAAGAGATTCTCACGTCATGGTAACCTCGCTCTTCGTTTCATCATCAGTGATGCAATCATCATCATCCTGCTCTGCTCCATATTTAATTTTATAAATGTAATTCTTTGAAGCATATTAACTAATGCTTTCCCAAGAAGATGATTTTATTAAAGTTAAAGTGACATGTGTCTATGTCATGAGGACTATCCATCCATCCATCCATCCATTTTCTTGACACCTTTGTCCCTTAGTGGGGTTGGGAGAGTTGCTGGTGCCTATCTCCAGCTAACGTTCCGGGCGAGAGGCGGGGTTCACCCTGGACAGGTCGCCAGTCTGTCGCAGGGCGTCATGAGGACTAAAGGGAACCTAAACTGGTGCTAGCTAGGCTTACCCTACTGATGATATCATTATATATCTATAACATTTGTTATTTATTTCTAATTTATTGCACCGACTTAAGCAAAACATATCACTAAATAGCTGCTGAATTTAGCTCTAGTTAATGCTTATTATTGCACAGAATGTGATTCCTTTTTGTAGTTCTGGTCTATATAAAGTACAACAAGCTAGCGTTAGCTAGCCCGCTACTCAGGCTATCTGTTCAGGTGGCACCTTGCAGTTGACTGCTTGATAATTGTGGCCATAGTTGTAATAGCAGTAAGTGATGCTCCTTTTTTTTGCATGCCATGACTCTCCTGCTGTACTTTTCAGAGGAGAAATGATACCAAAGACCCAATTAGGGCTTTCTGGTATAAAGGAGGGAGGAAGGATCACCGATGACGCTCTTTTGTGCAGCTAGGATATAATCCTGAAAACATTAATAACCATCAGTGATGTTTTTAGCCAGAATCCTGTTAGGGAAAGAACTTATTTCTCTCCCTGTTTTTCAGTTCAGCTTTATGATTTTGACACATCTGACTAGTTTTGCTCCGACATAAATAACTTTTTTTAGGTTCTCCTGATCATTGCTCCTGATGAAGCGGTCTGACTTAAGGCGGTCGTATCCTCGGATGTTTGTTTGTTTTATCACCTGAAGTGTTCTGAATATTTTTTTTCCCCATCAGTTTTTTTGCTTTCGAAATGCTCAGTTTCACTTTGAATTCAGGTGTCAGGTTATGAAATTAGTCTCTGCTACAATCTTTCTTTCAGACCTAAATCCAGTTTGGGAAAAGTGGCAAAACCTGTGAATTTTTGTCAAATCTGCTAGACTTTAAGCTATTTTGCAAAGGAGAATGGCAGAAATATGAGTTTCAAGATGAGCGTAACTGGTATCCCTAAAAGGAAAATAAGATGTTTGTTCAAAAATATTGACTAAATGTGGCTAAACACAGAACCATGCCACACTATTTATATCTAAATTCATTCAATATTTTTGAAAACCATGAGTGATACCTTACATTTTGTGGATTTGTGTGAAGCTTCCAGTGGGTTTGTGTTTCTCTTTTTTTTTCCAGATTCAGACAACTGATCTCCTAAAGCACATTTGAAAGCGGTTATTAAACTCTTCCTTTTCTCTTTCCTTCCATAAATGTGGACTGTTTTCCACACAGTCAGGTCTCTGGAGGACCTGACGGCAGCAGCTCAGCAGTTGTTGCTAGGGAATCTGTTTTGTATGTGTGTGTAAATATAGTCTCTGTGAGAGTGTGTGAGAAAGACAAAAGACAGAATGCGAGAACACCAGCAGTGCATTTATCAGTAATAATTGGGGGAATTTACTTTTGTTTTCTTTCTCTCATGACTGATTAATTGGCAATTGTATAAATTGATGATTTTTCCAAGTTATTAAAAAAAAAGAAGCTAATTTTAAGTCGCTGCTCTTTTGTCACAAACGTCATCTGGACAGATTGACGCGTTTCCAGTAATCTAACCTCTTCACCTGGTGCCCGGATTCCCCCGGCGCCCCACATGAGGGGGTTACCGAGTGTCGCCATCTTCTCTTCTTCCCTGAACTTGCAGAGGCAGAGTAGATTTATGAATAAGCAGGACAAACAAACTTAACAGAACAATTCTGTGGAGGCTTTAGGGGATGAATTAGCATGAAAGAGGGATTTTAAAAAAAAAGGAGGAGAGGGGAAAAAACAAAAAACTAAAGCGGAAAAGTCAGAGGAGCATAGAGGCTCTGATCCATCCCTCCAGGAAGTCATGCCGCTTCCTCCTCTCCTTTCTGAGGAGGCTGCGTCGCCATGGCAACCGCGCCGGGATCTGCACCCATCGCACCGGCTCGGCCCTACATGTGCATGCATGAACGTGTTTTGTGCAATTGTCTCATCACCGCTGCAATGGTGCTTCCTCCGTCACCGATGTGTGTGTGTGTTGTTTTACGAGCATCGAATGCTGTACGCATGCGTGTGCAGGGGGAGAAAGCCCCCCCACACACACACACTTTCTCTCTGCCATGCACACACACACACACACAGAGAGACAGAGCCTCACATTTGCAGTTTGCACTGCAGGCTTTATTTTTAGCACGTGACACTTATATAATCAGGGTGACACTGGGGGGAAATAAAAAAGAAGGAGAAAAACATCGCCAGGATTTTCTTTCGCCTCTCTCTGCCACTTTTACTTTCTGTTTTTCCTCCCATCTCCTCCTGATCCGTTTTGTTGTTTCTCTACACAGCATCTTTTTTTCCATCTCTTTCCTTTTTTTTGATCTGCTTCTCCTCTGTTTGCTTTCGTTATACATTTGACTCCATTTCATCTCTCTCTTTCGGCTCCTCTGCCTGTTTCCCCTTGCACACACACACACACACACACACACACACACACACACACACACACACACACACACACACACACACACACACACACACACACACACACACACACACACACACACACACACACACACACACACACACACACACACACACACACACACACACACACACACACACACACACACACACACACACACACACACACACCTCACTCACTTCTAACCTCGCCATAGCAGCAGATAAAAGAATCGCAAGAAGACGAAAAGGCACGGAGAAAAATGAATAAATAAATGAATAAAATGTTTAAATAAAGGAGGGAGACATTTTTAGTGGGGGGGGGGGGGGGGGAGTAAGGACAACGCTGAGATGAATGTAGTTATAAATACAACAGCAGACACTGAAGGAGGAAGCAGGCAGCTTCATTCCTACACTCTCTTGTCTGCGGCCCTTTCCCTTTCTTGCTCACGTTAGTCGGCATCCATATTCCTTAAGGTAATTTGAAAATAGATGACATTTCAGGATTCATTAGGGGGTTTAGTGCAGAAGGGGCTTGCGTGCGCGCCTGTAACCAAGGTGATGGGAATAGCCCGCTTCATCCTGCCTCGCGTTACTTTGAGCAAATCCTAGCTGCGCTCATGAAGGGCCTCTCGGTGGGCTGACGTCATGGTTTACTTTGGAAGCGGCTGACATTTGCTGCAGAGCCGCAGCAGCGTGTTTGATGTGATCAAGTGCTCCCGAGCTGAATGGCACGTCTGAGGAGTCATCAGAAAAGTGAAGGTATCTGCTCGATGTGCGTCCTGCAACTTGCTTAGTCTCCGAGGGAAAACTGCCAACGCTGTGATCCACAGCTGCTTTCGCTTGGCACATGGCTGCGGATCCAGCGTGGCAAAATTTGGACTCTTTGAGAAATTATAAGCGCTTAATATCTACCGTAAATTTAGTCAACTGTGACCAGGGTCCCTGTTCCTCGGCGTAGCATGATGGGCATTTACTCAGCGAGTCAGATTTAAGACTTCTCTAGACCTTTTTTAATGCCACCTTGAATAAAATTTAAGACATTAAAGACTATTTATATAGGGGACTAGCTTAAAACTTGTTTCTTGTTTGTTGAGAAAGCAGGCAGCTTCGCATGGGCAACAGCAGTGAGTCAGTGGCAAAAACAAATGTTGTCCAGGCAACTGGCAATAAGTTTACACCTACCCAAAACAGCAGGAAAGCTAGCTAGCAGGTTAGCAGCTAGTTAGTTAAAACACAATAAAGAGATTTTTTTGCATGGGACTCAAACTTTTGCCAGACAAAACAGTACCAAGAGGAAAAAAAAAACTACACATATAGCCCTGCCAAATGTAACCATTTAAAGCCAAATTACAATTTGGTTTAATTCATATACATGAATTTAAAACTTTTGAGGTCAGTTTTCCACAATATGTAGGTAAAGGTTTGGTGCCACCTTTTCCCATATTTTTTCTGCATACTCCAGATGTCATGTTTCAAACTGCACACACGACTTCTTGTGGCAGCTCCAAGGCGGGCGTGAACAAATCACTGTGGAGTCACGGTGAAGCTTGTATTACAGATGGAGGTGGCAGAGAGATGACTGTTGTTGGAACAGCTTTTTGGTAATAACAGCCCTGCTGGAGACTTAGCTGCGATGTTATTTCCTCAACTTCTGTCACGGCGTAAAATGAAGTTTGATGCTTATGAGTTGAGAGAAACGGACGCTTACTGCACACCTCTGAATGCTGTTCCTCGTTGTTATTTGGCCACGGCGGAATGTAAAGGCGTCTTTCTGTACAGACACATCTAACATCCAGACATTGCTCATGACTGAACCACATTGGTGTTGTGGAAAGAAATGAGTGAACTTCAACGTGATGTTAATGAGGTTTCTCTTTGTGAGACGACTTAAGGTGCATTCACACCAGCCCTGTTTCATCTGCTTTAATTGAACTCTAGCTCATTTCTTGGACAATCAGGGCCATAATCAAACTGTGATGTGAACCAATAAAGCAAACTCTGGTCAGTTGAAGTGAATTCCAGTGTTGTTTGAATGCATATATGAATGCCAAGCAGAACGGAGACCACTCCAAAAGTAGACTGAAGTACAGGGTATTCTGGGTAAATACAACCTGTGTCTCTAGCGCTGCCGGGAGAAATACAGTAATTTGTTTTTAACCAACGACAAAAGCAAAATCCTGGAGCTGACAAAATCTGACAAAACTCCATTTTTGTTATTTTGTGAAGGAGGAAGTTGTGTTCATGTCTTCTTCGGGGATTTTTGTGTCATTTCCTGTAGTGGTTCTTGTTGCAGCGCCACCACAGGTGGAGGAGAGAACATGTTTCTCAAAGGGTTTGGTTTGGTTGACAGTGCAGTGTGAAAATTAAGCGCACCAGCTGAAAATGTAACAAATACTGCAATCTTGGAACCCAGTCGAACCGAGTCTACCGTACCATCACATGTGAAAACATCCTAAAGCAACGAGCCACTGCCTGATCCCCACGTTGCATTGGACACTGCATGTCAGCTGACTGAAACACAGTTACCGCTGCTCATAAACAAGACAAATAAAGCAACAAGTATATTAGAATCACATAAAAACTCAAAATACTTCATTGAAGCATCACATAAAAAAGAAAGAAATGTTAAAATGCAATTACAAAGAAATAAAAAGCGAGGGAACTGATAAAGCAATCTCTGATCTTTATGGGTGAAGCTGGACCAAACAGTGATGTGCTCAGTGTTGATTGAAAGAAGCCAACAGTTTCTGCACATCTCAGGTTTACAGAGAGCTGGATTCAGAGCTGCAGAGCACAGAGGCGATGAATCCTGCCTCCCCTTGTTTATCTCCTGAGAACACTAAATGAGCAGCTCTCAAATGACCTGAGGGGCTTACTTGGTTGATAGCTGACCGGCAGCTCTGATACGTCTGGAGGTCCAGAACTATTCAGCGCCTTATAGACCATCAAGATTTAAAATTGTATCCTTTCACAAGCAAGGAGTCAGTGCTGTGATTTATTGACTGGTGCAATGTGAGCTATGCTGCTGATTTTGGTCGATGCAGAGTATTTTTGGACACTCTGATTCAGAGGAGTATGATCGTTGGGTGACAATGATTTAAAGTTTTATGCCATCAGTAGATCTTATTGTAATACTCTAGATCAGAAAGACATTATATTGAAGTGATCCGATGATAGATCCTTCGGGAACACATGTAATCTTTATTCACAATTACCAAATGACACAAAGCAGTCATGGACTGTTAATAAGAGTAAAGTACTGCTCTCTGCTAATTTAAAGCAAATACAAATTTGGCTGTCTTGAAGTATTTAAGTGGAAACTAAAGGAACTCAACCCATAACAGTTAACAGAATATAAGTGATGAGGCTACAGCTGAAAAGTGACTTATGGGTCAAGCAGATGGGAACAGCTACCTGAGCAGGTAGCCTGACTAATCTGTAAATATCAGCTTGTGGAAACTTGTGTTACTTCATAAAAAACAGAAAATCAAAGATTGGAAACCAGTACTTACCGGTGGAACCTCTTGAGAAATACCTAAACTTCCTTGTGAATGCAGTCAACACTTTGTTGTTGCTTCTCATCACAATCAACACCATTGCTTGAAGGCAGCGATTCTCAATTCTGGTCCTCACCGCTCACTTGCCCTACATGTTTTAGGTATTTCCCTTCTGCCACACACCTGAATTGTATCTCGGGATTATTAACAGGCTTCTGCAGTACTTGATGGTCATGCAATCATTTGAATCAGCTGTTCTGGAATAGAGGGACATCTAAAACATGCAGAGCAGGGGGGCGGTGAGGACTGGAATAGAGAAGCACTAGTATAAGGACTTATGTATGAGTTGATATGATTATGGTGGATAATTTTGGATGTTTTTAAACTCCTCTGTCATTTGTTTTGCTTTAACTATTGTGCAAAATGTGCATTTTATAAAAACTGATCCTTGGTTCAATTCAGTTTGAAACTGAAATACTTAAAGTTTGTAGTTCAAAGAATGTGATCATAATTTACAGGACCAGCATATAATGGCAGATGCTCACTCAGCAGGTTTTTCAATTCCAGTCAATTAATTCACCTATTCTTTGCCAGTTTCTGTTTCTGTTTAATTATGCGGGAAGTTCTCTTCCTGCATGTATGTATTGTATTTTAATACGACAAAAGTATCAACACAGCTGCGCATATTGTCTTGTTTTCTTCCTTTTGACTGAAAGGATATGTTTTTAATCCAAACCGTGCTCACGGTGAATCCTTTGATTCACTGTAAGTACATCTGCTGACAAAATCTTCATCTATGAAAAGGAAAATCAACATCTTTAGTGTTATTTTGGCTGGTAGAGTGGTCTGCAAAAAAAAGAAGAAAAAAGGTGCATGCGCAACCGCTCATGCCAAGTACTAACAAACCCATGTTGAAGAAACATCTCAGCACGAGAACTGGCACGAAGTTCCAGTTTATACTGGGAATGAAGAGAGGAATGAGGTACTTATTAGTAGTGATCAGTCTCCATAGATATTTATGTGTGCATAGCAGCCTGAACTTCATTGATGATGCATGCATCCTCACCTATGAGGGTGAGGACCTGGAAAGTATTTTAAAAGTGTGTGTGAATAGTTATGAATAGTGAAGTGTCTCTTCACTGCGTAAAAAATGTGGAAACGTTTGTTACTCCAGAGACAGATACTCTCAGATCAAATTAGTAAAACATAAAAAATAGCAATAGTAAAGGAATGCTATCCCTAATTATACATATTTTTAAATTCCACTTCTTCTGAAATACATAAACACGCCATAAAGGTACAGGGGATTTGATTTGTTGAATATTTTCATGGAAACTGAATCACAGACGCAACATGGCTTCTGGATGCAGGAGAAGAGTATTAGCATGAGTCCTCTGACACACATTTTGATGGATTAAAATATCAGTCATCTCTGAAGGGCGGTCATGGACCGATCAGCACTTAAAAGGCACATCTTCCACGTGACGACTGTAGAAATGTTTTTAATTTGCATCTCCTCTTTCAGGCAGGGCAGACATGACAAACAACCAGTCCCAGGCAGCATCCTCTGTCAAAATTTAAAATGCATATGTGGATTGTTTTTACCCTCGCTCGTCTGGCTGCTACGTGAGGCAATATTGAGAGGCAAAACTGTTGACTCAGGGGGGAAGGAAGCTGTCAGATTAATGACGAAAAAGGGCCCCGGGAGGCGACCGAGGAGGAGGTGGAAAATAGATTCGGTGCCTTCGCAGTTCACCCGACTGAGACATGCATGTTGAATCTGAAGTGGTACAGGTTTAACTTTGGTTCATCCTTTGTCTGTGTGTGTGTGTGTTTTTTTGTTGTTTTGTTTTAAAATCTCGTGTCCCCTCCCATTGCTCTTGTCGTTCTCCCACTGCATACATGTCTAATGAGAGCAAATAGGCAGACAAGGTTTTAATTTTTAACGGCGGTGATGCGTCCTGACGGGCGGCGGAGGAACGAAGAGGAAGGAGCAGAAAAAGTAGAGCTGGGGCTTTTTTTCTTTTTCTCTTTTCTTCCTCTTTATCTGTTAATATCTGACAAAGCACGTCGCACCAAGCTTATGTAACACATTTATGAGCCGTCTGCTTTGTAGTTGACTGATTTCCTCTGGCTTTACATCAACAATCCTTTTATTAACTTTACAAAGCACCATTTTTATTGCGTTAACTTACGAGGAAATATTTTTTCTAAAACAACATTCAGTCTGTGTAATAAAAAGCCATAAGAATTGTACATGCACATATTTGTAAATATTAGTAGCGCAGCTTAACATTAAAACCTTTTCGACATTTCGGCATGGTCACAAATACAACATTAATGGTTTGATTTGAATCTTGCATGGGAGTAGAAGTAGGGCATCAGAGTGAAGTAGAAGGAAAATGTAACATAATTTACAAACATTTTTACAACTAAAACTCTTTGGCCAATAACCCAAATGTTAACAATATTGACTGGATATTGTAAAAACGATTGAAAACCGTGCAGCATTATCATTCCACTTAAGTATTGAGTTGCTCTATTACATAAAGTGAAATCCATTAAGGTTTGTGGTTGTGATATAAGTTTGACTATGTGTGAAAAACAGATACATGTATGTCCAAAATATTTGTAAAAACTGTAATTCAGCTTAATGATCACTAATTTGAATGATAAAGTTAATTATAAAGTTCCTTTGAATTTCGATGTACTGTAAATTAAAGGAACAGTGAGGAAATAATTCCTACCAAGAACACACTTGTGGATAAAAATAGAAATTTACAGAGGGTTTCTCTAAACACTACTTATCAGATATATGCCGATTTCTCATTTTTCTTAATCCAAAAGTTGCAGACGGTGACATCATCCTCCTTCTCCTTACAGCTGTGCTCCTTCTCCTCTTTTTTTTTTTTTACCATTTTTTCTGTGGGTCACATGACCCCTTGTCACTCTCTGAGTCAGGATGCGCTGTCCCGAGCCAGATTTCCTGCCAGGCAGAAGCAGGAGCGGATCATTTTGGCTTCATAACAAGGTTTATTTTGGTGCAATGGTCCACAAAATGCAGATCAGAAACCTTGAATTACACGTGTATCCAGACATCCTTCAGTTATGAAAGTCAAAAGTGGGATTATTCGGCAGAGTGGAGAGTAATTGCATTAAATCTGCAGAGCTTTAATGCATTGTGGAATTGCAAAAAGTATCCAAATACCTGAAACTTTTCAGTTTTGTGACACTGATGCCACTAAATAAAATCAAGTCCAACCAAATACTTTCACTAGTCACCAAAATTTTTAAAGCTAGCCGACCGGTGAGTTTCAGTACACAATCATTTTCCCAAGGCCTCAGAAAAACTCCAGACGTACTGTCACCATGGTCTAACATGGTGGTGGCAGCATCATGTTGTAAGGACACTTTTGTTTGTCTGTTCTCATGAAGATGTTTCTTCAAAAGACTTGAGACTTTAGTGAAGGCTCACTGTCCAGTAATACAACTCTTAAAAAAAGTACATTCACGAATTAGAAAGGCTTAGTCAAAGGCCACACCTAAATAAACGCAAACATTTTCATCAAAATTGGAAGATTACTGCTTAAGTATGCTGTCAACTCAATAAAATTGAGCCCAACAACTTGCAGCCTTAATTTCAGCAAAACGTGGTTTTACAAAACATTGACTTGGGGTGGCTGAATACAAGCACACACTGCACTTTTCAGATTTTTTGAAAACCTTTTAAATGTTGAAATTCATGCTTTCTTTTCCCTTTAACGTCACATTTACGCACTACTTTGTATTGGCCTGTTATAAAATTCCAGTAAAGGACATTGCCGCGTTTCATACAGTTTGAGGTCGTCACATGACGCAGCGTGGAAAAAGTTTTAGGTCTCCAAAGACGTTTTTGTAAAGCTCAAACTGACACCTTCGCTCCAATCCTCTGTTGGATTTCCAGCCTACTTTTAGGTATTTCGAGAGCATCGGTTTCTTCGGCTCTGTTGCGGCAGTGCTTGTCCACTAATTCACTCGAAGGAAAAAACAAGACGGCAAATTGGGTTAAGAGTTTCAGAGTGAATTATCTAAATATGTTTATGACCCAGTTGCACATGTCTGCTGAAGTAGAAGATGATGGGAAACTTGAGGGATCACAGCGTCGTTGCTGCACCACTCACTCACTCCTGCTCAGTGAGGATAATCAGATGGCATGACTCTGTGTGTGCACCACTTTACATGCCTCTAGGAAAGGCACTGCACTGTTGGTGTAAGAACAATCAGCGTTGCACAACTGATGGATACGTCTGTCCTCAACATCCTTTATTTTCAGCTACAGCAGTAAATCAAACCGGGCTCCTCTAAAACCATAAAAATCCCTGCTTTCCTAAAAGAAGAAGAAGAAAAAAATCTGCCTCCAGCAAGAGTCCAATAATGATAAGCAGAGAGCATTAAAAGATAAAATGTTTGTGTATAATTCATATTCTAAACCAAGGCGTAGCTTTCAGGGCATAGAGAGAGCCAGCAAATCGACATGCTTTTGTTTTGTTTTTTTTTTCACCCAGATTTAGATGCTGTTGTTTACATGCCGTTTATTAGGGAGCTGTTATATGTTGAAGGAGCTATTTGGCTAGTGGCACCTTTTTATCTGGAGTTACACAAGAGCAAATGCCGCCGGGGGTTAATGCGTAAAGAAGGTATTTTGAGATTTGTTTCTCAAGCTTATTTTAAAGCAGAATAATTAAAATTGAAGGCAAATAAACATGCTTACATTCTGATATTAATGTGCGCATCGTTGTTGATGTGTTCTCCACGTTCTGAATCATTTGAAAGAAGGTTTGATGCAGTTTTATTTTTACAACGTTGTTTTTGTCAGCTTATTATTTCTTTTATATTAGCTGTTTTATATTGCACCGGTTGTACTGGTGCAGAGTTATGAAATAAACTTGTAATCCAGTACATTTATGTCTGTTTATATAAAAAAAAAAACCATTTTAAGTCAATTCAGTGATGTTTTTCTGTGTCGAATCTGTATCGGCCGATACTAAACCTCAGATATCTGCATCGTATCAGAAGTGGAAAAAGTGGATCGGTGGATTAAGTTCTCCTGACTTTATTTTAAACACCTTATTGACACTGAAAATAACCAACAATAGTCCTTTTGACATTCTGGACATGATTTTCTTCCACACAATTGATTTGTTTAGAATTTTCTTTGATTTTTACTTTGTCATGTATTTAACATTTTCGATTTCATAAAGGTTTATTTATTTTAGCTTTGGTGATGTTTTCTAATTCCAGACCTTGAGGACTGAGATAAGAGGGCGAGTGTCCATGTGTTTCCAGTGCTTTGCTCTGATCCTGCTCATGTGGGTCAAAGTGTTTGTTCAGCTGTGAGAAACAGAGCCTTCCTGACTCTGGTCATTCATAACTCACTGCTCAACTAGTCATGCCAGTATTTTTTATTTTAGTTATTTTTTTTAACTTTCCTCTCTAAATACACAGATGGGAAAAAATGGTTAATGTTAGACCCAACCTCAATTAAAATCTTAAAAACAAGTCTAGAATTAAACATCTTGTAATTTGTTAAAGGATACACTAAATATTTAAAATAAATTGGCATACTATTTTGCTGCTTTTTTTTTAAGTAATGTATTAGTTTCAGGAAAGGAAATGTTTTCTCTTAGGACACTGCAATACATATTCAGATATGTGCTGCAGAATAGGATAGTTGTGCCAATTTTTTAAAAGTGACTTCAGAGTGTTTTGTTCTTTTCAAGGATCAGGGCTCATTTTTCTCAACCTTTAAGGACAGGGGACAACGTAGACATTGGTGCACCCAAATCTGCTTTTAATTACGTTCTTAAAAGATTTTCAAATAGCAAATGACCCCAGTTATGTTTTTGTTGCTAAGAATAGAATAAATCTTTTTCATCTTTCTTCAAATTGACCCCAAACCAAATTAATAAGGCGGTTGACTTTCTTCCAATAATGGAAACATGAGAAAACTTTTTGAAGTTTTGGACATACAATGATTTATACACCCCTTTACTATAAAATAATAGTATAATTTTCTTTGCTTATTAAAATTTTTAACTCTTGGTTTGTTGTTGATCATGATGAGAGTTTGGTTGACCAGTCCACATGTGTTTTTTTAAGACCTCTAAAAGTCAAACAATAATGTCCACCGTGACCACATCTCAGGTCTTTAGTGTCAAACTAATTTTCATTTTTTTTTGGTCCAAGTCAAGATCATAAATGTTCTCAAAGGGTTGATTTTGGAAGAAAGTATTGATAAAACCATTGAACAAACATTTAAAATATTAATAAATAGCTGCCTCTGCATTCGATAAGTACCTGTTAAAATTAAATATTCAACATCTTTTCACTTCAATCAGTTCTTTCAGAATTTCTCTGTTCGTGATTTCTTTGCATTCAGAATCACTGATTTTGTGATGCTAATTTTGGAATATTTGCATTTATGTATGACAGTAAATGTGATTTTTGATCACAGACTACAACTTGACATCAAGTTAGTCTGACACAAAGTGTCGTAAAAGTGATTACTTCCACCTGCAGGAGTCAGTATCACATAAACCCAACACTTTGCAGAAACATTTCCATAAACTCAGCTACACATTAGCATGAATTTCTGCGATCGTAGGATTATGAAAAGCCAGAGGGATTGAAAGATGTAATTTGGTGTTTGTAAACAGGAGGGTTCATAAAACGGCCTTCCTTGAGTTTGACACACGTGTTTCAGGTTGTTGGGAGAGTTTGTGTGACGGTAGTACTCCGTCACCAAACCAAGTTGAGCTTGTTCTCTGCAATCCAAAGACAGCGGATGGATGTCTGCGCATCATAAACCTTGCCATTATCAAACCACACTGCCATCATCCTCCTGCTTGTGAATTTTAGAAAAATTTTACAATAAGTTTGTATCTAAGAGCTGCAATGCCCAGGGGCTGAACCACGTTGAAGGACAAAGTCTTTGTCCCGATAAGGTGTCTCTCTTTTAAAACATGTCATCCAGATATCCCCAATGGCCTCCGTTTTATCTGAGGGGGTTCCTTTGTTACTTCTGTCCCATCCTGTCATCTTTGTTTGCTCAGATTTATATTAGGGTGTGATGTGTGGTTCTCTGACCGAACAACAATACCAAATGAACAGAGTGCTGCGTGTGCAAACAAGACACAGAGAATATAGATAATTGATTGTGGCACAGCAGACGGATACAGCAGGCCAACGCTCTGCGCGCCGCCCCCAGAAGGCTTGATAAGCCAGAGGTTTTGATGCGTGAGCAGCTGGTGACAAAAATAAAGAAGGATTTGCTTTAATAGGATCGAAAATATGCAGCAATACATGGATAAGAAATCAGAAACAATAGACAGAGGTCTATAGATTGGTGGTCCATAACTAAGCCACTTTGTTGGATTTATTTTATATCGATTCTTTTTATTTATTTATTTTTTTACATAAGCCTTCTTGTCTTTTTATTAGAGCTATTCAGTACAAAGTGAAGTGTCTGATGGGAGCTGCTACTGCAGCTCCAAGGCCTTGCAGCAGCTGGTGACACTCAGTCATCTATGACTAAATAAGTCAGTAAATCATGAGCTATAGAATTTGATGCAGATTTTATGTTTTCTTCTTTCTTTCTTTGCCCTACTTTTATTGTTGGGAGTGCATCAGATTTCTGGACTGGGTAAAAGTAGGTTTTTTTCCTTTAAATAAAACAGTTTCAGATTTCTGGTTTAGAATATTTTTTCTTAGAAATTCACCTTTTCATATAGAAACTACAAAGAAGAGCTTCCTCTTATCTTTCGTCTTGTTCGTTTTCAGACTTTGGTTGAACAAGACCTGATGATGTAGCTTCACAACTTCATTGTTCTGCTCAAAATTATTGCTAAAACCATTTTGTGCACACTCCTAAACTCCCATTTGTTCTCTCTCTTATAATGATGCGAAACGGTTCAGTGTGCAGTAATCTCTTAGAAGGGCAAAGGACACGACTTTAACAAGACCGTTCAGTGGTGCCGTGATCTGGCCTACATATTACCGTCAGCGGGGATGCATACGTGTGCTCAGTAATTATGCTGCCATGCAGAAATGCATCAACGTACACCACATTCCCTTGGTTTAACTCATTAACAAGCAAGTTTTATAATCGGCATCTTGGTACTTTCAGTAAATCATGTCATGGTCAGCAGTTTGGTTTAAAAAAGAAACCAGAGTAATTCTTATTTTAATGGTATGAAGACATGATTAATGCATTCTTCCTACTACCTGAAACAAGTTTAAAGGAATTGTTCCAAGGCAAGATTCAGATAAAATATTAAAAGCAGTTAATGTCAGCAGCCAATATAACCATCTTGGTATCTTGATTTTGCACAAACCCCAATAATTCGGTCTTGGGAGATAAAACTGAAAGCTGATCTGGACTTCCACAAAACAACTCTTAAAACATCACAGTCCACTGTTAAAAACGTAGCTGTAGAATTTACAGTAAATTACATTACAGGGTTACTATAAACAATAACTTTATAGTTTTACTGTAATTTTATTTTTACTGTGATTTTATTCTACATTTCCTTTTTAAAAAATTGTGATACATATTACAAATACAAGTGTTAGAAGTGGGTGTACAAAAGAGACAATAATAGAGATAAGAAAAAGAAAAAGAGATAGGAGAAGAGTCCAGTGTGATACTGGTAGTGTTGTTGATATGATAAAGAAAAAAGGACAGATAATGTTAAAATTACTAATCAAATTATTACATTTCCTGTTTAGTGCAATTCGATTATATTTTTTATGTATTGAAATTGTATTAAAAATTAATGCAAATTAAAGCTTATGGCCTCCATATTGTTGTAGCATTTACACTGGGTGGTTATTTGACAAAAAAGCTGATTATCATTTACGTGGAGATGAGGCTGTGCATCGCTAATGTAACATGAACAGCATGTTTAGTTAGGGTTAATTGTTTCGTATAAACAATGCCATGTAAAAAGTAACCGTGGCAGTTTAAGTAAATGCTATTTTTTTGGATTTTTATTATGTAACAGTGTGGAAAGTATCTTTTGCTATTTTTTACATAAAAGTTTGAATTTGTTTTGATGCAAATATATCATTTTTTACCACATTTTATTTTTCTACCCATATGTCACATTTGAAGCAGTTTGCATTGTGAAGACTGGTGATAATGAAGAGTGGATTCTACGGTGGACACAACGATCATTATTAGTTTTATTCCAACCGACACATATAGTACAGTTTTTTCTCCCTAGGTTTATGATGTCCATTATGATGTCTACTTTCCTCTTCAAACGGCCTGTTTCTACCGTCTTCATGTCTGACAAGATAAATGGTAAATGGACTCAACTCATATTGTGCTTTTCCAGTCATACTGACAACTCAAAGCGCTTTTACACTCACAAACCCGCACACATTTAGACACCGACACGCAAATCGCTGGGCAACTTGGGGTTAAGTGCTTTGCCCAGGGGCACATCAGCATGTAAGGACATCAGTTAAAAGGACTTTAACCTTTAAGCTCAATATGACAATATGTTTAATAATGGTAAACCTTAAGCAATGCAACTGTTCCCAGGCACAGAAATGTCTTTACCTATTCATGGCTTCCAGCTCAGTAGATATTTCTCCTAATATCATTGGTTTCCAGCCCAGACTTCCAGAAGTTTTACACCTCCGTGTTGAAGGCAAGTAAAAAAAGAAATAAAATTTCAGAACCTTCTTAGAGCCAGTGGTATCAATGGATGAGAGGGAGAGATTTTGGCTTGGAAAAATGTACGTCTTATCCATTCAGTTGAGTTAAATATTCTAAAAATGTGTTGTTCAAATGCAAATGTTCAATTTGCAGGCGGGTTCTTTTTTTGTGCCCATGAAGGAAACCCATCTTGATGTAACTTTTGTCATTGTTCCACCGGTTGCAGCACCGACCTCTTTCTGATGGAGGTTAATCCCTGAAGCATGCACACAGAATGAGACATCTCCAGCTGAGTGACAGGTTTTCACTTTGACAAGGCGAGGCTGCAGACGCTTTCTTTTTCTCTCCTCCCCACCCCCATATCTTCCACACCCTCCCTACCTTCTACCCTCACTGTTCGCCCCCCTTCACTGCTGTGTTTGACAGAGCCGTAACAGCCGAGATGCTGTGAACAGGTGCTGTTTCCCTGTCAGGGATCCCGCAATGAAGGAGACATGAGGAATGAAGTTGGTGCTGAGAATTACTGGGAAATCAGGTCAGCTTCCTGAACCTGCAGATGCAAACATAGCTACACGCCATCAAGAGTGTCTAAAAATAAGGACTTCACCGAAGGGGGGTTGGAATGGAAAATAAAATAACCAAAGCATCTGCAGAACTAAATGTAAGAACACAGAGGAAAATGCACAAAGGAAGGTGGGTCATTTACATTAAACTACAGAGGAGACGATGGTGGAAGGGGAAAACAAGAGCGAATATGAGGACAGAATAAGGTAAATTGACTGAACAGGACAAAGCACATTCACAGTAATAGTTCCCTGCCTTCCTTTATTAAAACCCCATGGTGAGTTGCTCCCTCCTGAACCTTTCCTCTCTCTCACCAGGTGCTGACACTCAGCGTTCCTGACAAACGCAGCAGGGAGGAAATGAGGAAAAAGTTAGAGAGCTAAGAAAGAGCAGCTACGGGGAAAAAAATAGCTAGAACCTGTCTATGCTAATGTAGCTTATTCAGATGTCACTCTCACAACTACAAGGAGATATATAAACAAAAAAGGAATATTTTTTTCAAGAATTTCTTCTGTTATCAGTCATTTAGTCATGAGAAAAAGGAAAAAATGATTGGCGACTTAACAAGTTAAACTAGCAATAGCATCTTCTGCTAGTGATCAGTGTGGTTTCTTTCAACATTAAACCCAAGATGCTACGTAAGAGACAGAGGTTGAGAACTCAAAGGGAATCAAACAGACCAACTTGCATTAGCATCTTCTACTAGCAATTAGCATGGTTAGCCAGCTAGCATAACACAAACAGCAGACCTTTCTAAGGGACATCAACATTAAACCCAAGATCAGAGTCCAAAGGAAATAAAACAGACCAACTTACTTTAACACTTCAGACTTCCTGTTATCTGTTGAAAGTCTTGTTCTCTCTCACTCTTATGAACCACTAACATTTCTAAGTATGTAAAAAAATATTGTTTCCTTATAAAAAAAAAAACTTCTTACATTCCCTTACTTTGTGTGATTTAAACATTTTTTAGCAACACCTATAAAATACTTCTTTGTGTCTTCTTGTTCCACCCGAGTGTTGTATTCTATAAAAATGGTTACGAACCCAACACGAAACTGTGTACAGCTTTTAATTTTGCTGTCATTGCATGAGGGACATATTTGATAAACTTGCCAAATGCAAAAGTATTTATTTAAGAAGAGTTAATTTCACAAATTATAGTTCAGGACATGTTAAACGGGCTAACCACTGAAAAATCTGGATTCAGTAGCTAAAAACAACTTATATAAGACACAAGTTTAAAAACATAATCTGAGGTAAATGAAAGCAAAGCATTATGCAGGCATTTTGACTGAGCAGACCAGTTCTTCTCTAGAGCCTGTCCCCAAGAGATTTTCAGTGAATGCCACAGCGAATAAGGAAAGTGACAGAAGACAGGATTGATCGGATAAGTTTCCAACGATTTTTTTCCCCCCACTTCCTCCTCGTCTTTCACCGTGTGTGCTTTCCCTTCACCGCCCTGGAGGGCCTGAACTCTTTCCAGCAAGAGCCCGACTCTAACTGACTGCCTGAGTGAGTGACTGGCTGGTTTTCGTCTCCCCTCTTCCTTGAGGTCATACTAATCATCAACATCACTTCACCAACCCTGAGTTATTCATTATAAGGCCCTGCCCTCTGCTGCTTGTATGTGGCTGTCTTTTTCCTTTTTTTTTGGATATCCCAGTGCACACTAGCTGTTCTTATGACACATTCCAGTAACAAGAAGACAAGGTATTCTGCCTACCTTTTTTTTAATCTTTGTTGAACCAGCCTCTGTTTGAAAATCCCAGTAGATCAGCAGTTCCTGGTCAGACTAAACTGCCAAAATTGGTTCTCATTGTCGTGGTTAGATGATGAAAATCATGTCATTTTGTTCTCAGCCTCATGTCACCTGCTCCTTCTCCTCACAACCCCACTGACAAACTTTTTGTCCCCTCTCCAAGTGAAACTACTGAATGATTGTTCTGAATTTTGTGGAAAGGTTTGCAGTTTGAGTGGAAAATCACCCCAACTACGCAACTTCCAAAAGTGTTTTTCAGCCAGAGAGCAGGATAGATAGTTTTGAGGAGGACTTCTCAGAGGAAGTACATACTGTTCTGGTCTAAACAGTGAACGTCTCACTAATACCTTCTGTTCTTTTTGTCTGGAAACAAAATAAGATGTCACAGCCTGTCAATCAGTATTTCCTCCTCCACTGAACTTGTAAATGTTGTCCTCTGCCATGATCGCTGTGTTTACTGTAAGCAATTTACTGTACTGTAGTAAACCACACATATGACAGATCACCAAAACGCAAGCAGAACTTTGTGTGTGCATAAACAAATTTCCTCAAACCACATGACCACATGTCAACAGTTCAACTTCGGTCCCACTATGATGTCCCGTTTAGACCAACCTGCCTGGCACCAACAAGCATTTATCATATTAATTTTTTAATCCTAATTTCAATAAGTCATCCTGTCCTGTCTAGATGACTGAATGCATTGAGTTGTTGCCATGTGATTGGCTAATTTATTTGTGTTAAGTCATTTTGCAGGTGCACCTCCTAAAGTGACTGCTGAATCTTTGTTGTGTTTTCGCTTTGGAAAAGTTCATTTCTTACGTTTGTCAAATGATACGGATATGGCTTTATGAGAAGGGAGAAAGTTGCATGAAATCAGTAGCTTATCAGTCCACATAGCTCCCCTTTTATAATCGGCCCGGTTTCAGCTGTATGGGAGTTGCAGGTGTTTGCGTCGGCCAGGTTTTTTTTCTGGTCGTGGTGGGAGTGCTAATCCTCTAACAGGTGAAATACCGCAAACTTCTTCTCACGCCACCATCTGTGCCTTTTGGACGGATTAGACGGCTCCGGCCTCCAATCCGATCTCCTTCGCTGTTAGCTAACGGTAATGAGTATCCGGAAGGACAGATGATGGCAACGCGCTCCACGGGACAGAATTAGCGCTTTTCCCTGGAAGGCAGCGGCCCTTTTATCCTGTCATTATTGGCAGAGACAATGGTGTGGTTAATCTTTTTAAGACAACACAGCAGAGGGCCAGGAGGGAGGGAGGAGCTGTCCAATAACCTCATCAGAGACCGGAGGACATCCTCTGTGATGGAGGAGAATTTCTCTCTCGCACATGTTGAATCATCTTCCTCTCCTGGCACATTGCGGCGCTTCCCTCTCCTATAACTCCTCCGCCACGTCCACCATGACACTCTGCGTGCATGTGTGTGTGCCAACAACACCGTACGGCCATGTGGTCTGTCTTCTATGTGTCCAGGTGGCTAAGTGAGCAAACACCATTAAGGGTATTAAAGACAGCTTCACTATGTCAAAGAAGCTGTCAAATGTAAACTGTACATGTAAGGTGGAGGTGTGAACGGGGAAAAAAACACGACGTGTTGGTTAGCGACTGTCAACTCTGATGCCGTTTTAAAGGAGAGCTGCTATAATAACGGCAACAGAAACAGTTGTAAGGAAGCTTTTACATGTCTGTTGGTGTATATTATTTAGTAAATGTAGTGATAAATTCTGCTCACGAGTTGGGAAAATATTTTCACATAAGCTTTAGAAAAACTAAGAATCTACATTTTCTTGTTTTTAGTAAACAGAGGAAATGTTTAATGAACCACAAACTGTGTTTTAGAGGCTCTGTACTCAAAGTGAAACATTCCAATCAAGTATCAAGCGGCCCATATACTTTGTTTTTTATGCTCGGTAAATAGCCAATAATTAGACAATCAGGTATTCTTACCTGAATATCTGGTAGGATAAACAAATTATGCCAAATAAACCTTTTTGAGCTTTACTTCGTCTTATGATGTTATTCCTTTGTCAAAACCATACCCAGATCGTTGCTTGTTTTAATTAATACTTTAATCTCCCATGGCAACCGTTCAGCCTGGTGGGAATGAGCACTGCTTTCCAGACGCAGCTCCTCTTTGGAGATGCAGTTTGTAGACTTGCGCATTACAGAGCATCTCTCCAACACCACTCACCCACTCAGCTCCTTCAGACTAGCAGCAGCAATTAAATACCTGGTGGAGATTCTGCTGAGCTTATAGAATGATTCTATGTGGCTGGAAAACACATAATACCTTTAAAACGGGTTTGTCTTTCATGCTGTCAGTGTTTTGGTATTAATCCGGTGTTCAACGTGTTTTTGTGAATGCTATCAGATCGATAATCGATAATCAGATCGATGAGCCGTCTTTATTAGCTGACTGCTCAGTGAGGAATGTAGCCATTGGCTGTCCTACAAGTCGCTAGAGGTTGCTAAATGACATACCACCTAATTTCTAGAATTGGGAATGCGAATGAAATTGTAAGGGGGACCACATGACAGGGACTATCATCACTGCATTGCCCCAATGAGCCACAAAGTAGGTTTACCCTTTCACAAGTCAACTGTGACAGCTATGACAGAGGATTGCTTGGCAGCTCAGATTGAAACACTGGGGGACTGACCTTAACCTTTCATTCTGACTTCATCTTTGGACAAATCACACCTAGGCGGGAAGAAGACTCATCAGGCTTGACCTTAACTTTACTTCTTTTTCTAAAAAGGGAGTTCTTGGTCCTTTAGCAACTTTGTTTTGCCTGTAGGGCCAACATGCTTCCACCACATCATCTATAAGAGCCATCTGACCGCCACTGTCATACTAGATCTCCACAGAATAAATAAATAAAAACATGTCCTTGTAAAGCTGTTCTCCCAATACACATCCTGTATTGCAGAATAAGCTGAGCCTCCACTGTGACACGCCTTTCCATTTTCAGACCAGGTCACCTTCCTTCACCGCTACATGCTCTGGCTGCGCCAGTGACGAGCAATTGAAGACAATTCAGTAAGAGGACAGGGCACTCTGATCAGTCTGTGGCAATGCAGCTTTATTACAGCATTCGATCTGATGCACAGCTATTTGTGCTAAAGCAGCTTGTCAAACAGAATGAAACGAAAAAGTCTAACTTTGGTTTCTACATGGTTCATTGTCCTCATGGATGTTTCAAAAGATAGTCGGTCAAACAAATAATCTTACTTTTTCCTTCGTTTCAATGTTTAGTCTGTTTGATGCCTTATCATGGTGCCCTGTGATATAAAACCCCATAGCTGTCTTCTATGTCCATCAGTCAACACTTTGACACCTTACACCAGCGCACATTGAATGAAAAGCTTAACATTTTTTAGTCATGACAAAGTAACTTTTGATTAGGGATACACCGATTCACTTTTTCACTTTCGATACTTATCCGATGCATTAAAACCTCCAACACACTGCTTTCTTGTTGGACATGATGGTAAAGTCACCAAGAGAACCATGGAGGTGCACAGGTCTGGTTCATCTTTTTGAATACTTTCCAGATGTTTGAAGGAGCCGCATTTACTTGTTGCAACTTGATTTAATCCTTAGAAAATAGCTTTTCGACTGAGGCTGTACTGTATGTGCATGTTTTAATTTGTCGAGGGCAGAAATTAAGGTTCTTTAACTCTATAACAAGCTTTTCAATGGACATTTGTTGGCAAGCCATTCTGCATTTTAAAGTGGCCCTGCGGTCCCCAAAGGCCAATGGAAGACAGAACGCGGTCATTTCCATGTAATTAGGAATTTATCAAGGGACTCGTTTTAACATCACAAGTTATTACGTTAGATCGAACCCTGAGGTCAAGAAATTGTGTACGTACTTTAGAGAACTGAAGCAAAAAATGTAGCTACAGGCATGCGGTGAATGTGCTCTGTGGAGTGTGTACAGAAACAATGTATGTCCAGAACCGCAGGCTGCACACAGCGATCAGAATTTCATAGTGGTTTTCCAGCAGCTTGCATCAGTACGTGCTCGTGTGCGTGTGTGTGTGTGTGTGTGTGTGTGTGTGTGTGTGTGTTAATATGAGAAGAAAAAGAGGTCTTTGCCATATAGGAACCCATCCTATGATCAAGCAGACATCGTTTTTATATTTTACTTTCAGTGATTATTTTTGGTTGAACTATTATTACATAAAAGGTTGTGTTTTATTCCAGTTGTTTCATGTTTTCCTTACTCGGCTCCTAGTGTTTTGTTTGTTTGTTATTTGCTCTTCCCACACACGGACTCAGCATTCAATATTCACTCCCTCACTATGTATGTAGCTCTGGTTGACTACATACATATGACTGGTTGACTTTACAGCAATCACAACTCCTACACCAAAATGAGTGTGTAGGAACAGAGGACAACCAATATCAATTTGCACATTTCAGCTTCCGAAATACCTGCAGGTTTCTTGACCTTCGTATATTATCCTTTTTTTTTTTTTTTTTGCTTTAACTCAATACTTTTTCTCTACGTCATTTAGATTTTTTTTATCCACGTTTTGAGTCTTTCGCTAATTTGAAAACAAGCTTTAACTTGCATTCATACTCTAACTTTAGCCACTGCAACAACAAAATTGTACAGCAGGAATTAAATAATTGTAACTGATAGGGTATAAATTAAATTTGTAGAATGGGAAGCGTTATTATTTTTGGTAACTATGAGGTTGAGGGTAAATCAGATGCATCTCCCTCATCGTGTCATTAGTAAAGATGGTGTGAAAAGGGGCAATTTTCACAGCTTTGTAAATCAGGTTTATTGTGTTGGCTAACAATTGGCTAACAGGATGGATTCTGTCCTAATGGCTGTTTATGAATAATTTAATCGCCTCTGTCTGTTCCCGCACTCGGCTCATTGTCGGGGTGCGACACAAAATTCAGACACAAACACAATGCCGCAGCAAATATCCACAGACATTTTAACTACTTCAAATAATAAGCCTGCAATTATTATGAAAATAAATAAGAAACCTCAGGAGCATTTACACCAACTCTTACACACTTTTTCTCGTTCACAAGGATTCGTAAAAATTTGACACATTCAGCCTCCCCACCCCTGTTTTCCTTTCTCCATTGCCTCAGCAAAAAGAAAAATAATAGCACCTCCTGTAGTAACACCAGTGTGCAGAGCTGAGCAGATGAAGCGGCACCTAATGTGTGAAACATGTGCTGAGGCTTGGGAAGATGGGCTGGCCTTGATCCTTTGGAAAGCAACAAAGATGCGACACTCATTCAGATGGTGAAATTTGTATCTGCCGGTTTGTTAGCTGCACTCGGATCAGACTCAGATGATTTGAGCTGGGCTGGTCAGAAATGCAAAATTGTGATGCTTTTTTGTCTGTTTGTTTTTTTATCAGTGAATATAATGGCTTTTAAGTGCCACCAAATGATGCTGGAAACAACAGTTGATGTGGTTGCTACAACAGAGCAAAGACCCTGTTAGCCACTGCAAAAGATCAGGAATCACAGGACACACCGAGATATGCTGAAGGCATGTCTGTGTTTCAGGCTGTCAAAGAGCGAGAGAGAGCAAAGCTTTCAGCAGATATGGAAAAGTTGGTCTTTTTAATCCTTTCAAGATTACAGACTCCATCAGCCACGGTACATCCCTTTGGGAAACCTTAGAGTTAAGGTTAGGATCTATATTTTCTGGTGAACTTAGATAGAGACTGCCATTTTAGTCACTGTGCTAATTTAATAAATTATTCTAAGTTGCTGAAGTAAATGTGGAATGCAAAACTCCTTAATAAATGTGTCACTGTTGCTGTCTCAGACAGGGCTCTTGACTTCACCATTGCTCCAAACCTCAATAACTGGCAGTAAATGGCAATAAAATATATTTAAGGTTGTGTTTATAACTTTTTATATTGAAGACCCATGCTACTATATGCAACTTTTATAAAAGGTATAAAGTCAGATTTTTTTTTTTTTTTTTAAAAAAAGACCTTTTTCTGAGAGTTTCTAAAACTAATTTTTAAAATTTCATTCATTTTTTGATTTTTGGATGTCAATTGAAAACCGAAAGAATGAATGATGCAGAGATACAGGAATTGAACAACACATCAAACCTTTGGTACCAAGTTTTTTGGAATACAGTTTGTCATTTATGATTATTTTTATTATATTTCTGAAAACAAAACTGTGGGCATGTGTGGCTCAGATATTTATGAAATCTTGTCTCCATTAGTTCTGATGAACCCTGTATTGTGGTTCAACTGGATTTATTGTTACGTGTCTAGTAGTGCCAAACAACATTATTTTATTTATTTATATTTTTACATTTAATCTTAAATCCCTCACCAAAGCATACATAGAAATCTGTTCAACACCAGCAGCCACATTTCTGTGTGTAGCCTCACCTGTTAGCCTAGCGCCCATAAATGACAGGAGGTTTTACCTTTTCGGCATGCTACCTTTCAGATATTGCCTTCAGCCTGAAGCAAAGGGGAACTTTGGCTTCTCCCAAGTCATCCATATATGATGGTGTTTGTCATTTAGCCACAGGCAGTTTGACTCGGCCGGTTTTGGCTCTCTGAGCCAATGCAGGTCCAAACCCGACACCCAAAAATAGTGCTCATGAATTTCTTGCCCTCAGTCGGACCATCTCCTTCACCCCGTCAGGCTGCTGCTTCAAATTTCATTTCGACATCCTGACTGCATCCTCTTTTAGTTCCTTCTCTTCCTTCTCTCTCCTCCTTGTCGTCCTCTATCAGACACATCACGACTGAGTGTTTTATTGCGTTGCGTCCTTGCAGAGGAGGACCTTGGGGCCCGCTCCAGACACCCAAAAAACATACACTCCCCTCCCACCCGCTCGCATTGCTCTTGGCCTACAAAGCATAGAGCATGGCTGTCTGTGTTTTTACTTCCTTTCCCTTTTTTCCTTTCCATCGCCAGATTTTGTCTTTTTTTCTCCTTCAGCGTGTTTTTATGGAGAGAGCGTCGCCAGCCTGCACGACAAATGAAGACGAGCCCCTGCCGCTCCTCCCCTTTCAAAACCTGAGTGACAGTCGATCAGTGACGGCCGCTTGCCTCTTCTGAAATTAGATCACGCTTTTAGTCAGAGTTCGATACATTTTAGCATTCCTGGTTTTGTCTGAGCTCCTTTTCCCCGCTGTCTGTCCTGATCTCCATTTCTACAACGCTTTGATCTGCCGGTGGCGATGGTAGTTATTTCAGATTTGTCTTTAGAACTAAAATCCAAAAATATGTAAGAGTTAAGAATATTGTTTTCACTCCTCTCTGATGCAAGTGGTCATTAAATATTTATATTAGAAGCAGAGCCCACTGAGTAATCAGCCTGATTTCAATGTTGAGGCTTCAGGTAAACTATGGAGGATATCATGGTGCAGCAGAACCTTGTTAGAAAGACTCGACAGATGGTAGTTGTGTCTCTACTGACCATATGATTGCACAATTTGATATTTTGAAAACATATTACATACATAACATTGAATAATACAAGTTAAATGCTATTTCATGTGGAAAAAAAAATCGACTCATTTTATAGCCGGTACATTAAATTCAATTTAGCAAATATAATATATTAAACTTAACTTGTTTACTGAAAATTCAGTGGTTGCTGATATTACTTTCAAATAGATAAAATAATGTGGCACACTTAAATGTCACCCTGCATTTCAAAATCCAAATAATAAATGATTTAGTTTGCTAAACTTGTTCAGTTAAAACCAACGGCCATGATAACACAGCTACAATGTCTGCTAATTACAAATGATGATAAAGATAGCACATGTTACGCACTAAGAATAGCCCAAGAACAATGAAGCCCCAAATGAAAATCTGCTTAGGGCCTCAAAACGATTTGAGTCGGCCCTCATGTTACCAGACAAAGTCTCTTTGTGTAGCCTTGCTTGGTGTAGCTGTATGAAAGGAAACAAATGGGGAAAGGTTTAAGTTTTACAGAAAGCGTTCAAGTGTCACATTAAGATCTGAGCTCGCAAAAGGGGATTGTAGCCATGACAACAAGAGAGAGCAAGAGCAGCAAATGGGAGCAAAGTCCTTGGCTTGAGAATGGGAGACGTCCAGGATCAGAGCGATGTATCTCGTCATTGGGCATGCTCTGCATCGGGCCATCTCATGAATCTGACACACGGTAATCTGAGCAGCTGCCCAATGGATGAACCTAAATGAAAGCTTTTGCTCTTTACGCCGAGATGGGTAAAAGTCGGACGACACCAGGAGTGCAGGGCAGAGAGAGATATAAAGATATAGATGGAGGCCAGCAGTGCGGACAGCTGCAGTCCTGCCATGGAATCTGGTTTATGTGACTCCTTCTCCAGCTTCGTGACTGTGGCTCCTCTGTGCAACGGTATTAATAAACCTGGCAGCGTTCACACTGCAAGCGCTCATCATGAGCTTCACATCAGTCATGCACCGGAGTGCCCGGCTCACCAGGAGGCTTCACCTCTCCATCTGGTTAAGTGTATCTAGTGCTGGTGCACGTATCAGCCGGTGATGAGACATCCACTGCCCACGTCCTCTAAACAAAATTGTGCAGTTATTTATACTTTATTGATTGGACTGTTACTGCGGCCCCTTGTGTGTTCTGCACGGTCAACTGCATCACTCTCACAAACACGGGTTTTGCAGTTCAGGCTGATGAATGATGTGAATGTACAGGAGCAACACAGGAGGCATAACCAAGGCTAACGCCATCGGCTGATGTACAAGGCAATGCTAAGACAAATTGGGTGATGTTGCATTGTTTTTCAGTATCTTTTAATCAATATGTGGAGGGATTTTATAAGTTTAGCAGCTGAAGGACAATAAGTTTAATTCATACAAATGTTTTAATGCGCCTGCTTTACCTCAACAGGGTTACAAGAGTTTTAGGGTTTTAATTATGGCTGTGACTCTTTGTTTGTCTAATTCAGTTTGTTATAGTTTTCAGGAGTGTGTTTTTTATTAGTTTAGTCAAATATTGTTTTGTTTTAGTCTTTATCAGTTACAGTAGTAGTTTTAGTTTTTCATATTAAGCAGCTTAAATTTTGATTAAAGTCAAAATATTAAAATTAGATTTTTTTCCTCCAAAACAAAATAGTGAGTATTGTTGGAATTCACTCATTATGAAACATGGACAAGAAAAACACATTCAATGGGTAATACATCCAGAATTACATTTAGTAGTACAGTGAAAGCTAATCTTGTAGCTTTTTTCAGGTAGTATTATTTCATCAAATGTATTTTAACATAGTGGATAATTTTGGAGGTGGCATTTTAATCTAAGGATATAGATATAAAATCTTCTCTCACAAGTTGAATTATTCCAAGATATACAGCACTGTGCAGAAGACACTGACATATCCAGATGTTAAATGCACCAAATACTCTTGCAGTGTAATCTTTTCACAATGTTGCAGCTCCAAAACCAAATTGCTCTACTGTGGTACCAGTAAGAAGCTAAATGATGGTGCTGAATTATTTTGACGATAATTTTCTGGTAGAACCTTTGGTGCTGCATATCACAGAAAGTTAAAACTTAAAACAAAAAACAAAAAAAACAATTAAAAAAGATTTAGTTTCTGGAAATAAAAGCCAGGCAAGCTGCTATTATAGAACAACCAGTTCCTTTCTTTCTGAAGTTATTTTAAACAGCAACTTCCCGTGAGAATGTGTTGGCAATATTAAATTAAAAAAGCCAACAAAAAAACAACAGCTTGGACTCTCGATTTCTGATGCATCATTAGAACTGCTCAGTTTAAGTGAGCTTTAATCGATGTACAAGATAAAAATAACACATTTGCTTCAAAAGTGCATTTTGATGGTTCAATAATTATTTTCACAGATGACTCATCATCAACAACAATCTGTTTTTCATCCAGTGTTATTTTTAAAATCTTCCATAATTCCCAAGACAGAAGTATTTTTTAAAAAATACCTCAGCTCCAATTTTAAAAAAAGTGGGCGAAATGTCTCTTCCTCTTAAAAGTTTCTCTCAAAAGTATGCATTCTCTATATGTTACCATCCAGCCACAGACTTCCATGTATTTTACTCTTTCTGCATTGCCCTGCATTTATGTGACCAGCGACGCGTTTCACGGCGGTTGCCACCGTCCGATTTGAAAATAAAAGTGCCGATTAATCTGAGGTGATCCCATCCGTCAAACCGTTTCCAGCGGCAGACAGGAAAGATAAAACTGAACAGAAATCGATTTCCCTTTTTAAGCGTTTCAACGGTGACAAATCTCACTCAGCCAAGATCACACAATCTACTGTAGAAAACGTGTGGAGGCATTGCAGCTATGGGACGAGCGCTGTGACCAATCCACAACATGACCTGCCTTGCAGAGTCTGTTTTATTAAGATTTTTTGCTGAAGATTTGAACTCGGGGTGCTTCTTAATGTTTCAGATTTTTGCTCCACCATTTTACATCTTCATTTGGTGTCCATGCAGGGTTAGCTTTCCGATGCACATTTTAGATGGAGTCCAGAAGGCTCAGTTTTTGTCCTACCTGAACTGAGGAGCTTAGTCTCATTGTTGTTTTCAATGCAACATAATTTGGCGTTAAAGTTCTCTAAGAACTGTATCTCTGGCCTGTTTATGCTCCCAATAAGAGACTTTCATAAAAACGCCTCTGGTCAGACCAAGACTAAATTACATATGGATGGACTCCATTTGCAAATAATGCAAAAAAATATACTGTGGCCCCAAATTATTTTTGGATCTGACTCTTGGTTGAACTGGAAATAAGTTACAGCTAACTTTGTAAAAATGTTAATTTCCTGTTTTGTGTTTAGTTGGGACACTTTTGAGTGGATGGTTTAGAATACATTACATTAGAGCTAAGGTCATTGTAGCTATGTTTTTTGCTTCGGCATTAAACTAATACAGAATAGTATTATTTTAAACATATCATATGGATTGATAGATTTTAAATGTTTTTTTTGTTTTTGCTTTCGCTTTAAGGCGCCTGTTATGCAGAAACAGTCTGGACAGGTCTGTTCACCTTTTTTTGTTCATGTAATATTTGTAATATTAATGTCTACTTTTAGCTGGGCAGCATTTCCTTGTTTTTGTGGTGTTTAGTGTCAAGCGATTCGATTTGATTGCAATTTTTAACATCATAATTTGATAAAGAAACAATTTTCAATTCTGAAACTAATTTTTCAATTCAAATGGCTAGATACTCTGTCTAAATTATGTGACAGATGGTAAAGGTCATGCAAACAATTATTTTAAATACTTCAACATTATAATGCTGTACCAAATTATATCAGTTTATATTTAAACAAAAACAGGTTTGTGCTTCAAACTCTGTGACTTAAATTACCAGGTTAGCTCAGCTGCCTTGGATTTTCTTGCATAAAACAAATTCGAACATATACGGTGGGAGAGGCTGCCTTCTACAGTGGCAAATACGTACAATTTAAATGTATTTTAAATTCCACTTTTGAGAATTTCCAATCAAGAATTCCCAGGACTAGGAATTGCGATTCCCCATAGAATCAGTGTTTTTCTGCACCTCTACTTTTGGCTGCTGGTGTTGCTCGTCATATTGTCTGGTACTTGTTCGCCTCGTCAGACCAGAGGAAGCTGGGAAGGAATTCAGAGGGAGCAGATTCAGACACCACGAGCGTGAAACACAAAATCTGAAGAGAATTTTTTCAAGAAATCATTGACAAATGTGTTTACTGTTTTTTTTTTTCTGTGATTGCTAGAGAAAAGCAATAATCAGGACTGTAATGAGCACGCCCCATAATCCCTGAGCTTGGTGACAGAAACCAGGCCTGTTTAATTAAGACTCTGATTTCCCGTGAGGCACAGAGGTCTTTTTTTTTCTTTCTTTCCTTCTTTCTCACCCTCTTCCCAGCCTGTCTTGATTACATTTCGGAATATTTATTTTTTTGTTCCATCTTGATCCAAACAGCATTTGGAAAACAAGCCCTGCTCTCTTGGTTTCTTTGATGTGCTAGCGGCTCGTGTTCTCTTTTATGTCCGCCGAACTGCAGGCGAGAAGGTTCTCCACGAGCAAACCTTTTTAGGAACAGGGGTTTTTTCTCATAATCCCGCAAAACAGAAGACCGCAGTAAGTCAGAAGTAATGTGTGGGCTTAGGAATGAATGTTTCAGTTATTCTGCATGTACTCTGGTGGTGCATAAATGCAGGGAGGTGAAACAGAAACTCTTAGGGAACTTGCAACAAGAAGGCACTTTTGAGTGAATATTAGATGCAGCTTTGGTTTAAAAGTGAAAGTCGTTTCTTCAGAAGGACTGATGCAGCAGAGAGAAACGTTTCCATTAATTTCTGCTCCTTATCCTGAGGAATTGGATCTTCAGGGTTTTTTTTGGTCAAATAAATTAGATGGGGAAAGACTTTGGTGGAAGTGATTAAAGGGTAGATAAGAAAAAGAAGGAGTTAAGTTTGTAATGATATCCCACAACATTAATAATGTTCAATGAAAGTCTTTTTCATGCATTTCCTCTTCTCAGTAGCATCATGCATCCTCAGGCACCATTTGCACGGAGCTGCTCTTAAGTGAAACCGTGGCATTTTTGTTGTGATCCAGCCGCTCGTTTACAGGAGCAACTGGAGTCTCTCTTAACGGCACTTTTTGAAACCAGAAGTCGGAGTGAAACTTTTCTGCGAATCACTCCGCAGGTGTGAAAACACCCATCAGTAGGGTAACAACAAAAACAATGGCGGACTGTGCTATTTTGTGCTACTTAACCTATTCAGTTTAACACAATTTCTGGTAAGGAATAGATGTGTTACATTAACACTTTGTTCATGGGAAACGGAGACGGGTTACTATGAGGTGTAATCTAAGAGTCTAAAGTTCTATGAAATGCCATCTGGTGGTTTGGCATGACAACTACAGCTGACTCAAGATGTCTGGGCGGTGCCATCTAAACAGACTATCCAAAATACAGGGAGCTTCCCTGTATTTTGTGTAAATGTATCCGATTGACCTATAGAGGTGTCTCCCTCGCAATGACATATTTCTACTTTTTAATGGAGATAAAATGGAAGCGGGGGTATGTGAAAACAGAAATCACAAGGAACGAACGCTATAGCAAAGAACTTCAGCTGTGGTTTGGATTTTTCAGATGAAATGATGTTCAGCACTCTCTCTTTGGCCCTCTGTGCATCACCTTCTTCCATCTTTCAATTTCTTTTGCTGTTTGCATCAAACCCCCCGGGCGCCCCTCTACATCCACTCTGGATCTGGAAAAGGCAGAGGCCTCTGGCTTCTGGCAGCCTGGTGCAGCGGAGGTGTGAACCCTGTAATCGCCAGTCATTACTCAGTGGCACTTCCCACACTCCAACTTAAGTGGGCCTCATCTGCCATGTTAACATCAATACATCATTATCACATTAATTTTGACAGATCAGTGTAATTCAGTTTAACAAGGGAGAGCACTGTTGAAAAAGCCTGGACTATCTTTTAATCCACTGTACTATACAACTAGTCAGATTATTTCTTTTCCTGAACACCAGAATGAATAGATTTCTTCCTTTAAGCCTAAAATATGAGATTAGTTAACGTTTTTTTAGTTTCATTGGCTCATCTTCTTACCCTTCAAAGCAAAGGCACCTTCCATGCGAGACATAAAAAGAAGTCGTTTATTTTTCCAGCAGAACCTATTATGGTGTGTATGACCTTACTAGTCATAGAATCCTGAAAGCATTTGCAATGTCACGCAGATAGCTATCGGCAGGAAACCTTGGGTGGGACCATCATTTCAATTCGTCAAGCCATGAAAATCTGCAGCTCAAAGCAAGTCTCCTGATCCAACAGTCACAGATGCTCCAATGGGGGTGTCGCGTAGCATAACGGCAGCCATCCTGGTTTCTTCCTTCCTTCCCCCGCTGTCCATTTAGTTCTAGTCAATAAAGGCCTCTAGTGCCAAGAAAACGAGCATTTGTGGCCTCAGGTGAAAACATCCAACAGCGTCCAAATACACTTCTAAATGAAGCTTAAAGAGATGTTTTTAAGACTCTGACGTTCTCCAGTACTCTGATAGGTACAGATCTGTGTGGTTATATTCAATTCAGGTTACACGTATGGCGCCAAGTCTCGTCTCAAACCATTTACCAAAACAAGTCAATTCAATTGAGTCATACAGACACGCTCCATGTTAATTACATATGTTCTAATTGTTTAGTTTAAAAGTTTTCTGTTTATGTAAGAGGAGACCAGGCACATTGTATCGCATCACTGACTTGGTGCATTCAGTAAACCTGGAGGAGCACGTAGAGACACACAATCGCTTGCATTGTGTCGTCGACTTTAAGGCAATCCTACACTGAGTAGGTAGCAACAGCAGCTGTGAAATGTGAGCAAATCTTGTCTATATTCTGCTAGAGTCAAAAAACATAATTTTGCAACTGCAGTGCTTCTATTAAATAAGAAATTAAATTAAAATCACACAAGAATATGCTAGTTCTCGCAATAAGCCATTAAAAATCATGGCAGCAATGGATGTGAGCAGCTAAACAAGAAATAGCCATAATTCAGTTGTGGGGCTAGCACTCATTATCTATGAGCCAATCAGAGGAGACATCAGAGTCTTAAACCATTTTAGCACTGCAAGGAACGGAAGAGTACGGAACAGAACGGTTCCACCCGTACTTCAGCCCTGTTGTGTTTGCATATGCACTGAGGGCGCCATTGAAGCTGTACCTGACGTCATTATTTTTGAAACTAAACAATGGTTTTGATGTAGTGGAATTTTATCTTTCCTCGTTGACCGATCTAATTCATTCTGTACTTGTTCATCAGCGAGTAAGCAGAGGAAAAAATTTACCTCATCATTAGACCAGGTGATTGCACTATATTGAGACGAGTCCATTGCTAATTAAAACTAATAATAAAAATATTGAAAAGAGCACTCTATACAAAATAAAATACAGTTTAGTGAGAGCCAGATGTCAACGGAAAATCAACATCTGACTCCGTAACAACCAGCGGCCAATCAGCTGCTGATTCTAAGCAGAACCGCTTGGCCGGCCCGATTGGAACCACAGCTCTCGTGGTTCCAAGGGGCCGGGTGGAACCGGTCGGAAAGTTCTAATGCAAACACTGTTGGCCCTACTTTGAAATCGTTCCGTACCGTTCCGTACCATTCCGTTCTGTTCCGTTCTGTTCCGTTCTGTTCCTTGCAGTGTGAAAACAGCTTTATTCAGGTGTTGGAACGACAAGAACCTTCTACTTGGGTGCGGCGACGTATGCACAGTTTTGAGGAAATTGTAGTAGGTGATTTCACAGAAGAGCAATGGATTCAACAAGTTCAAATGACACAAATCTTTTTATGAATGGTGGACCCAGCTACACATTATCCGAAAACCCCCTCAAAAAAACAAAATGGAAACAAACCCTCCACCAGATCACGACTTTTGTGATGCAAGCAAAACCAAAGTGTTTTCATTGCGGTTTTGCAAAATACAATGATTTTGATAAGGCCAAAAAACCAACTCACCCTATCTCAAAAACTTTTTATCAAAAAGCATGATACTTTTTTTGGAACTAAAGTGTTTCCATTAAGCAAATTCATTTTTGTAAATAAATTTTTTATGGTTAATGAAAACACAGCCGGAGGAAAGAAAAACTACACTTCAACAGGAAGTAAGATTGAGCGGAGCCAGGATGTGGCTCAGTACGAGAAGGCCGAGCTTTCATGAGAAAACCCTACACAGAAACACAGATAGGAGGATAATGTCATATGCTGAAGAAAACTTTTAATTTATGGCAACAGCTGTTAATTTAGAGGCTTCATCTAGCAGAAAGATATGGTGAAATAGAAAGTAAAATTCCTGTTTAAAAGCAAAAGGACCTTAAATTCATTAAGTTTCCACTTAGTGAGATGTAATTAGAAGGATTTTGGTGCAATGTTTTAATGACAGTCGCTACTGTGCATGAGCTAAATTAGGAGTTTATAGTATAATGAGGTTTTTGGGTTTAAGGGCTGAAATTAGTAGGTAAAAAAATAGTCTACAAATTGCGGGTGAAGAAATCTGAACATGTTCAGAAGAAAAATATATTTTTATAGACTTGAGTTGCTGATAGCAGTAGCCTGATCACAGCAATTAGCACAACCTACTGGTTTGCCTGTTTTCAACTGAATACCTTAAATTAGGAGATTTAGTCGGATTTAACGTGCTTTCTAAAGTTGAATAGCTCAGAGTTTTTAAGCAGATGATTTTAACATATATATTTGTAAATTTTTCCAGCTGATGTCACAGTAAAGCTATGAAATGACAGATCTGGACGCAGCTGCTTACTTACAGCCCAAAGGCAGCCTCTTACGTCATTAAATGAATTCCTTTTTTCTGTTGTTTTTCAATAGAGTGGATAGTCAAAGATTAATAGTGAGGCTGCTCTGTGGTTTGCTTTTAGCGTGCACTGATGTCAACCCCCCACAACATGCAGGCAGTGTGTGAATGGGTGTGTGTGTGTGTGTGCCAGATCCCATTAGTCCATTAGACTCCTGTGCGTCTTCTTCTCAGTCTTGATAAAAACCGAAGTGCCGTTCACGTCTGCAGAACCGGCACTGCAGACTTGTCGCCTGACTAGTAAAGGAAAGCCCCGCTGGTGAGATGTGAAGAGAGGGAAAGCAAGATGGATTGCTCTGCTGTGCACGGTGTGTTGAAAGGCAGTTAGACTGTACAGTTCCCCTCGTACGGTCACTCACATCCTGAGCTACAAACATTTTAATATGATTTACTATGTGAAGCATAATTTTGTCTGGATTCATGAGATAGAATTTCAACTGCTGTACATCTTTTCCGCAATTATAAAAAGACTCAGAGGCAGGTAGAGAACCCAAAAGCTGTACTCGAGAGAAGCACAACTTCAACATATTTTTATCAAGTAGAAGTAAGAAGTATCCGTCCAAGAGTAATCAATATCAGTATCTTACAATAGCTGTTTACAAAAGCTCATCTAGGGACAAGAGCTAACTCCAAATTAGCTCAAGCTATAAACACGATGACACTGGTATGGGACTGCAGCTCTATTCAGTTTGTCTATTGTGTTTTTCCCCAACAAAAAAATTAACTAAGAGTAAAAGTGTATTTGGTAAAAAGGCCAGATCAAAACATCAGCAATTTCATTTTTGAAAATTACATTATCAAATGGACCAAAATATAAAGTCATGTGGAAATTTTGCTCTTAACCTGTGGAAATAATTAATATGACAAAATAACAAAATCAGGCCAAATAAATATTTTTCCAAATCAGTTTCTTTCTAAACTTATGAAACGCTAACCAATGACTCAGGTGTGTGTCTGTGTCTGGTGATTGTTTGGATTAAAACAAGTTTGTCCTTCATTCAATGAAGAGGGGGTAGAGTATCCAGAAATGTTACTCAAGTAAGAGTGCTGCATTATATTTAAATTATTCAAGTTAATGTAAAAAGCACAGCATAGTGAAAAATAAAAAATAAAAATAATACCCCTAAAACTACAGTTTTTCCAAAAAGTTTCAGTAATGTAAGCCAAGTGCGCATTATCACTGGTACCAGCACAAAGTGTGCGCTGTTGGAAAGCCAGAGAATGAGCTGCTTTTTGACTCAATGCATGATACATGAGTGGCTATCTATAATGAATGGTGCCGGGCCACTCATCTTATTAGCTGGGACTCCTGCTTTCTAAATGCATCACCCAAATAACATGCAGAAAAATCCGGTTTCCCTTCGCTTGTGTTAGCAGGGAGAGCGTTCTCCCATGAGGTGTCAGACACATAATAAAGTATGTCATCCCCTTTTTCCAGGGCTCGCTGTGCCACTGTCGGCTGTTGTTGGCTTGTCTGACGCTCGCAGGGCGTGTTTTCTGAAGCCTGAGAGAGCGGATGCAGAGAGTGTCATGACTCATTTAGGGTTTGTTTTCATTTTCCTGCAACCGACAGCGTGTGATGTAACTTTTGCACAAGTCCGGCTGAAATCAGCGAGGCAATTCCTCGAGGAGTCCCCTCTTCCTCTTTCCCCCCGCCTCCCTGTGATTGGGCGAGCCGCCTCTGAGGCATCAGGGTACCCACTGACCACTTAGCCGCCCGGACCCGTCAATAACTCTTTATAAAGATCAATTAGGGGCGATCAGTAGAGAGAGCGCCGCTGGGGCCGCGGTGCCATATTGAGCCGTTTCTGTACGATGATGTTCCACACAGCGCTTTTTCCAAAGGAAGGGCATCACACCCTCAAGACATTTGACTTCATTAAAGGAGCGTTCTCCTCAAACCGGAATCATAAACCCTGCAATGAACTACGTCTCTCTTTGTCTGTGCGTTGAAAAATAGCAGTGTCCAACCATCAGTCTGCCTGGAAGCACCGTGACGGAGGAATGGAAGCAACACACAGTAGCACGTAACTGTGAGGTGGGATCAGGCCACTTTATCATGATGTCCTTAAAGGCGCAGTATTGTGTGCTTTCCAGGCACATGGTGCCGTTTTATAGCACGATAAAGTGCTATGTTATGTTATGTTATATGCCATATTTATCAAATATCACTTTAAAGAAATTTGACTTCGTAATTTAACGCCTTGAAATTGGGACTTTGTCTCTTTAAAAACTCCTGGTCTTTCTGAAACTTTCACCTTCAGAAAGTCAAGACATCGTTCCTCTCTCAACCCTCTAGCAGCGTCTTTACCAGCATTTAACTGAGAAGTAGCTTTTATGATGAGCTCAGGAGATGCGCAGTTCCACCAGATGTTTGCTAATTACTGCTGGCTAGTCTGAAGGAGCTGAGTGGGGGAGTCTTGGAGAAGGAGCTGGTCCTCAAAGGGTGCATTCACACTGCAGCCTGAAGTGACCCAATTCCAATTTTTTGGCAATTCCGATTTTTTTGCCAGGGCCGTTTACACTGCCAGCAAATGCGACCTTGTATGTGTTCTGCAGTGTAAATGGGTAAACGACCTGAAAGTGCCCCGCATGCGCAGTAGAGGGCGCAATAGCGTCAGCTTTCTCTGTGTTCTGCCAACTGCCATAAAAAGAAGAAGAGCTCGGTGTTTGCGGAAGTAAACATGGAAGTTAACGGTGGAGTTTAGCTTATATATTTGAAGTTGTTATCCGGTCGGAGCAGCATATTAACAACTTAATCCTCATATAGTCATATAGTCAGGATACAGAATAGTGAGATTTGTTGAGAATCAGTGACGTTCAGTTCAGATGAATGCGACCTGAATGTTAGGTCGCATTTATATCGGATACGTACTATTATCATTTTAACTTCATATTTCTGCGCCTCTTTGGAAACCAAGCTTCATTTTGTAGCTACTGGCTTAACTATGGAGAAACCAAACTCACCAGCAAAGATGACAGATAATGTTCTGGAACTTTGAACTTCGCAATGAAAATTAATTTTTTTTTTCTTTTTTTGTTTTATTATTCCTATTTTATAAATTTTCTCTTTATTTTTTCCATTTTACTTTTAGTTTTACATTTGAAATGGAGATTTCAAATAGAGAACATTTGTATAAAATTAGTAAGACAGTAAAAATAAAAGACTGCAGTGAAGGTTTTGAGAATGTTCACATAAAAAGAATCAACTCACATTTTTCAATTTTTATTTTAGGAAGTGAACCATGTATCATTTCTATTCCACTTCACAAATATGAGCCACCTGCTGTTTTTCTACCTTGTAAAAAATCCCAGCAACATATTTTGAGATGTGTGAAAATGATATTTTTGCAAGGCGCTGTCACTGAGTTTTAGTGACTAAAAAAAAAATAAAATGTACACCGTTCACAACCAGACTCACTAGAAGCTTGTGTTTTCAGTTCATTTTGTTTTTCCGTCTACTCTGCCACTCACGGGTTTTTACTCATGTCCCACTTGTGCTGGATGCAGTGATGAATGTGGTTGTCATGACACCAGCGCCGGCCAATGAGCTTGCAGGTTAGCAGCCCTGCATGTCATGTCTGACGGCTGACTGACAGGCCTGCAGCAGAGCGAGCCGACCGTTCACCGTCTAACCTTTCTTCCATGCTGATTATTAATCCAACTTACAGCGCACTTCCCGTGTCCCTCCATCGCAAATTAACCTTTCTCTTCTTCTCTCTCCCTCCTCCCCTTCTCTGTCTTTTGTTTTGTTTTGTTTTTTCTGTTCCCTTGCCTTTCGCAAAAACCCTGTCCTTTGTCGTTTCCTCCTCTCGCAGCAAGTTTGTTCACGTGAAAATTATTGACGATGAGGAGTATGAGAAAAACAAGAACTTCTTCCTGGAGCTGGCTGAGCCTCGCATGGTAGACATGAGTCTGCAGAAAGGTGGAGTACTCGACTTCTTTCTCTCTTTCTCTTTTTACTCTCCCACTTTTACTATCACTGCTGTGGCCTCCATTTCATTTTCATTTCAGCCCCTCTTTTCTGTTTCTCTGCCATCCTCCTGTATTTCTAACACAAGGTTTCTTTCACAACTCTGTTCTTTCACAATCCTGCCGCGGTAAGAACACCCCCCCCCCCCTCCCGGCCCCCAGCATCATAGTTTCTCGCCCAGACGCCATCAGCTTCTGCACAAGAAAGGAAACAGATAGTCCAGACGTCACCTTCATAAACTCAGAGGCGCAGGCAGACGCTGTTATATAGAAACATGCAGGAGTTATTTATAATTTCAGAGGCAGAGCATCCATCATGAATACTATAAACTGGTTCTGCTGAGGAAGGATTATTCATTCATTTTTTAGTAGCAAGAAACGATTCACCAGACTCCAACTAGTAGTTTCATCAGGCTAAGAAGTATTAATTTAATGTACTCATATTGTATAGCATCCTGCTAAAGAGAGAAGTATAATAAAATATTTGTCCTTGTATTTGTATAATGTTTCAGATTAAAAAGAAACTTCAGTATCAGATTTAGACGTTAGAAAAAAAAGTTTAACTGATTTTATTTATTACTATAACTATTCACTTAATTTTAACGTTTTTATACAGACAAGCAAATATTTCTAACTGGATGACTTTTGAAGGCAGTTGGATGCATCAATTGGGCTCAAATGCAAAAGCACATCACACTTTTCACATTTCTATTACGGTGGATGATAATAAATTAATTGTACAGTTATAATTAGGAAAGAGTAAAAATTATGACAAGAGTAAAAATTTAGATGTGTAAAATCTGTAATGTGGGGCATAACAGGGGGTAAGATTTAATATCTTCCTACCTCTGACTGATATGAAAGATTAGTTTTTTTATGTTCAATTGTGATTGTGGTACTCTTAGTTTTTTTTTACTCATTTCTCTTTTTTCTCTGTCATTTTACTTGTTTGAAATGAAGAAAAATGTAATTTTATTTACAAAATATAACACTGGCCATAAAAGAAAACACAAATAGTTCTCTAGTTTTCTTGATACAGGTAGTAGTTAGGAAACATGCAGTTGATTGATGTGTTAATACAGCGAGTGTTACGTACCGATCAGTTAACTCTCTCATTCGCTCCGTTACAACTTCCAACGGAAGCGTGTGGCTATAACTGAAACATGTTTGTAGCTAGGTATTAGTGATTCATCCACCATAAAAACCAAACAAAAAAGAGATTGCTGCTAACCAGCTAATCATTGGTTAAACTGAAAATAGTTTCAAACGTGTCAGGATTTCCTTTCATCAGTGATCTCAACGTGCGCTTTAAAAATAATAATCAAGCAGATACAAAAAGTATAAACCAGTCTGCTCCCATTTACGGTCCTGGAAATATCTGTGTTTTTGTTATTTATTTTATTTTCCGCTCTGAATTGTACAGTGCCCGCAGCGTTCTTGAGTTGAATTGTTGGAGACAGTAAAGGTGTAGAGGAGGAGTAAGCTAAGCGATTTGTTCAGACAGAGTGCAAGATAAAGATGGGTAACGACAGGTGAAGCTGTGCAGGATACATGCCAGTGGTCAGGTCTGGTCTCAGGGGTCAGACGCTTTGAGGGGAAAGAAACTGAACCTTTGTATGCTGTTTTTTTTCCGTCTCTTTCTTTTCAGAATGCCCTGCAAGACCTGTTTGTAGCTAATCGATGCATGAAACACAGAGTTTGAGTCACTATGAGTTACAGGAGCCTTTCATTCACTACCATTTACTCACTAGTTGACAAAATTCTTTGCAGTGTGTTTATTTTTCACACACTCCAGTTTTAGGTACATTGGAAATCACTTAGATCTGCAACCTTAGAAACTGTTGCATCTATTCTCTATGTAGTAATTAATGTTGTAAAATCCTGACTCAACAAATGGGAATTTGTCAAGATGTACATCTTTGGGAACCTAACATATGATCTTATCCAGCTTTTCCCTGGTGGTGCTGCTGTAGGATTAAGCCTGTTCGCAACAGCAGCTGCAGTGAAGCAGTTTGTTTTGCCAGCTACTTGAGTTTGAATTTACTGCTACATTTTCTTATTTTTGGAGTGACATGTTCTTCAATGCTTAAATAGGGATTTTCACTGTTCACCTTTAATGAGATGAAGCATGTGGGATACATGCATCTGTAACATGCACCCAAAGTGAAACGGGGTCAGTGGTTTCTCTTCTCTACACCACTGTTGCTCCTGTTGTGCACCCTTCCCGAGCAGTTTCTGGCCAGGAAACACTTTTTCACTCGTCCTAACCTCTGAACATGAAGACAGTGAAGTTAGGTTGTGTAAATTTTGTTTAGCCAAATTGTTTATTTTGATCATCTTTCTCCTGAGTTGGCCTTTTAAGTCGCTAGCTGTGTTTTCATTACAAATGTGAGCAAAACTTTGTGAAAATGTGTCGCAAAAACACAATGTCGCAATTGGGGTGTTTCCATTAAGTAACAAATGCAATTAGAATAACACATGAATAAGTTTGTTCATGTGGTAAGTCATTGAAAATATGTCACAGCCACAATCCTCCAACTACTTCCCATCATCTTCTTGTTCATGGTTTGCACCAGTGGCAACGTCTGGTTATTGATCATGTGACTCAAGTGATCCAAAAAAAGAACATACTATAAAAATAAACCAATTTTGATACCAGGTTTTCTCAAAATTATTGTTTCCATTATGATGAAAAGCACTTTGAACTGCCTTGTTGCAGAAATATGTTATACAAATAAACTTTATTAATTAAGCAAATTAATTTTTAAAATGTTAAATTGCGTAGTTGTGACCAATGGAAACGGAGTTAGTGTGATTTTTTTTATTCTATTTTTTAGTCCAAACGCAGCACAATTTGACACATGCTTTCATTTTCATTGTTTCTGTTCATTTCTATACTTTTTGTTGTGAAATGAATGTACAGGACTACAGACTTTTTTTTAAAAAACCACCGTGAAGATAAATTACATGCAGCATTAGACCCTGTTACATGGATTCCACCGATTGGGACAAGGGAATCCATATTTTACAAAGTTTTGTAACACCCATCATAAATTGTTTTCCGTTTTTAATTTGCACAAATATTACTCATGCCCAATAAAATATCCTTGGGGGACATCCCTCTCTTTCAGAGCCAGACCTTCCTGTCCCAGCCGTAATTTACATGCAGGTTTATTTTACTAACTGATTAAAATATTACTCATTTCAACTGTAGGAGCAGAGCAACACTGCTGTGCATCTAATGAAAGCCCAATGTTTGCAGAGAATTACACAAGATACGTCTACTTACTTTGTAAATGCAGAAGGTAATGAATGTTTGATTTAGGTAATGAATGTTTAAACTATATACGATGAGGAGGGTAATGAAAAAGCTCTTTTTGTGCAGCATCATATTTTATGAATGTGTCTTTGCTGATGAAATCACTTTGATGCCACATTAGAAGAAACAGAAGACGCTTTATTAAGCTCGCGCGCACATTGTTCTCTTGCAATTACTCCTTTATTGCATTAATGAATGATATGATGGTTTTATAGTTTTTCGATATAATGTAGCAATCACATTGTTGTTCAAAACCAGTGATCTGCAGCTGATTGGGTTTGTTTTTCTCCTTATTAAAGCCAAAGTGGAGAGGCAGAAATGATGAATATTATATCAGTCTTTGTTTCCATCATAGTAAATAGCCTCGCTTACATCAGAAGGCTACTCTGTCATAACAACCGCATTAACTGTTGTTTACATACTGGTTATTTCTTTGGAGAGAAGATCAAACTGAAAAGAGGGGAAAGTAATTATCAGATCGTACTTTAGCTCTTTGATCTGTCTGGGGTTTATTGCTGTCAGTTACATCACTCCTCGAAACTTTTCCCGATTTGTTCATGGGATGGGATTCTCGGAGCAGATTCTGGCAGATGTGACTGAGTCCCAGGCTGGCAGGTCTGACTTTGGACAATGTGTGAGTAATGAAAGCAATCAAGGCAGCAGTCACCATGACCTGTCAGTCTGGAGATGTTTACTGCCAGCTCTAGCAATGCCCTTCTCTAACTTCTCTTGAAGTGGTCAATACCATCAGCACTTCCAGTGAGGTGGTTATAGCAGCCACTTCTGCTGCTGATGCAACCCAATACAGCTGAGTCTGAACGAACCGCTTTGCTGTTTGACGACAGTACAGAACTTTATGGAAAGATGTGTGAAAATTTAAACAGGTTGTCGATGTTAACACAGTAATGCATGTGATTAATCTGAACATTTTTATGTGCTACTATTACATAAAGCAGATTAGTCAAACTACCTGTTTTGGCATAAAAGCCTCTCTCCCGCAGACGGTTTCGTAGTTCACAGAGGTGCATTATGACTCGACACAGGGAGCGATGAACAACAGCAAAGGTTTTCCACGACCTGCTACTTTTCTTGAGTCCAATTGAGCCTGTAGCCCGATATAGAAGTGCAACTCAGTTTTAACACAGACACAAGACCAGTCAGTTTGCACTTGGACAATACAGTGTAAAGAGCTGATCCCTGAAGTAGAGAGGCACAGTTCGTAACCATGTGTCAGCAAGTATCCAGCTGAAGTGTTCTTCACTCAGACACCATATTCAGTTATGACTTCTGACACATCCGTTGGCTGAAAGCCGTCCTAGAGGCATTTTGTTGCATTTGTTCAGATTGTGTCCCCGTTCTCATGCTGCAGTGAAATACAAAGCTGGACACATATTGACACGTCTAGTAAATATGTGCAAAACAGTTTCCCAATGTCAACCTGAAAATGTAAAAAAAAAAAAAAAAAAAAGAATAATTAATAATTCGATTAGATTTAGAGGGATAATATTTTTAGGATTTTTTTTGTATCCATCCCCTGACTTATCCTTTTTAACTTTTTCTATGGAGTGTTCTTTTATCTCCATGCTATTGTCGTAACCAAAAATGCTAATTAAGCAGGGATTGAACCTTCGAGAGGCTACAAGCATAATTTTGCTAAACCTCTTTCGTATCACGTCAGTTACTTCATTCATTATCCACATTTGTATTCACCATTATTTCATAGAAATCAGTTTTCACTTTGACTTTAAAGTTGCTTTTTCATTTTTATTTGACAAAAGAACCAGATTTTGTTTATCATGATTTGTAAAAGCAAGACAAAGGATAAAAACAACCAAGGGGGCGAACATTTTTTGCTAGGTGTAAAAATATTAGTTTTCCGCTTTTCTCCATAAATACTAGAATCACAGTAGAGAAGCTACCTAGAAGTATTTCACAATAAAATAAAAATTTTACCCTTCAAAGTATTCAATTGCCTTCGAGGCAACTTTACCCAGACATGTTATTCTTCTAGCATCAAATGTACACACACTTGATGGAAATGAACCTGTTATCTTGGTCTGGTAATAGTAGGTTGCATAGAGGAGTGAAGAGACTGCTCTAACTCTTGAGATGCTAAAAAGCTCAAAGATGAGAGAAGGATGTATTGGGCAGTGGAGATTACTAGGTAGACCTTCAAATGGCACAGCAAAAACCACTGTCCTCATTCATGTTTAGGGTTTTGTCTTGTTGGTTTCAGTCCATTTCTTCCCATCACGTGCACACAGCTGAAAAACTGAACTCCGGTGAGAAGGAAGCATGCCTTGCATCAGGGAACATATGCGGGTATATTGGATGGACGTTACAGGCGATCACGTACACGTGTCGGTGTGTTTGTGTATGCATGGCTGTAGGATTAAAGTCCCCTCCCAGCCCGCTCCTTGTGGTAATCCATCTCCCACTGCCACTTTCCATTCAAATCACGCCTGCCATTGGGAAATGTGCCACCCGTCGGCTGCCTTTCTCAGAAGGAGCTCTTGCGGCTTCTGAGGGCACTTCACATGCTGTTGTTTGAGCCTGACCGGCTCCTTTCTCACAGTCCTCTTTCACACATGCATTCATTACCTCCAAATGAGCAGTGAGTCATATTGTGGAGGAATGCAGCAGACAAAGCAAGGAAACAAGCACAGATGGATTTTAAGATTGCAGGACTTTAGATAATCTACAATAGAGGGAATTGATTTGGAAATGACCCTGTTATATTATTATATTGATTGAAACTACTCAATGGCAAGGGCATGGGGTCCGTTTATATTGTACAAACAATATCAGTGGCACTAATCAAATATGAGCTTCACTGGTTATTTCATAACAATTGGGTGTGAAGTATGACTTCTAGTGGAAATTAGTTTTACTAGCCACAACCAGGCATTGACTGATCCCAGAACTGTAAAATGTGATTTAAGCCAAACCTCTCTGACACCACGAAGAGGGATGAAAAGGCAAAACATCAAGCCTCGGAGAGAAACAGAGTCAGTCATATCAATAACAAAAGAACCCAGATCAACATCTAGAGCACTGCAGGCCAAACTTGCCTCAGCTAAGGTCAGCGTTCATGATTCAACATCAACAGAGAGACTGGAAGAAAGAAAATGCCATCCATGGCAGCGAAAACCACTGCTGACGGGAAAGAAGACGAGGTCCGTCTGACTTGTCCCAAAAAATATCTCAATCTAGTCCAAGAAAATATTCTGTAAACTGATGAAACAGAACTAGATATTTTGGTAAGTAATGTTTTATGTTAGATGTAGCGTAAAACTAACAGCATTTAGAAAAATAAGTTGTCAGTGCAGGATGATAAGAGGCTGGCGGATGTTTCCAGTGGCCATTGGGCAAGAAAGAAAATCCTTAAGAGGTGTGTGAATCCATCAATTTGTGAACTTGAACTCAAGGAAACTTAGGTTGTATAGGACAGTGATCTGAGGTGGTGTATTAGGACTATTGTAGGTAGAAAATAAAAGTACATTTTGGCCACAAACCTAAATTTTTTAAGTTTTGAAATGAAGATTTTTCAGGTTTTGTTTCTAGAAAATTTCTTAAATTAATCTAAAATCTTCTGGTTTTTCTTTTAGCAATTTTGCTTACATTTGGAGCTCGGAAATGTATTTTTTATTTCTGAGATTAATCTCAAAATTTCTAAGATTTTAGCCAAAAATGTACTCCTTTTTACTATGTACAATGGCTCTAATACGCTGTCATAATGATACGAAGCACAAAGATTTATGTTTGATATTCAAACAATCAATTGGAAATGAACTTCACAGTACAACTGGCATAAACAGACAAAAAATGAAACTATAATTTATTAACAGAATCACATCCTACCTTTTTCTTTTAATCAGTTTAGGTGAATTCAGTTCAGATTGCAATTATCCACCCTTGTGAGGTTGGCCACAAAAAGCCCACGATGTTTTGAAACAATGCATGTAGGGATTCTCAGTCCTTTCCTGGAAGGCCTAAATGACCGGTATTAAATCAATTATCTGCCTAATTGAGCTGAGATAAAGACTCATTTTCCTTATCACCAGCCCTATTAGCCATTACAGATGCCCCAGGAGACTTTGAATGTGCAAATAGTTCAAAGTGGAGCACCTTAACGCTTCCAAATCTCATGTTTTTACAAATGATACATTTCATACTTTACAAGATCAGGCAGCTAAAGCCCTGACGAACACAGCAAGTGAAATTTCTTTGCGGTAAAAGTCATTTGCTTATCAAATGACACATTTCAAGCGGGCTTCAATTCAACCCTGGTCATTACAGGCCTGATATGTACTTTAACAAGCAAATCATTATAAGCATCATTACACAGATGCTCCTACCATGCCATGCGTTATTACTCTAGGAACTGATGCAAAGACGACTCTAATCTGCTGATACCTACCATTTATCCTGTCTCCTGGTGCTTTTGCCATCAGTTTTCAGGCTGTGCCCTTGGTTTTGTAAGTGACAGCAGAAGGGAGACCTTGCTGGGTGAGGGATGGGAACCAGCTGTCGCTCTCTGCAGCTGGGGCCATATTCTTCCCACTTGTTGGAAAGCGATTCAGGGACCTGAACCTAAACCTTCGCTCATTTCGTCATCTCACTTATGCAAAAGCCAAAAATGAACAAAGATGGATTTTGGTATTGGGATGAAGTATTTAAAGCCAGTTTAATTTTAATAAATTAATGTGGAAAATGCAGAAGAGTCGGATACCTAGAAATGACTGCATTTAATAGGTATGGATAGTTGCTTGCATAAATAGCAGTCTTCCATGTAGCAACAAGCTACTTAACCCTACCTGATGCAATGATTAACTTCTCATTTTTTTAAAACAATTGTGTGGAAAGACACATCCTGTGGATTTGGAAAATATGCTATTCCATTTAAGAAAGGCATAATTGTTGGTATCAAACTGAGAAAACATCTAAGGAGATTGCAGAAACTGCCAAAATTGGGCTGAGAACTGTCCACATGTTATTAAAAACTGGAAGGATAGAGAAGGGCCATTGTCTCTGAGGAGGAAATGAGATCAGAAAAAAATCCTTGAGTGACTGTGATTGGTGATCACTTAAACGTTTGAAATCAAATTGAAGAAAAACAACAGTTTTTTCATGCTGTAGCCCAAAATGAAGATGATCTATGACATCCGCTGACAGATCCCAATTTAACCTCTTAAAAATAAGGCGCTACTTTTATAGTAGCAAATTTATAATAATGAAGCTTAAAAGTTGGTCAGTCTGAGCAGTTAATGAAGGTCACATAGACACACTAGACACAGAATCACCAGCTCCTAACAGAGTTTAATAGGGGTTGCATTATGGGGTTGCATGTGGACAGGTGGTTGGATTGCCTAACATTTGCAGTGCAGACATGTAACACTGCCAAGAAATGGGGACAAATATGTAAACAAGGACATGTACACATCACAAAGAAACCAGACATTTGTATCACAGCACTATATCACCATGTTATAGTTGGACTACATTTTAACCGCTCTGTTCTTCTGATGTCATTAGCACCAGACCACAGACGGCTACTTTTGGAATGGTGCACCCAACAGAAGGAGGGGAAGAACGACAAATGGTGTCGCATCAACTTTAATAATACATCTAGGTTCTGAGCTGCCACTGATATACACAGTCCAGTCACATTAATGTGACCATCTGTCAAAAGCCAGAATAACCACCTTTCGCAGAGCGAACTGCTACGAGACGTGCAGGAAGAGAGTCACTTAGGTCCCTGAAGGTCTTCTCTGGGATGTTGAGCCATGCCGACTCTAATGCCGTGGCCAGCTGCGCTAGATTACGCGGTTGAGGATCCATGGCGCGAACAACTCGATCGAGATGGTCCCACAGATGCTCGATTGGGTTTAAGTCAGGTGAGTTTGCTGGCCAGGGGAGGACGGTAAACTCATCCTGGTGCTCTTCGAACCACGCACGTACACTGGCAGCTGTATGGCACCTCGCATTGTCCTGCTGGAAGATGCCATCATCCTGAGGAAAAACAATGCGCATGTAGGGGTGGACATGGTCCGCAAGGACAGATGCGTACTTGTATTGATCCATCGTGCCTTCCACAATAATCAGTGAACCCAGAGAATGCCAGGAAAACATTCCCCAGACCATAATGCTCCCGCCTCCAGCTTGGACCGTTCCTGCAATGGTTGCAGGGTGGTTCCTTTCAGAGGTTTCACGCCTTATACGCCAACGTCCATCTGTCCGATGGAGCATAAAACGCGATTCATCTGAAAACGCTACCTGTCGCCACTCAGTGGACGTCCAGCTGCTGTACTGGCGTGCAAATTCTAGCCTTCGTCGTCGATGAACACCAGTCAGCATAGGTGCACGAACCAGGCGTCCGCTTCGGAGGCCCAGACGCAGCAATGTTCGCTGAATAGTGGTTTGGGAGACACTTGTGGTAGCCCCTTGGTTCATTTTAGTGGTCAGTTGCTCAACGGTAGCCCGTCTATCTGCCCGAACGCATCTCCGCAACCGTCGTTCGCCTCTGTCATCTATGGCCCGTGGTGCACCACATTTGCCACGTCGTTGATTTTGGACAGTCCCATTTTGCCATGCACGGTACACTTTTACCACGGCGGCACGCGAACAGTTCACAAACTCAGCCGTTTCGGAAATGCTTCCACCCTTGGCCCGAAAGCCAATGATCATGCCCTTTTGGACGTCGGATAAATCGCTTCGTTTCTGCATTACGCCAACGATTGAAATGTTTTCCGAAGCCCACACACACCCTTTATATACGCTCAACTGCACTGTGCTGCCACCTGCCTTCTGTGATTGGTTATTTAACTCTGAAGTGGAAAGTACGTGGTGGTCACATTAATGTGACTGGACTGTGTATAATGGAATAAGGACCAAACCTACTACTGTTGTCAATGTAGTTTAGAAACATTGACATTACTTCTGGCATCATGCTGTTGAGATCCAAATGGTCAGACTTTGGATCACATATAATATTGATTCAGTGGACTATGAAGACACTGCACTACTTACAGTGGTATCTTGCACTGAGACACCACCACAGCACAGTGTTTCAACTAGACAACGCCTGTCCGTGCATGAACGTTCCCCTGGGGGCCACCAGGTTCTAATTGTGCCCCCACCAGGCTTAGCATTGCTTATTTATATACGGCATAGTTGGTGTTCAGATATTAATCTTCCAACAACACATTATTATCAAGTGATATTTTCAAATTTCCTGTCAACTTTAAATATTTTTTAACTCAAAAACACAACAGGCCACTGGATGGATGACTGCCAACACCACAATTTAGCAGGTTTTCTTGGGGGAAACCTTGCACGATATATCTGTCTTTATTTTCTTTCAGAATACATTTCCACATCAAAGCAACACTTACAGTCAGTAAACATGTAGCACACCCCACTATGTCTACCTCTCCATAAGCAAAGTCAGCATTATGGTATCAGTGAATGGTTCACGTCTTATTTTGAGCTCCTTTTGTGGTCTCCATCCCTTCATTAACAACAAAACTATTTTCAAGACAGCTAACGAAATCAGAGCAATTCGTCTTGTGTTGCACGTCTTTACCTTGACATCTGAATAGTGGGATCAAGCTTGTGGTGTTGCTGTAGTGGTTCTATTATCTTAATTGCTTTTGTTCTGTGTTGCATGCTGGCCTGTGAAGTTGCATCAGATCTGGTGGGTGTTTTGGCCTCATCATAAATCTGATTTGAAAATAAAATCTCTCTGTTTGCAAAGTCTCTGAGCTCTCAACTTGTTTTCAAATTGCACAAAACCCACTGTGAATACAGATGACTTTTGTTCATATTGAAATATGAGTAGGATTGCAGTAGCGTGAAAGGGGAGAAATTAAATTGGTGCGGTACTAATGTAATTTCAATGGGAATAGCTTCATCGTGCAATGAATAAGAAACCCTTTTAGGACCAGTATGGAGGACCTGAAAGGCGAAGCCAGGAAGGCTAGGTTGATATTAATGCAGAAATGGATAGAGTAGCCCAAAATTGTACTCAAGTAGAACTATTTCAACATATTTTTACTTAAAAGTAAAGAGTAGCCATCCAATAAATTACTCCACAGTAAGAGTAAAAAAGTATTTGGTAAAAAGGACAAAACATCAGTCATTTAATATTTAAAAATTACATCAGATCAAAATAATAATTCATATAAAGCATTAACAACATAGCAAAATCAGGGAAAAGAAACAGACTAGACTAAAGTTCCACATGTTTAGATTTACTTTTTTGAGTTTAATGATGTCACTCATAAAAATGTCATGTTTATTACCGGTTTCTCAATTGTTGGACCTTTGAACTGCCTAGCTGCTGAAATGTGCTATACAAATAAACTTGATCAATTGAATAATGAGCTCAGCGGCTGTGCAGTTCCACCAGGTGTTTGCCGATTGCTGCTGCCACTAGTCTGAAGGGGCTGAGTGGGAAGTCGTGGGGGAGGGCTGCTCTGTGAGGTGGAAGCTCAGAAACTTGAAGACTGCAGCTCTGAGGAGGAGCTTTGTCCTCGAAGGTGGTGCTAGGTCTCCCCCAGGTGTTTTGCATAGCTGAATGGTTGCCGAGGAAGATTAGAGGATTTCTCAAACATGCATGAAAGAATCAAAGCAACACTCCACCTATACTTTTGATGAAGAACTAACATTTTAACCTGATGTACAGCTCAAAATAGTTGATTATTCATAACACTGAGCCTTCAAAGACTGTTCTTCACATGCACTCAACATCCAATTTGACAGGAATTGTAGCTACTTTACAATGAAGAATGGGCCAAAAAAAAGCCTGGTAGAGACTGCAGAGGACTTGCAACTGGTTCTGCAAAGCATTGACTCAGCAAGGTTGAATACAAATCACATTCTTTTGATATTTGGAAAACTATACTTTCTTTGACTTCACAGCTGTCACGTACCAACCCGACAACATGAGTCGAAGCTTCTGATGGTACTATGACAAAATGTGGAACAGCTCAACGGGGATGAATACTTTGCAATGCACCATACGTGTTGACATGTTTATCATTAGTTTTGCCAAAAACAGACAAAATCCATTTTGTACGCTTTCCCCTAACAGCTTTCTTTGAAAGTAGCGTGCCTCACTACATGGAAAGTGCATTAACTCTTCAAATATACACTTTATTTTTTCATGTCTTAGCAGGCATTTGATGTTCTCATTGTGACCCCGGACAGAGGTTTAGGTTTTAATGAAATCAAGCTGGCAGGACTGAATTAAATCTTTTCTTCCAAGCCGGTGTGATTTCAGTGCAGCACTGGGGCAAGCGAAGGTCCTCTGATTAGTGACGTTTGTGCCATGGCTGGTGGAGCAGACTGGGAGGTGAATATCTGACTCTACCTGACAATCAGTCCCAGACTCAGTGAAACACATGAACTCTGGCTGGAAGCACAGTGGAAGATAAAGGGAGTAATCTTTACGGTGTTCATGCCTGGTGGATTTAGTGTCTGCATGCGTCCCAGCTTGTTGTTAATACAGGAAATGCACATTGCACAACCGGTAATACGGTTCACGAGCAGCCGGTGAATCTGCTAACGGCTGTGTTTTAAATCATGCTGATTTTAAAACTCAAATACGAAAACCATTTGATTTTTCAATCAGCCAGGAACAGCAGTGATCTGGGCAAAGCAACGTGGTTTTCTACACAACAGCAGGACGCAGTTAAATTGGTTAGCTTGAGCAGAAAGTGCTCAGCGTTGTCAACACAGCAGTTCACTATGGCTACTGCTTCAGAAGCACTGCATTTTTTAAAATCAAGTAGCCTATTGATTTTTTATCAATGTTTCTGAAGGATTTTTTGTGTGTGTTTTTACAATCTTCAGTCGATATTAAATTTAAACTGAATGCTTTTTTTGTTTTAGATCAGACAGGACTGACAAAATCTATGTGTTTAAACCAAAAGACTTTGTAAAGATGTACTGAAAGGCCCGCCAGCAAGGAAAAAGACAATCCTCAGATTCATCAGTTTGTAAATTCACCCAGTGATTAATCCCTTACTTTTCATGTCCAGTGGTCTGATAAAACTAAAATAGAATATTTAAAAGTAACAAAAACATAAATTCTTTAAATTTTTCTCTCATTCTGCTACTTAGCAAACAGAAACATGCTGAGTAATCCTAACTGACCGTAAACAGGAAAACTTGAGTCGGTATCAATGTCATACTGGGAGAAAAAGGTGTTTACCTATTAAAAGTGTATGCAAGTATCTACTTTGAACCGTCTTTCATATCATTCTCTAATTAATGGCTAAACCTGTCAGTGGTAAATTGTTAAATTGCAACTAAATTCAGGTCTAAATACAAATAATATCGTGTGCGACACTAATGTGTTACACACATAAATCTGACTTTCCTTATTTTTAAAAAACACCAATTTAAGCAAAAGTAGTTACTACCATATAGGTTTAAAATGCGTGAAAAAATATTGGCACTAATCTGAGCAGCAAATCATTTGACGCACCATTTTTTACTGGTTGTCATTCCATTGCATTCAAACACTTTTCTTTCCTGTTTTACTGGAGAACAGCAAACTGTCACAGCATCATTGATTGTATCAACACGCAATTAAATGTTAATGCGGTGATGCAGCTGCCTTGCGGGACGAACTGCGTCAACACTCCCTTTAATTATCTCTGATTGTGATTATAACCTTGAAGATTCTTCTCCGTTTGCCCTCATCTTCATGCAGAGCGTCCGCTCAACTTTATAGAAATCAGCGTAACTTTAGTTTATGCTCAATATACAGCTCGTTTTTTTTTTCCATGCCTGTGATTAGTGTGATTTTCTGAACTGCTAAAATTGCCATTGGAGGCGTTCCGGTACAATAGATTTACAAAGAGTTTTTTATTTTAGATGAAAAATTGATAAATTTTTATAAAATTTTGCCTTATTTATCTGAGTATGATGCTTCATTAAACAGCCTTTTTTTTGCAGTCTGTATATTTCAGTTAATGATTAACCGATTACTAAATTTGTTGCCAATTATCTCAGTAATCGATTCATCACAAATATTCCGACTAATCATTTCAGCCATACTTTTAACATTTCCCAAGGACCTGTCTCACGAGTCTGTTGGACTTTGTAATGCTGCTTGTTCACTATAAGCTAAGAATTGTATTGAGTTTTTGCTTTGCTTAATAATCTTGAACTTGGTCCATTTGTCTTGGACTTTAACATGATGAACATAGGAAGGCTGTAACAGGACACTATTAAATTAATGGTGACCATGTCAAGCCAATGTTAACTGAAGGTCACACAGAATGCAGTGTGTGTTGACTCATCAGGCTGCTGCTTTAAACACACCTGTTTTATTCCGCCGGCGTGTTCTGATCCGAGGCGTTATGAGCACGCTCTCCTCCAGATCGCGGGTTGCGGTTGAAGGACAGGACCCGTCACTTAGCGAACGACACGAACGCTTCCATCAAAATGCAGCTCATCCTTTCAGTGCATCTCTCAGGCCTGTTTGTGGAGGCAGATGCACAGCGAGGTAGTTGTCTGGTAACAGTTGCCATGGATGCTGCGTTCTGTCGGGGGTGGGAGGAGAGCTTAGGTGTAATGGGTTTGAATTGGCTTGTTGAATTTAAGCCTGGAAGAGGTAAAGAGGGAAAGGTGGAGGCTGAGACAGAAATAGGCTGTAAAAAAAACGATGTTGAAGGTGGAGACAATGAGGTTATTTTGAAAACCCACACCATCTGTGACGAGCAGCACTAATTGTCATTGAGAGGTGTGTGGAGGCTGATCTCATCGCTGAGCAATGGATGATCAATGCTACTACCTGACATGCCCGTGGCGCCCACAGTGTCAGGCGTGTCCTAGCACTGGTTGGAGGTCAGCAGGGGGTGGGGGGGGGCACCAGTTAATGTGGGCTCTCATTAACATTTTTTGTCAGTGCTGACCTTATAAACCCCTCTATTCCTTCCTTAAACTAAAAAACCCATCAGTGTAATGGCTGATGATTCACTGATTTGACCCCTGGTTGCATGCTGCTGAGTGTGACTGGGGTTGGATTTGCTGCAGTACAGCCCCAAGAAACGATTCCATCAATGGGATTTTGACAGTAGATAACGAGTCAAATGATATCTCAGTCTTCCATATTGTTCACACTAAGGAATGGGTTCGCAACACGTAAATCTTCTACTTCTTCTGTAGGCCCTATCCTGACTGGGAAGTTTGAAGCGGATAAAAAACATTAGTTTATGTTTTTTATCCGCCTTAAAGATACAGTAAGTAACTTTTCTAAAAAATATATTTTTACCATGTCTTGATGGTATAAGACAATCTGTGAAAAGTTAAGCTCCTCTGCCTTCTCCCTGAGCTAAACAACCAATCAGAGCCTGGAGGAGGGCCTTAGCACTGTTAATCATGTATTCTCCATCCTCCCCTTTGCTCTCTGTTACACTACAGTTTCTGTAATAGCAGGGTCTGCCAGGAATGCTCTAGCATTGTCACCACTAATGGTGGATAAACAGTTTTCCTGGAATGGTAAGTTGTTCCTCCATCATTAGCACATTGAGCAGCGTGTTCACCTGGGTGACAGTTTAGACTTGAAGGCATTACATGTAACATTGATTCCAGACGTACTCTTACATGTTTGTCTTGTAAAATAAACTTGTTTCCACCACATCTCACTAGTGTTGATGCAAAGAGCAGCCATATTGGAATGCCAAATCGCTCTTACAAATCGTAACTGGGGATAGTTGGTGCTTGTTCCACTTTCAGAGTGAGAAGTGGATTTTTTGGACTTAACCATAACCTGGTTGAAATTCTCAACTTCCCACTACAACTGGAACGCAGAACAATTGCTGGAGTGTCCTGAAGAAAACTCTGAACAACAAAACATTTTAGATATTGAAATATTTTTTGCAAAGCACAATGGAATGTACTAGACCACATACAATCTTCATTTCATACATTCTGGTAAAAAGATTTAAGTCAAAAGGTGCCACTATGAAATATTAGTATGTGGGCTCTGTACATTTTTACAACAGAATTATTTCCCTTTTTTTCCCCTCCGACATATTTGGTTGGTTTTCATTTGATAAATGTGACACATGAAGAAAAACACAAGAAAAATTATTTTCTTGGTCTAATTTCTTTATCATCAAGAAAACCTGGCTTTTTAACAGCTGCATGTGGACTCCTGAGAGCCGCTGGGTATGACATATCAGTGCATAGCCTGAATAGCAGTTTACTCTGCTAACACAACAAGGCAGCTGAATCAATCACATAAAAAAAGCTGGAGTCTCCAATGCTTAAGGACTGAGGTGCCGAATGTAAACTACGTTTTCTGACTCTTGCTTGATAATGAATAATAGTTAATCAATTTTGTGTAGAACATTTCTGAATCATTTATATTAACACCGTGGCACAGTTCCGGTATTTCCGAGGATAAGGATGTCTCAATTAGGAACCAAATTCTTTGAATAATCATGATAAAATATTCATATTAAGACTGTCACGTACCCAGAGGGGGGAAAACATGAAACCATTTAGAGGAAAAAAAAGTTACTTCCACAGACCTTAGTTGTAAATAAATGATCATTGGGCTGATATTAATGTTGTGTATGACAAAAGTCCCCTCTTCTCTGTTTATCTATAAAAAGCCAATGAGACAACCCGGTGGCGCCTCTGGGTTTGTCTGTGTGCAGAGCGAAGGCCAAGCGGGGCCGTTCATCAGAACTCAGGGTAACATCGGAGAGTGGAGTAGTCGCAGTATATCACACTAACAGAGACGCTCTGTCTCTGTTAACTTGTCCTCCTGGTGGTCAACACTCAACAAAACCCAAGAAAAAATGCATTACAATTGAGATTTATATGCTAGGGCTACATGAAAGCATGCAAAAATGTTGCTAAATGTTACGATTGGCATATCTTGTGTAAGGCTGTCAATGTTAATGCATGCAAATGATCTAAAAGGTTTAACGTGTTAATGTTGCATAACACAGAGTAATTTACCTATTTTGACCGGAAAGTATCTCTTTTGCGCAGGGTTACTTAGTTCAAAGCAGTGTTACACAGGCTTGTACTGCGGTCAACAATCCAGAGTAACAAACGTGAGTGAAAAATTGATAGAGGAGCGTTTGTGTGCTCAGCGGTAAATTTCACTGATGGTCATTTGGATGAAACCAGGGTAGTATGTACTTTTTGTAAAGGTGTATCATCCTTCCACCAAAGCACAAGTTCTTAACATTTCTAAATTAACACTTGAAACAAAATAACTTTTTTTAAAGCTTCCCGAGTATGTAAACCTGGAAAACTGAGATGTTTAGCTTGACACAACAGAAAAATGTAAGAATTTTTTTAAGAAGTTAATTTTTTTACATTTCAAGCTTACAAAGTTGAGCATTAATCGTAATTAATCACAGCGCTAGAGTGTGATTAATCAGATAAGATTTTGACTCTACTGACAGCACTCATCTTTCGGTAAACAAATACTTATCAACAGGCATCTTTCTGCTTTAAAGCGAGTGTTTGCTCATCATTTCCATTTCAACAACATGGTTTTAAATGCATCTGGTTGGATCCTTCATTTAGGTAGAGGAACAGCTCAGTTGTATCTCCTAATGACTTTTCCAGAGCATCTTAATGCCCTCCTAAAACATTTTCCGCTGCATTAATCTACAAGCATCACCAAATATATTACTAGTATTTAAAGCCTGGATACATGGTACTTATATGATTAGCTAAGATTTACTGCCGTCCAAGCAGTTATTTTGGATTCAGAGTCAGATCTTCTGATGTGCCTCGGACTGTGGTGGGATATAGCAAAGTACAAGTACTTTAGTACATTTTTCATGTATCTGTACTTTGTTTAAGCAGATATAATCGCAGGTACTTTCGAACTTTTACCTTCAGTACCTACAGTATTTTGAAAAGCAAGTACTTTTACTAAAGTAAAATATTAATGTGGTACATTTGTCAGTTTTTTTTTTGTACCGCTATTTAAAATTACAGAGGTTTTTGCTTTACACCAGATGTAACAACATTCACGCCTTTCAAAATATGATTTCCTTTACTTTAGGGTCCAGACTCTTGATCTTTTAATCCACTTCCAGTTGTCAGACGGGTTCTGCTTAAGTGACTGTACAGATCTGGCTGCACTCAGAAGAGCAGCTATTTAATTTGAATCATTAAAATATGGTTCACTATACAGTTAATTCAAGATTTAACATATCTCGTTTTTATAGGAATACTTTGGTTTGGATAGTTTTTGTGTTTCGTCAAAATGTGATTTTACTCGGGTCATCTTTGTGATTAAAATCAGTCTGATAATCTGAATCATTAACTGTAATTTAAAAAAAGGCAATAATCTGTAAGAAAGGGAAAATCATTTTCCACAGCACCGTATGTGTCTTCATCAGATTGCAAATAGAGTCATTAAAAGAAATGTGTGTCCTCATTGTCTCCTCCTGATTAACCAAAATGCAGAAATACACAAACCATAGTGTATTTTTGCCCTCAGTCACACACCAAACACTGATGAATGGAGTGACGTCAGAAAGCAAGACAAACATTTCTAAATTAGCTTCAGGTTTTTTTCTCTAGATGAGGACAGCTCCACAGAAAAATTAGCCTCGGATGCATTTTTGCTGGATGAACTTGTGAACCTGAGCGTTTATTTGTGCGCAGGCGAGTGAGAGCCCGTCCGCGTGGATTTGTGTGGAAGGACTGGTCTGATGACATTATCAGGGCTGATTATCTGCTCTGTAATTGCCTGCCGCTGACACGGCAGAGAGGCTGATACGGCCGCAGAATAAACAAGACCGTTAACAAGAACGAGGCGCCGGTTTCCACTCGGAACCTCCAGGCATCTGGGCCAAAGGAAGAAGACGGAGGGGCATAGAGAAGCAGAGAAGAGGCAGAGAAAATATGATGGTGTTGGGATTTTAATTTTTTACCCCCCAGCATTTCCGTATTTATGACAAAACATTATGTTGTTTTGGGCTCAGAAACTATCTCTAAACCATTAATTAAAATTTCTGCCTAAAGTTTTGATTGTTTTCATCATGACAAATATGTCAACAACAAGCCACACCACATTGTCGGCTATCCTGCTAATATTTTTGTCAATGCCATTAGTTGAATTTAGAAGTAGAAGATTGATAGTTATCAGAAGGATCCGTTTAGGGTCTGTATTGACATCCAAGTGAGCTGCAGAGTTGTTAAATCTAACGTGTCAAACTGCTGGTTGTTTAAATGAGTTTCTGCTGTCAGATATTCGGCTTTATTGGAGTTTGATCTGGAAAAAAAGGCCTTAAATTTAGCCACAAAATTATTTGTTAATAGTTTCATTTATCGAGCGCTTCTGCTCTGAAACATTATTTTAATCATTCATGAGCAGAAGCTACACAGAGCGTCCACTGAAAGCAGACAAAAACCAACAACAAAATCCATTCAAGTAACCTACCAAAATAAAAAGTTTACTGATTTGTTTAAAACTTTGATGTGTATCAAGCATAGGATATTTCTAAAACTTTTATAAAGAATGTTTTTTTACATACTTGTTAAAACATTTATTGAAGCCGTCACTGTGTTGTGACAGTTTGTTATGAGACAGATAATCTGTGAAAAGATCAATTTCCTCCCTGAGCTACAATTGCTGTCTGAAGAAACACACCTCTTCCAGCTAAAACCAACCAATCAGAGTCAGAGGCGGGCCTTAGTGCTGTCAATCAACTTTGTGTACATGCTACTAAATGTGTTAGTGGCAGAGAAATGGCTTACCATGACAGGAAAAACCTATTAGCTATGCTATTAGCTATGCTAACTAGAGCCCAATAGGAGGATGAGGGGGGGATGAGCACCGCCACACTGAGGGGTGATTGACAGCGCTAAGGCTCGTCTGCTGGCTCTGATTGGTTGTTTCTAGATTGCCCTTGGAGAGCTAACTTTTTTCATAGATTATCTCATACCATACTATCACAACAAAGTTTCAACAAATGTGTAAAAATTATGTTTTTATAAAAAGTTACATACCACAGCCTAATAAATGAAATCATTTGAAAAATGTAGTTTGTATTGGATTATCTCTGTCTGCTATTAAAGTCTTTAGACATCATCTTAAAATTTTGCTGCTCAATGTGAAAGATCTTATTTCTTATAGTAAGAACAAGAGACAGAAAACAGATGAATAGACAAACAGACTAATTACAAACAGACTAACATTAAGAGTCTGAAGCTCAATATGTTAAAGAGGCAGGGGGGGAAATGTTGAATAATCCAGACATAGAAAAGAAAAGGGCCCAAAAGAGAGAGCCATCAGAGAGTGGAAGGAAACTCTTGTAAATATGAGAAACTATCCCCAGTGAAATGCAGCATATGGGTCGATTAGAAGCATCTCTAGTGTATTTCAAGGCAGGGTGTTGGGGGTTTGCAGGCTCTCCTGAACAAGCCATTATTTAAAGATCAAGACGGATACAGAAGCTAAAACCTGAAGAACTAGTTATCGTAGCATATTTCTCTCTTTGCATGTTCCAGTTGAAAACAGCTATTTTCATACACTGGATAAACACAATATTTTTTTTCTGTCTGAAATTGAATCAGACTAAACTTTGTTGTCAAGTTTATCTGTATAGCATATTTCTGCAACAGGACAAATCAACATCATAAAAATATCCTACACTGACCAATTATGAAACATGAAATAAACATTATGTTGTGTCAAAAACCATCATCAAAATCGTCAAGCAAATACACATAAATATGTTGATTAACGTTTCACTTACTGCTAATCAAAGGTAACTCTAAACAGGCACACTTTTAGCCTCTAAAGGTTTCAGTTTTCTGGAGGTTTGTTCCAGATTTACAGTGTATAGGTCTGGTTCTAGTTCTAGGGATGCAAAATAGAAGAAAGGGCTTCATGTTTACCATGTCATTGATGGTAAACATGAAGCCCTTTCCACCCTTGAAATTGACATAAAATAAACAGATAAAAATGGTGAATACATTTCAACAGTATTATTTTAGTGTTCCCTTTAATTTTGTGAGCAGTATATAAGACCTGAAGGGCCTGGAAGGGTTGATTCAGCAACACCAGATCTTTCATGTATTTTGGTGATGGTTTCTACCTGTAGATATACCGACTCTAGATCATTCCAATTTAGGTCCAAAAATAATTATTACTTCAGTTTTGTTTCTGTTCAGCAGGAGAAAGTTATGGCACCTCTAACCAGTGATTTGTTCTAAGTATCTGGAATTGGGCACCAGTACTAGTACTGGTAACACTAGCTAACCTAAAACAGTAAACACTTAGCTTGACTTAATTCAGACAGTGAATTAAAGGTTGTCTAATTATATAGTATACATAAATATTTGGTTTCAAAATATCAAGTGTTTACTACAAAACTCATGTCAGGTGATATTAGATATTCAATGGTGATATTATTGAAAGGTGCAGGACTATGTAAAATTGACTTTACATCATGCTGTAATGTTGTTTCCTCATCATAAACATACCTCTGGAGTGTTGACTTCCTGAAGGTGGAGTTTCAGAAAGAGCTGGAGTGTCTTAAAAAGACACTTCAAGGCATTAAATTACAAAGTCAAATTTATTTTACATCATATTTGATATATATTCAAAGCATTTTTATAGCAATTGAAGGTAACAGCTACTTAATTGTGCTATGAAATGATTCGATGTGGCAGGAAAACACATATTACTGCCCCTTTAAAGTCTTCTAAATTCAATTCCATAAAGGAGGACTGCCAACTATTGCTACCATTCTTTACCTCAGAGTAAAACCACAGGAGTCAACTCCTTGTTTCACAGAAGAAGAAGGAAAAAAAAAGCGTTGCAAGACACTGCCAATTTTCCTGGCAACGACTATGTTTGTTTACTGTAATCACTGTAATATCTCAAGATGAATGAGTGCAAGATTTATTGATGTCAAAATGCCACACACCGCAGCTTTAATTAGCTGGGCGAGATTAAAAACACGGCTTTTTCAGCCATGAAAGGCTTCCTTCAAAAATGCTCGGGCAAAATCGCCCGGCGTTCAGGTGAAATTATCAGTTTACCTCGTCTGGCTGTGCCGCTTCAAAAGATGAAGCATGGCGCGCTCTCAGCGTTTTGGCTCTCTGTGAATCCGCGCTGTCAGAAACATAGATACGGCATAACAAGATGATGGACGCGTTACACAGGCTGCATATTGAAAGATAATAAAAGCAGCTGAAGCATCCGTCTTAGTCATCTCGGTTCAGCGGTGTGTGTGTGTGTGTGTGTGTGTGTGTGTGTGTGTGTGTGTGTGTGTGTGTGTGTGTGTGTGTGTGTATAAGTTGGCCCCGGTGGTCGCTGCAGCTGAGATCCTGAAATGTTATTTTAGCATATCAACTTCAGAGACGGGAAAGACAGGAATGGTTTTTTTTTTATGTTTTCGCTCTCAATTTGCATGTCTGCCTATTTTTGCAATGTGCTGATGTAGGGCTACGTTATGTCTCTAAGTACTTTTATAAATGCAACAGCTTCACTAACGAAGACTGATAACACGTCCACAGCATGACTGGATCTGAAAAAACAAAAATATCTCATCTCTTCCCGTTCTTTCATCCCTCCTCACACTAATCCTCTGACTTTTTACCTGCGCCTTTCTTTTGTTTCCTTCACACGTTTCTCTGAGATGGTGGTACCAGTGAGATAAAAGATGAAAACTTAGTTGTTACCAGTTACTCCAGTGCCACCATGAGGCTAGATATTGTGGTTTCCCCTTTAGTATCCAAACAGCTACAGCACAGCACTTTAAATCTTTAATAGTATAGGTTCAAACACCTACTGCTGCTTCAAACTTTTCTTTAGTCTGATCCATTAACCAAATTTCTTTTCTCTGTATTTTTTCAACGATTATGTTCCTTTAAAAAGTAGCTTTATTTATTTCTTTTGGTATCTTTTTGAAAAAGACTTTTTGTATCAAAAATAAAATGTTAAACACAGGTACTGCTCTTTAAAGTATAAATTATGCATACACAAAGTGCTCAATGGAATCAAGCTGTTAAGATTTCTGAGCTTACAAGTAAACCAACTTCACCACTGTCTTATATTCAAACAGTCACCCGGGCCCACGTCCGTCTCCATCCTAGACAGAACAGCCTTGATAAGACAAATGATGATTCAGTCCTAATGAGCTGATCACAGATCAGCGCTGTATCGATTCCAGGACTCAGAGCCCAGATGTGAGATGATGACACTTAAAGTGTAACGCCAACAAACACGCAGTTCTCCAACCTGCTAATTATATCCTTCAGGTGATTGTTTTTCCCTTCCAGCTGTAAAATTACTGGCAGACTAACAGCACTGGACTGATTGTGAGTGGAGCTGGTAGATGCTATAAACCACCTTCTCTTCATATAGTATAGCACAAGTTACGTTTCCACTGACTATAATTCCAAAAATGGAATTGCGTAAATAATTTTGCCTAATCGAGACATAGCAATTTCAAGAACTGACGTTTTATTCTCTAGGATGAGGTGGTTGGGGTTTTTTTGCTGTATCAAATGTAGTGTATTTCTCATAACTGCAACGGAAAACACAGTTCACATTGCACGCATCATGTGATGAAAAACCCGGTGCTATCACTGGCGGGAGAGATGACGAAGACAACTGGAAGTGATAGGAGGATGAGGCATGTTTTATTGGTCTACTGCATGAACATTTACATGTGATTTTAATTGAGTTTCTTATTGATTAGAAACACCACAAATTGTAAAATTGGTTGTTTTTTTCCCACATTAGTGAGTTAACGTTTTGCACACATTTGTAATGGAAACGCAGCTACTGCCTACATGATTTGAGGCAATGTGTAGTCAGTCATATGTCTGTATACATCTACATATCTGCTATATTAACTTCTTTGAATCCTGTGTCTGGGTAGGCACTTTGCCCCCTTTCATACCTTAATCGGCCGTTTCATACCCTGTCTTTAAGTACAAAAAAAAGCACTTTTCTGAAGAATGTTTCAGGTTGACCATGGCTCAATTCATACCGGCCAAGATGAGGTTTTTATTTTCATACCTGCTCTGCAGAGCTGGCCCAAGGTCATAGGATGCCCTAGGCAGAATTTCAGCTTACAGTAAAGCCCACAAGGCACCTAAGCATTCCTCATGCTTGATGATTTATGCATTCTGCACTAACACCACTTGTTTTGCAGTTATTTGGAGAGCCAACAAAAGAAATAGCTATATGATGCAATCGTATTAGTCATATCACAGTGTTTAATAAATGAAAAACAGTCTTGCAGTATTTCAAATATCCCAAATGTGTTCAGTATTTAATTTCCTCAGTAATTGTTGAATGATTTTATGAAGTAGTGTGCATGAAAATGAAAAAATGGGATCAAACAAGGCAGTCAGTCCTTCATGTTGTTCTCTTTAATAAGGAAATTCTGATTTCAAGCGACTTTTGATGGCATTGTCATTTTCTTTATCATGTGTTTCTACACAACAGGTTTGAGTATTTCGAGAATTTCTGTCATAAATTACAATTACATATGGTGATTTACTTGGAACTTTCTTTGTTACTGTTCATGTTAAAGAAACTCAGATCCATGTTTTAAAAAAAACCTTATAATATTTAAATTAACAAGGAATTGAAGCACAATTAATTCAAATACAGGGCACAATGACATGATCGAAAGATAAAACATTAAAATTACATTTTTCAGCTCAGGCCAGATATTTTTTTTTGGTATTCAATCAGGACAAAAAAAATCAATTTTAGGTTTGTTATGATTGTTAAAATTATTCTATTTGTTAAATGCCAGAGCGAAGAAAGAGTTGTTGGCTTTGTTTTCATAATCAAAGTTTGACATAAAAACTGATATGCGTTAATACAGTTAGAGAAAGCCCAGATAATGATTGGGCTTTGTAGGCTTTTGAGAGCTTAATTCACAGCAGCTGAGGTCATACTTTGAGGGAAACATACTGCTTCCTTATTTGACATAAGAAATTCAAACAGATGAGTCAAAATATCAGGAAGAGAACAATGGACTTCTAAGATTCACATTTTTAGATGCCATTACCCACAGTAAAATTAGTGCTACATACAAGCTTGCAGACAATTTCACCTGATAATATAAAGTACAAGGATAGGGACAACATGTTTGCTTGTAGGAATGAACTGTAGATTATTCCAAAACCCTTTATTATTATTATTTTTCAACAAGTCAGTCTTTTAAGGATCACTAGAAGAAAAAAAGCATATACTGAGGCCCATAAACACAACATGCCTGCCTAACTGCTACGTAGTCCAGGGTTTCCCCCAGAAAACTTGCTAAGCCCGGTGGTCGAGGCGGTCCACCGGCAGTCCACCGTGTTTTTGTATTAAAAGATATTAAGTTGACAGGAAAGGTAAAAATATTACTGTGTGATTATATGTTACAGGAAAAGATCTCCAGTGAAATGCTATTTAAACCCACAACTAGTATTGAAACAAAAAATTTGAACTTCTGTTTAATCCAAATTAAATCAGCGGCTACATTAAGGCTTCAGGGGCTAAACACTAATATTTTAAAACAGACCACAGATACATAAATGTAGCATTTGTTTATTGAGATTATCAATGCTGTTACATTTTATTCAATTGATAGATAAATGATTTTAAATTGTTTAACTTTTAAAAACAAGATTTTAAGAAGCTGGCAAGTTTACTTTGTAAAGCTTCAAAGAACAATATTCATAGTTAGATTGTTTTGTTACCATAGCAACAATCTGATGCTGTGAGTTTAATCTTTGAATTTACAAACACAAATTAGTAAACTGCGATTATAACTTATTGCTTTTTAGGCTGGCCAATTAAACTACTCCCTTCTCCTGTATTTCACTAAATCTAACACAGAAGCTGTTAGAGGTGCTGATCATTTTAGCAGCTCCAGGGCCCTAAATCAAATTCTCCTCAAGGCCTCATCCAGCCTTGGACCGGCCCTGTAATCTGCTGCACTACGCAGAGATGCGCAACAAACGGGAGATTTAATTCAATGCTGCTAATGTGGCTTTAGTAGCTCTTCCATTTCGTGTCTGTTGAGTTTTTAATAAGAGTCACAGAGACTATTCTGGTTGGTCGAGTTTCTCAGATCTCTGTGCGGCTGCGCATATTAACTCTAAATAGACAACGCATTTGATATGGTTTGATGCATCTGTAAACAGAAAAATAATACTAAAAATAATATTAAAATAATATAAAATCAGCGTGACTTCGAGGAGAACGTTAAACCTCTCCGGGCTGAACCTGCATGATGAGGTTAGCGCTGCTCGTTATCCACAGACGCTCCGGCCAACAAGAACCACAGACATAAACTTTACAGGGAAGACGGACACAGAGCCACACGCTGGGCAGAGTGTTGAGATGTAAACGCCACATATAATTGTTCGTTCACAAAGATAAATCATTCTCACCACTTCACAACGCGACCTCTGAATTTGCTAAGTTATTCCTGCGGTTCACATGGAGCCACGCAACCAGAGCTAACGAGGCGGGAGGCGGGATTTAAAGTCTTACCTAGTTTTCCAAAGGTTCATAATTTCTCACAGTAGGTTGATGTAAACATCCATACAGGTCAGCCTGTGTCCAGTTTGAGTGAAAGGAGGCGGCAGCGCGCGATCCCGCTGAGGTAAAGCAGCGGCAGAGGCGCCAGCTGTGTGATTGGTCCGCGAACTGTCGGGTTTAAATGCATAAACTATAAACCTACCTATTATAAACCTACCCTTTAGGAATAAATCTTCTCTGCTAATGAAATGCTAAGAGCAAAAGAGATGCTTTCAGCACGGCTTGAACAGTAAACAAGCAACGCTTAGCCTGGCGGCGGGGCTAGTAAAGCATGGCGGCCGCCAGGCTTATAATACACTGGGGGAATCCCTGATTTTATCGACGTTAACACCGGTGCTGTAAGTGGTCCGGTATGAAACGATGTGATAGAACGACACAGAACTTTTAAATGTTAATAATCAGAATACAAAAATTGTTTCTGTTGTTTTAAAAGGTTTATGTCAGTCTGCCTTTTACCCATCGATACGCTTCCCGACCGCCCTGCACCTTAGGGGGCAAAAAAAAAGAGGCTTACATTGCGCAATACTCTGAAACAGAACAAGCGGGACATAAAACGGAGCAACTAACTAGATGTGAATTATGGCATAAAAATGGAGAATCCGACGCTGAACAGTGAAAAATCAACACATGATATGAAACACATGATGATTAGGCGGCGCAGCAGGTGATGAGTGAAGATTACTGATGGTCAATAAACGATAAAATAAATCTAGCAACAGAAAAGAAACCAAAGTGGACATAGCCATAAACCAATAGAGGATAATACTAATCAAAGAAAACTAAATGGAAATGAATGAAGAACAAAATGCAAGAATAAACTAAGAAACCAAAGTAAATACAGAGGAAAAAACTGGTATGACAAGACCTTTTGAGCAATAATTAATACAGACGACAGTATGGCAAGAATAAACACACCATTTCCAGATTAAAGGCAAAATAATATTGTTGAAATGTCATGGTTTTGTTGAAACCACATCTAATACTGAGAATAAATCTTACAGACCATAACAGTAAAGAACTGATCACTTATTTATGTTTTTAATTAGATTTGATTATTTATTTCTTCAATATTATTTTTCATGTCAGTGTTAATGCCATGAGGCTGATGACTCCATGATACTTTCAATTTGACTCATTAGGATTTGATTAAGAACCAGATTTGTTCTTTGTAATTTCTGTCCAGTAAAACTATTAATCTATAATCAATAGACAGATCTATATAAAAATATAATCCATGTTTCTGTCTCATATTTGTATGGCATTAAAAGGAACTTTTGGTTTTTTTTTTACATCAAAACAGCTACAATAGTGAAAAGTAATATTAATAATAATAGTCAGTGCAAAGTAGCCTATACATTCTTTGGTGGGGGGCAGTGAGGGACCTGGATAAAGGGGGGTGCTGGGCTGAAAAAGGTTGAGAAACACTGATTTAGTTGGTAATGTTGCATGTTCTAAATTACTTGCTAAACCATTAACTGAAAGGACTCTGATTTAATGTTGAGGGATTTTTGCCTGTAAGGCAAACCTTTAGGGCATAGACATGTTACATTTTGTTTTGAGTTGAAATGTACTGAAGTCTCATTTAAGTTTGAGTGTTTAGCTTGTTAATTGTATTTTTAGAAGCAATTGTTGCACTATTCAAAGACACTTTTTATTAAATTCTGTCAATAGCAATGCTATAGTAAATATCTATCCTTTATACTTTATTTTTATTTTTACTTTAAGCCCTGCTTTGTGTATGTAGGCTACATGTATGCTTTTATGCGGATAATGTATTGCTTCTTATTGATTTAGGGTGGGTTGTTTTTGTTTACTTCTGTTGTTTTTTATACGGTTATAAAAATCAATAAAAAAAAAATAAAAAAGGAAGTGAGACAGGGGAGGCGGAGTCTTGCTGTAAAAAAGACGGGAATACTCGTCCATGGACCTATTAGGGTTAATCATGAGAAAAATTAATACATTTCTGTTCATTTAGCCTGTATTTAACAGATGAGACAAAATGGTAATTTATTTTATTAAATTCATTGTTTTATGAAAAATTTAGCCCTTCATGATAAATTTTGCTGAACGATAAATTGTCCCAGAAGGTACTGCGATTAACAACGACATTGATGTTTTGTTGTTTTGAAACCATTTTTAATTAATATAATCGTGTTGGTATAATACAAGAACATTCTCAAAGATCAATAAACTTTAAACGCTGCAAGTGGAAAACATTTTAAATGGTATACAAAAAATGAATAAAATTAATTATGAAATCTCTGGAAACAAAATTTTCTTAATGTCTAACTGAAGAATTATCCAGTTTTTGGAAAAACAATAAATCATGGAAACTGAAAATATTGGGTTTGTTTTAATGTATTATATAATGAACTGATTTATTGTGTCGGGCCTATCAGTCAATCAACCAACTTTAGATTAACTCGAACGATAACTTTCATCCCTTCTTAAAACACAAACGATGAATTTATGCTAAAGTAGATCAAGCCTATAGTCAGGTAAGGTGGAGGACGCGTCATGCTGTGGCAGCAAGCTGAAAATATTAGATATGCTGCTTCAATAAAATAAATTAGTTATTCTAAGGATTTTTATTTTGTTTTCATTCACATTTTAATCTTTCTGCTGATGTAATTTCCTTCCGGCTCGCCGATAAAAATTTAGCTTAGCATGAAAAAAGATTTAACTTGACTCTGGGAGAAACGGACAGAAACCGCGAGGCCTCTATCTTTGTCAGGCATGATGACTGATGTGACCTTTTTAATCAGAGCGGCCAGAGCCCGATTCTGTCCTCGTGTTTTATTGAGCACCAGCAAGTAGAGAATTATGGAGGACCAAAACTGACATAATAATAAATAAAAGAATATATATATATATATATATATATATATATATATATATATATATATATATATATATATATATATATATATATATATATATATATATATATATATATATATATCAAACATATATAAATAAAAGAATAAATATATCAATAAAATAATAAGTCGAGCAGAGCCACCACGAGTCAAGAAGAGCCACCAAGAATCGAGAAAGCCGCCAAGAGATCGAGGAGAGCCGCCAGATGTCGAGGAGAGCCGCCAGTAGTCGAAGAGAGCCATCAGGAGTCGAGTAGAGCCATCAGAAGTCGAGAAGACCACAGCCAGTCGAGGGGCCACCAGCGAGTCGAGGAGGCCGCCAGCGACTCATGAAGCCAGCAGCTACTTGAGACGCCAGCAGTTACAAAGGGGTACCCAAAAGTTTCCAGAATGAAGCTGCTGCACGTACAATTTTTGGAGTATACAATTCGAGTCATTTGGTCAATCATGTCTTCTCAATCAGTGTGCCAAGCAGTGTGATGTGGAAGGTTTCGTTTACCTGCAGTGAACGTTCTTGGAAGAGCTGTTTGTCCAGCCGTCGTTTTTATTCATGGAGAAGTTTTATGAGCAGCGCGCGCTGAAGCTTTGCTTCTCTGCTCGGGGAAAAAGCATCGGAAACCATTCAAATGTTGAAGACCGTTTACAAGGATGACGCTATGTGTCAAGCTCAAGGTTACTTGTGGTTCACCCGCTTTAAAAATAGTAAAACGTCAATCCATCAACCATTTTTGTTCGGCTTCACAGCGCGGCTGTGAAGTTTTGCTTCCCGCTCCGGAATAAAAGCGGTTAATCATCAATTGACATTTCATTATTTTTAAAGCAGTGTGAAGCGCCAGTAAACTTCAACATTTGAACGTTTCTGATGCTTTTTCCCCGAGCAGGAAGCAAAGTTTCAGCCACGCGCTGCTCATAAAACTTCTCCATGAAGAAAAAAAACAGACTGGACAAAACAGCTCTTCCAAGAAAGTTCACTGCAGGTAGACAAAACCTTCCACATCAACATCGTTTGGCACACTGATTGAGAAGGAGCGGTTGAACAAATAACTAGCAGCAAAATTGTGTACTACAAGAACTGCACATGCAGCAGCGTCATTCTGGAAACTTTTGGGTACCTCCTCGTAGAACAAGCACCAGTTTTACATACCAACCCAGTGGAACTAGAATATCCATGATGGCAGTGAATATCTGAGTGTTCCCGACTGGTACATGGTCCGTAAAACTCTCGCTGCCCATGTGCCGACTTGCCTCAGAACTGATCCTGGCTCTGGTTCTTCTGTTCTGCCTTCCCTTGTCTCAGCAGAACATTTTCCTCCATGAGCTCTGCTTTCTTCTCGGACAAGACCTTAATTGTCTCCTGATTCGTCACCTGTAGGCCGTTCAGATTATCCAGCTCCGCCAAAAGATCGTCTATCTCTCTGGCCTGATGCTCTGTTTTCTCCTGTGATGATTTTAGTGTCCCACAGTGATCTTTACATCTTGAATCTCTTCTGTCCAGCTGCGCAGAAACTGACTCCACTTCTGCTGGATATAGTTGTACTTACTCTCCAGCTGGTTGTACTGTATTTGCAGGAAACAAGGCCTGCAAGAGCTTAAGCTCTCAACTCTTTTCTGGAGGCCTTCAACAACCTGTAGAAGCTCCTGGTTCTTCTCCTTCTTCTTATCCATGTCTTCATATCCATGTTCTTCGTATCCATCTTCTCTTCTGTGCTCTTCTTGTCTTCTGTGTTCTTCTTCTGACGTACAACAAATGAGAGTCATCAGTGATGTCATAGAGCATGAGTGACATCACTGGAACATCAAAGCCACTAGAAGCCTGTTGTGTGGTGTGTGTGTGTGTGTGTGTGTGTGTGTGTTGTGTGTGTGTGTGTGTGTGTGTGTGTGTGTGTGTGTGTGTGTGTGTGTGTGTGTGTGTGTGTGTTCTGTATTTGATGCGTTGTGGGACCATTTTACTGGCATACAGGGGGCGGGGCTGTCTGCTCCTCTTCCGTGCCTCAGAGCTGCTCTGCAGCCATGTAGCCATGGCTTATTTTGACACACAGATCAACAAAACACTGCACACACACTCACGAATTCCAACTAACACACTTATCGTCTAAAAAACTCATCCGAAACACTCCTAGTAAAATCCAAAGCGTCGCTGCTCTCCGGTCTCTTCCGGTCTCCAAAACTCTCCAGAGCGTCTCGCACCACGTGTCTCTGTCTCCTCAACAACATACCGACAACAACTTTTCATTGGGTGTTTTAGAAACGTGATACATTTGTGGAAATTGAATAAAATGGACGTCATATTGCATTCAAGCATTTTCTGGTCACAAAACATTCACTGAATGAGCCGCAAATGAAACAAATGAAACCCGCAGACTCCTTTTCGTCTTCCGGCTCAAAGCAGAGCTGCCCGCTGCGCTTCATTCTTCACATAATGCTTTACAGGACAGAAACTACTAAGCTGAAAACAAATCACCAAGTGATGCCGCCGATCGCTCCGGTATTAAAACTTAGCATCAATTTCTCGATCTCACCGCTCACGCCGTTCTGGTTCTCTTTCAACGCAACTTGAACAACTTTACTGTTTCTTAGCAACAAAATACAGACCATAATTATTTGTTGTAGACGTGAGATTTCCAATAACAAAGGAATCTAATGGAATCCATTTTTTACGTCTGGAAGCTCATTTCCTGTTACATTCCCAGAAAAGCCCGTTTAAAGTTTATCTGACATTTGGAAAAATATGGTTTACATATTTAAGCACAACTCCAGTTTTACTTGGTCTATTAACACAATTTAAAAACTGGTGTGTAGTTTAATATGTGCACTTTAAGCACAAGTTGAAAGTGAGACTGGGGAGAGAGGTCACGTGATCAGGACCAAGATGGAGGCTTGAGGCTTTTTTCGCTCCAAGCTTAAAAGGTTTTTTTTTAAATAAACTTTATTTCTTGTAAACAACAATACACAACTGTGCTGTGTACATATTAGAGAAAAAAACAAAAACAAAACAAAAACTAGACAAATATAATTGCCAGGGGGAACATAAAGTACAATAGTGACGAGGAAATGAAAATCAAAATAATCTTGCATAAAGAAAAATTGTTGTAAATGAGCCAGAATTACAGTGAATTAACATAGGAGATAATCCAAAACTCCAAGTTGATTGCAAGTCCATATTGTTGTTTTTGCTTTTTGATTAGTTGAAGGTTGAATTGTAAATATAATGTTTAACTTCAATCAAAAATACTGAAAAGTCAGTTTTTTTCCTCAAAAATTTACATTTATGTAGGTGAAATTTAGCTTTAATAAGTAATACATTGATAAAAAACTTTTTAAATTCATTTATTAATTTTGTTGAAATCCAAACAAGACATTTTTCCAATATAAATTAAAACCTGCTGATATTTTTGAGTCAACAAAGTTACAAAAATGTTGCCAAAACACTTTAGAGTAAGAGCAACCAGAACAAATGAGTGACTGATTCTGGGCAAATGTCACAGAAGGAACAGTTTAAATCAATGTCAGAGTTGAACTTCTGTAGATGGACTTTAATCCAGACTTAAAAGGTTTTCAGAACTTCCTCCAGTTAAATACGTTTTTGTCGACTTTAAAACACTTCGGGGATGTCTAGACCACATCGTAGTCAATGGGTTCCCGGATGAAAGATATGGATGAATCAATCGATACTCGACTCGATACTATTGATGTCGCACTGGGCGATTTGAAAGCCTCTGTTGTTCTCGGTGGAGAACAACAGCTCCCTCCCTATCGCTGCGCTCTAACAGCGCGGCGGACTTGGAAAAATCTGCGACACATAGGGGCGCCGAGCCAGCAGGGGCGCTGAAACAATGGCGGAAACATTATTCCTGGTGGGGAATGAGCGTTTTTGTCATTTTGGTTTGAGTCGTGTTGTCGTCAGATGACGAGAAGCTAAAAGAAAACTTTTCAAGTCTCCATCTTTTAGGAACAGAACACTAAGAATGGAATAGAGTTGGTTGACATAGGAAAGTTGTTTCAGTCTGTCAAAAGGAGGTTAGCTTAAGTTACTTGCAAAAGGTCTATTAGCTACTGATTCAAAAGCATAAAATAAGAAGTTCAGGGTTTTTACCAGAAAACGTGCTAAGCCTCTAAGCCTGGCGTTCGGTGCATGGGGGGGGGGGGGGAAATTGCAATTCAATCAGTGGTTTTCCCCCGAATGGGAACTTAACGCTGAATGTGACAGGCAGCCAATCAGAAAGCGCGGATTCTCCGCCTGCTTTCTGAGGGGAAATTACCGAGGGGAATCCCAAACAGCTGAAACGATGCAACACTAAGCCTGGTGGCGGGGCTAGCAAAGCATGGCGGGCCGCCATGCTTATAATACACTGGGGAAACCCTGCAGTCCTTATGCTGTCAGTGAATTAAAACCCATTTAAAATTTAATCAGACTGAATTGTGTTTATTACTTTACAGCAGACATCTCTCTTGAAGCACATATTGTGTTTGAAAGGAAATACTTCTTGATAAGCTTGGCGTTTTACACGTAGCTAAATTGGTTCCTTTCTCTTTTGTCTCAATACAGTTTAATGGACTTCACACAGTATATGTTGCACCACTGACATAAAATAAACATCCATCCCTTCATCCCTCTGATGCCGACTTAATAACTCAAGTTATTAAGTTATGACTTAGTTATAACTAGGATGGTTTGATTTTAGTTTTGGAGGTTCTCTGACTAAACTCAGCTGGTGTTTCTGCCACGTTCATCTTTAGATCACCCAGCTCTGTTAGCGCTAATGATAATTAAGCCAGTCATCCACAGCAGTTATTGTGCTTACCTAGTAATGATGACAAACTGAGGGTCTGTGCGATAACAAAGTGGTTGATTACTGTCTGAAAGAGGCTTGAGCAAGGATTCAGTCAGTTTATGAAAACGGTAAACCGCTTTGGTTTTTAAAATGCCTCATCAAAGATGCATGCCACACTTTTCAGATTTTTATTCATCAAAAAGTAAACCGTGCATCTTATTCCTTCCACTTAAGTATAAAAGATTTTTTGCTGGTTTATCAAATAACCCCGCCCCCAAAAAAACGCATTGAAGTTGGGGGTTATAACGTGAAAACTTCCTGGGGGTGTGAATACTTTTGCCAGTCACTGTAAATATCTTTCTAGATCAAATTTTCAAAGCGCCTTCTTATTTTTTTATCATGATTTATCCTCTGCCGACGAGCATGTGAGATCATTTGTGGAGTCCCAACAGATGAATGAACAAACAACAGACATTCTTAATCTTTAGCAGAGATGTCAACATCAGTACACTTTATTTTTTCAAAGATATCGGGTCAGAAAAGGGATGTTTACAAAAAATCAGTTCCCCTGTTGACTAATTACAGAATAACAAAAGTGCCTCTTCTTATCACAACCTAATGCTCCAGTGAAATTAAACGTGTATGACCCAGTGGCAAAATATCCCTGACTGACAGAATGCATTCAGGCATTAGTTTTGTCAAAGGCGAATTTACATGTTGAGTTTAAGCTTTAGAACAATGGGAGACACTGATGTGCAACCTTCCATTTCAATAACAGTGAGGCTGCATGGTATTTTTAAACATTATTTATGTACTCACATTTTCTCTTTAATTGTACTTTGCTTAATTTCACAAAAATCACTCCACAAACTGATTTGCACACGCTTTTAAGAGCACCGCAAACACATGGTTGCATTAAATCACTTTTCCTTCTCACCTTCCCTCTCTCTAGTCTTCAATAAATTTAGAGTTTTCATTGGAAGCATGTCGTTTCTAGCTTTAAACATCACTTTTAAATTGTAGTAAATCCATACATTTTCTAAAGTGTAATTTAAAAGAAAAAAACAATATGAAGAACTGACGTTTGTTTCCATCTTGTTTCCGTTTGTAGAGAAAGGGAAGAGGATAGGTTTGGTTATGTGGTTCTGTCGTATCAGTGATAGTGATGCAGAACAGGGTGCTTAACTGAAGCAGAGTGACAATGTAGGAGGTGCGGTTGCTTTTGCACTGTATTCAAGTGCAAGAAAATACATATAATATTGGCAAATATCAGTTATCGGTCATAACAGCAGTTTATCTGTGCACCCATGAATGTGGGATTGGTGGATGAAGTGCTATCTACCTCCATTGGTCATTGAGTGGGGAACGCCCTGCATAGGTCACCAGTCTATTACACTCAAACCAATGGTCAGTTTAGACCAATTAATAGCAACTGTGATTCAACTCTCTTTTAGTCTCTTGCTAGCTCTGTTGGCTGCATTTCCATCGGTCTCTGCTTTTCCATTCCTTCTCATTCTCTCTCTCTTTCTCCTCCACAGCCCTGTTGTTAGCTGATGGTAAGTTACCATCCCTCCTCTGTCTGCATCCTCACTAACCTGCTTCCTGTGATGTGTGGGTTGTGCCTGTAAATAGTTTGAAATTACTACTTCTCAGGGTTGTACAGAGATAAGACACTAGGTGGTGCTAAAGGACAAAAACAAAAGGTGCCCTTCTGAAATCTTTTTTTTTTTACTGTGTAGTGTGTGACCTGCAATTAATCTCATACTACTAAGACAGTTGGTAGTATGAGATTCCAAAAGCCACACAAGCCCTTTTTTAATACTTGAACACCTTTCCATCAAAATGCAAACTGTACGCCACTGCTAATTTTACTTGATGTTTCTGTGTTAAAAATTTAAAAGGTTCACTGCGAAATCAAAAAATCTTACCAAGTAATTTTGGTCTTGTGTCTAGTGCAAATATCTAAACTTGAAATAAGACAAAATGAACATCTAAGTAATTTTCCAACAAGATATAGGAGTTTGTTTTAAGTCAGTAATTCCTTAATTTTAATGAAAGCATTCTTGTTACATTGGCAGATTATCTAACTTATAACAAGATATTTTTGCCATGTTATGAGTGAAATAATCTGCCAGTGGAGCTAGCACTTTCTCATCAATATTATGGAATTACTGACTTAAAACAAATGCCTCCATCTGCTGAGAAGTTAGTTTTTCATTCAGTTTTATTTCAAGAGTAGATATTTGCACTAGGAACAAGAGCAAAATTTCTTGGTAAGATTTTATGGTTTTGCAGTGTTCCAACATAAATAAGCTGCAACCAAATCAGTTTTGAAAACAGCCTTTTTGCTGCTTTTTATGTTAAAAATTAATCACAACCCTTTTATAAACAGTATCAATAAGCCAACACTGGATTTGGGCCTAATTTGAAATCCATGTTATCCTGTCAAGTCAACACTTGATAACTGATGAGATAAAAAAAAAAAAATTTAAATCAGCATTTTTGCAATTAGAAATTTTATTATCTACGTTTGATTGCATTATTATTAAATTCCTTCTCCTTGTCATGTAACAGCGCAGCTCAGAGCGAGGGGACGGCTGCATAATCAAATTTTTAGGACAAGCGAGAGATATTCTGTGAGGGTGACGGCACACACAGTCCTTTGGGTGTGGAATTGATTTTTGCTTTAAAGTGTGTGCGTGCACTAAGGAGCTATGACATTTTTATGCATGCCTCTGTGCTCGCGTTCTCTCAGATACGCCCTCCTATCAGTAGAGGGCCGGCTGTGATCTTTAATGGCGGTGTTAATATTTAATGGTAAGCGTGTTGTCAGCAAAGAGCAGCAGGCTGGGACTCGGGGCTCGTATAAAAAGATGACAAGTTCCCCGCGCCAGGTGGCTCAGTCGGTGGGGGGAGAGAGACGAAGAGATGAGAGGCGTTCGGATCCGTAAGCCACTCCTTGTTGATGGAGTCCGACAGCACAGGATTGATGTTACGGAGCTCTTTATTGTGTGCATTTCAAAAGCTTCTCGGAGCCTCTGTTCACAGTTGGGCTGTGTCGGATATGTGATAGGTAGATGTAGGAACTCCCTAAATGGTGAAAATGAGCAAATTTAAACTAATCTTTAACGTGTGTTGACAGTCAGTGGGTGGCCGTCAAAGTAGTCTGGATGCTTTAAATCAACAGGGCTTATTCATTCCTCATGTAGCCTGCGTTGGCTGCTCTATTATTAAAAATGAACAAGCTTTATCATTTAGTTATATCAGTATCTATGGGATTTAAATGCAGGAACCTTTTCCAGTAGTAGTAACTTTCTGAGCAGTTTACTGATTAAATACCAGGGTAGACCCCAAATGTTTATGGACAATGGGTCTGGTTAGCAGGTAGGACTTTGTTTCTACTGTAACCAAAGATGGAGTTTAGCATGGTTTTAACCATAACCACAGAAGCAATCTGAGGTGACTTCTTTTCTGCTTTCACTGTTTTTAATCATAGACTCTTGTGTTACGGTGGTCATCGAAGCTAACTGGGTGTGAAGTGTGCGTTTGCTAACAATGATAAGTAACCTGAGAATCTGTTTTAAGAATCAGAAAGAAATTCACATTGTGGAAAATGGTAACGAGGGCTGGATTTACTGAAGAGTCATTTTTTATGCCATAGAAAATTACTTTTAACTCAGACTAAATTTAACTATCAGCTTAATTCGACATAAACTGTTGTCTTATTATGCTCTATAATGTGTTGTTTTTTTTTTTGCTTTAAACATTAACACTAATGTCTAACACATAGACTGGCTCTTTTCCTGACAAAAAAATTACCGATCACAGGGGGAAGGCGAGATCAATTGTTTAAACATTTATTTGTTAGAGTTCTATACAAGAAACTACCCATAACAGGTATCAGTAGGTAAACCATTTATAAAAATCAGTCTCAAAACTACAATCAGCACATCTCTAGCTAAAATATCCTATGTATTTTGTGGTACAACTGGTAGGAAAGTTCCTAGTTAGTGTTTAGAAGGAAATTTGCCCCTGGATGGGCTTTCATTTTATAAAACATTAACTCTATGAGAACGTCCCATAGATTCTCCAAACATGTATGTTTAAGACAGGTAAGACAATGAGTCTTCTATAACACTCCACACAGCCGCACGTAGAACAACATTTAAGTAGTTTTTTAATTAACGTATGTTTCAGAATTTGAAATCAACCACTTAAACACTCCATAAATAGATAGAAAATGATAAATATAATCAAATTAAACTAGCTTCTAAGTAGTTCCCTTTCATTAAGCAATCAGCTTTTGGAAATTAATTAAATGTTTGGTTATTGTAATTAGATTGTAGGAAGATCTAAAAAGGGATATCTTGAAAAGACAAAAGAAAAAATGAAGGCTGAAGTGTTTCCAGATTAAATTCAAGCACTTCTGGAAAAGAACCGGAGATTAAACAGAAACAGAAATCTCATTCCACACTTTTTTTCTTCAAGATAATTCACATTTTACCATCCTACAGTTTTACATAATACATAATATGAGGGAATAAAAGTTGAGTTTTTCCTCAATTAGATTTTACTTCTTATGCCATCCATGCAACTACTGTCCATTCAGATGTACCAGATAGGAAGCTTACGTCTGATGAGGAGGAAGCCAAGCGGATTGCCGAGATGGGAAAGCCAGTGCTGGGGGAGCACCCACGGCTGGAGGTCATTATCGAAGAGTCGTACGAGTTCAAGGTGAGTGAAGCCGCAACCGATTTGTTTCTGTGAAGTTTGCTGTGTTTTCAGAGGAGCTTTTCATTGCCTGAAATTGGACGGTGCTGCCACCGTGTGGTGAATCGGGTGTACTTCTCTGTGAAAGCAGCATGATGGTGTTGAAGGGAGAAATAAAAGTGGTCTGTGTTGACATCTAGAGCACAGTGGACAAGCTGATCAAGAAGACCAACCTGGCTCTGGTGGTGGGAACAAACTCCTGGAGAGAGCAGTTCATGGAGGCCATTACTGTCAGTGCAGGTAATGCTTTCTGTTCTCCACTGTCTGCTGGACTAAAATCTGTTCATCTGCTCATGTGTGAGACTCAGGGTGTTGTGGGGAAAGAATAGAGTCTATATAATATGAACTCATCTGGTAAACTTGATTGTTTATGTTTAGGTATGAAATACAATGATATTTTGGGTTAGCTTAGTTATACAGTAGTTAGTTATTTTATATAGTTATTTTGTCATTCTTGTACATTTCCATTGAAAAGTATTCACACCTCTTCCAACTTTTTCACATCCTGTTTTGTTACAACAAACTTCAATGTATTTTATTGCAATCAGAAGAGGGCATTATGGCTTCACTTGAAATAATTCTGACTTGCAGTGAATGTCACGACAGTATACTAGCAAAAATAATAATTGACTCAAGTAACAATAAAAAGTAGGTGTGTCTGTATTTCATGCATTTTGGGTTTTTAATTTCTTCATAAAGTGAAGCTAATCAGTTACTCAAGTGTACAGAAATTTTACTGAAGTAAGAGTAGCGGTACTTCATTATAAAGTAACTCAAGTAAAGCATAAAAAAAATACTCCAAAAAGTAAATTTTTCCCCAAATTGTTACTTAAGTAAATGTAACAGTGAATGTAACTAGTTACTACCAAATCTGACTGAGATAAATCTGCACAAAAGCAGAGCACAACTCATGTGCAAGATTTTTTTTTAACAAATAAGGAAAAAAATCTGTTATTGAATAAAATTCAACTTGTCGAATGTTTGTGTAATTTTATTTCTAAGCTACAGTCATCCTAATACAAGTGGCTGTTCTCTTTATTAAAATAGTCAAGTCATTGCTAACCCGACATCTTTTAAATCTTACAAAAAAAGAGCAACATCCACAAGAGGCACAGCGCGTCTCGCGTCCAGCAAAATTAACTTCAGCAAAGCAGCTTCAACCGCCGTCCAGCAAGAGCCGGCGAAGAACTTAAGTTTTGTCGCTGTGGTGCTGAAATATTTAATCGAGAGCGCATCTTTACTATTTGATGATCCATCGTGGGCTGAAAAATGCATGCGGCTCACGCGGCCTGACAGTTGGAATCATGACAGTGCAGGCCTCTTGCTTGTCTGCTTAATGTCCTGCAAGCTGCTGGAACACAGAGGAGCTCTGCAGCGTGGAAGAGTCCTGCTCAGGTCATCTGGTAGCCAGACAGTAGTGCCTGGTTCGTTTTCCAGAACACAACAACCTGCAGCGCGTTAATCCAATTGAGTTTATTAGATTTGATATTGTTAAGTGAGTTTTCTACAGCCAGAGTGAGAAAAGTCACACTTACACACCCGATAATCTTCTTGCATTGTTTGCTCAGTAGTTCTCCATGTTTACTTCCACTTTACCAATCCAAACCTTGTTGGTCTTAAAAACTGTTTTGCAAAACTGTTGACAGTTCTGGAACTTTTTTACATCTTGAGAACACAACCAGAAACTTTATGCATTTTACTGGGGATTTGTGTGACAACCCAAAACAAAGTGCTTATGGTAACACATGGTTTTCAAATTTTTTTAAAATTTATTCATAGAGAAGTGCAGTCTGCATTTATATAGAGCCCCTCAGAGCAAAAGCTTTGTTTAACTATGCTTTGTAGCATTTTGATGTTTTCAGGGAATATTCATACCTGCTTGTTTATCCACAGATTGAATTTAAAGGTGAATGTGTCTCCTTATAACGAGGGAAGCTTCATATCTCTTAATAACAAAAATGTTTCTTCTTAAACTGAGAAAAATTTCCTGTTATGAGATTCAGAACTTGTTGAAATGGGAACAAATTCCTCATCATAACGCTTAAATAGCCCTCATTAGATCTTTCATAGATCTGGTTGTGAAGAGATCATTTAAGCCAATATTTTTTTAGATATTTTCTGTCATTTCTAATTTCTTTTTAAGAAAAAAAAAACGATTAAAATTGATAATTGGATTCGGTAAGAAAAATATGAGATTTTAATTACAACCCAGAATGCCCAGCCCCACATCTGATGCCTTCACAGAACATCAGGATTTACACTTCAAACTACGCACATGTGGATTTTAGTCATTAATAAAGACAGATGGATGCTCTGCATTTCAGAGCAAAGAGGGTGAATACAAATATGTTTGTCAAACGTAAAACGAGAAGTCTAAGTAAAATACATTGACATTTGTGGTTATAATGTGACGGAGCAGGAGTTTAACCTAAACTTTAAAGACTTATGCATGTTAGTAAAAGTAACACTCATTTAAATAAGTAGTAATAAAAAAGAAACAAGTGCTCAATCATTTTTTGCCATTGTCAGCAAACTTCATCTCATTTCTTAATTGCCATGCAAAGCAGCTTGTCCATTGAGGCCTCTGGCACTGACGAGTATTTATCACACATTTGGAGTCAGATTTGCATAATAATAACCTCCGGCTGAAGTCAAAGAGATGTTTCCTGCTGGGAAATAAGTGAATATGTCATTTTAAGTGATTGTTGTTCTCCCTCTTTCCTTCTCTCCGTCACGCCCTTTATTTCCTCCGTTTCCTCCAAATCCTCTCCTCTGCTCTCTTTTTCAAAACTTTCTGCTTCATCACATTTCATTCTCATCTCCCTATATCTCTGCCTGTGCTTTTTTTCAATGCTATCAATCCGTCATTTGTTTCCCCCCCCCCCTCCCCCCGCTCAACCCCGCTTCCGCCCAGGAGATGAGGACGAGGAGGACACGGGCGAAGAGCGTCTTCCGTCCTGCTTCGACTACGTCATGCACTTCCTCACCGTCTTCTGGAAGGTTCTGTTCGCGTGTGTTCCCCCCACGGACTACCTGAACGGCTGGGCGTGCTTCATCGTGTCCATCGTCATCATCGGCCTGCTCACGGCCGTCATCGGCGACCTGGCCTCCCACTTCGGTTGCACCATCGGCCTCAAGGACTCGGTCACGGCGGTGGTGTTTGTCGCTCTCGGCACGTCCATCCCAGGTGAGTCCAGGAACAGCAAGGGCGGATTGGGAGGCCGTCTTTGATAAGGACGCATCATTTTCAATACTTCACCGGGTCTGACTTATAAACCCGTCCTCGGGTTTGTAAAGCCATGGTGTTCATAAGTAGTTTATTTCTCACATTCTCCAAACTGATATTTGACCTCAACAAGAAGATTTTTTTTCCCTAAATCAATGCATCAGGTGTTTTCTTTAATTAAAGGTGATTCAATCAACTTTAATACGAGGAAGGAATAAACCAAAATGTATTTAAACTTCAGTTTACCTGGTGAAATTAGACGTCATATCCCTGCAATAACTAATAGACTTGTCGGTGTATTTGCGTTTTCCTTTTAATTCAGTTTTGTACAGGGAATGTCGTCCGACGCCGGATGCTAGTTTTAAATTAGTTTTAAAGCGGGTGTTTTGTTTCGCCAACAAATTTACAAGTACGCATCAAGTTGATTTAAAAAAATTCAAAAGTTTATTTATATAAAGTTTGTTACGGTTTACAGCTAGTTAAAAGAGAAAAATTCATAAGTAAGACAAAGTAAGAGTCATCCAACTGAATAGCATGTCCATTTGCTTTTGCCTTAGATTACCTCCACGCTCGATCAGCATGCATCCATGTTTGCAACTAAATGTCACGAACATTTTTAGCAAACTTTTGAAATGTCACAACTAAAGAAGAAAATAGGAAAATGCTCATTTAGAACGTCTGGAGCAAATCGATCAGGCTACGCAAAGCAAAATTTGTCAGATGTTGACGTTACGCATGGATGTAATAAACAAGATGCAGCGGTTGCAAACAACCATGGAGCACACATCTCAGAAAAATGTGGGAGAGTTGTCCACTTTGAGCAGAAGGTTTGGACTTTTGACATTTTTCAGTTTCATGCCTCTGGTAAGGCTCAGACCCACCAGTGGATGGGAAACATCGCTACATAAGAACTAGTTCTGCTAACTCGCTTCCGCTGTTGGGCGTCAACTCTTTGGGAAAAGCCAAAAACTTTCTCAAGCGAGTCTAAAAACTTTTTCTGTGAAATTGAGGAAGCCATTTTGAATTTCGCTATTACCATCAACCTTTTCTAATGCAATACTTCAAAATGCACAGACGTGGCTAGTGGCTCTCCTGATGTGTTTAGGAGCCGGTTCCATATTAATGTTGACTCATGCATCTCAAGTATTTTTTGCTGAAGCAGAACAGAGTCCAAGAAAACCCTTCTGTAAAGAAATTGGACTAAAATCGTGTAAATCAAAAGGAGAAAAGAAAAATTCAAGTTAATTCACTCAAAAGAGGTTTGTTGCCTTATGCGATGCCACCAGAGACAAAACTTGTTTTCTAGGGTAGAATGTAACTTGGTTTAAAAAAATATTTAAAACATCAACTAAAACAATGTATGGAAAAAAAGCTGACCAGGACATTCTGTGATAAATTACACCTAAAGTGAATTTGATTGATTTTGCAGAAAAGTCTGGCTAGTAGCTTTAAATCACATACTGACAAGGTGCTGGGACATTGATATCAAACTTTTCTGTCTAATCTTTTCTGAGTCTACTTGCCCTTGTTAAGGAAATATAACCATTTTTAGTGTTTGAGTTAGCTCTATCGTTTACTTGAAACCACTGGGGTCGTAAAACCACAGGAGACAAGCAGTCTTATCTGGTGGGGTAAACTATTGACCTGCAGTTCACCTTAAAGACAATTTGGTCTAAAACAATACAGCTAAGTCTCCTGAGGCATTTGTAAGTTGTAAAAGTCAGCAGGATTTTTAGAGTTCTGGTTAACCTCAAATAACATCAAGGAGGTAAAAGTCTCTTTGATGTCTCGGCAGATGGTAGGGAAGTGCCGGTTTTCAGGGGTGCTCGGAGGCGGCTTCTAATTGGTCGAGAGGTGTTGCCCCTTATTTGAATAGAACACACCTACTAGCACAAAACCTCTTGCGCAGGGAGAATAAGGCAGAAAATAGTCAATTCTTAGCACCATGGGCTGACTGTTTCTCCGGGGACGTCTCCGACGTCTTTGTCTTTCCTCTATCTGTTTTTGTTATATCAGGTGACTAATCGGTGAATGTGTTTTCCTTTAACTTTCTGTGTGTCTGATTCTTTGTGTCTGATTGGATTAAATTCTGAACTTCTGTGACGCCATCACGCTGCTTACGTCTCTTCTGTGTCTCGCGAGAGTTATCAGACCGCGGACGGGAAACCGGGACCAAAGAACAAAGGAAGAATCAAAATTGCATAGTTTAAACGTTTTACAATAAGAATCCCCTTATGATCATCGACACCCTTTTGTGAAAATATGAAAAATATAAATAAAAACCACTAAGAGTAATGTGGAGTGTAGGCCTCAGTGAAGGAGATTAATGCAGCTAATGAAGTAAAACATTTCTTTATATTCCTTTTCAATGACTTTGTCAGTGCTACTTTGTTGAACCTTTTTGATAGTCTGAGCTTTAAAAAGTTGTCAAGCTAAAATCTCTCGAGACTTTCAGACTTCTTGTTGGACAGTAAATGAGTTCACTGTGAGATGTCTTACATAATTTTCTTCCAACTGCAATTTAATATACTCCTTTACTTTTAGAAAATCCATTATTTCCCTTAGCCCTTCCAATCAGACCGAATTCTGTGCTGCGAACAACACTTCCTTCATCTCAATCGACCAAAGAATGCGTACCGCATTTTTGACCTCTGGCCGCATTCAGTTTTCATCAACGCTCGCCACATCTTCGCAGCCAACGAAAGCCCAAATTACTCTCTCATCTGTTTGTTCAGAACTTGATTGGTTGATTTGAAATTCGTCTGAGCCACTATTTCAGGGGAAACATCCGCATCGTCACAGATTGGCCATTTTGTAGCTTCTGATTACTGCAGAAACTTTGCTTCATCAATCTACCCGAGTGTCTTATCAATGGATTATCTCGCAATCAGATGTTTCAGGTTCTCCTTATTTCTACAAAGCTCTGATAAAACCGGGCACCAAGTTACATCCCACAGGTTTCATCTGAGATGTATATATTTACCTCGTTCTGGTTTAAACTTTTAAAAGTTTTTTTTTTCTTCTGGATCAGAGATTGCTGAATATTTTTCTTCTGGATCAGAGATTGCTGGATATTTCGTGAGCACATTTTTTTATATTGTAGAAATAAATTTTCCCTTTGACAATAAAAGGATTCTTTTGTAGTTTTGGGAGTGTTAATTTTTTTTAATCAAAATTTTGTTGATCATGATTGATTTATAAAAGCAATTACTTCCAAGAGGTTGAACACTCTTTGTAGACACTATTTTACGTAATTCAGACGTAAAATAGACCTCAAAGTTTCAGGATACTGCAGGATGTCAACTTTCTCCTCAACTTTAACCGGCTTCTCTGTCCGTAAAGCATCATGTTGACAATCGTTAGTAGCTTATTTCAGTATCTATATCAGTATATACACTATATTATAAGCCTGGCAGGCCAGCATGCTTTACTTGACCCCCCACAAGGCTAAGCGTTATTTGTTTATTCATTTTAATAAGCAAACAGTGACAAAGGCAGGCTAAGCTAGGTTTACATACTGTATAATAAAACATCAGTAATCTTTAGCAAACAATTATTGATTTTTTTAAAAAAAGATAATTGCATGTGATTTTATATACATAACCTACAGAATTGCTAGTTCTATTTAATGCACCACTATATTTTCCTTGTTGTTGTTTTATTTTCAAACCTTCCAGTTAATTCTTAAAAGAAAAATAATTAACACAAAAACACAGTGGAGCTTCCCTAGCACTCACACCACCGGGCTTAGCTAGTTTTCTGGGGAAAACTCTGGGCTACGATGTCATAAAATATGGAAAACTCCAAAAGCAGCACTTTCGAAAGACCCTTGTGTTGGTCTAATGCAGGGGTGTCCAAAGTTGGTCCTCGAGAGCCGGCGTCCTGCACGTTTTCGTTATCTCCTTAGTGGTAGATACAACCTGCTCAGCAAGTCAAAGTTCTCTCCTTAGGCCTCTAACGAGCCATCATTTGATGCAGGTGTGCTAAACCAGGGAGAGAACTAAAACATGCAGGACACCGACCTTTGAGGACTGACTTTGGAAACCCCTGGTCTATTTTTTTTTAAGGTTTAATTGGTTCTAGTGGCTTTTATTTGATAGTTAATTGACAGGAAACAGGGTAATGAGAGAAGGGGGAAGACATGCAGCAAAGGTCACCAGGCTGGGAATCGAACCTGCTACGGCTACGTTGAGGACTGAGGCCTCCGTATGTGGGTTGTGCTTAATAAGCCACACACCCAACCCTGGTCTAATGAATAAATGCAACAAAAAAGAAGGACGTCAGAGGGGCACCGCGGTCTTTACACCCGGTAGACATAGAGGCTTCCAGCCTTTAACATGGCTGTCCCGAGCTCGACCTCCGTCTTCGGTTCTTTTGCCGCATACATGTCCCTCCTTTTCTCAGTCGCATTACTGTAAATAAAGGCCACCAGAGTAAAAATGTAATAATTAAAAAAAACATATCAATGGCTTCCCTAAACAAGGCTGACTTTAAAACAAAATGTCTTCTTTCTGCAGATACCTTCGCCAGTAAGGTAGCCGCCGTCCAGGACACCTACGCGGATGCTTCTATAGGGAACGTGACCGGCAGCAACGCCGTTAACGTCTTCCTGGGCATCGGCATGGCCTGGTCCGTGGCCGCCATTTACTGGCACATGAAAGGGAAGCCGTTTGTGGTGGATGCCGGCTCGCTGGCCTTTTCCGTCACCCTCTTCACCATCTTCGCCTTCCTGGCCGTGTCAGTGCTGCTCTACCGGCGCCGAGCCCACATCGGAGGGGAACTGGGCGGCCCGCGAGGACACAGACTGGCCACGTCGGCCATCTTTTTCAGCCTCTGGTTCCTATACATCCTCTTCTCCAGTCTAGAAGCCTACTGTCATATAGAAGGCTTCTGAGCAGATTGAGACTCCCGACGAAGAAAAGCAAAGAGTGGAAATTGGGTCAATTTAATGCTAGGAACGTTTTTTTTTTCTAAGATATGTCGTCTGCTCTCTCCTTGTCCACTCTTCCCTAAAGAAACCTCGGAGGCGCGCATTCTGCCCTCTAGTGCCAAAGGGCCCGAACTGCAGCTTGCATCTGGGTTTTATTTCCCAGCATGCCCCCAAAGGATTGTGGAGGAGAGCCTGCATTCTGCTGTTAACCTGGAGAGAGCAGAGTCAATCAGAGGTCTATATTTTTCTCAAAACGGGACAAAAATGACTTTTTAAAAGAAACATATTTTGGGGATAAAAATGCAAAAACTAATGCAACAAAAATAAACGAGACCCAGTCACATAGAGGAATTAAAGAACTATTTTCTGATTTGAAAAAATAATAATAATAATAATAATAATAATAAGGACATTACAGTTGAAAGGGAAAATACGATGTGGAGTGAAAGAGGGGTGGATTCAGAGTATTTATTTTATTTGCATCCTTTCCTAAAAGGAGCTCTGTCAGGAATCTTGCAACCAGGAAGAGGAACAAGAAACGACAGCGACAGCTCACACCGCCGGACGAATCACGACTCAAGCAGGAGAACATGGGGGTGGGAAGGGATGTGAACACAGTCAAACTGCCCTGAACATTACTTCCTTACTCTAGATGTATCTATATATAATATATTTCCATATTTTCTGTATATTTTCAATATTTGTTTAAATGTGGTCCTCTTCTGCTCCGACAGAGGACCGCCGCAGCGCAGCGGGAGGAGGGCGGGGTCAAACTATATACCTGAGGATGTCTTCACCTTTCTAAGAGTTATGTATCTTGCCTATAGGTAAACGAGTATGACATTGTATTTTGTTTATTTACCGATATCTTGGTCTCACTTGACTTTTCACCGTTTTTTCGATCGGAAATCCGAAGAAAAGAAAAAGAAACAAAAAAAACGGCTAAATTTGTTGCTGCAGAAATAAATTCAGAGTTATTTTTGTACTCTTCCTTCCATGCACTTTGCTGTATAGTTCTACTTTTGGAGACTTCTTCTTCTTCTCCTTCTTCTTCTTCTTGTACATGTGCAAAAGGCTAATGGTCAAAGTGGTCACGGTGAACTGAACGGTGCCTGTGGAGGGAGAGGCGTTTGCTGCAGCTACCCACACTAATCAGCCTCTTGGTTTGGTCAGAGAAACCCGTCCTCTGCATGAGGATGCATTAATTAATATACAATTACTGACACTCTTGATTTGTGTGTCAGTTTGTCTTGGATCTCTTGGCTGGTTTTCAAACGCAAAACACATTTGTTATCACCTTGTTTTGTTCTACAGTGTAAGAACACAACATCTTACCAAGTACTTTTGGTGTAGTTAATGGTGCAAATATCTGAGTAGACTTGAAATAAGACAAAACTAATTTATAAGTAGCTTAAAAGCAGAAAATAGGAGCTGGCCTGAGGTAAATAATTCCTTAATATTTTTTTTTTTAAAAAAAACAGTAGTTCCACTGAGAGATTATTTCACTCATAACAAGACATTTTCCCATATTAGTGAAATAATGCACCACTTTTTCCATTAATATTAAGAAATCATTGATTAAAACAATCTCCAATGCCTTGATGAAAAGTTACTCGTCAGTTAAACTTGACCAAAAATGTTTGGTAAGATTTTGTGTTTTTGTAGTGTAGCTAGAGACGGAAGTGTCACTTTTTGACAAAGAGGTCTGCTCTTTCTCTAAGGGGTAAGTGAACCCTACCAGTGAGCTGTTATGATCCCGATCCTCATGTACAGACCTGGAAATCTCTTTAGTCCTGTAGTTTTAAAACAAGTAAATCAGCTTGTGTAATACAGCAACGTGCAGTTTTGATGCGCTCCACACCTCACACATATCCTTGAATCTTTCTAAGTACCTTTCAAAATAAGATATGAAAAAGCGTACAACTCCTGGCCAAAATAAAAAAAATACTAAAATTGGAATCATTAGAGAATCTTGCCCAGGTTTCTCATTCGCATTACAGCCTGGATTTTTTCCCCCTGTGAGGAACGATGGAAAATATCTCCAAAGAATAATTGCTGAATAAGAATAATCCACCTTTTTTTACGAGGCCTTTGAAAAAGACACCTCACAAAAATTCACTGACTGAAAACATAGGTTAATTCTCAGTTTAAAAGATTTTACATTTTTCAATAATTTGAAGCATAAATCTTTCTAAGTTGTTAAGAGAGCTCTAAATGCATACTTTGTATAAAGGAATAACATGAACATGTTATAAAAGTCTACAATAATCTATAAGATTTATTTCTAAACATTTATTCATTTTCACTCTTACAATATTGATGTTAAAATAGTGGAATATCACATTTTCAGCCCAATGAGAAAATAAAATTGTCTGCATAAAACAAATTGAAAACAAGTCACAGTCAGTACTTTGTGGGATCTCAAAATTACCTATGAAATACAAATAATATGATTAATCAATTAGGGTCGGTGCACAGATCTGTAGCTTTTATATAGGGCAGGGTAAAATAAATACTATTTTAATTTTACTCTGTCTGCCTCGTCAAGGTTTTCCCTATAACTTTCTCAAATAGGCATTTCAAAGGTGACCAAACCTCATTAGTACACAACAAATCTCTCTTCCAACCACAAGATTAGACTAGTGTTGCTATTTGTTTTAGAAATACAGAATAATGAATGAATCCCAATTTCTTTTGACAAAAATCACAATTTCTAGAAAAAATAAAATAAAAAAATGTTGATTTCTGTTCTGACTTTTTGCCAGATGTTGTAGAAGCCCTACGCATGTTTACAGTTGCAAAAATAAGATATTTCTCATACAAAAATATTTGACTGAGACTGACACAAGCATCATGTAATTCCACCAAAATCACCAGATAATCCAGAATGTTGAGTTATTTAAACTGTCTGGAGATTATTGCTTTACTACAGTTTTATGCAATGAACGTATCTTGTTGTTTTTTCCAAAACATACAAACCTTCAGAATATCTTCTCTGTTGTGATCTCTGACCGTATCAGGTCAGGTCAGGTCAGGTCAGGTCAGTGTCCAGGGCTGCTGGTGTAGGTGCTGCAGGTAGCTTTGGTTTCAGATCCAAAAATCGCCTCATTCTAAACTCTGTTCAACACATGAATGAAGTAAGGGAAAAGCTAAAAAAAAATCCAAAGTGAATCAGGAACATGTCTTATGCTAAATTTCCCCCCCAAAAAAATAAATAAGAAAAAAGTGGTTTATTTAGTGTTTATTTAGTAAAGTCTTCAATTATAAAGATGCACCGATCAATTAGCCAGAGGTTGGAATAGGCTTACGTTTCCCTCAACTGCCAGCTATTAGTTAAATACATAGATAGGGGAATTTTATTTTCTCTGTGTTTTAAATGCATCAAAACTATAAACTGGTATCATTTTCCCTATATAACTGCATCCATCAATGGCATTCACACTTGTTTGGGACTCATGAAAATATGATAAATCTGATGCACACATTGGGATGATCGTGTAATTACTTAGTTTTCTGTTTCATATAGAATTACACACCTCTATCAAAGAATTTGCAGCTCATTTATCTTTTTTATTTATTTATTTTTTACATATATTTTTTGGTCAATTTTACATGTCATGGAACTTTTCAAAAAATTTGCCAGAAGAGGGTTGATCAGTGCATCTTTGTGTATAAGAGGTTAAAGACAAAAAATGCTTTGATCTCCATAGAGATGGTGTCAAGCGTCACTCCTTGTGTTCTCCCAGCACCAAATGAACACACACACACACACACGCACACACACACACACTCTTTCAGAGAGACATGGAACATAAATCCACCTTATGTACAGAATCTTCAGTGTGTCTCCACAGAAACACACACACACTCTAGGGGTCACTGTAACGTCACATTTCAGCCACAGATATTTTTTTGTTATAAATTTGCAATCAGGAAGTGTGTCATATCTACATCCTGTGACTATCTCTCATTATTTTGTTGTACTTTGTAGCTAACATGTTAGCCGGTGTGTGTGTGTGTGTGTGTGTGTGTGTGTGTGTGTGTTGTTGTGTGTGTGTTTGTGTATGTGAACACACAGCACATCCAAAGGAGCCCGCCTGTCTGTTTTGCTTTCTTTTTTTTCCCCTCTCAGCCGGTGGGATTGAAGGGAAACATCACTGTGCAGTAACTGGACTTGTGGTTGTCGTGGGAAACTGAAAGGTTATAATACAGTTTGAATTGTTTTTCTTTTTTTTCTTTTTTGCGTGCGTGCGTGTGTGTGTGTTAACAGAAAAGTGGCACATTTTATTGGATGAGTATTCCCGACCCCACTAAGGGACAAGGGTGTAAAGAAAATGGATGGATGGAGTATGTTTATATTTTTGTTTGTTTTTGGCCTGCTATGAGATGTCAAAAATAATAATAATAATAATAATAATAATAATAATGATAATAAAAAATGCAAAATCCAAAAGTGGATCATTTCTTCTGTTTTTGCAAATTTGAACCGGTTCTTCTGGTTCCGAGATATACCACTCTCACCGTCACCATTTAATCCTGTCACCCCTACTCTCTGGATTCGAGCTAAAATATTAAGACAAAAAACTCTGTAAAAATCTGTAAAAAAAAAAAAGTCATTATTGCAGCTATGTAATCTCACTCTGAGAAAACAAGAAAAAGCCAACCTTTATTTGAAAATATTTATACACAGCTGTCAAAAAAAATATGTAAAGTAAAAATTGTTTTTAACAAAATCATTATATTTTGACTACTTTTTCATCTTTTTTAACATTTCCCCTCGCTTTGGATTTGCTCACACTCTCCTCTCTTTAGGTTACACACTTATGAGACTGGAATGGTTGCTGGGAAACCATTTCTGATTAATTTGGCCATATATTTTGAACCATTGTCCTCATAAAAGACAAAGTTATGACCCGTTTTCTGTTTACTGGTAGAGTATAAGAGTTAGTGGTTTGTAACATCCTACATCTACCTTGATTGTTTGCTGCAAAAAAACATCTTACCAAAGCACAGAGTTCCAGTTGAACTCTCAGTTGATTTTATCTACTTTGTTTGTGGCGTGTTAATTGAAAAAACATATTTTTTAAATAGGCATCAGTTCAACCAGACAGTGTCTCATCACTCCACACTGCAAAAACACAAAATTTTACCAAATATATTTGGTCTAGTTTCTAGTGCAACTATGTTGGTACACTTGAATTAAGATGAAACTAACTTCAAGCAATTTTCCAGCAAGATATATGAGATTGTTTTTGACAATAATTTCTTAATATTGATTAAAAAGTACCAGTGCCTGAAGAGTGTTAAAACCAGTTTTTTGTTTGTTTTTTTTGTTTTTCAGAATTTTTCAGTGTGAGATTGTGCCGCTGCAGTAAAAAAAAAAAATCTAATTAAATATTACTTATTTTGAGGAAAGTTTATATTTTCCAGGGGTTCATTTGTCCAGTTCGCTTTTTAGTATTATTTTTCTTGTGCTTTGGGAAGCATTTAAGATGACAAAAAGAGTTTAATTGATTATTTTAAGTCGATAAATGCTGCTGCAGCTTAAATAGGTTTCCTGCGTGTAAAGAAAGAACAAAAGTGAATCATCCCAAACTCGAGTGGATTTTGCAGTTTATTGGTTTTTACTGCCATCGCTGTCTGGAAACTCTATGGATGTTTTCGTTTTCATTCCACCAGATTAAGCAAGCGTTGCATCCCTACAAACATGACATTAAGCTCCTGAAAACAGAACACAAATTTGTATTAAGACTAAACTCAGTGGTTTTTAACTTAAGGATGAAGGTTCAGTTTAAATGCACATGCACAATTATTGTTGTCATAAGTTGTTGGAAAGCTTTTAATGACAATCTTATTTAATTTTTTACTCCTTTTTTATTTAATTCTGCTTTGTTTTACATAATTGTGCATGGATTCTTTGAATATGAATGTTTGAATATGTTATTTTATTCTTGAGGTGGGTACATCAAGTAAATAAAACATGCATTTGAAGAAGAGAAAATATATTTTCATGATTGTTTTTCAGGAGAGCAGGGCAGGATTGCGTACAGATTTCTAATTCAGGTACTTTGGCTCACCGCCCAGGGCGGCGCAGGCTCTTAGGGGCGCCAGGAAGCAAACAGAAAGATCTGTCAGTCACACCCAGAACAAATTTTCTATAGCTTACTGCAGCTTGAGTCTGATGTTATACAGTAAAATTGTGAAACAAAAGAAAAAAAACTTTGTCCAAATTAAATACTAAAATTTTAGAATGTTTGATCTAAAATCAAACATTCCAATTTAATGATGGGCATAAAAACATGATTTTAACAGAAGTCTATTGATGATACTATTCAAATCAAATCTGTTTTGTTGCTAATCTTTGACCTATTCAAGACTCTGTCACCAAATTTGTCCCCTATGTATATGATATAAAACTGCTTACTTTAACTGTTTTTCTCCTAACAAATAAAACCATTTTTCAAATAGTTAAACTGATTGAATGCATTTAAGCTGTTGAAAGAAAAACAGAAAAAGACATTTATGACCATTTTGGATGTTTGTTTTTTATATATAATAATTTAATTCTCTTTACTTTCATAACATAATTTAAACACTAAAATTTGCTAAAAAATTTTACTCGCCCCCCCCCCAAATATATATAAAAGAACACCTATTGTATGTGTGCGTAGGAAAAGGCTCGCCCAGGGAACCATTCATGCTAGAACCGCAACTGTCACTGAGCTAGAGGAGGAGGAGGAGGAGGAGAGGAGGAGGAGGAGGAGGAGGAGGAGGAGGAGGAGGAGGAGGAGGAGGAGGAAGCTGGGAACTGAACAACTGCTGACGTATCCATGCACCAATGGGATGGCAGAGGATATTCGCACGTTAGACAGCTAGTTTGGAAAGAAAAAAGAAAAGACCACTGCGTCCAGGAAGTCCCAGCGATGATTGGATGCTGGATGGAACATGGGGATCCATCAAGCTGCAGCAGCGACGCGCTTTATGGGGTCCAGCAGGGGCTGAGAGGGGGACGATGCAGCAGCAAAGGGCTGCTAGTTCTCCACAGTGTTTATTTGTGAGATTAAGCGCTACTTAGCTCTCTGTGCGTGTGCGCGTGTGTGTGTGTGCGTGTGTGCGTGTGCGTGTGTGTGTGTGTGCGTGTGCGGACGCAGGACGCTCCAAGCCGCGTCAGGTGGATGCGCTGCAGCGATCCACTTCGCCCCTATGGATCGCGTCCATGGATGTCTTCAAACCTGCTTTGGACAACAGTTTGAGTCCCAAGGCGTCACTATCTGAAGCAGCGGAGGCGGATGTTTTTCGCTGGCCCAGCGCAGCGGAGAGCGGCGGCGGCGGCGGCGGCGGCTCAGCTCAGGATGCGGAGCCCGCAGCGCCGCCGCCGCCGCCGCCGCCGCCCGTGGTGTCTGGACGGCCGTGTTCGACTACGAGGCCACTGCGGACGACGAGCTCAGCCTGCGCAGGGGGGACCTGGTGGAGGTCCTGTCCAAGGACTCCCTGGTGTCGGGAGACGAGGGCTGGTGGACCGGCATGATAGCCGACCGGGTTGGCATTTTCCCGTCCAATTATGTCAGCAAAAGGAACGGAACTGAGGAGGAGGGAGGCCTGCGGGAGAGCTCGGAGCACCCAGTGCCTCCCCTGCACCGTGAGTATCCCCACTGTGCATCGAGTCGTTAGAGAATAAATAGATAAATGAGAAGGAAATCAATGCGCATCTAAAACACGGATCATGGGGGAGGAAGCTGCATCCTCAGAGTGCTGTGTCACTCCGGTTGGCCTAGAAACAGGCTGGCTAAGCATCCTCAGCTTCAGGACCATTATTCAAGTGATGCACCCCCAGCCCACTGTTATCTTATGGTGTCCCCCAGAAAACATACCGAGGAGAACGCGTCTTCCTTTGCATGTAAAATTAGGTGTTAATGTAATGTGTGCGCTTGGTTTGCAATATGATACAATCGTTTTTAGGACAGGTTTTGCAATAAATAGAGGCTCCAATGGAGTGCAATGACCAGGCAGTTTGCTGTTCCCCACCATGCACAAGTATTTGTAGCGCTAGTGATCTTTTACTTGATCAGGAACATGCAGGAAAGGAGACAAGGGTGGAGAGTGAGAAGCAGTGAATGGCCTGCATACGATGCACCTGCTCCTGTGATGAGTGAGCTACACCGCACTCAATATTAAGATTTTTTTAATTGGAACTATGAATGAGTTGCTATATATACATACATTTTTTTTCATATGTATTATATTTTGTGCTCTCTGACAGTTCTGACGGTCCAACCCTGTCTAAATTGTAAGTGGCCCTCATCAATAGTCGCCCCTTAAAGGATTTTTGGACGCGCCCCTGTAAATGACGATTGCTAGCTAAAACATTTTTTTTAAGGGGACGTGAAGTTATGCTATAACCACAAATCCAGCTTTACTCACTAACACATTTACAAAAAAAAAAAGCGGGGTGTATGCGATCTAGATAAACCTGTTTTGTTTGGGTGGACCATGCTGTCGCAGCCAGTCGTTAACACACTGAGACCGGTGACCTACTTTCACTCACCTGAAATATTCATCAAGGTCAGCCCCGTGAAGCGGCGTCATCTCGCGATGCGGACGTTTCCTTTGCTGAAGACTCTTAATGTCTGAATTTAGTCGATAAATTTAGCGTAGGAATTTGCGTACATTTTGTTTGGAACTATTTTAATTGATATTTCCGGTTAACAGATAAAATAACTTCTATTAATTTAATAATAATAGAAGAGCCTGGTTTGTCCACTGTGTTAAAAGAAACAACAAATATAACAGTTAGCTTGTGACAAACATGAAATGTATGTTCTTTAGCAAAAATACCCTCAAAAGTTAAGGAGCTTAGCTTGCTAGCAAGTTTGACATTAGCATTTCCGCTGTTGCTAAGCTAGCTAACACTGGATATAACTTTAATTCTTGCTCCAACAAAGAAACTATACTCCAACTCGCAGTTGTAGCTTCAAAGAAAGTTAAAATATTTAATTATTAAAGCTAAGATGTGGAAAAGTAAGAATATCTCAAAGAAAAATGTCAGGATCCTAAACACACTTTGTTTTACACAATGAAGATGTATTGTTCTTTACACTTGCTTCAGCATACAGTTTTTTAATTGAAAAAGCACTTGAATTTTTTTATCTCTCTCATAACATATCTGCGTTGTCCTTAATATAGTTCTTAAGCTTTTTTTTTCTCTACCTTCACTTTTATCTTGGCATTTTGACTCAGTTTTGATATGTTTTCCTTTTTTCATCTATTTTCCAAAAACAGAACAAAAGCAAGCAAAAAAAGTGTTTTTTCCCCTCACGTTTTCCAAAACTTGATCAATTTGTTACTCTTGACACCATCACAATCTTGACTTTTACAAAGTAATAGCAAGCACCCATTTAATCATACTAGCCTTACTGTTCTTTGTTGAACCAATATCTTTAGTTAAATTCTAATCATATTGAGGTAGGATTTGTAACCAGAGTGGTTAAAAATTTAATTGTTTAAATTTACAAACTAATTGTTCAGACAAAACTTAATACCATCAAAAAAACAAAGCAATCATAGGCATAGGACATTATTTCTTCCTTCTCCAACTCTAGATTCTTTATTTTAGGACAGATTCTTCATCTATCTGAAGCAACACAGTGACTTATGGGAACAGAAAGCACTCTTCTTTTAAATGACCTAGTTTGGAGCATGACAAACTTGTTTAATTGCTGCAAATGTTGTTTCTGTCTCCTCTCCGCCGCAGTCTTGGAGATCAATTTCTCAGAGCTCACCCTGGAGGAAATCATCGGGGTTGGCGGCTTCGGAAAGGTCTACCGTGCGGTGTGGCGGGGCGCCGAGGTGGCTGTGAAGGCTGCCCGACGGGACCCTGACGAGGACGTGGCGCAGACTCTGGAGAGCGTGCGGCAGGAGGCCAAGCTCTTCGCCATGCTCAACCATCCCAACATCATGGCTCTTCTGGGCGTGTGCCTGCAGGAGCCCAACTTGTGCCTGATCATGGAGTACGCTCGCGGGGGTCCCCTGAACCGGGCCCTCGCCGGGAAACGCATCCCCCCGTGCACGCTGGTGAACTGGGCTGTGCAGATTGCACGAGGCATGCACTACCTCCATGACCAGGCCATCGTCCCCATCATACACAGAGACCTCAAGTCCAGCAACAGTAAGATTCCCTCACTTTGTGTTTTTATTATTCTCTCATAGAATAGTTTCAAGAAAGCTGAAAAATATTCCCGTTTCCCATTTGTGTTGCCTACTACTCTTGTATTTTTCACCTTTATAGAATGGGTGCGGAAATAAGCAGTTATGAAACTCCAGTCAGTTGTACGCTAATCTGCACTAGAACGGACTTTCTCATCTACCAGCCTTCTTTACTGCAATAAAAATTCTCTTAATGCACTTTTAAAGTGTAAAATAAATCTACTACTGTATTATATTTTTATTATGATTAAATGGTCAGAAAGTTTGCGCCTCAGAAGTCAAATCAGGAGGAAAAGGAGTTTGCATGTTTACTTATGGAGTTGTTGTAATCTTGCATTTTGCCCAATTGGATCCTCTAAGTCCAAGCCTATTACTGAGGATTTGCCCAGTGCTCTGCCCCGGCCTCCTCATTGGTGGCTCCGACAACGTGTGAAGCGAGGCCCCTGGCTGCCATTGGCTGGTTCTGTGGCGATCATCTCGGGAGCTTCACTTTCAAAGTCACTCAGACTTGATGTCACACTGGACTTTGTGGGGAAAACCCAAACCTTCCTGAGCTTACAAAAGCAAGCGGCCAGACGCTGACCTCTCTTTCCAAGTTTCTCTTTCGCTTCTGCCTTTAACGTTAGCCTCTAAGTGCTTTCATTAGGACAGCATTAGCATATCAGATATTTGTGTTTATTTTTTGCACCTGTGTTTTACAGTCTTCCAATGGATTCCTTGTTTCCTCAAATGTATACTTTCAGTCTAACTCTTTCTTCGCTTATAAACAGTTGAAACTTGATATTTTCATTCACTGTATAAGATTCCCATATTGATTTTTCTGACTGTCAGGATTAGCAGGCCTATTTCTGTTTGCTAAATGCCAAACACACACAAGCAATGGACATTTTCATAAGCTCCTCAAAATAGTTTGATGGGATTTTGTCTCATTCCTCCTGACAGAACCGGTGTAATAAAGTCAGGCTGGACGTCTTGCTCACACACACCTGCCGTCCCATCCTCAGTCACATCAGATCTAAAACATGTGAAATAAAGGGTGAAATCCAACATAACTACCACCAACATGCTATGAGAGACTGTTGATCTTCCCACACTCCCCCAAAAATGTTTCTAAACTCACATTTTTATCTTGAAATTGCCATTATTTCCCCCAAAACAGTCTTTTTATAGTTTCAGCACATACCAACCCATCCTACCTAACGGGATGTGCATTACAGCGAGTTAACACATCTAAAGCATGACTGGCCTATTGGGGAGCTGTGGAAGGGAGTGACTACAGTTGCAGCCAAGCCTTAGTTATAGGGGCAGTTGTGCGTAAAATTGACCTTTTTACAGCTTTGAGTCGTGTTATAATGTTATTTCCTCATCAAAAACATACCTGGAATGAAAAATCTTTTAATATCCTGTGGCAACCATTCGGCTGTGCAAAACTCCTGAGTGGACCTAACTCAAGAGATACAACTTCCGAGCTTGTGTCTTACAGAACCCCTATCCCCCGTGACTCTCCCTGTCAGCTCCTTCAGACTAGACTGCAGCAATTAGCGAACACCTGGTAAAAACATTGTTAAAGGTTTAATAGAGGAGCCATGTTGTAATGACTTCCTCAAGGCAGACTTTCAGGAAGAGTTTTTAAAGAGATCCAATTTCAAGGCCTTACATTGCGAAGTCAGATTTCTTTTAAGTCGTATTTAACAGCATTTTTAGAACGGAAGATAACACGGTTTCTCGATTATGCTATAAAATGTCACCATGTGGTTTGGAAAACACATAACACTTTAACTCAGCTGCATACCAGCAGGGTTCACGTTCAACCCGTATTTTGGGTAGGATTTCTGCGGAAGTCATTTCCGCGGCGTCACAGTGACGTGACTGACAGATGAAGAGGAGCTTGATGTGCACCGCAGCCCTTGGACACTCCCCTGCTGGTGCAGCCGCAGCAGATGGCCTGGCTTTGTGGAGCTGAGAGGAGAGGCCTCGGTGCATGTGTTCAGGATTTGCCCGGGCTCGTCCGGACGGGGGAGGGGGCATTTTTCGTTGCCCATTAGAGCAAAATGGGTTTGTTGTAACAGGCTATTTCAGGAGTTAAACTGTATAATTAGTGCTTTGTATGAGACTTTGAGCTGTAAAAGCATGAGGGGAATATGTTAGCATTGATCAAGGGGGAGTTGGTTTTCTCCTCTGGATTGCTTTTGTTGTCGTAGCTCATAGTAGCTTGGTTTTTACTGTTCATTCTTTCTTCTTCTCTTCTCTGCTTTCATCTTTTGTATCCTTTCATCCTGGTCTTCCAACAACCACACCCTGTTTTGTTCACCCCCTCTTTGTTTTTTGTTTTTTTCTTATTTGCCGTTGTGGTAAATCACGGGACTCATGCTACCGCTTCATCTCAAATCCTGACGGTGATCACCTGAAACCCTCCACCCTAACCTCCCACCCAATCTGCACGCAACCCCTTCTGCCCCCTCCCACTACCTCCAAACTCATTTCCATTCACCAACCCAACATCCCCACTCCCACCATTGCCGCACCCAGTCCTGATCCTGGAAAGGGTGGAGATGGAGGACCTCAGCAACAAGACTCTGAAGATAACCGACTTTGGATTGGCCCGGGAGTGGCACCGCACCACCAAGATGAGCGCCGCCGGGACCTACGCCTGGATGGCTCCTGAGGTTATCCGCTCGTCCACGTTCTCCAAGGGTAGCGACGTGTGGAGGTGGGCGGAGGAAGGAGAGCCCCTGCAGAAAAAAACAGCAAAAAAAAAACACAAAACAAAGAAAACAAGCTGCACAGACCTTTTAATGATGGATAGAAAACGAATCCGTGAAAGAAAAGAAAATCCATGAAAAATTGATTTTATATTCATATTTATGCGACGGTGTGTTAAGGCGCCATTGTAGATTGACAAAAGAAGAGGAGGAGTAATTTTCTGGAAAAATAAGAAAATTTCCAAGTTTGTGTAGTCAAAGATTTTCTAGAAAATTTCAGAAATTTTTAGATCAAACTTAGAACATTTCTTGAAAAAAAATGGAAATGACTGTGTTTGAACTCAAACAAAGAAAATTTCCAAATGTCGAAATTTGTTGACATGTTAAACTAAGAAGTTTCTCCCTCATTCAGCTCCTTCAGACGAGCCAGCAGCAATTAGCAAATCACCTGGTGGAACTGAGCTCATTATACAGTATGAGCTACTTCTCAGTGCTACGCTAGTTAAAGGGTTAATAGAGGGGCCATGTTGTGATGACTTCCTGAAGGCAGAGCTTCACAAACAGCAGGAGATTTTAAAGAGACAGAGGCCCGATTTCATATAATTTTTAAAGTCATATTTGATATGTACAGCTTTTTTATAACAACTGAAGGTAACTTGATTGTGCTCTAACATGATACTATGTGGCTGGAATACTGTCCCTTTAATTAATGATCAGTAAATCTCGGAAGTTTAACTTTTGAAACAAATTATTTGCTATTTTTCTAAAGCCCAACTGAATTGGTTTTGACTGGATTTAACAGTTTGAATAAATGTTTTCATCATGATTACTCTCTATATGTAGAATCCTGATCAAAGTATCAGTCCATCTGGTCGTTGTCTTGCATCTATCCGACATCCAGGGTCGCCGGTCCCATCTTTCCCAACTGATGCCCTTTGACTTTTCTGTTAGTCACATAAAAACACACAAATATCTGCAGCTCTTACGATCAGCTGCAGTAGAAGGGATACTAGTGGTACCTTTAAGAGCTAAAATATCAAAGTTGCTATGGTGTGAAAAGAATCTGGCACACTCCTACACGATTCCTTGCCAACTTGATTTGTTTGTAAGCTAGTCAAAAGACACACCGCTCTGCTTCACAGACTCACACTCTCTGATCTTGACCTTTTCCATCTCCGCTCGGTATTTACATGAGTGGGGTACAGAATGATCTTGTTTTGACATTTACCAAAGTAAAGTGGCATTCTTGACAGTCCAGTCTCTTTCAGCAAGCACACTATTTAACATTCATGTATTCCTACGCGCTGAGATCAATATGATCAAAATCCCACATATTCTTAGTGATCAAGTGCAATTTTCAGGCCGAATTCACAAGTCTCTCTGCGCTTTTCTCCAACTGTGTGTTTTCAGTTATGGCGTGCTGCTGTGGGAGCTGCTGACCGGAGAAGTTCCCTTTCGAAGCATTGACGGTCTCGCCGTAGCCTACGGAGTGGCGATGAACAAACTTGCTTTGCCCATTCCCTCCACATGTCCCGAGCCTTTTGCACGTTTGATGGAGAGTAAGTAGAAAAAAATAAAGAAATAAATACCATCCCACTTTATCAGCTGGTGCAATTTTAGCCCTGGAAATGTACCATGAAATAACCTAACGCATTATCTGAAATGATCTTTTTTGTCTTGTGTGCAGACTGCTGGAGCCCGGATCCTCACTCTCGGCCGCTGTTCACAACTATCCTGGACCAGCTCACTGCCATCGAGGAATCGGGCTTTTTCGAAATGCCAGCAGAGTCCTTTCACTCTCTGCAGGACGACTGGAAACTGGAGATCCAGGAGATGTTTGATCAGCTTAGGACCAAGGAAAAGGTGATGAGAAGAGCTGGAACAACAAAACCTGAATGTCATTGTTTTATACCTGATTTCTGAAAGACTACAGTTAAGAGAACGTAATTTACACAGGTCTTTTCATATGTCACAAACTGGAAAAGGAAATCTAAAGATAAAACATTTGTTAAAACTATCACTAGGTTGTGAAAGTCCTTTATGAGATGTGTAATCTATGAAACGGCTGCTTTTGCAGTCTGAAAAACATGCTTGGTCGGGAGTGGTCATTCAAAAACAGCCAATCAGAGCCAGGAGAAGGGTTTTAGGACTGTCAATCACCTAATGTTCAAGCTGCTCAATGTGTTAATGACAGAGAAACAGCTTACTGATAGAGGAGAACCGTTTACCTGCAGTCATTGGTGTCCATGGCTAGCCTTAGCATTCATGACAGGCTATGCAGATGGAGAGCTGCAGAACAGTGAAGCTGTATATCATCAGTATAGAAACAATAAGACACGTAACAAAAAAACTGACATATTATTTGACCCAAGGGAAAAGTATACAACAACAACAACAAAAATAAGTTCCAAAGATTGAGCCTTGTGGTACTCCACATTTTGCACACTGGAGACTGACATAATGTACAAAAAAAACACGTCAGACTCATAGTTTATTTTTCCTCCCCTCCTCCGTCAGGAGCTGCGATCGTGGGAGGAGGAGTTGACCCAAGCTGCGCTGCAGCAGAAGTGCCAAGAGGAGGCGCTGAGGAAGCGCGAGCAGGAGCTGGCAGAACGGGAGATCCACATCGTGGAGCGGGAGCTCAACATCATCATCCACCAGCTCTACCAGGAGAAGCCGCGTGTGGAGAGCAGGCAGGGCAAGTTCCGCCGCAACCGCCTTAAACTCAAAGATGGAAACAGGATCAGCCTGCCCTCAGGTACAAACAGCTGGCAAGCATCAACGTACAAACGGTGACAAAATGTGTGGCGCCGAAACCTTAAACCTTAGCATAGATTTAACTTAAAGCTACCTACTGCAGCTACAGTGAAATGTTTCCTAGAGAAATATTAGAAATTGTTTAATTAAACACTGTGATGTGTTCAGTGCTTTGCAAAGAAAGATATTGAGGAACATGAAAAAAACGTATTTTTTCATGTTCTAGCCTCTAACTTTAGTGTGTTTTAAAGGTGCTTTCATGTGATTTGTCCAAGTCATCTTTGAGGAATAAAGAAGTTGTGATTCTTTTTTTTTTTTCCTCACCAAAATAACTTTTTGAAAAAATGACTCAGGCCCTTATTTTAGGAAGGTGACGGTATGTGTTTGTATATTTACGACAACCTTGCAAAAGTATTTGTACCGCTGGAACTTTTCACTTTTTGTCAAATTACAAACACGAATACATATCCGGCAGAGATGCCGAATGTCGCAGGTTTGTGGCAGCTTTACCACAAACCCGTGGTAATGCTGCCACAAACCTGCAAGACCATGGAGGATGTTATTTTAAACCCCCTTTACTGTGATGCCAATAAATAAATTCATTCTCAAGTCACTGTACTGGTAAATACAGTCCACTTTGAAAAGGGTTGTGAATACTTTTGCAAGCCTTGGAATCGTAGGGCTCCACAGTCAACGGCGTAACAAACTCAAGGTTCTTCCTTAGCTTCTAGCACCAGAGTTCTGTCATGGGTTGTAAAAGTTGCATAGTTTCGTCTTAGAAGGATCAAGTTTTTCTTATGTGGCTGTTTTTACTCTGTTTACTTCAGCACTGTCATGGAAGCTAAGGGGTTTCCCTTGATGTCCTTTAGATTTTCAGCACAAAATCACGGTGCAGGCGTCTCCGTCCCACGATCATCGGAGGAGTCTGCTCAGCAGTGGCTCCAGCCCCCCAACCAGCCCACTCATGCTGCCGCGCCTTCGAGCCATCCAGCGTAAGGACAAGGATTTTTAAAGCGAAGAAACTAGAATTATTAGCATGTAGGATCATAGAAGATCAGGGCCATTGGAAAACAAATAATTCTGACTTTACTGTCAGAGTTTAAAGTTAGAAGTCTGAGGGGAAAAAAGTATACATTTTGAGAAAAATTCTGAATTCTGAGTTTAAAGTTAGAATTCTGAGAAATTTTCAGAATTTTGAGATTCAAGTTAGAATTCTGAGAACGTCAGAATTTTGAGGAAAAAAAATCAGAAATCTGATAAAAATTTTAGAATTCTGAGATTCAAGTTAGAATTCTAAAAACAAGGTCACAATTCTGAGAAGAAAATCACAATTTTGAGAAAAATTTTGAATTCTGAGACTCAAATTAGAATTCTGAGAAGAACGTCAGAATTATATGGAAAAAAATGTCAGAATTCATACTGTATCATGCAAAACTTTGCAAGCTTGTCTTAAAACAAATGTTTAAATTTAACATTTAATGATATGTGAAACCAATTTTAAATATTTTTTTCAGTTACCCCCGGGGAGGCCTGCACAGAGCTGGAGAGAAAGGGCTCGAGGAAAAAAGGCCGCTCCCGTGGTTGTGCTGTTTATCGGGAGCACAGCGCAGACGCCAGGTGAGAGAAATCAAATCTACTCAAAGTCCATTTAACTATTCATTTTGAATTAGTGTTTGATTGTTTCTTTTAATTTTACTCAGACAACTTGTGGTTTTCTCATCCGTCACAGTGTGAAGCCTCCCCACGAGGGCAGCAGGCAGCGGTCCTGCAGCGCCCCAAACCTCCGCAGATCTCCCAGACACAGTCCGGCCGTGCCTGGGGTGCCCAGCCTGCTGGAGACAGGTCAGCAGGAACGGCTCCGCTGGTCTGAGTTTGCCTGAGAAATGAAGCTGCTGACATGACAGAGACACACCAACCCCACACTGCTGCGGTCGGTGACCCACAAATGTGTCTGCAGCTACTTGACCACGAACAAGCACTTGCGGAGAAAACAAAACCCTAGACAAAAACAAGGTTTTGTGTCACAGACACTACTAAATAATACTAAAAGATCACACACACAAAGCATACAGACATGATATTCTGAATGATCGGCCCAAAATGTATGTGTGTGTGGGAACTAACAGTAGGCTGAATGAATGGATGAATAGGGCTGAGACTCGTCTTTATGTGAGAGTTGTCACGGAAGAGGCAGAGCATAATTTGGAGATCAGATCGTGTTGATACTGTGGTGAAGTTAGTTTCAAGTTGGATATTCGCCCTCGTTAAGCGATGTTTAGCTCAAGCTTTATGAACGCTAATTTTGATAAGCCGTTCTCCAGCTCAATCCTCAAGTGCTCGGAGGTTCACTTAAGGACCATCAACAAATTTACAAACCAAACACTGTTGTCAAACAAATGTTAATAAATGCCTTACCTTGTGACCAACTGACACAAACATGTGGCAGTTCATGCTATTACATGAGACACACTATCCTCTTAAAATTTTAAGTCATATTTAGTAGAAAATGAGAAATGGTCAAAATCATGAGAAATATCCAGTGTTTTCAGACCTCAAGTAATGCAAAGAAACAAGTTCATATTCATTTAGAAACAACAATACTAATATTTTAAACTAAGAGTTCAGAAATCAATATCTGGTGGAATAGCCATGAGGTTTTCAATGGAGTGGAGTTGCCATATATACTGTATATATATATATATATATATGTATGTATGTACACCACACTATTCAGATTTGGATTTCAGATTACATTTACTTATTTATTCTTCTGCTCCACAATTATGCACTACTTTGTGTAAAACATTGCTGCTTCTGGTTGTAAAATGTAAAAAGACATTGGAACAAACATCACAGCACATCAATGATTGTGTTTTTACCTTTTGATGACAACCTATGTGATAAAGTTTTGTTTTTTTTTAGAAAATGAAGATTGCTGCTTCACCACAGAGCCGGGCGCAGCTTCTGGCCAGTCCTACCTCTGCATTCCCTTCCAAAAAGACGTCCACGCCTCTTCCTCCCTGGAACATGACGGAGATGAGTATTGTCTCAGCGGCCAGGTTCCCGGAACCCCACCGTGCAGGAAGAGCCCCGGGGGAGGCCGGCGGTCTGAGCTGGTCCTGCTGGGCTGCGGGGCTCTGTTGGCGGCCGTCGGACTGGGCTGCAACCTGCTCTCGCTGGCCCAGCCCGAGGAGGGCATCAAATCCAGATGGGACGCTTTCTTTCACAGAACCAGCGGCCAAAGGCGGAGCACGAGCTCCCCGACCCGCAGGCTGTTCCACAGGGAAAGCCCGCTGAAGACTTCGGCCCCCTCCCTGCCCGAGCGAGGTTTGCCCTCTTCGTATACTCTCCTGTCCTTATCGTCGGTGTCCGACTCCAACTCCACCCACTCACTGCTGCGTTCCGACAGCGACGAGCTGCTGATCTGCAGGCCGGCGTCTCGGCCGCCTGCGCCGCCTCCACTCTCGCAGCGCAGGGTGCCGGTCCAGACGCCGGTCAACTCGCTGGTCAACGTTCATGTGGAGAGCTTCAAGCGGAACCCGCGGCAGTCTCTGACGCCCACACACGTGCCCTGCGTCCCACCGTCCGCACGGAGCCTCCGTAGGACCCCGTCGGACGGAGCCATCAAGAAGAACGGCCCTTCTAGTTCACTGGAGCCGCTGCCAGAGAAGAAAGCTCTGGACATTGCGGGTAACATCCTTTTTTATCTTGTAGAAATCTAAATTTTATAATTTCGTATACTATTAGGTTGTCTTTAAATAGAAGCCTTATGAAAATGTTTGGAATTAAGGCTCATACAGGAAGGAAAAATACAAGGTTATTTGTAAAGGGGCAGTATTATGTAAAATCTACATTTCTTTAGCTTTACCTCATGTTATAAAGTTATTCCCTCATCAAAAACCTACCTGGAGTGTTATGTTAATTCTTTGATGCATGTTTGAGAAATCCTTTAGTCTCCATGGCAATCATTCAACTGTGGGAAACACCTGGGAGGACCTAGCTCCGCCTTCGAGGCGCTGCTCCTCAGAACTACATCTTCTGAACCTGACAGAACAGTCCTCCCTAACTCAGCTCCTTCAGACTAGCCAGCAGCAATTAGCAAACACCTGGTGGGACTGAGAATCAGCTGAGCTCATTAGACGAGCCGCTTCTCAGCGTAACTCTGGTAAAAACTTTGTGAAAGGCCTAATAGAGGAGCCATGTTGTGATGACTTCCTGAAGGCGGAGCTTAAGGAAGAGCAGGCACTTTTTAAAGAGACAGAGACCTATTATTATACAAAGTCAAATTTCTTTTAAGTCATATTTGATATATACAACATTTTAATAACAGCTGAAGGTAACATGTAGTCACTTGATAATGCCATAAAATGGTACTATGTACCTGGAAAATTCATTAACACTGCTCCTTTAAGGCAAATTTGAGGATGGATGGATGGATGGATGGATGGATGGATGGATGGATGGATGGATGGATGGATGGATGGAGTCACTACTCTTCTGTCTGGCAGCGTGTTTGTAATAATCTGTTTTTTCTGGTTTAACAGCAGCAGGTGGCTTCAGGGGTTTAAAAGAAGACTCTCCTGAGGTTCCAAGGCTCCCTGATCCAAACCTGGTTTTCCCCCCAACCCCTCGTCGTCGCTGCGCCCCGGAGCGCCCCAAGACCCTGGACTTTGTGGCTCGGCCTCGCCCTTCGCCGCGGCCACGGTGCGACGTGTTCTGGGGCGACTCGCGCGTCAGGGCCAACGGACAAACGCTGGGCAGCGGTGAGTCGCCGGCCTACACCTCCAGCACAGAGACTCCGCCCACTGTGGAGTTCGGCAGGGACTCCACAGTGCTGCCCACCCCAATGGAGGCCCCGACTCCCTTCTCCCCCCGCAGGAACGCAAACCTGTTGGACGAGTCGGACGAGGGACAGTACCGGGACGGGACAGTCCCTCTGTGCAAGCCGGAGTTTAGCCTTCCCAAAGACTCTCCTTATCATCCAGGGTTCTGGTCTTGACTCGTGGACACAGGTTGCTTCTCCGCTAGCTGGAGGACCGTCACCACTCTAGGAGTTTGACTTAAGCTTTCCCCCATTCTACACCACTCAAACAAAATTGCAATAAAGTTTTGTTCTTACTTTAGTTTAACTGCATTTTGATAAATATTTATCAAAATTGGCATCTAAAATTTGTGAAATGGCTTTAGAGACAGCCGGAAACCCCTTCGTGTCACGTTCATCAGCTTTAGGTTCTCGTTTCACAAAGCTTTACTCTCCTGTTTCCAGCTTTGGTTTTGATTGTGCATTTACTGAAGTGCACTTTTGAAAATCATCATGAATGTAAGACAGCTTTTTATCATTAATTATTATTATTATTATTATTATTATTATTATTATTATTATATTATATGCCAGGAAGTAATTTCTAAAACCACTTGAGCTCCTCTCCTCCTTCTGTTTCCCGCTCAGGTTCTGGCGGTGGATGGATTCCCTTTTTTTGCACAGAGTTCACCTTCCTCACCAGTCGCTTCATGTCCCACAGATAGGGGGCGCTGTTGTTTGATATAAGCACTCTTGTGTCTGCTTTAGATCCACATTGTTGTGACTGTAAGAAGCAAAGAAAATAAGTTCATTGATTGTCTTTTTTATTTTAAACAATCCCGTTAAAGACATTTAGAAACAAATCTTGATGCTGAAAGAAAAATGTTTTGCTTTTATGCTGCTGTTAAACTGTGTGGATCAGAAATGCAAAGCTTTCACCTACATGGGAAGCGGGCCCAAGTGATGCGTGGAAGTTTTTCTTATTATTTATATATTTTTAATGAACTACTTCATTTATTGATTTGTTTAGTGTCTTATTTATTTATGTATTTATTTTAATCCTGTATGCCTTGATTTTTGACACTTCTTACTGCTTTATCTGAATGTTTCTGGGGCTCTCAGCCTTTGCACAAAGCATCAAATCATTTGTTTGTAAGCTGCACTTTCTTCATCGCTCACTTAGGAATTACATTTTTTTATTTATATATGTATGTTGAAAGAATTTTTTACAGTGTATTTGCCAAGAAATGTAGCTGCCCAAACGAGCACTTATCATCACAAATCAGTTTTTCTTGTTTTTGTTTTTACATAAATTAAATATATTTACCTGTGAATAATTCCACTTGTTTATTGGGAAAAAATTATTAGCTTTCTCTAAAAAGGGATTTTTAAAAAAATCTGTTATAATTTGGGGGAAGGTTGTAGATAAATTAATCGTTTTACAAATTCTTAAATAAATATGGAATTTTAAAAGAACGGAAGCATGGGATAATGCCAATTATTATTTATTTATTTATTACCTGCAACATAGCTGTTATGAATAATTGAGAAAAAGAGCTGAAACGTGTCCTAACACCCTGCAGCGTCAGGTTATTCATGTATTTTCTTCAGTTTAAGTGACCTAAATTACATATGAGCTCCTTTTGGTCTTGATACATGTGTAAAACTGAATGCCTCCCCCCTCTTATCCCCCTCAGAACTGTGAAGAACATGATCATGTTCGATGTGTACCATAACCATCTGTTTGAACTGCAGGTGACGCGACACTGAGCTCTTGGATGAGATGTGAGCACATATAAGCTGAAAATACTGTTTACTGATATTGTTTGTTGAAGGGGAGGGGGCGGTTCTGCTACTGAGTGACTTGTATTTGCACTGGAACACTGACTCGAGTAAAATCAGAAGAAAAACATGAAACTGTTTGTTTACTTTCTTGTAGCACTTTATAGATGATGACACCTATCGTCAGTGGCTCTCTGCCCAGAGCAGCATAGTCTTTGGGGGACGGTATGAGTGCACCATGGAGGAAGAAAAATATGGAAAGTTGACCAAACCTAGGACCTTCTTGCTGTAAGGTTTCAGTGCAGGCCACCAGGTGTGATTAGTTTATGCACTTTAGATTTTGAACTAGAGGTGATCAAATAGAAACAAGAAGCTTTGATAAAATGGTGAAACAGCCCTTTAGCTGCAGTAGAAACTTGCAAATCAGATGCTAACTTTAGCTTTTTACCTGTTAGCTTGTTACGGTATTCATATTCTCAAAATGCTTACAAGCTGTATTGTACTGTCACTTTCTGAACTACAAAAAATGTTGCTATTCAAATTATTTACAACTTATTGGAGCTATTTCTATATTTTTGAGTGCTGTCAGGGAGCTATCTGTTTATGCAATGACTACTTCCTTTCTTACTTCAAAATAAGAGTCTCAAACGTACACACAGGAAAGTGTCAGGTTTACAGCATTCTCCTACTTTTCTGCAGCTTAGTTTACACTTAACTTCACTATAGTAAATAAATCCTTGTCTATATCTAACTAGATATACATTTTGGAGCAGTGATCTACCTCATAAAACACGTTTTGATATTAAAGTCATGACCCATATCAGTGGCGCAACTACACATTTTTCAGGTGGATGCGAAAACATAAATCGGAGATACGTGAAGGGTAAAACTCGCTACTTTTACCTCGTCATGTGCGCGAGGTGAAGGAGCGAAAGGCGATGAAGTGTTTGGGAAAACATCATCGGCGCGTCGCCCCTCCAGACGGGGTTTTGGCCCCCCGTCTGGTGCTGCGCCCCTATGCGTTGCATACCCTGCATACTATTAAGAGAGGAAAATTCTAAAACTTTAAAAAAAAACCTTTGACTCGTTATATCCTCTCTATGCCCGGGTTCAGAAAAATGCTGTGTGCAAGGACTGAGATCGTGCAGAGACAACAGCGTCACAATAATCAGCATTTATTCAAGACAGATGCAAACTATCACCAGAAAAGCACAAACATCAGAAACCTCAGAGCACAAACACATAAATTTACCTGAGAAGAGGAAAAAGACAAACAGAAAGCAAGAACGTCCTTGGAGAAATTGCAAGCGCAAAATCTAATTTGTTACTCTGTGTGGAATAGTTTTATCTTCCTTTCTTTAATTTATTCAAATAAGGCGTAACTTTGGTCATCCAACCAGGACCTGTCTCTGACCCGCTCTCTAAAGCCATTTTGTCCCTGTTGTCTAAGGAGAGCTTCTCCTGATCTCCTGCTGGTTTATGGCTTTCACACATATGTGTGAAAAGCTGAACTTCCTAATGATTGTCTCCCAAACAGACAAAAGGGAAAGGACTTAGATATTGGTCTTAGATCTTAGTCTGCCTTAACTACAGGTAAAATAAAGGTCAAAAGGCCAGAATAAGTTATAATTTTTAAAACTATAATTAGGCTATTTCCATCAAGTCATGTTACATTTTAAAACTAGCTTATTTTAAATATATTTTCTTAACAATACCCACTTTTTCCGCTACTGCTTAAGGAGAATAAAGGTGCTCAGCCACACTAATGGCGCGTTAGCGGAGGAAGCTAAATGGTTGTTGGGAACAATTGTTGGTGTTCTGGTGTTTTATCTCCCAAATTACGACAATGTATTAGGACCATTAAAGATAGAAAATCAGAATAATTACAAAATAAAAACGGGAGTACATTTCCGCCCAAAAAAAACCCCTCTAAACTTTTAATATTTGCATCCGTCTTGTTGATATGAAACTTATAGGATTACCGTTTTCTCATTTGAGAATAATGACTCTCACTTCCCTACTTGTGCACTTTACTCTGTCAAACAGGTTTTATTAATATGATTCCTATTTTTTTAAGTTAGGCATTAATCAGGCTCAGTTGTGGATAGCTAAACTAAAGCAAATTCATGAATTATCAATGGGAGTATTTACATATAAGCCATAGAAGCAAGTTGATTTGGATAGATTTTTTTTTTAAATTAATAAAATCAACAATATAATAAACTGCTACAGGGAGCTACAGCTGGGCCCTGAAGTAGCTATCAACTTGATAATCAACAGATTATCAACTTAATCTGTATCAAGTTGAAACTGCTTGTTATCTTAAAGCTGCATCTGCACTATGATCAGGGCTTAAAGAGCTTTTGACCCAACGGTCCCCCTCAACTAAACTGTAGGCAATAGACAAAGATGTCTGCCAATCAGAATTCTAGCTCCCGTGTTCTTGACCAATGACTGTAAAACGGTTTGTAGAAAAGAAGGGCATACGTTTGGTTCGGTGGTTAAATGAAATGCAATATGAAAGAAGATGGAGTTTGTCTCACCCGGTAAAGAAACAAGTTTACTTGAGAAAGGAATTAAAAACAAGTAGCGCTGGGCAAAGGAAAGGGGACAAGACTGAAAGTTAGCAGACATTTTCACAAAAGGGGGGCTGGGATGCCTTTGGGGGGCGTTTGGTCGAAGGTAAACTTTATACCTTAAATGCACAACAATACCAGTTTAGACTTTGAGCAACTTCCTAAAACTGTATTGTGTAAAATTAAATCATGCCTGACTGCAACTGTATCATGGCAGCTCTTCTATTCAGTGTTTGTAGCTTTTGGCATAGTTTCGCTCCTGCTAGTAGCTTCACCATCAGGTCAGCTTTACACCGGCTGATGACATTCCTGTGATTCACTTCGTATGGTGTCTGATTTTCTAATATTTTATGTTTTATTGAGGATTTTTGTACATATGTTTTGGCAATTTTGTGATCATATCAAAGCAGCAACTTATATTAAGTGTTTTATTGTCCGTCTGGATGCTGCCCGCTTCCATGGAGGAACAACAGAAAATCGCTCTTATAAACATGTAATTACTAAAATCACGATACCCTCACTGTGTATCCCTCTAAAAAATGAACCCATTTAAATAAAGAAATCCCTCCATGGTGATACCACAATAGAGAGACGTTCATTTTCAGGGTTTCCCCCAGAAAACTTGCTAAGCCTGGTGGTCGAGGCGGTCCACCGGCGGTCCACTGTGTTTTTGTATTAAAAGATATTAAGTTGACAGGAAAGGTAAAAATATTACTGTGTGATTATATGTTACGGGAAAATATCTCCAGTAAAATGCTAATTAAACACACAACTAGTATTAAAACAACAAATTTGAACTGTTTAATCCAAATTAAATCCATTAGGGCTTCAGGGGCTAAACAATAATATTTTAAAGCAGACCACAGATACATAAACGTAGCATTTGTTTATTGAGATTATCAATGCTGTTACATTTTATTCAATTGATAGATAAATGATTTTAAGTAGTTTAACATTTAAAAACAAGATTTTAAGAAGCTGGCAAGTTTACTTTGTAAAACTTCAAAGAACAATATTCATAGTTAGATTGTTTCGTTACCATAGCAACAATCTCATGCTGTGAGTTTAATCTTTGAATTTACAAACACAAATTAGTAAACTGCGATTATAACTTATTGCTTTTTAGGCTGGCCAATTAAACTACTCCCTTCTCCTGTATTTCACTAAATCTAACACAGAAGCTGTTAGAGGTGCTGATCATTTTAGCAGCTCCAGGCCTCATCCAGCCTTGGACCGGCCCTGTAATCTGCTGCACTACGCAGAGATGCGCAACAAACGGGAGATTTAATTCAATGCTGCTAATGTGGCTTTAGTAGCTCTTCCATTTCGTGTCTGTTGAGTTTTTAACAAGAGTCACAGAGGCTATTTTGGTTGGTGGAGTTTCTCAGATACGGCAGCGCGCGATCCCGCTGAGGTAAAGCAGCGGAAGCGCGCGAGGCAAAGCGCAGAGGCGCCAGCTGTGTGATTGGTCCGCAAACTGTCAGGTTTAAATGCATAAACTATAAACCTACCTATTATAAACCTACACTTTAGGAATAAATCTTCTCTGCTAATGAAATGCTAAGAGCAAAAGAGACGGTTTCAGCACGGCTTGAACAGTAAACAAGCAACGCTTAGCCTGGCGGCGGGGCTAGTAAAGAATGGCGGGCCGCCAGGCTTATAATACACTGGGGGAATCCCTGATTTTATCGCGTTAACACCGGTGCTGTAAGTGGTCCGGTATGAAACGGTGTGATAGAACGACACAGAACTTTTAAATGTTAATAATCAGAATACAGAAATTGTTTCTGTTGTTTTAAAAGGTTTATGTCAGTCTGCCTTTTACCCATCGATACGCTTCCCGACTGCCCTGCACCTTAGGGGGCAAAAAAAAAAGAGGCTTACATTGCGCAAAACTCTGAAACAGAACAAGTGGAACGAACTAGATGTGAATTATGGCATAAAAATGGAGAATCCGACGCTGAACAGTGAAAAATCAACACATGATATGAAACACATGATGATTAGGCGGCGCAGCAGGTGATGAGTGAAGATTACTGATGGTCAATAAACGATAAAATAAATCTAGCAACAGAAAAGAAACTAAAGTGGACATAGCAATAAACCAAGAGAGGATAATACTAATCAAAGGAAACTAAATGGAAATGAATGAAGAACAAAATGCAAGAATAAACTAAGAAACCAAAGTAAATACAGAAGAATAAACTGTATGGCAATGAGCAACGACCGTATAAATCTTCGAGGCAAATAATTAAATCATGAACCACTAGGATATCGGACAAGTAAAGAACACCAATAATTAATTTCAGATTAATAGTCAATATAATATTGTTGAAATGTCCATGAGGTGTGAAACCCATCTAATACTAAATAAATTTAGACTCCATCAGTAAAGAACAATTGATCTTTTAATTTTGTTTTAAATATAATTGATATGTATTCGCTTCAATACGTAAGTTTTTGTCATGTCTCTGGTTAATGCCAATTAGGCTGAATGATCTCCATGACTTTCATGTGACTCATCAGATTTAATAAGAACGAATTGTAATCTTTTAACTTCTGTCAGTAAAACTATTACTCGTGGGTCACTATGGCCGCTGCAATAGACGAGGTTTTCCGTCCCTCTCTGGTCAAATAAACCAGCATTTAAGACAATCCACCGGGAACTGAAACAGAAGTCGTGAACTTGAATGTCTGAAAACTTTTGGCTGCTGCACGAGCAAAAGAAAGTAGGACGGAAACTGTGCTAACGTTAGCACACCCGCAGCTAGCCAAAATGACGAAGAGGCTGCTTGGACTGACACGGAGGAGGACACTGAGAGTAACGTGGAGGAAGCTAACACTCTAAAAGAAGATACCATAGTGGAACACGGGTCTCCAAGAACATTCAAGTAATGTTGGACAGAAAAGTAGCTGCAATTCTTAAACCAGTATCTGAACTCTCGGAGAAACTCGACAGAGTGACGCAGCGAATATCTGCGGCTGAACAGCGCATTCTGATCTGGAGGACGAGTCAACAAGAAGCGGGTCCAGACTGGACGGTATGGAGGAAAAGATTACAATGGCCATGGAAAAAGGCTGGACAGCTTCGAAAACCAGAGCAGGCGCCAGAATATAAAGATTATGGGACTAAAGGAAGGCAGCGAACGGTGGCTTTTTTCGGGGCGTGGATTCCTGAAGTCCTGGGGCTGCAGCAGACACGGATAAAAACTGAAAGAGCCCATCGTACCGGACCCCCGGCGGGGCGAAATGACCGAAGCCACCCGAGAGCAGTTCTGGTGAGGCCGCACAACTACAGCGATAAACACAGGATCCTCAGCGCTGCAAGGAACAAGGGCATAATTCAAGTGGAAGTTCGCAGAGTCTCTTTTTACCAGGGTTTCTCCGCAGAGGTGGTTAGAAAGAGACAGGAGTCCGCAGACGCTCGGCGACAGCAGCGAGAGGCCGGCGTCAAATACGCCTTCCTGTTCCCCGCCGTGATCAAGATCTTCAACCAAAACGGGACGACATCATCTCTCTCCAACATGACAAAAGTTAACGAATTCATGAAGACACTTCCTAAATGACTTCGCAGAGTTTTCTCCACACGTCCGGTGTCCATAAATGACTTGACCAATATGAGAGTAAAACAACGGTGAATGTTCAAAAAGAAAACAGGTACCTTAATAACAATATTCATTACTACAATTCAATTTGTTTATACTGTTTTATAAGTAAGAGATAAAGTGTTGAGGTAAAACAGTGTTATTACACCCAGCAAGTGTTTATCCACGGTGGCTTGATATTCAGACCCAGAGAGGGCAGGGAATTGAATACTTTAATTTCTCTTTTTTTTCTGGTTGCGTTTTTTCACTGGGCCCCCACCTTGGATTTAGGGTATTGTTATTGTTTTCTTGTTATGTAGCTTGTTACAGTTACTGTTCCCTCATTAGAGGATGGTCCAAGGTTGGTTTTGGGTTTTTGCTTGGAACATTTTAATTGGTTTATCAGCACAAAGCACAATCTGAGGCAGGCATGTTGCAGGTTAAACTTAAATTTGAATCTTACATGTATATTTTTAAAACACAGCGTCAAGTAACATATTGATATACTCTGAACATGAGTATTAAGGTTTGCACATGGAATGTAAAAGGTTCCAAAAACGTAGTAAAAAGGAAGCTATTCTAAATAGTTTAAAGAAGGATGGAACCCAAGTAGCATTTTTACAAGAAACTCATCTTACAGACGATGAACATAAAAAATATTTAAGAGAATGGATAGGGCAAGTTCACTTCTCATCATATTCAACAAACAAAAGAGGGGTTATAATTTTAATACATAAAAATCTCCCTTTCACAGTTCTAGACACATTTAGAGACACAGGGGGTAGAGTCATATTAATTAAGGGTGCTCTTTATGGAGAGAGCTTTTTGCTTGGTAGTGTATACGGCCCAAATATGTACGATGAGGATTTCTTTGCAGCGCTTCTTAACCGAATTGCTGAAATGGACTACCCAAATATACTTATTGGAGGTGACTTTAATTGCTCTCTATGCCCTCTCATGGACAGGTGTCCTCCCCAAAACACTCAGTCTAAAAACCCTAGAGCAGTGAAAAATATTTTAGAGGAACTGATTTAACTGACATATGGAGGCATCTCAACCCCTTAACAAAAAGTTTTACCTTTCACTCATTGCCACACTCAACAATGACCGCATCGACTATTTGTTTATGTCGAATCATTTGGTCCATTCTGTAGAGAAATCAGAGATAGGAACAATTTCCCTCTCTGACCATGCTCCTGTGAGGCTGGCGATGCGACCGCCCAGAACTCTGGACCGCACAACTACATGGAGGCTAAATAGACTGCTGCTGCTAAACGAAGACTTTACCAAATTACTAGAGGAGCAGACAGATTTTTATTTACAACTCAATGACAATAATAACATGGATCCCAGATTGGTATGGGATGCGTATAAGGCATATATGCAAGGGATAATAATATCATATTCCAGTTGTAAGAGGAAAGAAAGATTAGCAGAACAAAATAAAAGTGAAAATCAAATTAAAAGACTTGAAAACGAAATCAGTTAAAATTCTGGGGGAAATTAAAGCAGCTCGGGCCTCACTATTGGATATTATAACAAAGAAAGCTGAAAAGGATATATTATTCGCACAGCAAAGGTTCTTTGAATACGGCAGTAAACCAAACAAATTCTTGACAAAACTGGTAAACAAGTCTCCTGGCACAAACTTTATATCCTCAATTCAGGACGAAGAGGGCCATCGTCATATGGATAATAAACATATAAATGAATGTTTTAAACGGTTTTATGAAAAATTGTACTGCTCTGAAGTAAAAACAGACACATTAGAACATGTATGGCTGGATAACCTAAATATATCACAATTGTCACTAGAACAGTCAAACTTATTAGAAGGACCCGTAACAACTCTAGAAATCGAAAAGGCTATATCTTCACTCCAATCTGGCAAATGCCCAGGTGCTGATGGATATCCCGTCGAATTTTTTAAAACTTTAAAAGGCAAATTAGCACATTATTACAACAAGTCTTTAATAAATCTCTAGAGGAATCTAAACTACCTGATAATGTATATAGCAAATATCATTGTAATTCCTAAATAAGACAAAGACCCAGAACAATGTTTGTCATATCGACCCATTAGCTTGCTTGGTGTGGATATGAAGATTTTATCTAAGATTTTGGCTACCAGATTGGAAATGAAACAAATGAAACCCGCAGACTCCTTTTCGTCTTCCGGCTCAAAGCAGAGCTGCCCGCTGCGCTTCATTCTTCACATAATGCTTTACAGGACAGAAACTACTAAGCTGAAAACAAATCACCAAGTGATGCCACCGATCGCTCCGGTATTAAAACTTAGCATCAATTTCTCAATCTCACCGCTCACGCCGTTCTGGTTCTCTTTCAACGCAACTTGAACAACTTTACTGTTTCTTAGCAACAAAATACAGACCATAATTATTTGTTGTAACGTGAGATTTCCAATAGCAAAGGAATCTAATGGAATCCATTTTTTACGTCTGGAAGCTCATTTCCTGTTACATTCCCAGAAAAGCCCGTTTAATATTTATCTGACATTCGGAAAAATATGGTTTACATATTTAAGCACAACTCCGGTTTTACTTGGATCTATTAACACAATTTAAAAACTGGTGTGTAGTTTAATATGTGCTTATTAAAGTTGAAAGTGAGACTTTGGAGAGAGGTCACGTGATCAGGACCAAGATGGAGGCTTGAGGCTTTTTTCGCTCCAAGCTTAAAATAAACTTTATTTCTTTTAAACAACAATACACAACTGTGCTGTGTACATATTAGAGAAAAAACAAAAACTAGACAAATATAATTGCCAGGGGGAACATAAAGTACAATAGTGACGAAATGAAAATCAAAATAATCTTGCATAAAGAAAATAGTACAATTTGTGGTAAATGTGCCAGAATTACAGTGAATTAACATAGGAGATAATCCAAAACTCCAAGTTGATTGCAAGTCTATATTGTTGTTTTTGCTTTTTGATTAGTAGAAGGTTGAATTGTAAATATATGTTTAACTTCAATCAAAAATACTGAAAAGTCTGTTTTTTTCCTCAAAAATGTACATTTATGTAGGTGAAATTTAGCTGTAATAAGTAATACATTGATAAAGAAACTTTTTCAATTCATTTTTTCATTTTGTTGAAATCCAAACAAGACATTTTTCCAATATAAATTAAAACCTGCTGATATTTTTGAGTCAACAAAGTTACAAAAATGTTGCCAAAACACTTTAGAGTAAGAGCACAACCAGAACAAATGAGTGACTGATTCTGGGCAAATGTCACAGAAGGAACAGTTTAAATCAATGTAGAGTTGAACTTCTGTAGATGGACTTTAATCCAGACTAAAAGGTTTTCAGAACTTCCTCCAGTTAAATACGTTTTTGTCGACTTTGAAACACTTCGGGGATGTCTAGACCACATCGTGAAAAGATTTCCCATTTTTTTTCCCCGGCGGCTCTTCCAGTAAGAAGAAAACCGTTCCGACGGATCCCAGTCAGGCCGAAGCTAATGCTAGTTAAACAGAGCTAACCAACCAAACAACTATGGAGCTGATTCTTTCTGAGGTAAAGTCAATGGGTTCCCGGATGAAAGATATGGATGAATCAATCGATACTCGACTCGATACTATTGATGTCGCACTGGGCGATTTGAAAGCCTCTGTTGTTCTCGGTGGAGAACAACAGCTCCCTCCCTATCGCTGCGCTCTAACAGCGCGGCGGACTTGAAAAATCTGCGACACATAGGGGCGCCGAGCCAGCAGGGGCGCTGAAACGATGGCGGAAACATTATTCCTGGTGGGGAATGAGCGTTTTTGTCATTTTGTTTGAGTCGTGTTGTCGTCAGATGACGAGAAGCTAAAAGAAAACTTTTCAAGTCTCCATCTTTTAGGAACAGAACACAAAGAACCAGTGGCGCAACTACACCTTTTTCAGGTGGATGCGAAAACATAAATCGGCGATACGCGAGGTGAAGGAGCGAAAGGCGCTGAAGTGTTTGGGAAAACATCATCGGCGCGTCGCCCCCTCCAGACGGGGTTTTGGCGCCCCCTCTGGTGCTGCGCCCTTATGCGTTGCATACGCTGCATAACCACTTTTTGCGCCACTTACCCAGATTATTATATAGATATGAATGTCTAAAAATAAAAAGCTCTCTTTGTAGTTATTAAACAAGTTTATTACACATATACTATTACCATACACATAAGGAATTTTAAGATACACAGTAAATGTTAAGTGATGTGCTTCGTTTTGGCATTAATAAAGACATACAGTTTCCCTTTTCATTTAGATTTCCACGAGATTTTACATAACAGCCTATTTACATATATGTGTGATATGTATCTGGTGTGGTGCCACAACCGTGTGCTTCATGATGCTTTTGTGTTCTTACAGCACCTTAACGTCAGATATAATCAAGAAGAGAAAAACATTTGAATTACATATTTTTTAATAATCAAGGGATGAGAAGTAAAGGTGGTCGTTGCTCACTTTTAGGAAGGCATTTGAAGCACGTCTCGTGCCCGTGCCGACTTACGGTGACGCAGCACAGCGGAACTTGTCGCTCCAGTTTCCGTCACAGGTGTCGGCCCGGATGTGCAACGTTTGGACTGGCAGTGCATCGGTTACAAAGAGCTAAAGCGGAATGTGTAGAAATTCTTGTCAAATACATTTGGTGCGGTTTCTATTTCTGAAGGACAAAAATAACCAAATCTCCGTAACGGCAGACCTGACCAACACAACAAAGTTTAACAACTGGCAACTGTATGCATGTGTAAAGCAAAAAGAAAGAAAAAAAAACTCTAAACAAATATGATTTCACACCATAAGACCTCTGGTATGTTTTAAGGTCCGAGTGGCACACAGTGGGGCTGCAACTCATGATAGGTGAGCCGCCGGCTTACGACGCTTCTTTCTTTTCCTTCTGGGCATTTCGGCGAATCTTCATCTCTGTCAGCTGGATGTAGCGGATGGCGTTTGTGTCTGTGGAGAAATCGGGAGGAAATTGTTTATGTATTTTCTCATGAAAATGATCATAAATCTTTCACAGTACAGACATTTGTTCAGTCAGATGAGGAATCCTCGGGCGGAACCTCAATCAGCCTTGAATCATGAAGATGCGTGACAATGCTATTAAAGGGATAGACCCACAGTTAATGAACTTCCTTGGTGTCGTCAGGTGAGTTTCTTGGTTTAAATTGAGATTAATTGGTCCTGGAGGTTTAATCTGATGGCGAGTCTAAAGTCCCTTTCCTCTGACAGGAACTGCTTTACATGTTCCCTCCACAGTGCAATGTTTCACACAGGAAGGTGATTGATGGCGCACAGTGTCCAACCTCCATTTCTTGTCTCAATAAAAAAATACTTCTGTTTGCATTTAACATTTTTGAAATCTGAGTTGTTTCTAAACTTTGCTCTAGCCGTTAGCTTCCAGGTGACATAGATTTTTACTAAGCAAAGACACAAGGAGGGTTAATTACTGCAGCTAAAACATGAACTGCTTAATCCGAATCAGTTGAGTGATTATGTATTATCTCTCTAAAAAGATTTTGTAAACCTTCCTAAACTTAAACCATTTAAATTTAATTTATTTTAAGAATTTCTACCCACAGATGTAACTTTAGCAGCATCAACAACAGCGTGGCATCTTCCACAGCAAAGTCTACCCCTAGATGTTTAAATGATTGCGACAATCCCAGCCTGGTTTTTGTTTCCCAGAGTCTCCAGAGTTTCATGCTTGTAGCCATGACAGAATTTCTTAACTCATAAGGAGCTCCCCAGCACACACATTCAACGTCGGCCTCTTGTTCCTAGGCGTACTTGCCCGGCCTTGTTGGCGGAAAGCATTTCTGCAAGACACTACCTGCTCCTAGAACCCAACAGAATCCTTTCAGATCCACGCAGGAAGGAGAGAGTTTAGTTTTGACATGACACACAGAGGAGCGACAGCGAGGATTTGTGTGGACCACGTTTGGGTTTCGAATAAGCAGTAAAATCTGCCACTTTGATTGGGATTGAAATATTTAATCGGTTTTTAAACTGAGTAATAATCAATATACTAATTCATTACTATTCTACTGGCAAAGCCTGATCTGACACGAATAAATAAATATGCACTCAAACTTACATGTATTCTCCACTAACTGAACATGCAAGCAAACAACAGAAGTTTTCTTTCAGATATTACTTTTTTATTTTTCAAGCGGAGGCGCCCCTGAGCTTTGCCGCCCAGGGCGGTGAGCCATCTCTCCCCACCCATTTCAAAAACAGTGCTGTGACTTCTGACCTGCTGGCTCCTGTTTGTGCGACTCCTTCAGGTAGTACAGGGCCTTCTGGTAGTCTCCCAAATGGTAGTAGGCCACTCCGGAGCGGTAAAGGGCTTTGAAGTTCTTCCCTTCCTTGAGAAGCACTTTCAGGCAGTACTCCTTCACCCGCTCGTAGTTCACCAGCTCCATTTGCAAGAGGCAAGCTGGAACAGAGAAAGACGTTAAGAGAGGTCACGTTTGAATGTTTGAACGTTTTTCGTGCACGTAATGATGTATTTCCTCCAAAGTGCAAATTAAAATGTAAAGAAAAACCCATGTAAAGAAAAAGGGTTTTGGGTTGTGAGCAGGGCTGGATTTATAAGGATGTGGGCCCCCGGGCTGGAAACCATTTGGTGCCCTATCTGCTAAATATATATATATATATATACACAGTCCAGTCACATTAATGTGACCATCTGTCAAAAGCCAGAATAACCACCTTTCGCAGAGCGAACTGCTACGAGACGTGCAGGAAGAGAGTCACTTAGGTCCCTGAAGGTCTTCTCTGGGATGTTGAGCCATGCCGACTCTAATGCCGTGGCCAGCTGCGCTAGATTACGCGGTTGAGGATCCATGGCGCGAACAACTCGATCGAGATGGTCCCACAGATGCTCGATTGGGTTTAAGTCAGGTGAGTTTGCTGGCCAGGGGAGGACGGTAAACTCATCCTGGTGCTCTTCGAACCACGCACGTACACTGGCAGCTGTATGGCACCTCGCATTGTCCTGCTGGAAGATGCCATCATCCTGAGGAAAAACAATGCGCATGTAGGGGTGGACATGGTCCGCAAGGACAGATGCGTACTTGTATTGATCCATCGTGCCTTCCACAATAATCAGTGAACCCAGAGAATGCCAGGAAAACATTCCCCAGACCATAATGCTCCCGCCTCCAGCTTGGACCGTTCCTGCAATGGTTGCAGGGTGGTTCCTTTCAGAGGTTTCACGCCTTATACGCCAACGTCCATCTGTCCGATGGAGCATAAAACGCGATTCATCTGAAAACGCTACCTGTCGCCACTCAGTGGACGTCCAGCTGCTGTACTGGCGTGCAAATTCTAGCCTTCGTCGTCGATGAACACCAGTCAGCATAGGTGCACGAACCAGGCGTCCGCTTCGGAGGCCCAGACGCAGCAATGTTCGCTGAATAGTGGTTTGGGAGACACTTGTGGTAGCCCCTTGGTTCATTTTAGTGGTCAGTTGCTCAACGGTAGCCCGTCTATCTGCCCGAACGCATCTCCGCAACCGTCGTTCGCCTCTGTCATCTATGGCCCGTGGTGCACCACATTTGCCACGTCGTTGATTTTGGACAGTCCCATTTTGCCATGCACGGTACACTTTTACCACGGCGGCACGCGAACAGTTCACAAACTCAGCCGTTTCGGAAATGCTTCCACCCTTGGCCCGAAAGCCAATGATCATGCCCTTTTGGACGTCGGATAAATCGCTTCGTTTCTGCATTACGCCAACGATTGAAATGTTTTCCGAAGCCCACACACACCCTTTATATACGCTCAACTGCACTGTGCTGCCACCTGCCTTCTGTGATTGGTTATTTAACTCTGAAGTGGAAAGTACGTGGTGGTCACATTAATGTGACTGGACTGTGTATATATATATATATATATATATATATATATATATATATATATATATATATATATATATATATATATATATATATGCTATTGTAAATTTCAGTGCATTACATTGTAAAACTTAGCATAATTGAGCATGAACTGATGATACCAACTGAGAATGGTACGTTTATTATCATAACATCCCCTGACCACTACATCCATGTTGCTCCCAAAATATAAATAAATAAATAAGTACTGTAACTTCATAATTTTCAAATAATTGACAGGGTTTCCCCTGGTGCATTCTAAACCTGGTGGGCCACCAGCCTTTACTTGTGCCCACATTTGCTAAGCATTCTCTGTTTATATGCTACAGGAGGTTTTATACACCAGTAAGAGTGATAATAGAGATGCATTACAGAGTCTCTTTGGTGAAAGTGAGTATGTGAACACAAAGGAAGTCTGAGGTCAGGGGTCATTTTTTATTCACTGGAGCTCCGTAACCACAGCCTGCCGACACACCGACAACTTCAGCCAATAAAGTGACAAGTCACGCATAAAGGATAAAAAAGGACACTTAATTAGGATGAAACAACTCAAGTGCAAAAAAGTATTTAATTAATTGTTGTTGTTTTTTTTGGGGGGGGGGTTGCCTTTTTAAAGACTTTGGTGTTATTGTAGTGTTAATGTCTTCAATTTTCCTGTCAACTTAAGATTTTTTATTTAAAACTGGATGACTGTGCTGGCGCCCCCTACCACCAAGGGGAAATCCTGCTTGATATGGGGCTTTTATGAAGAACAATGTCTGCAAAACATAGATTAATAATTTTTATTTTATTTTTTTATCTGTGGTAACCTTCAAAAATTGGTGCCCTGGGCCCGTTTATGCTCTGACTCACAGCCTGGGCCAAACCATAAAGTCTGGCTCAGGTTGTGAGAAATTGCTACATTTTCTTTCATTCTTTCTTCCTTTTTTTTTTTTTTTTTTGTGGCAAATCAACAGTGAGTGAGCATCGGTGTGACAGAAAAAACGTCTCCTACCAGCCAGGCTGTTGTAACACTCCAGCTCCGCATTCTCCATCGCCCCCTTCTGCTCGTCCGTCAGCGTGCTGGACTTGCTGATGGTCGGCAGGAGGGTGGACGTGGACTTGGGTCCGGGGTCCGGATCCCCCAGCACCCTGCACAGCCCCTTGATCTCCAGCAGAGCGCGGTGGTACTTGCCGATCGCTTCTCTGTATTTCTTATCCTTGTAGCACTGAGTGCCTTGGCTCTTAAAGTCCAGCGCCCGCCTCACGACGTCAGCTGGCTCATTGTGGGATGGTTGCTTCAGCATCGACCCACCATGATGCCTCTGCTGCTGGAGCTGAAGCTGCTGCTGTTGATTTCTGCCATCCTTCGTCCGGCTGCCGCTGTTGAGGGGCTGAACGCGCTGATGGAGCCTCGGGGAGCCGCTAACGCCGCCGCTGCTGGCGGTGAGGCTGCCTCTGCCGCCATCCACCCTCCCTTCGCCTCCAGCCTGGACCGCACTCATCTTGGACCCGTTTCCTTTTAATTTCCGTCTACCCTGGCACTCCGTGGTATTTTTTTTTTTTTTTTTTTTTAAAAAGCCTGGGGGCGGTGGGGGAGAAAGTGGAGCTTTTCACCGCATCTTATCGGCTGTAGTCGCGCCTTTCGCCTCGCCAGTGTCGCAGCTACGTCCTCTCCGTGCGCAAACCTGCGCCGCGCGATGCGCGCGCCTCTGTTGTAAGCAGCTCCCCGCGTTTTCTATTGAAACGAACCGATTGGTCGAAGAAAGAAAGAAAAAGTAGGAATAGTGCATCCATTTTAATTCCCCGACTGAGTGATTTGATTTCATTGTGAGTCTGAAAAAGAAAAGTCCTGGCAGAAAAAAAAAGTTATATTCTCTTAGTCTTATTTTGGGCGTCTCTTATTGGTTGGCCGTAATTACAGATCACGATGCTTTTTATTGAGAAACCGCTACGTTTGACCTCATTTGGTATTTTAGCGGCCAGATGTGTGGAGCTGAGTAATATGGATTTGGAGTCGCTTAATCAGATGTGGACCTGATAAAATTCCCAAACACTTGGACTGAACCAGAACCAGGACTTCCTCTGACCCCCCCATTCAAATATCAATTATGTTTTTCATCACAGCGGATGTGTGTTATTTTATACATTTCTTGACTCATCTAACATTATTCATTTCACGTGTAGCTATATTAAATTAAATGTGAACCCCCAAAGGTCTACGCTGTCAGGTTTCCGTGATTAAATAATGAGACTATGAAATTTCAGAACATTGTCCATATGTATATTTTTATGTATATTCTGCACAATTCAATAAATGATCAAAACAGTTTTGTTAGAAAAAAGTCGTATGAAGCAAAAGTTGCAGTAATTATGTTGCTTATTTGTTCAAACTTTATAAAGTTAAGCTGTGGTAAAAAAAAAATGCTAATTTACATCCTAAACGCCACAAAGTATTTTAAAGGATCTGATTTTACAGTCAAGAGAAGGTTACCAAAAAAAAAAAATCCATGGATGCAGTTATCTATTAATTGGATAAAAATATTAAATATTTCCTTCATACCAAGATAAATGTGTTTCTAAATAGAAATTAATTTTCTATTTAAATATATTTTAAAACATTTGCACATTTACCTGTCAGTATTTTTAACGTAACTTGAAAAAGCTTATTGTATCTTAATGGTACTAAAATATACAGATGTGAAACATAAACAGAAGTTTGCTGCAAAGGGATACTACTGAAAAATACAACAAAGTAGCTCGTAAAAGATTTGACTCAAGTGATACCATGGAAGGAAAACGTATATTTTAAATGAGTATATTGAGCAGTAACGGCCATAGACATAATATAAGGATAGACGCCTCATGCACCGCTCTCGCCTATTGTCGCCATCTTGGAGCGGTAGACCACTCCACTCAGCCTTATGTGTTTAGCAGGCAAAATTACTTATCAGCGCATTTAATCCATCATAACACACTTTTTTGTTACTGGAAACTATATTCAGACATCTATCAAAGCTACGTTTATAAATAATTGCATTATTTAAGTACATTTTAAATACATAGTTCAGCATTTTTAAATATGATTGGTGGCTATAACAATAGAATAGGAATGGAATATTCTGATATCGATGTATGATGAGCATATTACAAAGGACACAGCCTTGAATTATTTATTGTGAACGGCTGTATGTATAATTTATTATAATAATACATAGTTATACAACTATACAATCACAAATAAATAATGATTAATACTGAATAATATATATTGGATGCATGTTTATATGTATGTATATATATATATATATATAGCCTATATAAAAAAAATTCTTAGATTGTAAACAAAGATCAAGACAAATATTTCACTCCACAACTGTCAATTAACTTCTTATTTGTTTTATAGAATTACACTTAAATACAAATTAGTTTGTACAACTTTCATTAAAAAAATATATGTATATATACAGTACCTGCGACAGACTGGCGACCTGTCCAGGGTGAACCCCGCCTCTCGCCCGGAACGTTAGCTGGAGATAGACACCAGCAACCCTCCCGACCCCACCAAGGGACAAGGGTGTCAAGAAAATGGATGGATGGATGTATATATACATACATATAAACATGCATCCAATATATATTATTCAGTATTAATCATTATTTATGTGTGCCATTATTAATGAATCATTATTTATTTGTGTTTGTATAGTTATATAAATATGTATTATTATAATAAATTATACACACAGCTGTATAAATATATATACAGTTGTGTACATATATATACACAGCTGTATATATATATATACAGCTGTATATATATATAAAAAAATTCCCTTCTCACCCTCTGCGGGTGGTCTCTCTCTCTCTCTCTCTCTCTCTCTCTCTTTCATCCTCTGAACTCGGGTCCTCTACCAGAGGCCTGGGAGCTTGAGGGTTCTGCGCAGTATCTTGGCTGTGCCTAGTACTGCACATTTCTGGACTGAGATGTCTGATGTTGTTCCTGGGATCTGTTTTAGCCACTGCTCTAGTTTGGGGGTTTCTGGCCCGAGGGCCCCGATGACCACAGGCACCACTGTGGTCTTCACCTTCCAGTTCTTTTCCAGTTCCTCCCTGAGGCCCTGGTATTTCTCCAGTTTCTCATGCTCCTTTTTCCTGATGTTGTAGTCACTTGGTATTGCTACATCCACCACAACGGCTTTCCTCTGTTCTTTATCCACCACCACAATATCCGGTTGGTTCGCCATTACCATCTTGTCTGTCTGGATCTGGAAGTCCCACAGGATCTTAGCTCGGTCATTCTCCACCACCCGTGGGGGTGTTTCCCACTTTGATCTCGGGGCTTCCAGTCCATATTCTGCACAGATGTTCCTGTACACTATGCCCGCCACTTGGTTATGTCGTTCCATGGACGCTTTCCCTGCCAGCATCTTGCACCCTGCTGTTATGTGCTGGACTGTCTCAGGGGCCTCCTTGCACAACCTACACCTTGGGTCTTGTCTGGTGTGGTAGATCTGAGCCTCTATTGCTCTGGTGTTTATATATATATATATATATATATATATATATATATAGATATAGATATTGATATCTATATATATATATATATATATATATATATATATATATATATATATATATATATATATATATATATATATATATATATATATATATATATATATATATATATATATATATATATGTCCATCTTACTTGTGAAATGTTGTTTGTGGAGCCTCACATCAATAATCCATCGATCTGAACAACAATATCCCTGTTGTTTTGATTGGCAAAGTAGGAGGGACTACCGCTCCAAGATGGCCGCCGTATTTCCTGCGCCGGAGCAGCCAATGCGGGGTCTGCTCTTATATTATGTCTATGGTAACGGCTTCCAATGGGTTGCGTCATCAAGCTGCGACACGACGGATAGCAAAGACGCAATTTTTATGAGACCATCTGTTTACTGTCATGGCGTCGGTTGATTTCAGAGGTATGGTAATTGTTGTATTGCTTTGTGGAACGCGTTATCTGGTTTATTTAAGCTTTAATAATTTTAATTAGCCGAGTCTAATGTGAAACAAATGGAATAAAGCTTGAATTTAGAGTTGGTGTGTTTTAAAGGCATTTAGTAACGCTGCAAGGTAACGTTAGCATGCCGGCTAGCTTTGATAGCTCCGGTGTTCTTATGTTATTTGGTTCCAGACTTCATTTCTTTTACAGTGTATTAATTGTCTTTTTTCTCTCTCTTAAGGATTCAGCTTCTTTAACTTATTATTTCTAGTATGTTCGTGTGTCAAATGGCAGGGAATTAAAATGAGGTATTCATTCACAGTCATACCTATAAACAAATTCCAGCTTTTTAGATAATGTTGGATTGTAGATAAAGAGGAAATTCTTATTACGTTTTGCTTGCACAGAAATAGGTTTACATGTCAGTATTTTTAACTGTTTAAAACTATTGTGTGATGAGGTGAAAGTTGAAATAGAAAAAAAGAGCACAGCTTTTCATATATTTTTGCAAACAGGATCAAGATATTAAAAATCAAGTTTGCTTTAGAGCTTCCATCCTGATTTACAGTTGTAAAGTAGAACCAGTGCTAAAAAAATAATAAGTAAAATAGTTTCTACCACGCTTATCAATTAGAAGCCAGTTTCAGTATTGTGTTAGTGTATAATTTATTGAACATGACTGTAACAAAACTGCCTGTTAAAACATTTTTAGGATTTTAAAAACGGGAGAAGTGTGAAATGTAACAATACTGCCCATTGGTTACTTGCCAGTGAAGCCTGTTTCAGTAGTTATTGCATGTTGTGTTTCCATGGTAACTTTGCAGACAACCTCCTGGGCATATCGTGGGTGGACAGCGGCTGGGTGCCGATTCTCAATCCCGGGAATGTTCTGGACTACTTCTCCGAGAGGAGCAACCCGTTCTATGACCGAACCTGCAGTAACGAGATCGTGAAGATGCAGCGGCTCACTCTGGAGCACCTCAAGTAAGTTTCTATTTTATGACTACGCTTATTTTTGTGTTGATTTTTTTTTTTCTTCTTCTTAGATGTGCCAAAAACATAACTGTAAACTGAAATCAATGCACAAAATTGGAACTGGATGTGACAATGAAACTCCAAATATCTAAGGTTTCCTGGATCCTCCTTATTAACTCAAAGTGTTTAGCTTCCTCCCTTATTAACTCTGCTACTTTCTTTCTCTCTCTCTCTCTCTTCTTTTTTTTACTTTTTAAGTTTTACATTATGAAGGAAATGTTTAAAAACTGTAACCTCTGCAACCTTGGTAGTTGTAATTTGCACATGCCTAATCATGGTGCGGCTTATCGATCATCTGATTTTATGTCAGAATACCGGCTATAGCCACGTGTTAAAAAAAACAAAACAAAACAAGTTTGTCCTCAAAGTGAGGATGAAGATGTTTTCCCTCCATATTGTTTTTATTTCCAGTCAGATGGTGGGAGTGGAGTACATTCTCCTTCACGCTCAGGAACCAATTCTCTACATCATCCGTAAGCAGCAGCGGCAGTCTCCAACACAAGGTGATCAGAGATACACGCCACACCACCGCTGCGCTGGAACCAGTGCTTGAACTTTATATTTGAAACATTGGCACTAAGATTTTTCCTGCTACATGTAAAAATCTCTGTCTAACATTTTCTAGTGATTCCTTTGGCTGACTACTACATCATAGCGGGAGTGGTGTATCAGGCTCCAGACCTGGGGACGGTTATCAGCTCCAGAGTGGTAAGTCTGGTTAATTATAACTGCTGTTAGTCTTTTGGTGTGCTAACATGCTGGAATTTTTTAAGCTTTGTCCTCTTTGTATTTATTCTATACTGGTTTAGCTTTCTGCAGTCCATGGAATCCAGTCGGCTTTCGACGAGGCCATGTCATACTGCCGCTATCACCCCTCCAAAGGATACTGGTGGCACTTCAAGGATCAGGAGGAAAGAGGTTGGATCTTTTTTTAACTTATGTTCCCAACCTGGGGTTGGTTGATAATAACTGAAATATACAGCCCCTTTGTGAAAGTATTCCTACCTCTAGAGATGCACCGATCCAAGATTGATATCTATATCAGTCCCGAAATTGGAAAAAAATAAACTCAGTTCAGTTATGAATGACAATGTGTCCGATACATTAAGCAAATTCTGTTCAGTCTAATTCTATGCTTTGTGCTCTGAGCGGCGTCGTGCTTTATCATTTATTTTACAACTTTTATTTAGAGTTCATAAGTGTACTTTCTAAACTATTTGAAAGAAAGTTTGTTTCAGTTTATTTATTAATTTTTGATCAAGGTAGTGAGCCAATTGTTTTTGTCTGTTTCAGTTTATTCGTTTTACATTGACTATTATACTCCTAATCGCATTGACTGAATAAATGAAAGTTATTTTTACATGTTTGACCAAACCTAGTGAACCTAGTGAGTTATGAAAAAAATGTAATTCAGTACATTTATGTCTGTGTAAAAGAATAAACAAAAAAGTTTTAAGTCAATGTATTAAATTGGTGTCAACCGATACAAAATTTCAGATATCTTTATTGGTATTGGAAGTAAAAAGGTGGATAAGTATATCCCAACATACCACTCTTTTATTTTATTTCTTTTTTTTTTGGTTTACATTTCGTCTTGTTACCACCGCCAAATTCAGTGGATTTTATTGGGATTTGACGACTTGAGGAAACTTTTAGCCTGCCTGAGTCGACACTTTACAAAGTGACCTTTTGCAGTAAACGTATCTCCAGACGTTTTGGTTTGTCTCTGCCAGTTTTGTAACATGTCAAGTCTGAAATGTGGGCCTATTATTCTTCAAAGATTTGCTCCATACATGGCGAATTGTCTGTAAATATCCACTTTCAAGCCTAATCACAGATTTGCTATTAAGTCTCGACTTTGACTGGACTGTTTTTAAATATTCTGCAATCTAAACCACTGGGTCCACAGTCCTGCATGTTGGAACTTCAAATCCTTATTCGTGACCCAGTGTGTAATAAATTTTAACGCAAGTCACTATAAAAACAACACACCAACAATTAATGTTTAACTAGAGGCCGTGGTGCTAAATTTCACTGCTTCCACCAACGGAGGTTAAAAACAAAACTTGTCGATCAAAGAACATATGATTAATACAAAATGCTTAAAATGTGAAATCCCTCTCTGAGAGACAACACACTTTTTTTCCTTTTCCTTTTTTTTTGCGTTTTATTGAACAAACCTTCCACTGAGATTTGGAAACGCAATTTTAGTAAGATAGCATAAATTCAGGAAATCTTAATGGGTGTGAATTAGAGGTGTGCCAATCGATCAGTCACCGATCATAATTGGGCCGATTACCATGAAAAAGATCGGTGATCGGTATCGGTGATCGCCCCTCAGGGGTGATCGGTATCGGTATCGGCAGAAAAAAACCTGATCGGCACATCCCTAGTGTGAATACTTTTTGCAAAGCCCTGTATGCGTCAGAACTATTCAACCATGTATATCCAAAAACATTTCCCACATTACTTTCTGGTTTTGCCATCTTTCTCAAAGGTTTCATGACCAACTTTGTCGCTTGTTACAGAGAAAACGAAGCCTAAATCCAAGAAGAAAGAGGAGCCTAGTTCTCTGTTTCAGAGGCATCGTGTTGACACACTGCTTCTGGACCTCAGATCAAAGTTTCCACCAACTTTTTACCAGGTGAATATCGTATTTCTACATGATTATTCATACTAGAGTTTTTATTGAAACCAAACATCTTGCAAATGATTGCCAATGTGTTTTTTGTCTCTGATTTCAGCCTAAGCCTGGCGACAAACCAATTCCTGGTATCATATTATATAGACGTAAAATTTTGAATCTGAAAATGTCTGCGTTTAGGAGAATTCTTCATATTAATCGACTACAACCTATGTTTCAGTTGAGGTAAAGAAGGAGCCTGAACCTCCCGCAGAAGCTGCGAAACAAGAGGAGCGGGAGCCAGCCACCAAGTCGTCAGCGCCGGCTCCACCGAGCAAACCTCCGCCTGAGAAGAGGGCGAGGCTGCAGTAACGGGAAAACAGAGCAACATTGTATTCCACTTCCTTAACTGAGAGAACAACTGCCCTCTGGGAGTCGTCGTGCTTTCACCCTCTCGCCAAAAAAATGCAACCTTGTCTACTTCTCTGCTTTTTTGTTTTTTACTAAACTTGGACAAAAGGGCATCCATCTTTTTGTAGATCTTTTTGTGCGTTTCAGGGCAGCCGGACTGAAAACATGGCCGACCCAGGTTACTTCAGTAGGATAATGTGAATTTTTTTTTTTGCTAATGCTTGCAGAGGTGAGCATTAGTGCCAACTGACTTTTTAATGTCAGAAAGATTGCCGCTGTTGTATTGATTTTGATTTCAAAGGTTAGTTTCAGAGCCTGCTCACTTCCAGCTGTTTCTAAAAAAAAACAAACACCATGCTTACTTTATTTTGTAATCAAATTATTGAGTAAATGTATATAGTATTTGTTTCTTCATTTGATAAGTTTTGATTTCCTATTACCATAAACACACCACAACACTTAAATGCTTCCTTGTCAACTTTCCTTGAAAAAGGAAAGCTATTCGATGGACACTGGTTTCTACAAGTCAAACAAAGTGTACATGTCTTCCCAAATCCAAGGAGTCTGAATATATCGAGGTACAGAAATACTTAATGAAACAGCTGAATGAAATGTTCGATCTAAATAAACGCTAAACTTAAATAGCAAAAAGATTTGACAAGGAAAGTACTCTCAGAAAGAAAACAAAGGAAGAAGTCAATGGTTTCTGTTGCAATTCAAAAGGATTCACAAGACACCTCGCAGCAGAAACCTGTCTACCAATCTGCTTCGACACAAACGGAGATGAATATGCCAGTAGATGAAGACATGAAAGTAGCAAAAATAGTTAGATATCAGACAGTTACCATTAAAAATGAGAATCATCTAAATGACAGACATCGGTAAACTTCAGCATATCACTGGAGAAGAGACAGTCTCCACAACACAATCAAATGGGGACCATCAAGAGAAAAAAGCAATCGAGAAAGTCTAAATGGAGGATGAAGAGAAAGGCAATGAGAGCTGTGTCTGAGTTGGAGACCTGGAATAGTGAAAACCTTTCTGTATAAAACACTGGAGAAGAAGTTTCAATACCAGAAGGAGTCGGGGATGAGACAGCCACCATCATAATTGAAATCTATAAAAATCAGTGATTGGGAAACCACAGCAGGAAACTGAAGATGAAATGGTCCCTGATATACAACAGAATGGGGACCAGAAAGATAAGAAAAAGCCATCGAAGAAATATAAAAGTAAGAACAAGAGAAAGATGGCAATAAAAGCTAAACTAAACAGATAAAAACTCGGTCACAAACGCGAACACACCAAGATATAATAAAGAGCTCATACCAGAGATCCCCCTGATAATAGAGACAAAATTTTGCACCATGTCAGAAGACCTAACAAGGTCACTCTTTTTGTGACATAACAGAAGAACTGAGAACATGCCCTCCACAGATAAAGGTTTCATTAAAGGAAGATGTAAACTACTCAACACCTCAGGAACCAGAACCTCAAGCTGCTGCAGAGTCAGCAGAGAACAATATATCTGAACCAGAAGAGAGACCCACAAAAAAGATTTCACTGTGGAGGCGAATAAAAAAGGCCTTAACTCCAACACCTCTGCGGCAATTTAAAGACAGATGTAAAGTCTGTCCAACATAGACAACACCTGTCTCAAGTATATTATATTTGAAAAGGAGGGTGGAGCCACATGTGTTTAGGGTGATTGGCAGTAATTCGAAAAAGAGCTACTGTTTTTATTCATTGGGCACTTTAGTATTAAAAAGACAGGACTGCACGGTGGGAAATGTCTCCCCGTGGAGGTGTGGGTTCACTCCAGGTGCTCTGGCTTCCCCCACATTCAACAACATCAGAACTCATGTTCAACTATTGTGAGATTGAAATTTCTAATTTGAAACAGAAAATCAGACAACCACATTTATTAATTAAAGGGAGATTTAGAGAAAGAAAATGTAAACAAGGTTAAACAAAAATAATTTTAGAAGTCTAAACCTTTACAAATTGGGGAAAAGTTTGAAAACTATTGAAAACTATTTATTAATCTTTCTGGGTGATATATTTCACCCATATATATATGGTCCAGTCCTCAGTCCTGGACCATGTATCCTCTTGTACTGTATTTTCCCTCGGTCAGTGGACTTGGCTGCGTTTTTAGAGGCAATGCTGTATGCCTCAGCCATCCTTTGTCCCCATCTGTCCACATAGTCCTGGTAGGAATCCGAACCTTGCTCTCGCTCAAGTCCGAAAAGAAGATCAACTGGTAACCGTGGCAACCTCCCAAACAGCAAGAAGAAAGGAGATTAACCAGTGGCATCATTGACAGTGCAATTGTACGCATGTACAGCTTTGTGGAGGTGGCTTTTCCAGTCTGTTTTCTGTTCCTCTGTTAGTGTTCTTAACATAGAAAGAAGAGTCCTGTTAAACCTTTCTGTTTGTCCGTTCCCTTGTGAGTGATAGGGGGTGGTGTGTGACCCTTTAACACCAGACAGTTTTTTTTCAGGTGGTGTATCAACCTGTTTTCAAACTCTTGTCCTAAATCATGATGCAGTTTTTCTGGAAAGCCAAATATGAGACAAAAGCCATTAAACAGTTTATCTGCCACCGTTTTTGCTGATTTGTTTGTAGTTGCGTAGGCCTGAGCGAAGCGGGTGTAGTGCCCCATAACTACCAGAATGTACTCAAAACCACCTTTGCATTGTTCCAAATGCAAAAAGTCAACTGACACTAGCTGAAATGGGTGAGTTGTCTCTATGCTCAACATAGGGGCACGTGCCTGTCTGTTGGGTTTTCTTTTTTTTTGACATTCACAAACATTAGTGACAAAATGTTCAATGTCCCTCTGCATCTTTGGCCAAAAGCAACGATCCCTAATCAGATTGAGTGTCCGTTCTGAGCCCAAGTGACCCATTTGTTTGTGCAATTCATCTAGCACTAGAGGATGGTACACTGAAGGAAGAACTAGTTGCTTTTTGTGTTTGGTTGTTCTTAACATTGTTCCATCCTCTGTGATTTTGAGTTTGCTCCACTCTCTAGCCAATGCTTTAAACTCAGGACTCTCAGTTTGGAGTTCACGTGCAGCAGGTCTTTTGTTTTGCAGCCTACACTCATACATTTTACCTATTACAGGGTCTTGCTGTTGTGCTGCACAGATTTCCTGTCTTGGTATTGGTTGAATTGTGTCCAAAAGTCTCATTTCCTGTTTGTTGCTGCAGGACCTTAAAGGAGACTGCATTCAACATTGGTGCTGGCTCTGCTTGCCGCACTAAGATACCCTGCCGTGTGGCTACCACAGTGTCTTGGGTAATTGTTTGTGTGCAGCTTTTCATATAGTCTTCAAAGTCAAGGGGCATTCGAGATAACTCATCTGCATCTGCATTTGTTTTTCCAGGTCTGTATTTTATGGTAAAATTGAAGTCTGCTAGCTCAGCAACCCAATGCTGGCCTGACGCATTTAATTTTGCTGTTGTCAAAACATAAGTGAGTGGATTATTGTCGGTATAAAACACAAAAGATGGCACATGAAACAAATAATCCCTGAAGCGCTGGCAGATGGACCATTTTAGCGCTAAAAACTCAAGTTTGCCTGCATGCATGTGATAATTCTTCTCTGGTGGGGTTAAAGTTCTAGATCCATAAGCTATAACTCTTAACTTGCCATTTCTGCGCTGATAGAGAACTTCCCCTAACCCTGCTTGAGAAGCATCAGTATGCAGCACGAATGGTTGGTTTAGGTCTGGGTATCCTAGAATAGGAGGGTTTGTCAATTTGTCAACTAGGTAGCACAGAACCTGATGATGAGTTACTTTTATGGCCACTTTTATGAAATCAAACAAATTTGGTGTCAAACCTTAGTGCTACATTTGTGCTGGTTTGTGCAGCAAAAATGTTTGTTTGTGCCTCTATCATTTTAATGATGTAAAGAAAGTTGGCTTTCATAAAAGCTTGGGAGGCTAGTTGACCTTTTGACCTTTACACTTTCATTAATATCTTCAAAGCCAAAGCAGCACAAAAAAAATTGCTGCACAAACCAGCACAAACGTAGCTGAGTTGATTGACACCCATTTTGTCTGGTTTGAAGAAGGTGGGGGGTTGGTTGACCTTGGATGACCTCGAGAAACATTTCTTTATATCTTTAAAATGATAGCAGTACAAACGAAATTTTTTGTTGCACAAACCAGTACAAACGTGACACAAACGTTTGACACCAATTTTGTCTGATTTGAAGAAGGTGGGGGGCGTCAACTTCACTCAGGTGGCGTCTGGTTCTGTCATTCGTGGGCTCTTCCTCTGTAGCAAAGCATTTCAGTTGGTAACTGACCTCCAACAGCCGATCATGACTTAACTGACAAAGCACGACTGTGACTTCGTCTCGCAGAGTTTCCAGTTCCATTGTGGGGACTCACTTAAATGTCTTTATACCTCTTGGATGAAAACAGTTCTTAAATCTCTTCGATCTCACGTCCGATGGTCGGAGAGAGTTTTACTTGAGCGGCGAACAACGCTACCATTACCTGCCAACGGTTCTGCCGTTACCTGCCAACGGTTCCAAAAGTCTCCGTGTTTTTGCACCGAGAATCCTTTTAAAACATCTCTCCTGGCTGGCTCGCCATTATATGTTGTTGGGATCAGGCAAAGATGATGTCCAGAGTTGTCTTTGTGAATCCAAAGGGTTTTATTTACCTTAACACAAGAAATCTCAGTCTGTTACACCTGGTGCCTAACGCTCCTCAGCAGACGAAAAACAGAACCCTGACTCGCAAAACGGCACGTTCAAGGAACACACAAACACACGTAAAACAAACACATTCAATGACATATAGGAAATATTAGTACAGACGATCACGGCACAAGACAGACACAAAATAAAGTTCTGAAGAAATTAACTTATAAGAAAACAAATTGGGTGGAGTACCTGTGAACTACAATAAACATGAACAGTCAAATAAATAAACTAATAAATTCAGTGTATCTCACATATCTATCTATCTAGATTGTCTGTCTCTCGTTCTATAAATATACATGAATATATATATATGTATATATATATATATGTGTGTGTGTATAGAGAGACATTTCATCTGTCTCTATACATATATATAAATCTATAGATATCTCAATAACACTTTATTTGAAGGGGTGTGCATAAGACTGACATGACACCTTCATAAACATGACATAACATCATAAAGAAGTCTTTATGAATGTTTATGACAGTTGTCATGATGTGTAAATCGGTAAATAATGACACTTTTAATGCAACGTTGCTCTAAAAGTTGCATTAAGTGTCCATTAAAAGTGTCATCTTTGCTTGATCTTGTTATTAATGAAAATCTAATGCAAAGATGGCATTTTTAATCGATTTTCAATGCAACTTTTAGAGCAACTTTTCATTAAAATTATCATTATTTACCAAATGACATTTCATGACAACAGTCATAAACATTCATAAAGACTTTATGTTCATGACAGATGTTTTGTCATGTTTATGACAGTGTAATGTCAGTCTTATGCACACCCCCAAATAAAGAGTTACCTATATCTCCATCCATCCATCCATCCATCCATCCATCCATCCATCCATCTCACGTTGTATCATTATGCTGCAGTTGCTTGTAATTTACACAAGATGGCGCCATTTACCAGTTCATTTTCTGCTTGGTCAGCTGACGTCTGTATCTCTGCAGTTATTATAGACATTTCATTGAATCGGTTGCTTCCAATAAATGGAGAGTTGAAGGGCAAATAAGTTGCTAAATATAAATAACTTATGATTATCAAAACAATCAAGAATATTGTTGCTGTGGACAAAGATGATTTGAGAAGAACCATTAAATAATTTCAAAATAAATGAACTCTTTATTTCCATTTTAGTTTTAATAAGTGGGTATAAATAATAGATCAGTGGATATGTAGTGACAGTCAGACTTTTACATGTATAAATCATATAAATTATTATTATTCTGCTCCGGGTCACCATTTATTTTACAGTTCTTATTACATGAAATTGTAGAACTAATTTACATGTATTGGTTTTTCTTGGCTTCACCCAGCTTTTAAATATTCTGCACATTTGTTTATTTGTATGGTTGAGCGAAGGGCCAGTCAAACTGTTAAGAGTCAGATGAAGGAAATAATTCAGGCTGAGGGACACCAAGACTGGGACATTCGTCCATATATTACTTAGGGTGTATGAATATATTTGAGCTTGTTTTTATATTCATGATCGAATGTGTTGAAGTAGAACAATTTTAGAACCCATCAAAAAAGTTTGAATTTTAAAAACTCACCGCTAGGTGTCTCTATCGTTCCATTGAGTCTTTCTTCTGTTTGCCTTCAACAACAGTAATTCGATTTAAATATGTTGTTTTAAAACATTACTAGACATTAAAATGGAGCATTATCACTGAAAAGATAGATATGGGAAAAGTAAATATTGTAGGAAATGTACATATTGTCTTGATTATTTTCCATCTTATTATTTTTCCCGTGACGCTCATAGATGTATAAGAACAGAAGTTACATGAGCGTCAACGGCGTCCATATTGTCAGTGGCAATGTTTTAAGGTTTGTAGGTCATGAGCTCAATACAACGGACACAGATTGGACACTTCGTCACTGTATTTTTAACAAGCAGATCTAAATAATAATAATACATTTATTATTTTTCTATAATAATAAATGCATTAAAAACATAATAATTAAATACATTATTGTACAATAATGTATAATACATTATTATATATTATAATAATGAATAATATTAACTACATATTAATATATAGTTAACTGTAATTTCATTATTGCTATATGTTAAGTTACTACTAAAATAATGGAAATTTGAAAAAGATGTATAATATGATGACATTATTTTCACATCCACCCTTAAATAAAGCGTAGTAAAAAAAATTCCCGAAATGAAAACGTTTTCATTCTTAGAAACTAAATTTGAATTCACTAAAATACTTTGGTATATTTCCGGGGGTAAATTAGGAGATGTTGACATGGATTTTAATCGCACTGTGTTTCACACGGACTGCTCGAGCTTATTTTGAACAGCGGACTCTTGAATTTTTCTACTTGTAAAATTACCATATATTAATTTGCATGACATATGATTAATCAATATGGAACACAATTACTAGTAGTGCTTCTTTTATTCTAAAAAAAAATGTTCCCAAGTAGACTTCTATTGATGTTTTTAAAATGAATTTGCCACTTACAATATGGCGGACGCACTGACGTGTCGTTTCAGGATTCAGTCGACGAATCCGTCTTCCTCTCCTATTTCTATCCCACAGCGCTCCCAAATGCGCTTTCACTGCGCCTGCGCACGGGATGGGCACGAAGAAGAGCCTTTCCCTGCAGGGCGTGGAGGACCGAAACAGTGCCCCCAGCTGGCCGGACCGGGCTAGCATCAGAGAAGATGGCTGCAGAGGGGATTTTTCAGGCCACTGGCTGAAAACAGAGCACCGTTTGTCATGTTGAGCGACGAGTAGCCAGCGTGTCAGCCCGGTTGTTCCGTTGGTCGGTTTCGCCCGGATTATTCGGAGGGAGGGGATCGAACAACATGGGGTCGCAGACTCTCCAGATCCTGAGGCAGGGGGTCTGGGCTTCAGTCACAGGCGGATGGTACTACGACCCCGATCAGAACACGTTCGTCAACGCTTTGCATCTCTACATCTGGCTGTTTCTGCTATGTTTCCCCTTCACGCTGTACATGGTGAGTGGTTTGGTGTGACTCCATACTTTAATTTCACTCTCATTTTTAGGTGTTTATGTGGTTTTTTTTCTTGGTACCGTTTTTAGAGCGCAAGTCACCGAGCTAAAGTGTCCGTTAGGTTAGGTTAGCTGTTAAACGATCCCCACGGTCGGCTCTCTGTCTATTATCTAGAGCAAACACAATGTAACCTTTATACCAGTTTTACTTCGCGGCACACATAAACTGTACTTGATTGTTGCTGTAAAAAAAAAATAACCCGACCAGTTTATAGTTACTTAGTGGCAGGGAATGCTGTGAACAATCCCGCAAAATGCACTGTTCAAAAACTAGATTAGGTCAGGAGACGCTCTTTCGTCGAAATTCAGTGTTGAAAAACGATTACAAACAAAACAAAGCAGTTGATTAATCAATTACCGGCTGTAATTATTGATTTTATCCCCCGCACTCTGTTTGTTTTCCTTGGTAGTGGTTTGGTTCCTGATCAGTTTCAGAAGCAGCCAGCTGTTTACTGCAGCTGATGGCCACAATAATAAATCCTTTATAAACAAATGCAGCTGTTATTACAGCAGCATTATTACACGGGAGGATTTTTGGGAAATATTTAGCCTTTAGTACATTTAATCTGTGGGGTTATAAAAAGAAAATCCCATTTTAGGGATTAGTTATCATTCAAAGTTCCCTTGTGGCAGAATTAAAATTTAATGGAACTGAAGCACTTTTTTAGTTTTATTTTTTTAATTTTGGACTTTTTGTTCAGAGGAGTGTCTCCAAAGTTTGCGGCATGTTTCCATAACAACTAGGGTTGCAGGACAAATCGACCATCCGATAAATCGGCACCGATTCCCTTAATTTTGGGTGATACTTGCACGTGAAACCGATCTTACCTACCTCGGAAAACGCCTGAATATCTCCGACTGTCCTCTTTGGCTCGCCTTCATAGAGGTTTGACCGACAGACCCGCCCACCACGTCATGTCTGCACGCGCAAATAATGTATAACATAATCGTCACCCCACAATAACTTAGCAACTTATTGCTAAGTTATTGTGGGGTGAGTTATTGGTCTGGAAATTTAGCGATTTTCCAGACCAAAATATAGTATCCCCTTAATTGAAATCGGCATTAGAGACTTTTTAGAGACTGGTGATCTAACAACTATTAGATGCTATGAAGCTTCCAACCAATTGTTTGGGACCAATGTCAAGAGAAAAAGCCGTATCCCACCAGCACAAACTTAAACATGTGGAGTTAGCTGTGCATAGACTTTAACTGAAACCATGTTATTATATTGTAGGAGACTGGGAATAGGGTTTTGGCATGAAAATAAAGATGGCTCTATTCTATAAAACACGCCCTTTACAGTGTACGGTGGAGGATCTATGATGAGACTTTAATGTATGGGACACCAAATCGGCCATCTTTCATGGTTGTCTATGTCAGAAAATAGCACTCCAGGTAGACTTGATCTAAAACACAGACTGTTAAGTTTGGCGGAGGATCTGTGATGCTGTGGGCTTGTTTTTCTTCCAAATTTCCTGGCAACCTTCTCTGAGTACATAAGATCACAAATGTCTTTGAAATACCAGAAGATTTTAAATATAAATCTGCTGAACTCTACGAGTAAAATCTAAATGGGCCATCGTGAATTTTGATCCAATTTTGGTTAATTTTGGTTTAAAAGACGCAATATCTGAAGACGCATTGGGGGTTTTGTTTGTTTAGTTTTGTTTTTACCATGAGTAATCACTCATATTTTCAACGTGAGGTTATTCTGCTGCAATAAAAGGAGACCAACCAGGAGATCCAACCTGGGTTTAATGTGACGGAAGTGTCGCTTTCAGATCTCAAACTCACACACAAGTAAAGAATTGGATTTTTGAATGCAGATGTGTAGCAAAAACTAAGAGGTCATATGGATAATTGATTAAAAAAAATAAATAAATACTAATCTCTGTAGCTCCACCCAGGTCAGAGAGTGATTTACTGACCCCTAAGGCTGGTTTGCAGTTTCAGTTCTATTCCTGGAGTGGAAATGTGTTGGTCAGCGCCGTGTTTTATATAGTCCTGCTGTTGTTTGTGTTGACTTGAAAATGAATGCAGGAAGAGGGTTTTGAAGAGCCAGAGACAGCAGCTGGCGGTCAGGTAACTTTTAGGGAATGTGGGTCACTTTCCGCGCTGCAAAACAAAGGGACTTTTTTTTTTCAAAATCAATCACATAAAATCATGCTTTAAAGACATTTCCAGTTCCTATGGTACCTGAATGAAACAGTTGTCAATATGTAGTCCAGCTGTTATGGTGAGTGTGGGTGTGACTGTGTCACAGCAATTAAAGTCCCACAAACACAAATTCAGTTCAAATTTAAATGCACTTTATTGATCCCAAAGGGAAATTAAATGTTGTTGTAACTCATATGAATTCAGATCTAAAGAGTTATTATAGATGTTGATGGCTGGAAAAGGTCTTGGCAGGAAAGATCTCTTGTAGCAGTCCGTGTTACAGCGAATCTGAAGAAGCCTCTGACTGAAGACACTGTTTTCCCGAATCAGTATTGTGAAAAGACATCTTGCTAATACTGCTCTAGAAAAATGTTCACATTTGTAATAAGCTTCGTTAGGACACCAGTCACTTTAAGAAGTGTGATTTGTATCACTAAACTGCACATGCTAACTGTATTTAATCATATTTTCACATTTATTGATTCTTATCAATGCTCTAATTGAACAAACAGTGGAAAAAAATTTAAAATCTACCATCTAGACAATATGGACAGTTTTTTAAAACATCAGTATTTGGAATTTATCATGACAGTAAAACAAAATTCTTATCAAGACAAGCACAGCTGAATAGACTTCTCACTAGTCGAGGTTTAAATGAACTATGAAACAAAAGCAGAAACCGATTAACACTTTTAAATTTTTTATTTATTTATTTCAGCTCCAGACTCCAGATAGCCAGAGCTATGAGTAGCTCACATACTCTAGTACAGGTAGTGCTGTTTATATGGAGCTAAATAGTGGCCATAAAGTATGTTCAGAATTTTTTTTAAAAAGATTTGAAACTGAAGAAAATGAAACTAAAAATAAGGATTTGAAACTGAGAAAAAAATGTATTGAAAGTGAAAGAAAAAAAATGTTCCAAACAAATTTTGAGATTCAAGGTTTTTTTTTTTCTTCAGTTACGTTTCTTGTAGCGTTGGGTGCGAGGCCTCAGGTGTGGAATCATGGCTGACATCTCAGTTACCTAAAAATGAAGTAATAACTAGTTTTTATCGTCACTTTTATCGTTATAACAATATATTGGGATAAAACTTTAAGTCCATATCGTCCACCCTTATTATTATATTATCTTAACTTTTCTTTTGTGGGATTATTTCTCACGTGAAGCTTTTTCTTCCTGTAAACCACTTTGAATTACATTACTGTAATCTCTCCCAGCAATCCACCTGAACTTCCTCTCCCTTCTCCTGGTTTTAGGCCCTGCCGCCAACGATGGTTATAGTCGGGATCTACTGTGGTGTGATTGCCGCCATATTCCTGCTGCTAAAGATGGTAAACTACCGCCTCCACTATGCCCTGGACGAGGGCGAGGTCGTGGAGCACCAGGCCAAGGAGAACCAGAGCCGCAGAGGGGGAACGGAGGGTGCTAACGACGGCTGCGTCACCCGTCGGGAGGACAGCAACGGCCCGGGGTGAGCTGACCGGGCCCGATACGAGAAACCGGATGAGTAACCGCTCTGAGTAAGAGCGTGGCTCACGAGGTGGTCACGCTTCCTTATCGATGATAGCAGAGGGTCACGTGGAGCGGTGGGATGGCTGAGGTCATTAGTCTACTACTAGACAGTGAGATGACTGGACCAGAAGCGCTGAGTCAGGCGTTAGCTGCAGTTTTATATGTCAGGATTTTTATTTTAATGCCAGGGAGTTCCATACTAATGGAAAGATCAATAAGAAAACATAAGAAAATGGATAAAAAGGAAGAAAAATATGAAACCGCGCTGTCAGATTAGGACTCATTCTCGTGTAACAGAGGCGGGCGGAGTAGCCAAAAATTGTACTCAAGTAAGACTGGCAGCATGTTTTTATTGAAGTAAAAGTAAAAAAAAATGGTAGGAAGTAAGCATAAAAAAGTTGGTAATATAATGTTATTCAAGTGTAACTGATCAAAACATACCATACCATACCAACTTTATTTATAAAGCTCTTTAAAACAACCACAGCTGATACAAAGTGCATTAAAACACAACATAACAATAAAAAATATAAAAACTCTTACAGTTTAAAAAGAAACAAACATACAATTTAGAACTAGATCCCGCTGGAGTTGAAAGATAAATAAAATAGATGGGTTTTAAGACAAACTTTAAAAGTGGACAGCGAAGGGGCCTCTCTGACCTGCAAAGGCAAGTTGTTCCATAACTTAGAACCATGACAGAGAGAAAGCCCTGTCCCCTCTGAGCTTCCTTCTGGATCTCTGTACCTCCAAGAGCAGCTGATCTGCAGACCTGAGAGACCGATAAGGTACATAGGGGTGAAGAAGCTCAGAGAGGAAAGCCGGAGCAAGATTAGGCAGTGATTTATGAATTATTTGATATTTAAAAAATTGCATCATCCACCAAAACATAACGTTGTGTGGAAATGTTGGTACTTTAAAGACCAAACTGAAACTAACATAATAACAATCAGGCCAAAAAAAGAAAACAACAACAAATTTCTAAATTAATTTATTCAATACAAAACTTATGAAACTTTAACAAATCCTACAGGTTGTGTCTGTTTCTGATGAGTTATTAAAGGGACAGTAAGTACTGTAAGTCTGGTTTATTAGGTTCTGTTTTTGTGTTTGTTTGTTGCATAAAATACATTAAAATTAGTTTTTTTACACTGCAAAATGAGAAGCTGTGATGGCACCAAAGTGTTTTGTTTGTGTTTTTTTTTTTTTTTGCAAAATATTGATCCACACAATGTTTATTCCAATTTTATTAGTCAGTGAGTGTACAAATACTTTTCCAGGACAATGTATGGATTTCATTCTTTCCCGAAACTTGTGAAGGTGCTAATGAAGTCTTTAATGACGTGTTTATAGAGAGGCTCGGCATTAACCTATCCTTCTGACCACTTGGTTTTTAATTTTTTTAATTTTTGATTGAGGTGCTCATTTCTCACTCTGGTGGAAATGGAAGGCGGCCGGTAAGGTTTTTGGTGCCCAGGAGTTGCAGGAATGACTCATGTTCACGTTCCAAAGGGGAGCACTTTTAGGACGAAGGGGAAAAGCAACGGGATGCATGATGGTCCTCGACCGCAGGGACATTCGCAGTTGCAGCTTTGCCCACAACATCTGCAGCAACATTCCAGGTTGTTTCAGTTTACACTGATGCTACCAACAAGAGCTCCTGCCTGTTTTGCACTATTTTTATCATTTTGTTGAGTTTGATTTTCTTTTTCATTTTTGTCTGGTTTGACTTGTTATGGAAATTTTTTTTTTGGCATATGGAAATGATTTATACCCTTTGAGGGATTTTCTGTTTCAACATACCAGCTGGTTAAGTAAGCATGTCTGGGCTAAATATAAACCTGGAGAAAATCTGCATGAATGCATTTCCTTCCTCCCCATCCCCCCTTTTTTATCATCAAATTTCAGAATCCAAAGAAAACTTCCAGTATGGAGCTCTGATTAATGTGAAGGACACAAAAATAAAATGTTGAGAATAATTATGGGGCCTTCAGGAAAGTGTTTCCAATTCATCTGCGTGGGTTTGTGTTTCACAAAGGGACCCTGGAGGGGGCATAGAGATGGCAGATTTCATCCGACAGGAGACTCCACCGGTGGACTGCAGCTCAAGAAATTCTTACATTGGGATGGAATCTAATCAGGTAAACAAAGCAGCTGATCCTTTGTACATGTAACTATTAAAAAGATCAGTTTGACTTTGAGACACAAAGTTAAAAGACGAGATTTGACTTGGACTCTTGGTTTGACACTTGAATCTTCGTCTCTTTAAATCGAGTGAAGGGAAGCCATCTTGTGAGTTACAACTGTTTCCCACTTTTAATTTCTCGAGCTCAGACTGAGGAGAGATCCAGTTACAAATTGAAGATCAACAGGTTTTAATCTCATTATTATTTGTCTTTTGAGCATAAACACTTATTTATGTTTCTAGAGGAATAAACATTACACTTAATTGATTTTTAAAATAATACTACACAGCATTTAGCAGGTTTTTTCTTGCAAGAATGCATGTTAAAACTAAAGACAAATATTTTGTTTTCTTATTTAAAATTCATAGATTAAAAGAGAATTTGTCGTGTATAACTTTATTGTGGCAACATAGCCAAAAGATACATAGTCAAATTTTATATTAGTAACTTGTAACGATTTAAAGTCAGGAATGGGAATCCACCGATTTAGTTTTTTTTAGCTTCCGATACGATACAGATATCTGAGGTTTAGTATTGGTTAGTATAGTCAACCGAATATTATTAGAAAATCTCTGGGAATCTCTGGGATACATGTATGTATGGTTTCTTGAACAGAAAATGAGAGATTCATCAGATTTGCAAATAGGAAAAGGAAAGGAAGGAAATCGAGGCCGATTTATCGGTGCACCTCCATGAATTTGTTGGACGTATCAGAATCAAAATATTAACAATAAGCATCATATGCCAGCCTTCACCTAATCATAATTTGTAACTTTGGATTTACAGCACAATTAAAGCATATGTCATGCAAAATGTAATTAGTTTGCCCCTTTTGGGTTTCGCTGCACCACCGCAGGGATGTAAATATTGTTCTGACGAACTGAGCTTAGATTATCCCATTTGAGCGTATCCCTTACCGGAGAAACAAACTATTCTTTTCACAGCAGTTTTTAATTTAAAACACTTTCATTTTTGTTCCACTTTGGTTGGAGAGTCATGCTTTCAACCAACATAACTAAGCAGGTGGTAGATGAGACATTTGTTACGTATAGGCTTCATATAGGCAAAAAGAAATGTTTTTACAAATATCTATGCCTTTGACTAATATTAAAAAGATTTGTAGAAAGGTTTCCAACTTCATAGTAGCAAAAAAACCACCAATAAAACACATTTCCTCATAGGGATATAAAACATTATGCAGTAGCACTGATAGAGCGTTATTTGCTTTTTCCTTCCTAAGCGAATGATAATTGCTCTCTGTTATTGCCAAAGCATAAAAGCAAATGAGCTCTGACTTCCCTATTCCAGATGCAAAATAATCTGAAGCTGATAAAAGGTGGGAAGGATTAGTCAGTCATTTAGGTCAGTCAGAGATGGGGAGGCGATGGCTGTGACGCTGCCCGTCCGTTTAAACTCGATTAATATAGGAATCAAAAATAAATAAATACATTTTAAAAATCAGCTCCATTTCATAATTGCTGCTCAACACGTCAAAGGTTTATTTGTAAGTTTACAGCTCTGACCTCAAGATTTAATATGACTGTCATTTAGTTTAGCGAAATTAATTATCTTTTGCCGATCGTCCAGTTTCCAGTAACAATCTTTGTTTTCTTTTCCTTCCCGCTTCGTCTCTCAGATCATGTCAGCACACGGGAGAGCGATGGGTGTCAAAGGTAAACGGACCAACACTCCACCTTGTTGACACACTGTACTTTGAACTACATTCATTGACCTTATTGAGGATGCTGTAAAATGCTTTGAAGTACAGCCGGTTTTCATCGACGGTCGATTTTACTTTAGGCCTCGTGAATCATGTTTGTGTGGATTTCGGACGTCGGTTTCAGATCGTCATCTTGTTGCAGACAATCTGTCTTCAGTTTACAGGCCAGGAGGATCTGATTTAAAACTTCCTGCAGGGTTGTTATGCAGCCTGGAACTTAATTTCAGTATTCTCCAGGTCTAGATAAGTAGGATAAAAGAAATTAGATAATTTTCTTTTTGTTTTGTTTTAGTATTTTCCTACAGTAGTTTCAGTTCCAGATCCCATCGTCTAAATGTTACATCCTTCCTCCCCCACGTACTTCTTTTCTTTCTTTGTTTTTGACTCTGTTTTTCTGCTTGTTTACCTGTGTAACTCCATATATGTGAAAGTAAAAAAAAAAGAAGAAAAAATAACTTGTTACAAGAGTGGGAAGCTGCTAAATGCCTGGTTTTACAATCGTCTCATTATGGGTTGCCCACCCACATCCTTGACCGTGATCTCCCTGCTGTCCAGGAGATGTACCCTGACTCAGCACTGCTTTGACCCTCGGCAGTCAAACCAGGACGAGCCGGCCTTAGGCAGCCTGCTACGATTTCTGAAAAGATTCACTGTAATGCTTAGCATGGGAGGCGTTCTCCGGTAAGGCTTTATTGGAATCCGACGCAGAGAGTAAATCAGCTTTTAGCTTTGCTTGCTTTGGGCCCATTACGCTGTCAGGTTGAAGTGGTTGTTTCACCGACTTTTTCAGTGAGTCATCCTAATTAGCCGGCGGTTTGTGAATTAGGGTTTCAGGTTTTTGTCTTCGGTGTATCATCCTTTACTTCCCTGTTCTGTCATTTCATCACCTCCGAAGTGTTCATGGCGTCTTTGTTTGGGGGGGGAGGGGACTCATTGTAGAGTCTGAACATTTGGTTCTCTGGAGGGAAGTTTCCTGTAACAGCCGTGCTGGTATTCCAGGAATACATTGAGAGCTGCTTGTTTTGACTGTTGCAAAAGCAAATCTACAGTGTTTTGTTGGACATTCGTGGTATGAGGCTAGGCTAGCAGTTTTCTTCATTAATCTTAGAGATCTGCTGCATGTTGAGTCCAAGGACTAGTGATTGTTGAAGATGCACCCATCAATGCTTTGGCTGATTTCCTGCTGATTTCCAGTCTTCTTCAAAGCCTTAAACTGTGGAGCATTGCTTTCATGTTTGGGAACAATAGCATAAGATAAACAATGTTTATTTATTAACCTCCTACTGTTAACCGCTACTAATTTTCATAGATACAAAGTGACGCCACACGTGGAATGAGGTAGAGAGAGCAACTGATTAAGCAGGTTTACTTCTTTGAATTTAAATGAGCAACTGTGCGGTTAGCTAACGAAAACAGTATTTTTGTTTCTTCTCTAAGATTTTGGAAAATGTAAATATTTCCAAATTTGACAGTTTCACGACAGACAGAGGCTGGACATTTAAAAAAAGAAGATATGAAACACAGTAGCTTTCATGTAGCACATTTGGACTTCCTGTTATCTGATGAAAAGCTCACACTCTTTCCAAGCCCAAATTAACCACAGACATGTCTCAAAATTGTTTGAAAACAAGTTTTCTTTTTTAAAAAGATAACTACGTCTCTTGAACTTCATCTTGAAAAACTTGCTGTTACTGAAAAAGTCAGCTTTGAGACGCTTTGTCTCAGTAACGTTGTCCTCACTGAAGAGTGTTACTCCAAGTACCATTAGTAAAAGGACATAGTTCTCGTTCACCAGTCGGTTAATATAACGATCGCATTAATTAAATCTGTCAGCTCCTCATTGCTTTTAATCTGTCATCGCAGGAGACATGGGAAAGGCTTCGGACGACATCAGCTTGACTCTCATCGGGAGCTGCAGTCACGATCACGGTAACGACACTTTGACAGCGAGCCATTCTCAAGCCACTCTTCGAAACGTCGTCCAACGTTTTCGCTCCTTCTGTGTTCACCCTTCATAGACCTGCTGTCGGAAACCAAGATGTACTGCCTCGTTCCCAACGACTCCTTCGCCTCGTTGCAGCCTTCCACCTCCTTGTGTCCTTCGGAGCTCTCTCGGGAGGCCGGCGACATGTGCACCTCTGCTGCTTATCACGTCAGCCTGTCGCACTCGTCTTGTGACACGGAGGTGGCCTCCCACGCGTCCATGCAGTCTCAGGCCTTCAGGAAGGAGCTCCGTTCTCGGGGTCTGCCCCGGACCTCCAGCTCGTCGGGCTCTGCGTTTCCCGACCCCTGCCTGCCAGACTTGGCTCTGTATCCTCCGCCCCGGAGAGGCGGCCTCGACACGGTGTGCGAGCTGGAGGCGGCAAGACCGCACAGGCCCGCGCTGTGCGACAGAGAGCAGCTTTACCAGCAGGATCAAGCAGTGCCCTCCACCTCGGGGCAAGAGTGCTGCAAGCATAAAGACTCGCACAAAGTGGCCCGCTCTGCCTCTAGAGAGGCGGGGGAGGGCAGCTCAGGGCTCTACCAGGTTGACGTTGGTGCTGGTAGGAAGGGCTCGGTCGGGGGCGGAAAGTCTCACACAGGAGAGCGAAGCGCGGACAGCTTGAGGAGCTTGAGTACCCGCAGCAGCGGCTCCACCGAGAGCTACTGCAGCGGGACAGACCGCGACACCAACAGCACCGTCAGCAGCTTTCACAGCGAACAAACCAGTTCTACGCACGTGGAAAGCCTTCTCTCGCTCTCGGGGGACGAGCGCGGACGGGACAGGGAGGCCGTGCCCTCGCCCGCAGACGGCCGGAGTTCCAGCCTCGGCGGCGCGGTCTCTCAAGGTCTCGGCAACGTTCCCTCTCGGGAGGCCAATAAAAACCCTCATGCTAACGAGCTGACTGCTAAGCAGACTGTGGGCGCCTCTGCTTCTTCCGTGACCCAGGAGCAAGCAGAGCCTGGGGAGAGCACGGAAGAACCTGGCGTCAGGACCAGTGCCGATGGCTCGATAGGCGTAGCCGCGACTGAGCAGCACAAGGCAAAAGCCGACGATCGGCCAAAACCCGAAGCCGCCGTCCAGAGGACTTTGTCCCTGTCGACTGGGCGCCGCGGACGGCGGCACGGAGGGAAGAAAAGAGCGAGCAGTTTCGATGCCAGCCGACGCCGGGACTACATGGCTTTTCGTGGAATAGCTAAACCCTGTAGCGTTGTCTTTACGGGAGGAGGAGAGGATGACTCCAGTGATCAAAGTGAACTCAGCTGTGCCTCCAGTCTGCATTCCACCAACCATCTAAGCACGGACAGCTCGTCCAGCACCACCTCCCGCTCCTGCCACTCGCCGGAGGGTCACTTCAAGGCCCTGAAAGCCAAGCATGCTGCTGCCACTTCCCCCTCCTCCGCGGTCAAAGACCCAGGAGGGTCTGAGGTGGAGGTGCGACCCAGAGGGAAGCGCCGGGCTTCCCGCCGCACGCCCAGCACTGGTAGCGCCAAGACGCACGCCAGAGTGTTGAGTTTGGACAGTGGCACCGCCGCTTGCCTTAACGACCCCAACCGCTTAGGAGCGCCGTCTGGGCCCCGGCCTCTCACCACCTCCAAGTCGGATTTGGAAGCCAAAGAAGGGGAAGTCCTGGACGCCGCGTCTCTGCTCGGTCGGGCCTCCCAGCTGGAATCGGTGACCCGCTCCAGAAACAGCCTGCCCAACCAGACGGCTTTCACCGAGCCTCAGGATGCAACTGCAGCTTCACTTCGAGGTTGGTACCAATGTCTTCATTTTTATCCCCACTTTGTTTTAACAGCTCGCCCTAGAATGCTGTTACTTATCTACTCTGTTCGGCCTAGTTTGTTTTTCTTTTTCACTTTAAAACTCCTTAAGTTCTAATTTCCTGAGATGTTTATGGCTGTTTGCCCCCTGCTTTACGAGCGCACTTCCTGTTGAAAGCTTATGTCAACTTTTGCTATTTTAGTTTATTAACACAAGCATAAATCTAGAGTTCATGAACTTGATCTCGGAGCGAGTGAAGCCCTCCAGACACTGGGAGGGTTTCACAGCGGCTCGCGCTGGTGATTGCAGACGGGATGTTGTCGGTCTTCCACATTCAGCGTAACCATGGTGAGTTTCCATGGAGTTGCATTTCTGACCCAAGCAAAGTGTTCCCTGTGCAGATCACTGTTAGTATGACAGCACAGTGTGTGCTTTGTGTTGAGGTTGAGCAAACAGATGCTGTCTTATTAGCATGGTTGTGTTGAGCCTTAGCGCTGTTCCCTCCCAGTGTCTTCAAGCTCATGAATTAATATCACAGTTTTACTCGGGTCTTCAAATATCTTGTTCTGTTGCTTTATTAGGCTGTGAATTTTTTGAAAATGATGCTGACTCTCCTTAGCTTTCTGAGCTGTCAAGTGATCCAGCAGCCACAAACGGCATCGTATTTGCAGCAGTGGTGATGCCACATGGTGTGTATCAGACAGCAGTTGCTGTTCCCCGCGCATCTTATTGTTGAGAGTATCTTAAAAGTTCAAAATGAACAGCACCTGCCAAAGACTAGCTTTCTGTTGCACCAGCCTGGATTTGTACCCGTCATGCTTCCACAGACAATACAGTTTTTTTTGTTTTATTTTTTACTTCTTTCACTTTTTTGTGCCTCTTCTGATTTTATTTTAAAAACCCAACTGATGCTGAGAATAGAGACTTTGTCTCTAAGTAACAACCTCCACACCGAAGGATGATATGTTTGGACAACCCAGTTACACCTAGGCAGGTCAAACCACAAATTGGTCATTTCTGATCATCAGATGATTTCTCAGAGCGATTTTTTTTTAAAGAAAGATTTAATTTGATTCTTGCTGTTTTGATTCATATTACACACACACAGTTAATAATTTGCAGTAGTGAGACTTTTGTTTGCTCTTGTACTGTTTGAAGTTATTTTTTAATTTGATTTAGATCATGGCTATTTTTTCAGTTTGCTCAAGGATGCTGTGACTGAATATGCTGAATTTTATTATTATTCATGAATGAACATATAATTAAAGTTTTATGTGCTTCATTATTGTATTTAATGCAATCAAGTTTTTGGTAAAGCATTCTTCCAAACTGACCTACACTCATATATCGAGGCGCTGTTGCTACTTAAATTTACTATGAATTAAAAATCCATCCATCCATCCATCCATTTTCTTGACACCCTTGTCCCTTGGTGGGGTCGGGAGGGTTGCTGGTGCCGATCTCCAGCTAACGTTCCGGGCGAGAGTAGAGAGAAATCATTATCTAAAAACTGATGAGTCATTTTTCAGTTCAATACTCTTCTGTATTTGTCCTACTATTAAATTGTCTTTAGGAGTGAATTCTTTAGAAATGTTTTTCAGGACAATTGAAAGCACTGAGCAAAGGCTAGCACCAGCTAGCTAATAAGCCGAGAGGACTATTTTATTGTTTCACTCTGAAACTATAAAGTATGTTTTAATTCATCTAAATTATTTAGATGAATTATTTTAAATGTTATTTAAGTGTCAGAAATCCGTCTGTTCTCTCGGGTATCAGAACAATAAAACGGGAAAATCCCTGAGACAAGCTATCTTTATGTGCGCTAATATAAGCTTAGTGGTGTTTTTCCTGCTTTGGAATGTAAAACCATAGAGTAAGTTTTACCATAACAGTTATAAAAATATATTGGAAATTTCAAATGTCGGTTCTGGGATATCCGAAGAATAAATCTGATACATTACGCCCCAGCTTTGCTAGCCTAGCAAAGCTATGTTTTTTATTACTAATGGATTTATGACTATAAAAAAAAGTATCTGGGGTGTAATGTATCCAGGGAGGATTTTATTAGGCTTTCCTTCAATGGCAGCAGTGTAATAACTCTCCTGCCAGAGTTATTACACTGGCAGGAGAGTTATTACACTGCTCTCCTGCCAGTGAGAGCAGTGTAATAACTCTGCTCTCACTGGGGGGGGGGGTGATAAAAGCAGAAGTCAAAATATCTGACCATTCTGCATGCAGATTTTCAGGGACAGCAGTGTTGTGTTAGCCAGTGTGGAGGAAAGAAGGTAAGATCTAAATGAGGTAATAAGATAACCCTGCATTGAAACTGATGCAACATCCAGGCTGTAACAAAGTCAAAATCATTTTAGATATTTATGTATCAGAGATACAGATCTCTGCTAATGGCGTTACAGCTGTTAGATTAAAAAAAACATTTCAGTTTTGATAATCATGTTAACTGCTTTTATTCTAATTTTGCTTTATTGACATTTCCTTAATGAATGTATAGTCGGTATGACTTACAGGTCCATCTCAGTACTAGAATATTGTGAAAACTGTTTTTATTTCTGTAATTTATCTAAAACAGAGAAACTCGGGTCGATGTTTCAAGCATTATTTCCATTAATTTTGATAATGGTTTAGTGCTAATGACAGACAATTTAGTTTCTCAAATACATTTTTAAAAAGTCTACTTATATTTTTATTTTATGTTAGTTCTTGACAATGCTCCACAGCCTGTCTTTGGACCAACCATCACAACTTTTTCAAGTGCACTTTTTGTTGTCTTTTAGAAAACATTTCCTAGGTAGTTTTCCAGCTGTTGTTTATATATCAGTGCTGGTAAAAAAAAAATCTTCTACGCCACACATGAAAGCATAATGTCTGGGAAAGGAAACAAATCCAGGCTAACCGACCAATGATGTCTCTCACTGCGACAGCGCCAGGAAGTGAGGAGACGGTCATATTCCGTCGGGAGCGCAGCACATTTCGTCGGCAGGCCGTGAGGCGGCGGCACAACGCAGGAAGCAACCCCACCCCTCCCACCTCGCTCATCGGATCTCCTCTCAGGTATGGCGTGCGCGAGCGGGGTTGGTGTGTGTGTGTGTGTGTGTGTGTGTGTGTGTGTGTGTGTCTATGGTTGTGCTGCCTGGTCTGAACATGTCACCTTCCTGTCCTCACATCGACATCGTTCCGCCTCCTCTGTTGTCTGGAATCTCAAACCAAACATCATCTCTTTACCGCTTTCTTTGCCCTGCTTGGCCTTATTTTGCCAACTCTTTTATATGTTCATCTGGTGTTTTAAAGTTTTCATTTTAACCACTGAAGAATTAAATCCTGTAAGACTGAGAGGTGCAAGGACCGATGTTTTGATTTATCGACTTGGCTGTGAATTGTTTGTTGTTGTTGTTTTTATTCTCCTTTTGATGCGACTGCATGTTCTTCATCACGCTTCCCTTTTTATTGCCTGCAGACGACATTTGTTTCAAATTGGCGCTGCATAGAAAACAATTTTACCAAGTTTTGACTGAAGTTGGGGTTGGATATATTGTATCGGTAATTGCGATACATTTCTTATCATAAGATCAATTTATCATTGTCACGATAAATTCCAACTAATGAGGTTTAAAAAAAACAACAACAAAAAACACACCGCATTAGTTTGACTAATATTTTCACTTTTTATTCTATTACAGCATCAATAAATATCAATACATTCAAAAATATAATTAAATTCAGCTGCAATGTGCAGTGTTGTGAAACAAATCACTTGTCTTTATGTGAAAAAAGAAGCTTATTGTTTTTCAAAGAGCGGTATTTGTGTTTGTGGAGCTATAATTGCTGCGCCATGCAGTTGTAGCCATACAGATACCTAAAAGAACTGAAGTACTAATAAACAGTTCTTATCAGCACTTTCATCATTATTAAAATAGTACCATACAATATGACAGGGACGCACCTTTAAAACCGAGGACCTGTTTTCTCCTGTTGCAGTCTCTCAAGGTCACGCCTCTAAATGCTTCCAAAGTGTTGAGCAAGAAAAACAAGTGAGCAGCCTGCCAGGTCATAAAGTTAAAAATAGATCCTTTCTTCCTCTGTCCTTTACTGCCTTTACACTTTCACCTTCTCAGGCATTTTCTCCTCTGATTATGTGATCTATATGTATAAGCAGTAACCGTAGCTTTGTGCAGGGCTGGTGGAAGGTTGCACACATTCACCGTTAACATGCATTTTACGCCCTTTTGGAGGTTTTTAATGGTGGATTTGAACCTTTTTCTCAGGTTTCATTTGTCATATACAAACAACAAATGAGTGAATCATTTATTTTACAAGATTTAACTGGGGATTTTCTCCACACACAGTGTCTATCTTGCTTTCTATCATTCTTTTTTTTATCTCTCTCCAGTGTTTGGGTTTTGAAACTCGGTTTTTGAAGTCTACCTGCTGCATATGTTCATAGTCAACTTTATTACTTTAGTTTTTTTCAATGAATGTTAATGACTGAGAATTTGGAAAGTTGAGTGTGGAAAAGTCAAGAATGTTTGCATTAAAATATCTAGATTAGAACCATGATGTTTTAACGCCAGCACCGCTAAGCTGTTTGTTCACAGATCAGATAATTATGACGGCTTATCAGGGCCATTGTAGATAGAAAAAAAGGAGTAAATGTCAGCCAAAAAAAACTCTGATTTTGACGTTAATTTCAGAAATTCTCTAGAAAAAAACATGGAAATGTATGAGTTACAAAAGTTGAAAATTTGCAAAAAAACTTTCTAGAAAAAAACTCAGAAATTTCTGTTTCAAAGTTGGAAAAAAAATCTTCATACAAACTTTTTAGATTAGTATTTTATTCTTGAACATTTCAAACTTTTGAACCTCGGGAATTTATTTATTTTAGGAAATTTCTGAGATTCATTTCAAAATTTCTGAGATTCATGTCAGCTCAGACGCTGTTGTATTTAATGGCTGACTGTTAACTATTGTACGTTGAAAATTGGCTTTTATAATTGATCAGTTTAGTTTCAGGCAAGATAAGAATGTTCCAATGCACAGCACAAGTGATAACCAAAAACCTGTGGTAAAAAAACAACACAAAAGGTGTTTAAACATCCTTGGTTTTTTCTATCCTCCTGTCACTAACACAGCTCTCTCTCCTCCAGCCTCCCTCTGTGTTGCTGCTGTAAACTGAAACAAATCCCATCTCTTGTCTCCTCCCTCTCTTTCCTCCTACAGTCTTCAGGAGGCTCTCAGCCAGGCCTCCCAGCCTTCTTCTTCTCTGGTGAAAACTCAGCCATCCAGAACCCCTTCCCAGGTGACAGTGCTGAGCGCGAGTGTGTCCCTGCTGGCCAGGAATGGAAGCGCGCACCTGGAGGGTTGTCAGGACAAGGCCTCGACTGTGGGCGCCACCAGCTTACAGGACGACTTCGGTAGGCGGCTTATCGAGAGCGGCTTTTGTTTTTGCCTCTCTCTTTATCTTTTATTTTCTCGTTTTCCCACAAACAAATAATTCAGAGTTTATTATTAGTTACTTATTAGACTAACAAGTCAGGAAAACCTGACAGCGGTGGTGGCTTGGTCTCCAGCAGGACAGTGACCCTGGAGCTACAATGTAGTTTAGCTAATGGCTTATTTATGTGCTAAAACGTCCCAGTCAAAGCCCAGACCTAAATCTGATTGAAAACTGATGATCGCAGATACTATTCATCCAGTCCGAGAACGGAGAGGATTCTCAGTTTCTGTTCAAAGCTGATAGAGAAATTTCTGAAATATTTTCCAGCTGCGGTTGTAGCGAAAAGTAGAACAGAATAAAATATTTTGTTATACCACAGCGGGAAAAGGTCTGCGCAAGGTGACGGACAACAACAGCAAATTGACTCACACGAAGACAGAATATATATATTAAAAAAAGTATAAAAACAATAAAGATTAAAATGTTGTACAGTAAGTTGAAAATGTCAACATAAATAACGTGTAGTTTTAAAAAAAAACTATTCAAGAGGAAGTCAAGCAGGCTGAACAGAAATTAAACATTTTTCTCATGAAGACTTTTTGTGCTTGCTTTCGGATGGTTTCCACGGTGACTCAGAGCGAGAGCAGGTTATGGATATGACGGTCTCGGTCAATCACAGGAGAGTGCCTGTTACTTACGGCTGGCGGGTCGTCCTAATCAGTTGAAGCCCGCTGGCGTTATCCGTGCTCCATTTACGGCGCCTGGCTGCATCTGAAGCCAAAGGGGATGTGACCTTTGACCCTAGCCGAGCGCAGCCATGTTCAGACGCACTGACATTGACCGTGGCTCTTCACCATCAGAAAACCGATGATTACAGGAAGTCCATGAACCTGTCAAACCAAAGAGAATGTCCCATGTGTCCTTTTGTCCTGCTGTCCTTGTGTCTAACAACTTCCTTCCTTCCATTTGTCCTTCCTTCCTTCTTTCCTTCCTTCCATCTTTTCTTCCTTCCTTCTATCTTTCCTTCCTTTTTTCCTTCCTTCCTTCCTTCTTTCCTTCCTCCCTTCCTTCCTTCCTTCCTTCCTTCCTCTGTAACAGCATTTAATGTTGGTGTGTGTTAATGTGTTTTTTGAATCTTTTTCTTTCAATGTTACATGACTGTTTCTGCTTTTAATCATGTAAAGCACTTTGAAATGCCTTGCTGCTGAAATGTGCTATACAAATAAAATTTTATTTAGATTTTTTTTTGATTATGTGTTGATATGTGTTGATGTGTGTTGATGTGTGTTGATATGTGTTGATGTGTGTGTTGTTCAGCTCCTCAGCCAGTTTTAGCTGTTCCACATGATTTCAGGGAAACAGCAGCAGATCTGTTTCTCCACAGCTGAACTGCGGCCAGCTGCTTGAACAGTTCTCTGAACGTTTGTGTTTTCTGCACATCGGGGCCATAAGCTTCTCAAATATCTCTGATAAACACATTTCAGATTTATAGATTCCTCGGTTGGAGTACGACTTTGATTCTTTCTCTTCCTAACGGAAGAAAACGCACCTTTGCTTTCACTAACGTCAGACAACTATTTACAGCAGCTGTAAAAAGTTGTCTGTTTGGTTTTGCAAACTGAGTCGTGACATTCCCATCAGCCTCATGCCACTTAAATTTGAAGCAAATATTAACACAAGGCAGTTGCTGTTACCACGGCAGTATTGTAAGGATCACCGTACTTGACATAAATGTTGCAGCTGCGTCAAACTGAAGCGATTCCAAGGCGGAAATGTCGCTAAGCGTTCTCTTTCCGTCTGCTTCTCGTTAAGTCGTTTTCAGAATCCGATTAAAATGCCGATGTCCATCCGTTAAACATTCAGATCCTCCTCTTTCACCTCAGTCCAGACTCGTGCTAAGAAACTGGAATACAGTGAGAGTGACTACTGCAAAGCCTTAGCCGTCCTGTTTACTTAATGCAAACGTAAAGCTGACAGTTTTTTTTTTGTTTTCTGTTGTGTTTCCCCAGGAAAGCTCACTCCCTCCCTGTATGAGGCCGGCGGATGCGACATGTCGCTGGTCAATTTTGAACCCGCAACCAGACGAGCCTCCAACAACCTGTGGTAAATTTTAATTTCAGAAAGTTGGGCTTGAGAGGCTCTAACTCTTTCTGGCTTTTTCAAGCATTTCTATTTTTATTTTTTCCAGTTTTTCTTATGACTATGACGGCGTATAAGGGCCATTGTAAAGAGAGAGATCGAAAAAAGAAGTAGACTTCACTTAAAAACTCAGAAATTTAGAAATTCAAATTAAGAAATTTCTTTAAAATACCTATAATCAAAAAGTCAAAAAATTTGCAAAAAAATTTCTGAGATTTTAAGAATAATCTCAGAAATTGTTTCAATAAGAATTAAGAAAAAAAAAAACCGTGTCAGAGTTTCAAATTTCCTGAAATTGAAAAGTTGAAAATTTTAGCATCTTTTATTTAGCGTCTGTGTTTTATATCTATCTCTCGGGATACATAATTGACTTTTTCTTACACTTTAAGAAACCCTGATTCAGGATAAAACTGATGAAAACAGTCCAGCTGTTTTGTTTTTGTCTTGATGTCACTGGAAAACCAGAATCTGCAGACGTTTTTCTTTATTTGGTGATTGTGCAGGGACACCGACTCCCACCTCTCCAGTTCTACCTCAGTTCGCTTCTACCCTCACGACCTGGTGAGTAACCAACTAATAAGACTGTGTGTGTGTGTGTGTGTGTGTGTGTGTGTGTGTGTGTGTGTGTGTGTGTGTGTGTGTGTGTGTGTGTGTGTGTGTGTGTGTGTGTGTGTGTGTGTGTGTGTGCGTGCGTGCATGTTTTGGAAGGCGTAAAGGAGGGAGACCAAACAAATGGCCTTGAGTGACACTTGGAAATTTGTCTGCTTATGCTGGTCTCACAGCTTCTTTAAATGCGCTCTTTGTTTTTAATCTGCATTCTTGTAAGGCTTAAAGTAACAACATTCTGTCAAACCACCTTAAAAAAAAGATTCACTATTACTCATTTTAATCTCAGCACTTTTTTTTTTGGGAAGTGGGAGGAAAAAAATGTCACGCCCTTCCTTGAGTTTTGTGATGTTAGTTGCAAGTTGAGGGAACTGTAGCTGACCACGAGACAGTTCTCCCTCCATAGATCCGTCTGAACCGCCTGCTGACCATGGACCCGGAGCTGCTGGAGCAGCAGGACGGAGACCTGAGCCCGGAGCTGCAGGACACGCCGCTGGGACCGGACAGCACCGCGGCCTCTGCTCCCACCGGCAAGGCCAAGCAGTACTACCGCCTCTGGCTCCTCCCGTACCTGTGGGTCGGCCTGCATTTCGACCGGCTCACGCTGCTGGCGCTGTTCGACAGGTGGGCTCGTCTTTACTTCTGCCCGCGCTTCACGCCGCGTCGGGTAACTTGGAGTTTCAGATGATTGAACCGATTCATTCGATCTGTGAATGCATTGAGATTTGGTCTGAGTGTCGCAATAAGCAATGAATCAATGATTAAATTAATCGCACGATGAAGTCAAACAACATCAGTAATTTCCATGATTTGATTTTTTGCGTGATTTGTTGTTTTTCTCTTTCTACAAGAATTAGATGATAAAAGTCTTCAGTCTGGTGCTTTGGTCTCGACCAGACCTTAATTTTGAAAGACCATTTTTATTTACAGAGACTTCATCGTTTATTTCATTTGTTGATTCTGTTTTGTTTATTTATTTTGAATATTTTCAATAACTTCCAGCTCCAGTGTTAAATATTCATCAGAATTTAAACCTTGTTGATCTCTGAGAATGTGTTCTTGCTATTAATATGCTATTACCATTATGTCACTCCAAAATGGTCTCAAAACAACAATGGTATCGTTTATCACAATAACTTGTGAGACAATTTTATCATCCAGAAAAATTTGAGGATTATACACATATTTTTATTTAGGCCCATGAAGTACAAATGAATTCTCATTGATTGATTACAGGAAAATCAAGGAAAAAAAACTTCTCATATTAATAAACAGGAAACCCTTAATATTAAATCTAAGTTCTTCATAAGTCAGTTCAACTTTTTAATGTTTAGAGACCATGAGGCGAAGGTGAGAAAACACTGACATGTCGTTAACATGTCAGTGTTTTTCAGGCGTACCTCAGGGTCGTGTCATTGGGCCTTTTTGAAATCTGAATTTATATGTTTCATTTATTGTGGATTTCTTCTTATTAATATTGTTTTGTGTGCCATTTTTTTAAAATACTTGTCTTTATTGCTTCTCTCATTTTTGTTTCTTTTGGTTATAAATTGTGATACACAGTTTGTGTTTCCCTGTTTGAGCAACCAACTAGCATTGCTCTCCTGCCGTCGGTCAGAATGACCTTTTCATGAACGGCAGCCAAACGTTCAGAGCATATTGTTTCTCGCTCCTCTCCAGTTCACCGACCCATGATTTATTGCTTCTTTTTGTTCGGTTTTATTTAAAAGAAAATGTGTTTTCCTCCGTCTCTGTTGTGTTTGTATTCGTCGTCGCTCCAGGAACCGCGAGGTTCTGGAGAACGTCCTGGCCGTGGTGCTGGCCGTCCTGGTAGCCTTCCTGGGCTCCGTGCTCCTCGTCCACGGCTTCTTCACCGACATCTGGGTCTTTCAGTTCTGCCTCGTCATCGCAAGTTGCCAGTATTCCCTTCTGAAGGTGAGCCGCTCAGCTCAGCAGCTTAATATTGTGTCGACCTGACCTTAAAAAAAAAAAAAAGAAAGTAAAAGGGAAAAAAAAGAAAGAGGTGAAACGACGGAGAAGCCACTTTTGGAAGGAAAGAGCTCAAACGTTGCTCTCATTCGTCTCGACGCGGCGGAGGGAGAACATGAAAGTGTGGCGTTTCCCCTGAGGGGGGAATCTGTGACGCTCTGAAGTGTTGGGCTTTTCTTTCCTCTGTCAGAAATGTTTAAAAAAACAACAAAAAAAACCTCTGACAACTACATGTTTGCTCACAGCGTATCAACTTCCTTCCATTATTTATTCTGCTTCTCTTTATTTCCAGAGCGTTCAGCCGGACTCCTCCTCGCCTCGACACGTACGTAGTTATTTCTCATTTGTTTTACTCTGCATAAAACTTCCAAAAGTTCATCTTGAACCAGTAATCAATAATCAAGTGACTTCTGTGTTGAAGGTAGAAATTCTGTCTGGATTGATAATTTTTACAACCTCTACTTATTATTTAGTGGGAGTTTTTATTATTTATTTTTTGGCTTATGGAAAATGATGCTGCTTTTCCTCTGTGAGTTCCCTCCGCCTCCCTCCCTTTGCGTCAGTAGGGCTGCTCTGAAACGACGTCTTTTATTAATGCAGCTCTTACTCAGCTGCAGGCACAAAGCTTTAAATAGCTGCTGAGAGTTTAGGCCACGGCTCACTCTCTCGCTCTTTGTCTGCATCTCACTTTCTCTCTCCCGCTACCCGCCGGTGTTGTCCCCGTTTCCGCTCCCTGAGCTGACGTTCGGGACTTTGGATCATCTCCTCTCATGACATAGAAAAAACAAAAAAATAAATAAATAAATTTTTTGTGTGTGAAAAGCACGGCAGGTCACTTGCCTCCAGCGGAAACTGGCACAAGAATGACCTTTGTCCCTTGGGACAGATCTAATGTGACCCTGATCACATTTTCCTTTGGAATAATTTTATGAATAACTAAACTGCAGTGAGAAATTACTATTACTTCTAATATGCCTTTATGAATACGTATTGAACTTTTTATATATGTGTATAATAGAGTTGGTAATATTAACGCACAAGATTAATCAAACTACCTATTTTGACATAAAACATTTGGTTAAAGAGACCAATTGACTCATTTTATTTGTTGTTTCTGTTTGGTTTACTTTGAATGTTTAAAATGTTTGCCAGATGTACAATAGAATTTAAAGTTTATTGATCTTTGAGAATATGTGCGTTACTTGAAAATGGTCTCAAAACAACAATATTGTCATTTATCGCAATAAATTCTGGAACAATTTATCGTCCAGAAAGGTTTGTCACCTAGCTCTTTGTAACTTTGTAAGTATCCAGTATAAACAGATAATGTTTACATTTAGATATGACCAAAAAAACAAAAACAAATTCCTAGCAGGAAGTCATGAGTGTTTTGAAGCAATCTGATTTGCTGACTGCGCAAAGCTACAACTAAAAGCTTTTATGTTTGCGCTACACTGCCCCCTACTTGTTTAGACATTTATAGCAGCTGCTCTGTGCGGGTTTACATGGATGAAAACCTTTTTTTCTGAATTTGTTCCCGTGTGTATTATTATTTTTCTGAACGACGAGGCGAAGGTATCCGTTCTCGTAAACACCCGGCTGCGTCAGGACAACACCTGAGACCGTGATCGTTCATTCCCCTTGTGCCCGCAGGGTCACAACCGCATCATAGCGTACAGCCGGCCGGTCTACTTCTGCCTGTGCTGCGGCCTCATTTGGCTGCTGCACTACGGCAGTCTGAGGATCACCTCGTCCCGCTTCACGCTGTACGGAGTGGCGCTCACCAGCTCGCTGCTGCTGGCGTCGGCCAGAGACCTCGTCATTGGTGAGTCACTTCCTGCTAGACGCTTTGCATATTTTATTGTTCTAAAATAAGTAAAAAAAAAAATCATGTCAAAAAAATCTGCTGCGTTGCGAGTCCAGATGCACAAAGCACTGAAAGTCACCTTGTGTGTGTGTGTGTGTGTGTGTGTGTGTGTGTGTGTTCCTGCAGTCTTCACTCTGTGTTTCCCCATCGTGTTCTTCGTGGGCCTGCTGCCACAAGTCAACACGTTCGTCATGTACCTCTTCGAGCAGCTGGACGTCCACGTGTTCGGGGGCAACGGTGAGTGTGGATGTGACCTCGGCAGGATGATGCGACACACACTCACACACTTTGTCACTCCCAGCTCACTGTACTGCAGGGAGGCCTTATAGCGGCGTTCTTCCTGGTCTGGTTCCTGCCAGTCGTCTCGTTGCTGCTGTTTTATTTTCTCTCTCTCTTTCTCTCTCTCTGCAGCCTGCACGAGTCTCCTGTCGGCGCTGTACAGCACGCTGCGCAGCGTCGTCACTGTCGCCTTACTCTACGGCTTCTGCTACGGCGCGCTCAAGGTAAGAGCTGACCAAGACGTAAAGGTGGATTGTTGCAGAAACATGCCAGCCGATTCCCTTGTCAGTAGGCCAGCTTGTCATCTGTTTGTTTGGTCTTTGGAGCTGTAAAGTGACATAAAAGCAAAGCTTTCATCATCGTTCTAGGAGACCTGGGAGCCGCACCACATCCCCGTGTTGTTCTCTGTGTTCTGCGGCCTCCTGGTGGCAGTGTCGTATCACCTGAGCCGGCAAAGCAGCGACCCTTCTGTGCTAATGTAAGCCTCAGCTTCTTCTTTTATTCCGTGGCTGCAAAATATTAGCGCTTAGTTTTTAGGGGCTTTCTTTAAAACATATGGTTTCTCTAACCATCAGCTTGATTTTGAAACACTACAAATCAGACCTGGGTTGTAGGTCACTGGCATTATTTCATCAGGTTAAGGAATCAGAATTTAATAATATAAATGTTTTAACCTTTGCAGTGAGTTTTACAGTGATATAGAAGTGAGACTGTATCGGCAGCTGCAGCGCCCCCATCTGGCTTTTATTCCTATACACTGCCATACTGTCCTTACTTTTTCTATTCATAAACAAATACATTTCTACCCATGTGCTTAGCTTTTGCTAATCACAAGTTAAAAATTTTCAGCGCATTACGAAGACATGATCATGAAAATACTGAAGTATAATTCAGAAGACTAATCATATATTAGAACTGGGAATTTAACGCAGTAATATTAATTAATTAGATTTTAACGTGTTCATTCATAACGTGAACCATTGTACTGCGTTTCTGGTACGCCTGTAAATCTGACGCACCAGCAACATCCTCTAATAGCAGCAATGGAGGACAAACGTTTTGTTCATTATTTCCATGTGTTCACATGTATATGGTAATATTTATTAATATCTTTCTTTTTTTAGATTTTTTTACGAAAATATCTCTTTAAGACTAACTAGTAGTTTTTTGTAACCAATAAACAAAGACAACAAATTCTGCCGAATTTTTTTGTGAATTTTTTTATGCTAACCATATAATTAGGTGCTTGTAATATTGTGGAGTTTGGGATAAAAAGATAATAGCATTTGAGGGGAAAAAACAAACATATATTATATATATATATATATATATATATATATATATATATATATATATATATATATATGTGTGTTTGTTTGTTTGTAACTTCCTGAATTGTGCCCAGGAAGTTACAAGAAGAACACTTTTTGTCCTCTTGCTTTGCAGCTCACTGATACAGTCCAAGATTTTGCCCAATCTGAAAGACAAGAACCCAGAGGACCCCCTGTCTGAGGTGCAGGACCCTCTGCCCGACAAGCTGAGGGCCTCGGTGGTGAGTCTGGCGTCCTGAGCCCTCTCAGCTCTGACTAGGTGTAGACATGACATTTTGTTAAATACCGATTCCTCATCTCATGCCTGATGTTTCTTTTCAAATGTGTAGAATGAGCGCCTGCAGTCGGACCTGATTGTCTGTGTGGTCATTGCTGTCCTTTACTTTGCCATACATGTCAGCACAGTGTTCATAGCACTCCAGGTACAGTAAACACGTCAGCTCTGAAAACTAAAGTCAGTGATTTTATTTGGAGTAAAGCTCGCAACATGGCCGCAGACTTTTTTAAAGTCTTGCGTGATTATCAGGCTTCCATTTGTCTGAGGAGCATCCATGAACGGAACCTTTGACCTCCCCCTCGATTCTGCTCGTGTGTTTGGATTGAGAAGATGTAATCTATAGTTTTAATGATGACCTGGTTCTCTCCTCAGCCCTTCCTCAGTTACGTCCTGTACGCTCTGCTGGGGACGGTGGGACTCCTCACCCACTACCTGCTGCCACAAGTTCGCAAGCAGCTGCCCTGGTACTGCTTCTCTCACCCGCTTCTCAAAACAAAGGAGTACTACCAGTTCGAGGTCAGAGGTAAGCAAACGGCGCTCCCTAAAACTTTGACCCTTTTTTTTTTTTTGCATTTTTGAAATTACAACCACACATTTCAGTGAAATATATAGAAGTTTTCTGCGATAAACCGTACTAAGGAGTGCACAGTCGCCAATGAAATAAGCACAAACACAAACGGAATGATGTGTTTCTGTTCATGGAAGAAATAAGAAAAAAAACAGAGTAGATCAGTTTTTCTTATTAAGATGTCATGTTTTTTCCTTATTTTTGTTGTTTCCATATATACTCTTTAACTGTTTTATGTTTAAAGACCCATTTATATAAAGCTCTAGAAAATGTAACCCCGTTGAGAACCTCCTGGTTTTTCCACCAAATGATTCCTGAGTTAAAACATCAGTTTTGTTGTTTCTAAATGAATATGAACTTGTTTTCTTTGCATTATTAAAGAAGCAGTGCATGTTTTTGTTATTTTGACCATTTCTCATTTTCTACAAATAGACACTACATTTTTGCTTCGGATTTCAGAGACTTGTGGTTCATTTTACTCAAACATGTAACTATAAAGAGTAAAATCAGACAAACTGATCATTTTAAGTGGTCTCTTAATGTTTTTTTTTTTTCCAGAGCTGTAGATTGATGATTAGTTACTTAAACAATAGTGAATCGACTTTTGAAGGAAGAGGCGTACTATGCAGGAAGCTTTTCTTCAAACTCCTACATTTCATTCAAAACCTTTATGTCGGCGTGTGACATGTTCACTTCAAACTGTAAATGAATGAAATAAACAAAAATGTGAAAATTTCACCTTTTCTCAATAGGATTTACAGAAAAGAAATAAACAAGTGGCGTGTTCACCCCTGTTTATTCTGACACCCCTTATTAAAATCCTTACTCGACCAGCTGCTGTCAAGTCACCTAATTTGTAAATAAACTGTGACAGCAGCTAAAGCAGGACGGCTTTGATAAGAAATCAACAGCATAAAACATTTTAACTGTGTTTTGAAAACAGGTGCACCGATTGTAGTTTTCTGTCCGATCACCGATTTCTTTTTTTTTTTCTGTTGGAAAACCCTGACCTGCCGGTTCTGGTTTTGACCGCTTTGAACTCTGAACCTTTTGTCTCCTCTCAGATGCGGCTCATGTCATGTGGTTTGAAAAGCTTCACGTCTGGCTGCTGTTTGTCGAGAAGAACGTCCTCTACCCGCTCGTCATCCTCAACGAGCTGAGCGGCAGCGCCAGGGAACTCGCCAGTCCAAAGAAACTCGACACAGAGTGAGTCTTCTGCATTTTTATGCATTATTCGTGAGCTTCTACTTCCATTTCGTCTGTCTGTAGCCAAATTTCCAACGGAATATCCGACGTCCGGCTTTAATTTAGACACATTTATTGGAAACCCTAGTAATATGTGCCAAAAAATTTTTTTTTAATATTTTATTGCTGTGGTATTAAATCACAAAACATAAAAATTTCCAACTTTTAAATGAATTCAATTATGAAAGCAAGAAAGTCACAGATAACACAGATTATGTAAAAAAAATTAATTTGATAGTTTTTTTTGTTTTTTTCTTAGAAATCCACAACTTTCTGTTTTTCTTGTCAAATACAGCCTGCTAGCTGAAACCTCACAGAAAAGTTGTTTCTCACACACGCCAGAAAAACTTCGCCAAATGACACACACCTTATATTCTGCCACATCTATAGATTTGACACAACTGTGAGTTGTTGGGGGCTTTTTTTGCGCTTGTTGTGCTGTCAGGGTCGGCGCTCTGATGATCACGGTAGCCGGCCTGAAGCTGCTCCGCTCCTGCTACAGCAGCCCCACCTACCAGTACGTCACCATCCTCTTCACCGTCCTGTTCTTCACCTTCGACTACCGCCACCTGTCCGAGACGCTGCTGCTGGACCTCTTCCTCATGTCCATCGTTTTCAGCAAGGTGAGCGGCAGCAAATCGAAATCAAAGTCCACCTCGACTTTGGAGGTGTTTCGTTTGGGACCGTGTCGGTGGACAGAACGGTGTGTTTTTTTGTCCCCCTCTCTGTCGTTACAGTTGTGGGAGCTTTTCTACAAGCTGCACTTTGTTTACACCTACATCGCTCCGTGGCAAATCACCTGGGGCTCAGCCTTCCACGCCTTTGCTCAGCCCTTCGCCGTGCCTCGTATCCTTCGGCGCTGCACTCAGCTGTTTGACACGTTCGGTTTCAGTAGTCATTTCTATAAGCGCATCGTCATCACGGCGCCTTGACTTGAGCTCGTCCAGATTCCGCCATGCTGTTTGTCCAGGCTGTGGTGTCCGCCGTCTTCTCCACTCCCCTCAACCCTTTCCTGGGCAGCGCCATCTTCATCACCTCTTATGTTCGGCCTGTGAAGTTCTGGGAGCGGGACTACAAGTAGGCAACTCTGTCGTAAGACGGCACTTGTTTATTCCTGTCTACGCGTTTCTAAGATGGTTGATTTTGTTTTTTTTTAATTTTTTGCAGCACTAAGAGAGTGGATCACTCGAACACTCGGCTAGCCTCTCAGCTCGACAGAAATCCAGGTGAGACGTTGTTTTGCGTTGATCTTTTGCCAGAAACCTTGACAGAGACAAACCGTGAGGCTTAAATATAATATATGTTTTACCTTCCTCACCAGTCTGTGCATCTTTGCAACAATTTAAATTTGTTTTAGATATCAGCATGAAAATTTTCCCCCAATGAATGAATTACATAAATGGCTCAAAGTAATAAAACTGTTCCGACGTTTTCCAATGTGTGAGATTATGCTGCATTACTAAAAGCTAGATATGTCGTGAAGGGGCAGTATTATGTAAAATTGACTTTTTTGAGCTTTGCATCAAGTTATAATGTTGTTAAAATCATAGCTGGAGTGCTGCACATCTGAGAAATCCTTTGATTTCCTGAGGCAACCATTCAGCTGTGCAAAACACCTGGGGAGACCGAGCGAGTGCCGCCTTCGAGACGCAGCTCCTCATTGGAGCTGCAGTTTCCAAGCTTCTGCCTCATACAGCATCCCTCCTCTGTCAGTCACCACTCTGCTCCTTCAGACTAGCCAGCAGCAATTAGCAAACACCTGGTGGAGCTGAGCATCTGCTGAGCTCATGAGAGGAGCTGCTTCTCAGTGAAACACTGATATAAACATTGTTAAAGGGTTAATGCCTCTTTTGCACAACTTTACCGTGCAGCCTCCAAGATGCGACGTTTGAATCTCGACTTCCTTTCGACTTTTCTCAGGCTCAGACGACAACAACTTGAACTCGATCTTCTACGAGCACCTGACTCGCTCCCTGCAGCACAGCCTGTGCGGAGACCTCCTGTTGGGCCGCTGGGGGAACTTCAGCACTGGGGATTGCTTCATCCTGGCGTCCGACTACCTGAACGCCTTGGTGCACCTCATCGAGATCGGCAACGGCCTGGTCACCTTCCAGCTCCGGGGCCTGGAGTTCAGAGGTGAGGCCGGAGATTTGGTGGTGGCGCTGTGGCCTTTAAAATGATGTCGGTTTTTTAAATAATCTGACAGAAGAATGACTCACGAGGACGAAAAGATGAAGTACAACTTGGTGAAAAACGTTTACGATGTCGTTTGGGTCTAACCTCGAGTGTGGGAGCGCGTCACAGATTTCACATTGCTTTGTTTCTTAAACAAGGATGGAGTTGAAGTCTAAAAGTTGTATTTGGAAAATACTCGACGTGATTGATTAGTTTCCAGAACCACCTTTAGCAGCAATAATTGAAAGGAGTTGTTTTTGTTTGGATCTCCACAGTTGTTTCATTTCAGCCATTTTGTTCTAGATGCGCTGCTGCGTTTGTTATATTTAACTCAGATTTAACTTTAAAGTGTTCTAGCAAACAGTGAGGCGACTTTTTCCAACACTTGATCCGTTGGTTTCTGATCGTCTCTGATGAGTTATAAGAGCGGCTGAATCAATTAATCATCAATGAATTGATTACTGAAGTAATTGTTGACTCATTTAATGATTGATTAATCACATTAATCATTAGCAAACTGATTGATTAATCATTGACTGGACTCCAAAAAAAGCCACTTACTGAAAGAACAACAGTGTCAGAGCAGTAATCATTTTCTTATTGAAAAAGAGAATTAAGTTACTTGTTTATTTCCATTGTTTAATGCATTTCTGTTATTGTCTAAGCAAGACTTGGGTGGTTAAATAAAGAAAAAAATCTGCTGAATTTGCTGATTGTTTTTCTTATCAAATGAATTGATTAATCGTCAGAATAATCGATTACTAAAATAACGGTCGAGTCCTGTCTTTGACTTTGGGATGAATCTTCTGGGACATTCACTCCTGGAGAAAATTAGCAGATGCACCAAGTATTTTTGTATGCTAGCTCTTCTGTTTTTGTTGTTGTTTTCTCTCCTTTCTAAGATGTTGAAAAATAAATTACGTGTGAACAATTACTCAGCAGGTTTAGATCCAAATGAGCTACAAAGTAAAAATAAATAAAGTATTTTACTACCTCAGTTTAACGCTTTATTGCAGTGGAAAACACACCTGGCTGCTGTTTATTATCAGCGTGACTCTGAGTCATTTAGCTCGAGGGTTTGTGCTACATAGCGGACCTGATGAAACGGGAGCGATGCCAGGAGTTTGTGACGCCATCAACCTTTAGCAGACACGAGCATGACACGGTCACCAGCTTGTCAGCATCTTTATCTGTGATAACTTTTTGTTTATTAAAGCATGACATGGTGAAATGGTGTGGAAAAAGTTGCTTAGCTAACATTCTTCACAATAGAAAATGAATTAGCTCCCTTTTTTAGTAAAACCAGAGTTTAAGTGGGTTTCGTTGTCATAAATGCTTGAAAATCTCCCTTTATTTATGAAGAGTACAAGTTAAAATCATCCTTCTCCTCATTTTGAGCTTTTTTAATTGTTTCTGATTTGTTTTTTTTTAGGTACTTACTGCCAGCAGAGGGAAGTGGAGGCCATCACTGAGGGAGTGGAGGAAGACGAGGGCTGCTGCTGCTGCGAGCCGGGCCACCTCCCTCACATCCTGTCCTTCAACGCTGCCTTTGGTCAGCGCTGGCTGGCCTGGGAGGTTCTGGTCACCAAATATGTTCTGGAGGGCTACAGCATTACCGACAACAGCGCCGCCTCCATGCTGCAGGTGTTCGACCTGCGGCGCATCCTCACCACTTACTACGTCAAGGTTGGTTTTCTCATTTGTGTTTTTTTTTTTTGTGTATTATTATTATTATTATTATTATTATTATTATTATTATTATTATTTCATTTTCTGACATTTTGGACACCGTACGACACTGCGTACTATTATGTAAAACATGGCGTTTTCTTTTGTATGTTTCTGTCATGTCACAAGTCTTAAATTTCATTTGTAATGTTCTTAAAAATGCCTTAAAATGTCTTACTTTTTTAAAAATTTATTTGGCCTTAAGTTAATTCAGGTCTTAAATTTTGTCCTAGCAGGACTATCAAATTTGAATGTGTAGTTTTTTAACTTCTTTTTTTGTGGAGCTTTTCTGTCAGGCAAAACTCAGAATCACGCAGTTCTATGACTCACGGCGGTTCAGGCTACAGCTAACTAGCTACTAATATATCCTAGCTAAAAGCTAGCTAGCTAACTTTTTTGGGACTAAGTGTAAATCTATTGCCTGTTAGCTGGACAACGTTCGTGTTCGCCAGTTGCTCACTTCTGTTGCTAAGCTAAACGATGCTACGTGCGTTCTAATCACAAAAGCTTGACGCTATAAAATATTTGATTTTCTTTGGTACATTTCTGTTGTGCTACAGGTCTTAAATGTCGTTCTTTCTGGAAAAACGTCTGAGATTTAAGTTGGCGAAGTCACACTTTGAAGATACTGTGATGATTCAGTTGATTGTCTGAATGTTGAGAACAGATCTGAACTTATTGTCGCTCTCTGGGCTCAGGGCATCATCTACTACGTGATCGCCTCACCCAAGCTGGAGGAGTGGCTGTCTAATGAGACCATGAAAGAGGGCCTGCGAGGATGTGGCGAGAGGAACTACGTGGACCTGGACCCCACCTTTAATCCAAACATCGACGAGGACTACGACCACCGGCTGGCGGGCATCTCCAGAGACAGCTTCTGCGGCGTCTACCTGGGATGGATCCAGTACTGTAACTCTCAAAGGGCTAAGGTATGCCTCAAAAAACACACCTGATCAGATTAGAATCTTTTCAGCATAAGATTTATGTTTTGTTTGGTTTTGCATAGTTTGGTTTGTGTTGAAGCTGTTTGCAGGGAATGCTTTGTTGCTTAACCCACCTGCTCTGATCCAGTAATAACATTTTAGATTGGATCAGACGTTAAAACAACAGCTGACTCCAGCTGCCATGAACCTAACAGAACGTTCCTGTTTCTGCTTCGTCCTGCAGCCGCTCAACAGCGACAAAGACTCGCCTCTCGTGCTGCTCTGCTTCGGCCTGTGCGTCCTGGGAAGGAGAGCGCTGGGAACAGCAGCGCATCACATGTCCAGGTTATCTAGTCATCTTTATTATGCCAAGTGAATGATTTGCAACGCCTGCGCAACATGCTGTGTGTTCTACAAGCTAAACAGCAGCGGGAGGGGGATTTCTTGTCCCGTGACTTTTTTACATTTTGTCACAAACTTTTAAAGTATTCAGGTGTGTGTGATTTGATTTCACTGTAATTGTAGCTGTTCTGCAGTTTTAGGGAGATAACTATTTTACAAACGGAAAAATTCAAATACTTTTTCATTTGTATTCAGAAAAATGTGGAGCAGTTTGGTATGAATACTTTACTTCATAAAAAATCCACATTAAATTTATCCGGTTATTGAAAACAGCAGTGGTCTATTACATCCATCCCAGTAAAATACACCAACTTTGTATTCTGAACACGGCAAAATGTGAAAAAGTTTGATTGGTGTGATTATTTTTGCTACACACTGTAAACAGACGGATAGTAGCATTTAAAACTTCCATCTCTTCTTTCTGATTTCCCTCTCAGCAATCTGGAGTCTTTCCTTTATGGGCTGCATGCATTATTTAAAGGAGACTTCCGCATCTCTTCCGTGCGAGACGAGTGGATCTTCGCAGACATGGAACTGCTCAGGAAAGTTGTGGTGCCTGGAATCCGAATGTCTCTTAAATTACACCAGGTGAGCGAGGCTGTAACACTGTTTACGCTCATACTTAAAAAGTCTTAAATTCATGTGTCCAAAATAAAGGCCTTGAAATGTCTTGTATTCATTAAAAAAGTAAGTTAGTCTTAAATGTTGGCATGGCAGGACTATTTAATCTTGCATATTTTATGTAGGTTTTTTTTTGTTTTTTCATTCTGTTCTGTGACTCCAGGCGATTCAGGCCTCTAGCTGCTAATGTATGCTTGCTAGCTAACTAGTGTATACTCTCAAGTTGAAGGAAAATATTTATCAATAATACCGTTTCTAGTTAGCTAGCTAGGAAGAGTATCAGCCAGCCTTTGCTATCAACCCTAATATATCCAGTTATTGACAAATATTTTCCTTCAACTTGAGGGTTTATACCAGATAGATAGTAGGGTAGCTAGCAAGGGCTAGCTGATATCCTTGTGAGCTAACCAGCTAGCTAGAAATGGTATTAGGTTATTGATAAATATTTTCCTTCAACTTGAGGGTATATACTACGTAGCTAAGAAGGGTGTATTAGGGTAGCTAGCAGAGGCTAGTTGACAGCCTTGGTAGCTAGCTAGTAAGGGTTATCATATTAAATATTTTCCTTTAACTTGAGAGTTATATGGTATTTTGTCTTGGTCTATTGTATACAGCCCTAACAAAATATACGACGTTTGTATACAGAAAAATGTGAAAAAGTGTGATTGGTATGAATACTTTTGCAACACATGAGCGCTAAGAACCTCCTGACTCCTGGTTGTTTCTGACCAAGCGGCGTATTTGTGTAATTAGCACTGGGAGCACTGAGAGAAGGCAGAGGAGCGTGATCTTTTCACAGATTAACTGTTTCATGCCCTACTGTGTAACTATTTTATAAAAGTTACACAGTCCAGCTGTAAGGCTCACTCTGAGACACCGTTGGTGCGTTTCTCTTTCAGGACCACTTCACGTCCCCCGACGAGTACGACGAGCCGGCTATCCTCTTTGAGGCCATCTCGTCGCACCAGCAGAACCTGGTCATCGCTCACGAGGGCGACCCGGCCTGGAGGAGCGCCGTGCTGTCCAACGCCCCGTCGCTCCTCGCCCTGCGCCACGTGCTGGACGAAGGCACCAACGAGTACAAGATCATCATGCTCAATCGCCGGTTCCTCAGCTTCCGCGTCATCAAGGTGGCACCAGTTCAAACCGGATTCGGCGACCCGCTGTGGTGTGACACGCTGATTTAACAAGGATCTCTCCTGCTTTTGCGGGACAGGTGAACAAGGAATGCGTCCGAGGCCTCTGGGCCGGGCAGCAGCAGGAGCTGGTGTTCCTGAGAAACAGAAATCCTGAGCGAGGGAGCATCCAGAACGCCAAGCAGGCCCTGCGGAACATGATCAACTCGTCCTGCGACCAGCCCATTGGGTATCCCATCTACGTGTCTCCGCTGACCACCTCCTACTGCAATACACATCCGCAGCTCGGACACATCCTGGGAGGGCCCATCAGCATCGCCAACATCCGCAACTTCGTCGTCAGCACCTGGCACAGGTTCGGGATGCTTATGGAAACCCACTTCCAACATCAGCACAACGTTACAGATGTGCTAGTCGTGAGTGTGTGTTAAATATGTTGAGTAAAAATGAGACAAAAAACCTTTTTCATTGCAGGTTAAGGAAAGGTTGTGGCGCCGGCTGTAACAGCGGAGGGAATATTGAGGATTCGGATGCAGGCGGCTTGTCGTGCGGCAGCGGAAACGGGACGGGAGGAGATTCTCACCAGAGCTCGGTGTCACACGGTGGAACCACCGGACCCGCTCCGCCTCACTCTTACCAGCCCCATTCTCTAGGTGAGGCGACTATTTTAAAATGTTTGTCACATTCAACTACAACCATTTGTCTGTTTTTAGTGGAATGTTATATGACTCAATTTAAAAAAGCACTTTATTTATTCTAAAGAGAAATTAAATGTTGTAAATCTTATGATCCAAGTGTCTTCAAAGAGTTGCTGTGATGATGTGGGCAGGAAGGATCTCCGGTAGCAGTCAGTTTAGCAATGAATCTGAAGAGGCTTCTGACTGAAGACTGTTGCTGTAAAGTAACATACTAACAGCTCAGTATCTGGGCAATGTTCCACAGCAACATTTCCTTAATGAATCCCTCTTTTGAGATACAGTTGTTAGAAAGATAAAAGAAAGAAAAAGAAAAAGCACCTGGTTGCCATGGATATGCATCATAGCTGTGTGGATGCAAAGATCCTTCCAGCTACTTTGATAGCCCAACACAACATGGTGCATAATGTAAAAGAGTGACCAACATCCCATTATTGTTACTTAACTCAACTCAAGTAATTTATTGCTAAACTTTAAAAAACCTTAAAAAATAAAATACATTAAAATGTGCTTTCAGTTTGACAATTTTGGCCCTCAGGGCAAAAGGTTTGAGCATCCCTGACAAATGCTTAAATTGCAGCTTTTGTTACATTTTCAGAACCAAACCCTTTGAAAAACCTGTTCCTCTCCTCGCCTGCGGTGGCGCTGCACCAAGAACTACTGAAGGAAATGACAAAAACTGCAGAAGAAGACACTGAACGCAACTTCCTTCTTCAGGAAATGTAAACAAAAATAGAGTGGCATCAAATTTTAGCATTCATAGGACTTTTCTTTTGTCTTTGGTAAAAAACCACAAGCCATTTCTTCCTCTCGTGCATTGTTTTTGTTTTACTTACCCAGAATGCCCTGCGCTATAGTTTGCTTTTTTTGGTCCGTGTCAGAGTTTGTTGCGCGTTCACACCTCCCCAAACAAACTGGACTTTTCAAGACAAACAAACTAGAGTTTGAGTTATTGCGGGCCAAACAGGGCTGGTGTCAGTGAGTCTCTAAACTGTTCCATTGTAGCTCCACCTGAATGTTTTGGGTTCTCCTGCTGGCAGCTGAACCTTGACCTGAGTTACCACAGGCCTCTTGGCTGCTTCACTAAGTAATATTCTCAGTCTGACATTTTAAATGTAAGGCCATGGGCTGGTAGGGCTGCTGGGTAATATTCTCTCTAATCTCAGATGATAGATTGAGCAAACAGATCTAACCACATTCTACGTACCTTAGTCATCACGACTCAGTTTCCTTAATCTTCCCAGAACAGCTTTTCTGTTTCTGAGATTAAATAGCACCGCCGACAAATTCCCGGCTTTTCGCGCGTCTAAAAAACAAAACCTTTTGGATCTGTTTTGAACCTCCGTGTCCAGGCACCAGCCAGAGCTCCCAGTCGGTCCAGTCCGGTCTGGTTCGTCAGTCCCCGGCCCGCGCCTCCATGGCCAGCCAGTCCTCGTCCTACCGCTACAGCAGCAGCCGTCATTCGTCGCTGCGCACCTCCACCACGGGCCTGGAGCCCTGCCGCCGTTCCTCCACCAGCCAGCTGTCCCTGCGCACGCTGCCCACCTCGCTGCAGCTGCGGCTGGGCTCCACGTCCGACCCCGCCGGCCCGTCCTCCTCCCTCTCCAGCCACAGCATCCCGCCCTGCAAGCGTCACACCCTGGTGGGCCTGCTGGGAAACGACGGCGTGTGCAGCGCCGTGACGGACCCGCTCAGCCAGTTCCACAACCACCACCACTACCCGCAGCAGCACAACCCCACCGTCTCCACAGTGCGGAGGGACGACATCTCGTACAGAGTGCAGGTTTGGGACTTTTTAAAAAAAAGTTTTAAAAATGATGTGTTATGCAAAATACACTCTTTTGTCCATTTGGGTCTCCAGTGCTTCTAAAAGCCCACTGATCCGTTTTTTTGGTAATGCGTTAATGTTTTTTGGGGTCTGGAAAAGGAGTTGTTTCAAAAACCTCCAGAAAGTAACGTCACAAATCAGCAGGCACTGCCCGTTACCTAGCAACCCCAGCGGAGCTTCAGCATGTTTGGTCAGGTTTTATCATTTGAAATGGCTGCTGGAAAAGACAATAAATAACTTGCTACGTTCTTGTTGGTTGTGCAGGAGGCTCCACTCATGCTTTTCACAGATGTACGGCTGTACAATTGCTGTTTACAGCCGTTTTCATGTGAGAGTGTAGACTTTGAGTTGGGGGCCGTGGCCAGCAGCAGATTATTTGGATTTAAAGTGACAAGAGGCCCTAAAACAGATAATTCTGAAAGCTCAAAACTGACAGAACCGAGCAGATTAAAGTCTCATTATGAAAAAATGGTTTTCTACAAAATATGCAATGAACATGTTTTGGATAGCCAACAGACTTAAACTGTTCAAGGAAGCATGATAGGTCATCTTTAAATATAAGAAATTCTGGTGTTATGCTTGTCAGATTCGCGTGTTTGTGAATTTATCAGCTTTGATTTAAGTCTCTGTTTTTGTTTTAGATCGTGGACGTGACTCAGGTGTTGGAGAACATCAACCTGCCGAAGCGGAAGGAGCTGCTGTGGCCCGACGAGGCGATGAGACTGAGGGCAGGACGGACCTGCTGGAGGGACTGGAGCCCCGTCGAGGGCATGGAAGGTCATGTAAGTCGGCTGTGAACGTTACTTTGTTCAGCTACAAAATCTGGATTTTCCCTGTTAGAATTAGGGGTGGGCGATTTGGACTTTAAGTTTTATCACAATATTTTGTGATAACGATAAAAATGACGATAAGAATATTTATTACTTCGTTTTTAGGTAACTGTAGGGCTGTGACTGCATGGAATATGTTATTTTAACTTTATCGTCATTTGACTTTTTCTTGTAGTATTATGAAGTTATTATCGTATAATAGCGACTTTTTTTCATTACTCACAAAATATTCTGACTTTTTACTCACATTATGACAACTTTACTCTGGCAGTCTTATCGTATTATTACAACTTTTTTTCATGTCATTACAACTGTATTCTAAAATGTTATGACTCTTTGTTCTTGTATTATTATGACTTTATTGCAACTGTTTTTTCTTGTAATAAAACCTTTTTTTCTTAGCCAGGCTCTAATACATAGAGTCATACATAAGAGTCAACATTTGATTTTTTTCTTTCTTCCTTTGTTCATTACTTTTAAGTTGACTAAAGTTGCCTAATTACATTAGTAGCCGCTGTTGAGGAAAAATGACCATTTTTAGTGTTTAATTCAGTTGAATTTTTTAGAACAAATTTCTTAATTTTGAACGGGTTTGTGTTGGTGATTTGGAACCTTTAAAACCTATTGCTGGGTAAGTATTGAAACAGTGAGATCTGCAGGAGAGCTTCAGTTCGGACTCCTGTGGTTTTATCACACAAGACAGGAGCCCGTAAATTAAAATATGCAGGGAGCCAGACGACACTATCATTTAGATTATCTTGGGAAACAGGAACTTAGCCGGTTCACAAGAGATCAAAAACCCTTTCATGGACATCTGGTATGGTGTAAACTGTTTTAAACTTTAATTTGTAAAAAAAAATTCTCTTAGTTATAGCATGCTCTGACTGAAAATTGTATTATCTAGTTTTAGAATTAATTTAGTTGATGATGAATGTATTTGAAATTGTATTATTCCTGACTATGTTAGAATCAAATGAAAATGTTTTGTTTTGTATTAGAAAATTGCTTAGGTTTTTGGTGAAGGATTGTCTTAATTCTTACCAGAATATTATATTAGGTTAGAAAACAGGAATTGTACTCCATTATTTTCTGATGGTATGTATTGCTTTTTGGTTTGATATCAGGACTGAACTTTGGAGGTCCTGAGTGCAGAAGAACATACTGGGTTTCTGGAGATAACTTTTTATTGAATTAAAATACAGAATTTAAGGTTTGTTCCTGGCAGAGCGGGAGCGAAACCAGAATTTCACAGCTATCTGTGAATTCCTTTATCTGTTTCTCCTTGCCCAGAAGGCTGGAAGCAGGATAGTATAAGAAAATAGATTTAAAATAAGTTAGTTTTAAGATTTAACACGACTTGATTGAAATAGCCTAATTATAGTTTTAAAATTTATAACTTATTCTGGCCTATTGACCTTTATTTTTACCTGTAGTTAAGACTGTTTGCCAAGATCTCTGTCCTTTCCCCTTTGTCTGTTTGGGAGACAATCAGTAGGAAGTTCTAGCTTTTTTCACACTGATCTGTGAAAGCCAAAACAGCAGGAGTTTGGAGACGTTCTGCTTCCAACTTACTTGTTTGATCTTGTGAACAAATTGCAGGGAGTTTCTCATTTTAAAAATGGTCAGAGACAGGTCCTGGTTGGTCAAGCAGAGATACGCCTTATTTGAATATTTTAAAGAGGAAAACAAGCCTGCAAGTATAAAAGTTTATGCTCAAGGGAAATAATTCAGAAAAAGCTGATTTTAGTTTGCTTTTGCACCAGCTCTTTCTCCGAGGACGCGTCCTTGATGTCTTTGTCTGTCTTCTTGTCTCAGGTAACCAATGTATGTCTCTGTGTTTCTTAGTTCTCTGTTCTATCTTATACTTTCTTCTGATTGGATTAAATTCTGTAATTCTGTGATGTCAACACGCATTCTTGTGTTTCTGTCCCCACACGCAGCCACGCGAGAGGCCCCAGGATCAATAGGATGAAGACGAGCAAAATTGTTTTTCTAAATTTAATCACACAAAATAATTCTTCCTTAACACCACCCAGCGTTAAAAAACAAACAAACTCCCGTTTCCTCTCCATACTTAAATTTGATTGGCTGCTTCTCTCCTGTGTCGCCCCCTGCAGGTGATTCACCGGTGGTTGCCTTGTAGCCGAGACCCAGCCAGTCGCTCCCACATCAACAAGACCATCCTGCTGGTACAGGTGGAAGATAAGCTAGTGCCCATCATTGACACTGGGGTCATCGAGTTGGGTGCCGAGGTTTGAGACTGTCCAGCCAAGCACACACAGCCGCACACAATGACCAGGTTGCTTGTGTGGAGATGCCTAGGCCTCCTCCCACTCTACACCCCACACCACCCCCCTGGCTTTTCAGCAGGAGGAAAGATCCTGCAGACAATGGGGAACCGGGAGCTTCCCCCCTCGCTCCCGTTCCTCAGCGCCGAGGGGGAAAGGAAGCCAGGGAAACGTGCAAACACGGGCAGAGTCTCCATTCGTCGTACACGCTTTGCCGCTTCCACAGTATCTGCCTTGTGTCGCATCTCAGAAATGCTGCATGACAGTAAACAACGCTTACGTTAAGTTATTCTTTGCTGCCGGTGATTTCATTTCTATGCATCACATCTACGGTTTTCTTAGATTTTTTTTATTATTATTGTTACAAAGTGTAAGACCAGAGGAGTTTTTTTTTTTTGTTTTTTTTTTTGCCAAATAATTCTGATTTACTATGGTTTTATACAAGTGAAAGCTTTCTCTCACTTTATTATTATTATTTTTGGCTGCCAAGACTGCAGAGGAAGTTGTCATGCAGAACGGAGACAAGTGGGTCCCCAACCAACTCTGCTTGATTGTTGTCATTCCTTTTTGTGGATTAGTTAGATTTTTTTTTTTTTTTGCAAGATTAAGCTGCGCAAACAATTAAACAACTTGCACTATTCTTTTTTTTTTTTTTCAGTGATGCACTACAATCTTTAGATCACGTTTTATTTATTACAGACTCTGAATGACCATGGTTACAGATGCCTTGGGGAATGACAAAAATGCAATCATTATTCTGTTTTCGGACATTTTTATTTCAACTTTTTCAGTTTGATAAACTTGAAAATAACTTTTTACTGTATATGAATTTATCTATACATATATATATTTACACAAATATATATATATAATGTCTATATCTAAAAGATTTTGTTTTCGATATTTATTACTGTGAACATAGTATTTTTTTTTCTTTTCTTTTTGGGACAAAGCTTAATGTATTAAGGACCATCAGTTGAAAACAAAATACCGCTTTTTTTTCTTTCTTTTTTTTGATGGACTGTTTAACTATTTAACTTGATTCTTTTCTATATGGAGAAATAAAAAGTTTGATTTCTTGTTCTTTACTCCACCTCCCCATTTTGTGTTTTCTGTTGATTCAGTGGCTGACTTTTCAGAAGAGTTTTAACTTCCACATTTCCTCAGACTACGCTGACTGTGTTCTCGTTTATGTGGATTTTATCTGATCGATCCAAAACACACAGACCCCTCCTTGGGCTGCCACCTTATCGTGGTGGAGGGGTTTGTGTGTCCCAATGATCCTGGGAGCTATGCTGTCTGGGGCTTTATGCCCCTGGTAGGGTCACCCAAGGCAGACAGGTCCTAGGTGAGGAACCAGACAAAGCGCAGCCTGAAGACCCTTATGATGGAAACGAACTTTGAATCTCGCGTTCCCTTGCCCGGACGCGGGTCACCGGGGTCCCACTCTGGAGCCAGGCCTGGAGGTGGGGCACGATGGCGAGCGCCTGGTGGCCGGGCTTTTAACCACGGAGCCCGGCCGGGCTCAGCCCGAAGAGGAGACGTGGATTCCCCTTCCAATGGGCTCACCACCTGTCGGAGGGGCCAAAGGGGTCGGGTGCAATGTGTTACGGGCGGTGGCCGAGGGAGGGGACCCTGGCGGTCTGATCCCCGGCTGCAGAAGCTGGCTCTTGGGACGTGGAACGTCACCTCTCTGGTGGGGAAGGAGCCGGAGCTAGTGTGCGAGGCTGAGAGGTTTCGGCTAGTAATAGTCGGCCTCACCTCGACGCATGGCCCTGGTTCCGGAACCAGTCTCCTTGAGAGGGGCTGGACATACTTCCACTCTGGAGTTGCCCACGGCGAGAGGCGCCGGGCAGGAGTGGGCATACTTGTTGCCCCCCATCTTGGCGCCTGCACGGTGGGGTTTACCCCGGTGAACGAGAGGGTAGCCTCCCTCCGCCTACGGGTGGGGGGACGGGTTCTGACTGTTGTCTGTGCTTACGGGCCGAACAACAGTTCAGATTACCCACCCTTCTTGGAGTCCTTAGAGGGGGTACTGGAGAGTGCCCCTCCTGGGGACTCCCTTGTTCTGCTGGGGGACTTCAACGCTCACGTGGGCAATGACAGTGAGACCTGGAGGGGCGTGGTTGGGAGGAACGGCCCCCCTGATCTGAACTCGAGTGGTGTTCTGTTGTTGGACTTCTGTGCTCGTCACGGTCTGTCCATCACGAACACCATGTTCAAGCATAAGGGTGTCCATACGTGCACTTGGCACCAGGACACACTAGGCCGCAGTTCGATGATCGATTTTGTCGTCGTTTCATCGGATCTGCGGCCGTATGTCTTGGACACTCGGGTGAAGAGAGGGGCGGAGCTGTCCACTGACCACTACCTGGTGGTGAGTTGGCTCCGGTGGTGGGGGAGGAAGCCGGTCAGACCTGGCAGGCCCAAACGTGTAATGAGGGTCTGCTGGGAACGTCTGGCGGAGTCCCCTGTGAGACGGAGCTTCAACTCCCACCTCCGGCAGAACTTCGAACACGTTCCGGGGGAGGTGGGGAACATGGAGTCTGAGTGGACCATGTTCCGTGCCTCCATCGCCGAGGCGGCTTATCGGAGCTGTGGCTGCAAGGTCGTTGGTGCCTGTCGTGGCGGCAACCCCCGAACTCGTTGGTGGACACCTTCGGTGAGGGATGCTGTCAAGCTGAAGAAGGAGTCCTATGGGGTCTTTTTGGCCTGTGGGACTCCAGAAGCAGCTGATGGGTACCGGCGGGGAAGCGGCATGCGGCTCGGGTGGTCGCTGAGGCCAAAACTCGGGCGTGGGAGGAGTTTGGAGGGGCCATGGAGAAAGACTTCCGTACGGCTTCGAGGCGATTCTGGTCCACCATCCGGCGTCTCAGGAGGGGGAAGCAGTGCAGCACCAACACTGTTTACAGTGGGGATGGTGTGGCTGCTGACCTCGACTGGGGATGTTGTGGGTCGGTGGGCGGAATACTTCGAAGACCTCCTCAATCCCACCAACATGCCTTCTGTTGAAGAAGCTGAGCCTGTGGACCCTGGGTTGGGCTCTCCAATCTCTGGGGACGAAGTCGCCGAGGTGGTCAAAAAACTACTCGGTGGCAGGGCCCCGGGGGTGGATGAGATCCGCCCGGAGTTCCTTAAGGCTCTGGATGTTGTAGGGTTGTGTTGGCTCACGCGACTCTGCAATATCGCATGGACATCGGGGGCAGTTCCTCTGGATTGGCAGACCGGGGTGGTGGTCCCCCTGTTTAAAAAGGGGGACCGGAGGGTGTGCTCCAATTACAGAGGGGTCACACTCTTAAGCCTCCCTGGAAAGGTCTATTCAGGGGTCCTGGAGAGGAGGGTCCGTCGGATAGTCGAACCTCGGATTCAGGAAGAGCAGTGTGGTTTTCGTCCTGGTCGTGGAACACTGGACCAGCTCTATACCCTCAGCAGGGTCCTGGAGGGTGCATGGGAGTTCGCCCAACCAGTCTACATGTGTTTTGTGGACTTGGAGAAGGCGTTCGACCGTGTCCCTCGGGGGGCCTTGTGGGGGGTTCTCCGGGAGTATGGGGTACCGGGCCCTTTGATACGGGCTGTCAGGTCCCTGTATGACCGGTGTCAGAGTCTGGTCCGCATTGCCGGCAGTAAGTCGGGCTCGTTTCCGGTGAGAGTTGGACTCCGCCAAGGCTGCCCTTTGTCACCGATTCTGTTCATTACTTTCATGGACAGAATTTCTAGGCGCAGCCGAGGTGTTGAGGGGATCCGTTTTGGTGGCCTTAGGATCGCATCTCTGCTTTTTGCGGATGATGTGGTCCTGATGGCTTCATCAGATCGTGATCTGCGGCTCTCGCTGAAACGGTTCGCGGCCGAGTGTGAAGCGGCCGGGATGAGGCTCAGTGCCTCCAAATCCGAGGCCATGGTCTTGAGCCGGAAAAGGGTAGAGTGCCTTCTCCGGGTCAGGGGGGTCGTTCTGCCTCAAGTGGAGGAGTTTAAGTATCTGGGGATCTTGTTCGCGAATGAGGGAAGAAGGGAGCGGGAGATCGACAGGCGGATTGGGGCGGCGTCTGCCGTGAAGCGGGCGCTGTACCGGTCCGTCGTGGTGAAGAGAGAGCTGAGTCAAAAGGCGAAGCTCTCGATTTACCGGTCGATCTACGTTCCCACCCTCATCTATGGTCATGAGCTTTGGGTCATGACCGAAAGAACGAGATCACGGATACAAGCGGCCGAAATGGGTTTCCTCCGCAGGGTGGCCGGGCTCTCCCTTAGAGATAGGGTGAGAAGCTCGGTCATCCGGGAGGGACTCAAAGTAGAGCCGCTGCTCCTCCACGTCGAGAGGAGCCAGTTGAGGTGGCTCGGGCATCTGGTCAGGATGCCTCCTGGACGCCTCCCTGGTGAGGTGTTCCGGGCACGTCCCACCAGGAGGAGGCCCCGAGGAAGACCCAGGACACGCTGGAGGGACTATGTCTCTCGGCTGGCCTGGGAACGCCTTGGGGTTCCCCCGGAGGAGCTGGAAGAAGTGGCTGGGGAGAGGGAAGTCTGGGCCTCCCTTCTGAAGCTGCTGCCCCCGCGACCCGATCCCGGATAAGCGGAAGAAAATGGATGGATGGATGGATGGATCCAAAACAGAGCAGCGTGTGACATTGAACTACTTGGGGTTTTTTCTACACCGCTTCATTTTCACCCTCTAAATAAAATCCACTGCAACTAATAAAACAAAGGCTCAACTCAGATATGAGTACTTATGAACATCGCTGTATTAGGTTCTTATTTGGAAAAAGTTGTAAAATTATGTTGTTTACAGCATAAAACTGAGTTTAATTTGACAAACTGCTAGTTACTGTAAAAACAAAACTTCAAACTAATACAAGAGCTACGTTTCTACAAGGCAGTTTTAAAAATAAGTGAAACTCTAAAATTAGTTATCAGAATGTAACTTAATAGGAGGAATAGATTATAGGTAGAATTTAGGTTTTGTACACCAAGTGACTTTAGAGACATTTTAGTCGTAAAAGTTTTGTTTCCCCAATTATTTAATCAGAGTTTACTGATTAAGATTCTCCGTGCAAGAAGCCATATGTCTTTAGATTTACTTTTCCTTGCATATTTTACACAAGATCTAAGCAAACTCAATTTGGTAAAGAGTGGAGAAGATAAAAATCCATATCCAGGAACGTCATGCAAAACAAAAGGTTAGGCAACAGACTTTCTTATCCTCGTCCCTTATCAGGATTCCCTGACCTAAATAAATATTCGAGAACATCTGTGCACATGTTCAAAGCAGTCCAGAAAATTACATTTACAGTTTTTTTTGTTTTGTTTTCAATGAAGATGAGCTAAAGTGTTTTAATACTTTAATATGGAAGATATTAAGTTTTGTCATGACCGACTAGCTGCACGATGATCTGCTGGGTGACGTTTCGTAGCAACATGTACATGTTGCATCCTTCCATGTGACTACAGGAAGGTGAGTCTGTTTACTTTGACTAGTCTGCTTGCTGACTGGATCAATTTCTGTCAATCTGCTAAATTTAAAGGACGACTACTTATTTATATAATCCAAACTACAGAAGCATCGTCTGTATTCGTTTTTACCTCAGATGGGCTTCACAGAGTCGCTGTATATAAAACTATATTAAACTGCACAAGTGGACTCTGTTTTCTAATCGGGTGACTTGAGACGCTTTTGTTGCAAGTTTTGTTCTTAGTTGTGCAATTTAAAAATACCCGTGAGTGTGTTGGAATTTTTTGAATATCCTTATGCCAATATAAATGATTTCCTTTCAGCAGATAATCCTTACTTAAAAAAAAAAATATTTGTTCATGCTTTGTTGCACTGAAGCATGAACAAATAATTCTACGTGTACACATTTGACCTTTGCTCCTGCCGCTAAAAAAGAAAAAAAAAAAGTACAAACTAATTTGAAAAGAAGAAAATTGTTCCTCTTACTGAACTCTATTGGCTCCTATTTATCAATAGAAATCATAAACTTCATGTGTCCATGAGTTTGTTTGTTTTTTTAGTATTTGTATATTCTCCAGTCAAACATCACATCCTCTTCCAAGCAATCTCTTATCTTGAGAACCTTTTTATCTGAACTTTAGAGTAGCACTGATCTGTAAAACATGTCGATTTTTTCTGTCAAAGCGTAATCTTTGTTTTCATGATGGCTTGTTTTGTACTGAACGCTTAAGAATTCACGTAGACGAATCTTCAAATGGGCTCTTTGCACCTACGGCGTTGACATCACATCTCCAGGAGCTAATGTGACTCGCTTGTTTCCACTTTGAGTTACCATGACTGCTAGAAAAGACTTAAGTCGTATTTCAGATGCAAAAAAAGCAACACTATGAACGTTGTTCCCCAAGGGTCCATATAGGGAACAGTTAATATGTAGTGTATATATGTTAATGTGCAATTGTATGCCGATGACACAGTCATCTTTATTATAGCAAAATAACCCTGAAGAGGCAGCAAGAACTTGTTCCTTGTCCTTTGCACACACCGAAAATTAATTTAACTTATGCTAAATTCAGGGGTAAAAAATTTGAACACCATACATATTGTCCTTCTGGATAATGAAGAGCTGAAACTAGTTAAAGTCCTGTCCTTAAAGACTCATATTAAGACCATAACTATCAAAGCATAATCTGAAAGGTTGATGCAGATATGGTGATTAAAAATGGTCAAAACAATCTACACATAACCGCTGTAAAGATCTAGATCAATATAACATCTTACATTTTGAAAACTTTGAAAACATTTTTACAATGTTTTAAACACCTTAGTGCCACCTGTAATAAACAAGTACCTTAAAAACTTTCCTGAAATATCAACCACAACTTAATGAACAAAACTGGCAACCAGTGGAGATTGTAATATCCCTTTAGGAATTTGGTCTGAAATTTCAATTTACTTTTTAATAAATTGTGTTCTAGCCCTGGTACTTTTAAGAGCCAGTTGAAGGTGTGGCTCACCAGTCTTGTGATCATGATTCATTTGTGTCTTTCTGGGCTTCACCTATGCTACAATCGTGTTTTGTGTTGTTTTGTGTGTACTGTTGGATAGAGACACAGAAGCTGCATTTGTTCGAGAATACACAAGGTTTTTTTTAATAGCAACCTGAGTTCTTAAAAGCAAGCAAAGTGACACTACATTGATCTTATCTTGTAGTCAAGCCTTCTTTTTTATTTATTTGTAGTATCTTATTTCTAACACCTGATATCATTAAAGCTGTGTTTTCTCTCATAATTTCACACCACTAGGACTGTGATCCTATTTGATTTTGAAGGTACTGTCTGCCCTAGTTTTTTGGTTTCAGTGAAAAACATGCTGACAGGTCTGTTCCTGAGTTTGTTTGAATCACATGCTCTTTTACAGTCAAGGCCCGCCCACCGCCCGCTCTGATTGGCTGATACGCTTTTCCCGACGTCTTTTATAGACCTTCCTTGCCAGTCGTTTCGGGATGCACGTCTAGCTGAAGCAGCTCTTCAGAACCGTCTGAACCAAGGCATTAAAGGTAATAAAACAGCTGCGTGTTTTATTTGTCATAAATATTGCATTATTTTGTGACGTTGGAGAGTCAGAAATATCTGACTGTTTTTTATTTTAACAATAAAAAGTAGTTGGATATTTTGTTGCTCCCACGGCTTTGCTAGCTTCCCAGAATGGATGCATCATGTGACAACAGGCATCAGGTGGCTGGTTAGCAGTTTTATTGTGTCTAACTATCCATATGTGTGCCGCTTCTCTGTCCCGGTGTTAGTATGTACTTGGTTCTAATTCCCTATAAAGAATGTCTTATTCTGTTTCTAACCCTCTCAGGGCTCCTGAGTTAGACAGAATGATGCGTCAGTCCGCGCTGCTCGCGCTGCTCGGCCTCAGCGTCGGGCTGGTTTTCGGGTATCCCGCTCCGGAGGAGCCGGACTCCGGGAAGCACTGGGTGGTTATCGTGGCCGGTTCCAACGGCTGGTACAACTACAGGCACCAGGTAAGACGTGGACAAACGCGGGGCTGTGGGAATGACTCATGTTTTTTTTTTTTTTTTTCCGCACTCGCCCCAGATAACACAGACACATTGCACTTGCAGATAAGCTTCATTCCTTCCTTCCTTCCTTCCTCGTCGCTTTGCGCTTTCCCAGCTTCCCAGGAAGTTTGTTTCACCGCGTCAACGTGCTTGTTAACCCGCTTGGTCTGTGTTTTCCTCGCGCAGGCCGACGCCTGCCATGCCTACCAGATTGTCCACATGAATGGCATCCCGGACGAGCAGATTGTGGTCATGATGTACGATGACTTGGCACAAAACGACGAGTGAGTTTGCTTTTCTTACCGTTTCTGTACTTCCCCTTTCTTCTAAAGAGTTCAGAAACTGTATGCCTATTATTCATTTCTTAATGAGTTATAAGACTACAAATGAACTTACAGGAGGGATTGTTAACTGTTTACATTCGTGGTTCTCAAGCTGTGGTGCATGTACCACTGGTGGTACTTGGGATGGCTGTAGTTGCACTCAGGAGGAATATTATTATTAAATGCAATGCAACAAATTGGCAGTACTGCAGTGAAAGAAACAGATTCCAGCAGCTGTTTATGTCATGTTCAGATTAATTTTGAAGTTGCAGTATGAATATGACTTCACCATGTTCCAGTTCCATGTCTGCAAAGAGGTGGGACTTGCTGCTTGACGTGCTCAGTTATCAATGATATATGCCAATTACAATGCATTTCTCCACATTTTTGCATAGAGCCGTGTGTGAAGGATTTAAAGAAATACAAATGTTTACAAATGAAAAGTTTTATTTTATGACGTCTAATGTTTTTATGCATGTCACAGTTTTTCCCAGTCAGAATCCCAACTTCTATGGACTTTTTAGTAAATATTTTGAACTTCAAATTTGGAAAGTTTCTAACTTTCAAGTCAAAAATGGAGCATGTAATTACACAGCATTCTTCAGTTAACTGTGCAGTGATTTATTTTTTTATGACAAATTCCCAACATCTGTTATGTTTTTTCCTGTGAGTTTCTAAAGAGCCTCATTAAATGCACTTAATGTTAATGATTTACTACGGTACATTTAATCTAAAAAGTAATCATAACCAGCTTTTTAAATGGTATTGCACTTAGTGCGTTTACGAGTAATAACATATAAGTACAAAATGCTGTTTAATCTGATGGGTTTTCACCATTTAATCGTATAAAACAAACTTACAATCTTACTATATCACGTTATTAATACAAATATTTTAAACTGTAAGGAATAAAACGATCTGCAACAATAATAAAAAATATTGATGTTTACAGTTGTTACTTGTACAATAGTGTTATTGTAAATAGACATTCTCTAAATCAAATAAGGGTTTTAAAATGAACAACTTTTTTCCCCTAGTACTCTTTACAGACTAATGCAGTAAGAACCAGCTGATTTTATTTCATTGTCTGCTTAAGAGATATTTCTAACTGTAGTTTTAAATCAGCTTTCCATTAATTATTTCCAAACATGCTAAATAACAGCGTAGGCTGCCAGCCAGCTTGTCACACTGGTACTTCCTCTTGCAGATTATTAAGATGCTTCACATTGTTGGAGTGGTGTTTCGGTAAATCTTTTTTTGTTTTGAAATTCAAATCACTGAGAGATGCAAAATATATAAATACTAGGCACAGAAAATCTGCCAGTGAGCTAGTTTTCACAATAAAGCAGCTAAGCTCGTGTTATTTGGTGATAACCGTAACACAATAGAGTCTTTTTGTCACAGTCAGAGAAAGTCGTTGGGACTTTTGGAGAAAACAGTGGGAATATTTCCACCATGGGGGCATCCTTGTCACACATTTTGAAACCACAGTAAAACAAACCAAAAAAAAATCCAGCTTCCCTGTCGCTGTGGCACCCAGCCTTGTGTCGTTAATCATGAAGAGGCTCGGCTAAAGTCACGAGGAAACGCTGATGGTGCTTCCTTATCAGTCGGTTTGACCTGACGTCGGGTGATGTGACGTTATTATGGAGATCTGGGTCAGTGGTTAATGAATAACGAACACAGCCAACACAGGTTCTCTTAGGCAGTACGTACAGAGCAGACAGATTTGTTCTATCCAAATAATGACGTGATTTCTGGGATGGAGACGATGATCTGCAGCTCGACGTCATGTGATAGTTGAATATAAAAACAGCAAAGTGCTGCAGCGTTCTCACCTGCTCAGTCATCTGAGGCGTGAATCATTATCCTTCGCCTGTTTCCTCGTCAGCTCTTCAAAACCCTTTGTCAGCTCTCTGCGCTTCCTTTTTTCTGAGCTCGAACCATTTTGTTGTCTCCAGAAACCCCACCCCTGGAATATTGATCAACAAGCCCAACGGCAGCGATGTGTACAAGGGAGTGCCTAAAGACTACATCGGGGATGTGAGTCGTTCAGAACCAGCTTCAGTGGAAAAAACTAAATGGCACAGCTATGAATTGAAAGTAAACTTTGTTATTTGTGTGTGTGTTTTTATTTTTTTTTTTGGTTGTTGGCAGGATGTGACCCCAGAAAACTTCTTGGCGGTTCTGAAGGGAGACGCCTCGGCAGCCAAAGGTGGTTCTGGAAAGGTGTTGAAGAGGCAAGTGGGAAACAAGAGGAAGAAAAGCTTTTTTTTTTTTTAGAAAGACAACACCTGACACCAGCACATCTGGTTAATCTGGTTTATTTAGTGGGGTTTTTTTGTAACATTATTTTCTTTCTTTTTGTTTTTTCTTTGGCAGCGGCCCCAACGATCATGTGTTTGTGTACTTCACTGACCACGGAGCTCCTGGAATTCTGGCTTTCCCCAACGATGATGTGAGGATTCCTGTCTCTGTTTTCTTAAGACTTAAACTGCAGATTAAAACTTTTTCCTCATACCAGCTTATCATATTGCAAGAACATGTCAGAATGGCCTTCCTGCTGTGAGCCAATACTATTATTATCGGAAGGTGACATCACATATAAACAAGCATTTTTTACTTGTATTTTACAACAAAGACACAAGAATTGTGCAGCTGACATTTTTTGACAAATGTATATTTGTGTGAAGCACAGCTAGATGACAGAAACATGGTCTTTGTGTGTATATTGCAGAGAACGCAGACCTAAAGTTTGAAAAACAAAAAACCCCATAAAAAACATTTGCTGTACCTTATTCACCCTTCCTATTATCGCTTAAAGTTTCACTCTTTCTCGCCAGCTGATGAAACTACAAACATGCTGTTGAAAATTGTTTCTTTTTACATAACTTGTTACATCTTTGAGCTTTTTCTAAATTCATACTCAAAAAACAAAAAGACATTTTTCAGTCGTTCTCAGTCAGTAACCACGACTAGATAATCCTCAACATGCTTCATTTTCTGATTGAAAAAGATCAGATTTTTGAGCTTTCACATATATTTATAAATCTAAATTAAGATCTGTCATTTATATGATTATAAATCACTCTGAAAAGTTTCTGTACACAGGCGCTTCACTAGAATGAACCTGCAGAAGTTTTGGACATTATCTGATTATGCCGACATCTGCTACTTCTTGTTAACCGGCTTGACTTTGCAACTTTGAGATTCAGAGTTGGTCTGCAGGTCGAACAGCAGAGTGATGCAAAACAGTCACAAACAAAACTGTCGAGTCTGAAGTTTGTCCAAAACAAACAAAAAAACTAAAAACGACCCTGTCGCCGTTTGCTTCGTCCTCATGTTCTGTAACATTGGAGACAAACAGACGGATTCCCTAGTCAGCACTCGTTGCCTTGATGATGTAACGCCTGTCAGTCTACAGCAGACACTGCGTCTATTCATCCCACTTCCAGTTAAAATTCCTCTTGTTTTTCAGCTCCACGTTGAAGACCTCCAAAGCGCCATCCAGTACATGCATCAGAACAAGATGTACAAGAAGGTGAACTTCTGGACACGAGATCAGAGACGTTCTGGTCAAAGGATGCAGAATACTGACATGTTCTTCCTCCACAGATGGTGTTCTATATCGAAGCGTGTGAGTCTGGGTCGATGATGACGAATCTGCCTGATAACATCGATGGTGAGCAGAATTTTGACTTGAAGCTACTGATCCAAGTCACAGATTGACTCAGAGTCTTGTGGTTCGTTTCTTTGCTGTTATCGTTTGTCCCGTCTAGACTGGACTTTGATCCTTTTTTAGCCTTCTGGTCCTTTTTAGATGTTTGTCTGAACGCAGTGATGTCAGCATTAAAGCTTTTGGCCATTTTTGAGCATCATGTGATAAACAGACTCTGCTTACAGTTCAAAGGTCAAGAATCAAAGACTTTCTTTCCTAGAAATCATCACCTGATCGTGATTTAAATATACTTCACTTCTCAAATAGAAACTTTTTTCCATATTTAGTAACCAGAATGACATCAACTTCATTTGTTGGCATTTCTTTGTGTTTGTAGCAGCAAAATGAGAATACACTTTCCCGGGTTATTCAACAGATTATTGTGGAACTTTATTAGGCTAATAAAAACAAAGTTAATGAAAACATGAAATGAGCAAGTTGCTACAGCTTGAGAAGGAAAGCTGAGTATCTGTGAGCTGGTTCTCCTGTTTACCTGACGGTAGCAGTGCAAATAGTTAATGAACAGAGTGTAAAAACTCCCTGCTCCTTCCGAGGCTGTGGAAATGATCCTGGACAGAGGATATGGACTAGAACCGGGTCAGAACCAGCCAAGACATTCTGAGATTGTTTTAGGCGTTACAGTTTTAAACCACTAAAACCTCTGCTCACATTATTGAAATTCTTTTTAATAGGAAGTTAAAACCAATGATTGTTTTTTTTCTGGTACTATAGAACATCGATGGATTCCTTGTTGCCACTTCCCCACATGTTGCTGCTCACTGCCATTCAGCTGGCTAAAACAAGAGGTTTTGCCTCAAACTCAGAGGAAAGATTGATTTGGCTGTTTGAAAATATTTCAGACTGACATTTCATGGAAACTGAAGGAGCACAACCCATTATGCATTTATTTACTTTACAATTTAGGTGACAAAAGATTAGCAATAAGTGCCATCGGTTTACTAAAACCTGTCAACACAACATGCAGGTGGCAAAAAACCAACAATTTGAGTTGACGGTTTAATTTAGTTATTTGAAACGTTAAAGTTGGCTTAATATAAGTTATTAAAGTATTTTGGTTAGTGATGTCAAAGTAGCGGTGTAACCCGAGGTCGCCTGTGTGTTTTTTTTAGTGTACGCCACCACTGCAGCCAACGATCACGAGTCTTCATACGCCTGTTACTTTGACGAAAGAAGAGAAACCTACCTGGGCGACTGGTACAGCGTTAACTGGATGGAGGACTCTGATGCGGTGTGTAATGTTAGAGTTCAAGGAACCAGTCAGGCTTTAAATGTGTGTCTGTCAGTTACTTCAATTAACTAAATGTATTTATATTTGTAGGTTTTGAGTTCAGTGTGTTGAAACGTCTTGATTAACGTTTTAGGAAGTGGGTAACCTGAGTGAACTGACATTTCTGTAGCCAGCTGCTGCTCTGAGATACTTTAACATGTCTAATAAAGTTTTTTCTGAGATTTCTGTTACTCAGAGGAAGCTTCTGAAAATATACAACGGTTAAGGAACTTGTGTATTTTCATAAAAATTTAGATACATTTTTAAGAAATATACAAAAATCTGGAAGCAGATTTTTACACACTATAAAAAGATGACATCCTTTTTTTCTCCACAGTCATTTTCACAATGAAAATGTCATTGTGAAATTTTTAATTCTCTTTAAATTCATCAGTTTTATCAGCAGTTTGTCTGAATTGTCTAAAACTGAATAAATGAAATATGATTAACTGTACTACATATATCAAAGTTGCTGACACTCACTTTCTCTGCTCTACTCGTAATTTTTTAGTTGGTAAAACCTTCAGACTTTGTTGTTATCGAGGCATTTTGTCACTTGTTTCCTTTGAGTCATTTTCCGTTTGGAGGACCTGATGGTTACCAAACCTTAACTTCCCATCTGAATATGAATATAAACTGTGTGACTCCGACTGCCTTCAGTCGACATCTTCATAAATTACCTCCAAGACACAAAAGCCACTTTTTCACTCTCTTTTTGAAGTCTTATCTGATTTCTTTACACTTTTGTAAAGATTTTTACATGCTTCCATGTAATAATCATCATCTGGACCTTTTTTGCTATTGATTGACACAACAATAACGTAGATTTCGCTCTCCATTTTATAAATATTTGTCGGTAATCCCAGCTTGACCTAAAACGGGAAAGAGTAGGTGGGATTTGATACCAGACAGTGAGAACAAAAATGTTCTATAAAAAGTGTATTTTTATGCAGTGTATGGAAATATGTGGCTTCAACTGTACGGGTTAGGAAAAAATACGTTCTCTGCTTCAAACACCTGTTGTCAGATGAGCAGGAAAAGGAAGTGGTGAATGTTTGTAAAAGCAGCTGCAGCAAGTTGTTTTTGAAAAGAAGAATAAGATCTGACATAAAAGAGATCTGCTGTTGGAGGAAAAAAAAACTTAAAACAGAAACTTCATCATTAACATTTACTGTAAATCAGAACGGATGCGGTAATTCTTCTCTTGCATAAGATTCTAGAAGAAAACGTGTTGTTTTTAAAGTGTGGGCTATTTGAGGACATATTCATATTTATTTTCGGTGTGACATTGGGTTCCCAGGAGGACCTGACCAAGGAAACTCTAATGAAGCAGTTCAAAATTGTGAGGACCGAAACCAACACCAGCCACGTCCAGCAGTTCGGCAACAAGGTGAGAGACGAGAAACTCCACAGCATAACTATAGACACTATAGACACTCCACAGTGTCTATAGTTTATTCTTGGTGTCTTATTATTCACTTTTCTTTTGTCTGTCTGCAGACTTTGGCCCACATGAAGGTTATCCAGTTTCAGGGGAACAAAAAAACATACAGACCACCTGCTCCTCAGGTGACCAACCCACCAATCACAGAGAAGGACCTGACCCCGAGCCCCGACGTCCCCCTGGCCATCCTGAAGCGGAAGCTCATGGCCTCCAATGACATCAGAGCGGCGCGGGCCCTGCTGGCGGAGATCAGTTCCCACCTCAAGGTAGAGAAGAAATCCCCCCTCGTCCCCTCTGGGGGGCGCTCCAAAACTTTGGAAGTTCCAAACTGATGATTTGTTTGCGTGCGTTCAGGTCAAGGAGACTTTGGCTGAGACCATGCGCCACATTGTGGAGAAGGTGACCGGCAGCATGCTGAAGACGGAGGAGGTTCTGAACAACAGATCCGAACTCTCCCAGCACGGCTGCTACAAGGCCGCCGTCAACCACTACAAACGCAGCTGCTTCAACTGGCACAAGCCTGAGGTAAGAGACAACGCGACCAGTCACTGGACAGGGCTGGACGGCGAGTGGCTGAGAGACGCATCACCTTATAAACGTTTCAAATCAGTCGATATCGACAATTTGGTTTTAAACATCTGGAATGCTGCCATAAAAAAACATTTTAAAAAGCGTTGTTTTTTATTTTTAAGCAGTTTTGAGGCACATTGGCGAAACCTGAAGCTGCTGCTGTGCAAGTTACTCAATAGTGATATTGAGTAAATTGTAGGGGCGACATGGACGTCAAGTTTTATCACGATATTTTGTGTTGTTGGTGTTACTAGACAACAATACAAGCAAAGATATGTAATGTTAATCACTTCTTATTTTAGTAACTGTGTGACTGTGACTGCATGACACAGCAATTATAGCTTCATAAGCACAAATACTGCTCTTGGAAACATTCCCATTTGATAAAACAATGTATTTGTGTCAATGAAGAGCACATAGTGACTTCATTTACTCATATTTTCAAGTTTATTGATATTTATTGATGCGTTCATTGAAGAAACGGTGAAGAAAGTAGTAAAACTAACGATCCTAATAATTTGTTTTGTTTTTTAATACCATTGATTAAAATTTATTGTGGCAAAAATAAATCAAAATTAACATCATAATGAGAAATGCATCATGATAAATGATAAAAGATACGATAAACGCCCACCCTAGTTGCTAGGTAACCAAAGAGAGAGTTAGTTCATGCCACCAATATTTGCTTTAGCTGGCCGTGAGATAAAACATTTCCTCTGCCCACATCTCCCAGAATGCTGTGCACTTCTGGATCGGAGTTCGGTGAATACTCTCTATATTGAATATTTTATGAGGCTTATTATCTTTTGCCATATATATTGCTATTGATTTCTTGTCTGAACTCAGACCAGCGATTAGACTGATCCAGATCACTGTGGTTGATGAGACAAGCATTTTGGACTGTATGACTGAAATTCTTTCACGTGACACGAGTTTGGTTCTGCTTTGAAAGAGGAAATGCATCTTTTCTGACAGACTGTTCATCAGAAATGTCGCACACAGGCATTAATCCAAAACTGTGACTGGCACGTTCTGATAGGAGGATAGCAGGACAGTTTGCAAGCTGATGGACCTTTAAAGTAATACAACTAAAGGTTTTAAAAAGAAAACATTTGATGTAAATGTTCTGCTTTTTAATAGATTTTCTGAGCATTTCTGAGTCTACTCTATAATATCTTCTGTTTATCGACTTCCAGCAGCTCCACACAACTCTTCATTTTTAGTGAATGTGACAAAATGTCGGACATTTGTACCTAAGTATGTTTGGAATGTGAAATACGCAGCATTCACCTGAGATATAAAAATGATTAGATATGTCAGGAAATCTATAACCAAGTAACCTGAAAATTGATAAATGCAGGGAAAACAATAAAAGAATACAACGTATTCTGTTCTTTACAGTTTCAGATGATGAATTGAACAGGTGAAGTTCCAAGCAGGTGATTGTACTGACTTATTAAAGGGGGTCTGAATACAGGGGTAGTAAAACAATCAATTAACACAATTATACACCAGTTTATGTCAAACCATCACATAAAATGTTAGTAATTTATGTTTCATTTTGTGGCTGTAAAGTGACAAACTGAAAGTTCAAATATTAGCAAAAAGCATGATTTAAAGAAACTACATTACAGTATGTTTTACTTCTAGTTTTGCAGAATGTTAGCTACCTCAAAAAAGAAACATTACATATCATATTCACATCAGGGGTGTCCAAAGTCTGGCCTAGGGGCCATTTACTGCCCGTTGACAGATTTTGTGCGGCCCACAAGAACTGCAATTCAAGAATGATTGATGCCCATTGAGATTTTCTTTATTTTTAATCAGGTCAAAAATGATTACAGACAAATTAAAATTTCACAATCAAAGATTTTGTCTACAATACAAAGTATTCAATACTCGGGCTCTGTGTACTTTTCAATTTTAAAAAAGACCTAAATCTGGTTTTTAAATGCTCAGAATTGACAAAAAGAAGTTCTATTATTTCCAGTCGAAACATGAAAATATTCAGGGTGAATCACTTTTTTTTAATGAAGGAAAAACCCTTTTTACATTTTGAATCTATAATAATTACACTTCCCCTTCCAACAAAAAGATTTCTTACTTTAATTAAAGTATTGTGACTTAGTTTATTGTTTAGTAGGTTAAAAATAAATAAATAAATACAGTATTTTGGGAATTTTTTGACCCTTTGATGAGAAACTTTTGGCTCATGTAACAAAATATTTGGATGCCCCTGATTTACATATTCTTTTTAAGTCAGTGGATTCCCCACAGCGTTTCTCGTCCAGCTGTAAGTCTGGAATCAGAAAATGTTCTTCTTCTCCTGGAACTTCCTGACCTTTCGGTCACCCGTAGCAACCCAGAATGTGGTTGATTATTTACGTGTTGGAGTAATATGGAGACTGTAGGAACATTTCTGACGTGTGATGCCCTTTTTTTTTCTAGTTTGAGTATGCGCTGAGGCATCTGTATGCTCTGGTGAACCTGTGTGAAAGGGGATACCCTGCTGAGAGGTAATGTCCACTTCCCTGTTTTTAAACCACGTTGCTATTCTGCGTTTGTAATGTCGTAACTGTTAAACCTGAAGTGCTATTTTTAATGTGAAAGTGACTCAGTGAAATGTGGAGCAGTCGTTGATAATTTTGTGTTGTTTCCTTGTTTCCCAGCATCCTCATGGCGATGGATGCTGTGTGTTCCTTCAGCAAGTAAAAACCACTAAAACCACTTTTGGCCTCAAACTGAACAGCTTCTGGACGGAGCTGAGAAACTTCATTTTGCACTGCTGAGGAATCAATCTGATGTGGAGTTGACGTTATTGTTTCATGAACACACTATAGCACGTTTTTACCATGCTGTTTGATTTTACCTGGAATTTTTACGCTTTATGATGATGTTGCACTATCACTGTGAAGTTTGTCGAGGATGGTTTACTGCTTCTGCCTGTTTTTTTTTTGTTTTTTTTTTAAAGAATATAAGACAAATATAACACTGGGATTCCTCTTAGCTTTATCTGTCGGATCAAGTGTCTTACTTTGATGTTTGATTGAAATGTAAAGGGATGATCCCTAAGCCATGAAAGCTTGTTGAGTCTCAAGATACTTTATTGTACTTCAGAGATTTTAAAATTAAAATGTGACAAACCAGAACTGGTAGTGTTTATGCATTTATCTATTTTTTTTTTTATTACTTTACCTTTTTGGTGAATCTAAACACCTATAAAGCATATAAACCCACAAAAAGCATCAGTATGTAGTAAAAATCATAGCATTTTCATTAAAATTTCCTGAAATGCATAATGTAAATTAGAGATTTTTCTTATGAAAATATCCTTAATTCTACTTTTTGTTTTATATATTTTATATATATAGGATACACACATATCAAGGCAGATTGTTTTATTTTCTGTGTTATTTTATTACTACTTTTTTGGATAATTATCTTGTTCAAAGACCTAGTATTGACCCATTTTCCTGGTATTCGCAAGAGTATGCGTTTAATCCGGATGATAGGATATAAGGACCTTTTTTTTAGCATGTTTTCCATACATCCAGATGCCATGCATGAAGCGCCTGATGGGTGATATAGAAACTATGTGAACCAAGATGCTACTCTTCAATTAAACTAAACCTGAGAAAAGGGAAAGTGAGCCAAACTTAAATAAATGTATAAATATAAAGTCACTGATTGACCTAATTATCATTTGACTGTCAAGACATATGACAATAACCAATCAGCTAATATCAGATGATTCAGTTTCTTTCATGACTTTGGTCAAAACCTCAACATTAGTTGTCTGATTATTGTGATAACCATGACAATAAATGAGTCAACATCACATGATTCATTCTCACAAAATTCCAACATTCCTCCACTTCTACATAATGTGTTTTTATGCTGCTGTGGTCTGCTTTTGGTTTTATTTATTTTTTTCTCGACACAAATAACATTCAGCTTGACTTTTTAGTTGAATCTGCAGCACAGATTTACAGGCCGTCACGCCTGTGGGAACAAGCAACATAAACAAAGAAAGTGCGTCATCATGTGGCGAGATGTTTTATTGTATACTCAAACAATTACAGGCTGGTGTTGTTTTCAAAAACAATCTGACCTGGTGGTTATTAATAACAAAATGAGTCACGAAGATAGCCAGGTTTTGCTTTTCTGTGTGTTTTACTGACTTTCTGCAGCTGAAAACTTAATTAAATAAATTCAGCAATTAGTAATATTCTTTTCCACGTAATGCCTTAACCTCAAACCATGCAGTTATTTTTAAGTGGACCACCTCACATTCCAATTATTATTATTATTACCATTAATAATATATTAATTAATTAATAATTAATAATAATAATAATAATATTATATTTATTTATTTATTTTCCATGCAGGCAAAATGCAATGCTACCTAAATGTAATGAGACTAGACGGACAGATCCTGTCAGGGCGTCGTCGTGAGTTCTTGCTCCCGCCCACCTCATTAGACAGGAAGCTGGCCGGAGCGAAACTCGCCTCATCATTATGAAATCTGGGTCGACTGGAAGAAAACTTTAACAAGAAGCAGGCCGCTGGTCGAGTGGTGTAAACCGAGAGGCAGCGAGCGACCGTCTGGGCTAAACTCCGCTTCTGACCTCTGTTTGAACGAACCGTATCATTTTTAAAGTTCATCCCGCTAGGTTAGCTTGCTTGCTAACTACCAGCCTCGACGTGTCTCGGCCGGTTCTGTTGTGCAAGATTCTGAGCTACTGAGGTCGTTTTTTAAGGGTTTCGCCATGGGGTCCAGAGCGTCCACGTTACTCAGAGAAGAAGAAATTGAAGAAATCAAGAAGGAAACAGGCTGTAAGTTAAAAAATAAAATCAAAGAAATACTGACATTGAACTGTGTATGTGTAGCTGGAGGTTTACTGTGCTATTTTGTGGATTACCTGGATGCTGTCAGTGTGGTGTAATTAATTGTATTAAGCATTTATTTAGAAGGTGTGTGTGTGTGTGTGTGTGTGGTGTGTGTGTGTGTGTGTGTGTGTGTGTGTGTGTTATGTTCTGCTGTCCTGTCTATAAAACATTGAAATGGTTTGGTTTGCAGTCTCCCACAGTCAGATCACCCGCCTGTACAGCCGCTTCACCAGCCTGGATAAAGGAGAAAACGGAACACTCAGGTAAGCAGCTGCACTTAAACGCATCACCTAACAGTTTCTGAAGGAGGCGACAGCTGGGAGGATTAATATCAGACATTAAAGTCTGTTATTACAGCTGTTTTATATTTGGTAGTAAGTATCGATTATATTTTCCTGGATGAATCTGATTTCCTTTTTATAGTTCAGGTCTGTTTTCGTTGCTGTAGGTTATTTGTTAGATGTCAAAATTTAGAATTAAGTTGGGGGGAAAAATACAATATAATCCGCAAATTTCCAATACTATAATAATGTTATTATAAATAGTCCAGCAAAGTTCAGCTGCGTTTTATAGAAAAAAATGTGGAAGTTGCTTATTTGGAGGCATTTTTAAGCAGTTGATTCTCCCAATGTCTGACCTATTGATTGTTGCATCTTATGTTTTCTTTTAATGTGTTTATCACTTTGCTGCTGATAAATTTGGAATGTGTCCACATGGAATAAAAGACGTAGAGGATTATTCTTTGTAGAAGATCAATAAGAACCTCAGGGAGGCTCTTTAACTGGGTCTAGTTCAAGGTGATAGGTGATGGAATATGAGATAATTATTGAGCAATAAAGACTTTCGTGTGAACCTTGGTTTAACAGGGCCCTTTGGTTTGCTAAGACAATCATTTGCAGGTCAACCCTTCAAGGACGGTGAAATGTGTCTGCAATTTCTCGGAAGGGTGTCTCCTGAAAGACATTCTGTTTACAGAAAACACGTCTCCGGTGCTCCTTGTCCTCGTTTGTTGTCGTTTTCCCTTATCCACAGAGAGTTGCCATGACAATGACCTCTAGAGGTCAACATCCATCCCCCCAGCCCTGTCCTCTGAGAGATGGGGGGGATGATTTTGATTTAAAAACTTGGTTAAAGTATATTTTTCTGCTAAGCTAAAATCTCCTTGTAGCGGACCGTTATGGGGTCATCTTTGAAGTTTATTGTATTTTCTGATATCGACAGTCGAGAAGATTTCCAGAGGATCCCCGAGTTGGCCATCAATCCTCTTGGGGACAGAATCATCAACGCCTTTTTTCCTGAAGGGTGAGTTTCTCCAACTCGCTGTTTCCCTCTGCCTTTTGTCTTTGAAGGCCGTGACAATGAGGAATATTGATCAGTGGGGTTGATGGGGCATTTGGAAAAGTTTGGGTTTGAGTTTGAAGAAAGAAAATACAAGGTTTCCACCCAGATAACTTGCTTAGCTCGGTGGTTGGGTTCTAGTTCAGTCGTTCATCCAGCAACCTGCCTTGATTTTGAGTTAAAAAAAAAGTTTAAAGTTGACAAGAAATGTGAAAATGGGTTATTTGGAGACTGGAAGATTAGTAAATGAACATCAACTATAAAGTCTTAAAAAATGAAAACATTTAAAAAAGACTTGAATAAATAAGCAATGCTAAACCTGGTGGGGGGACAAGTAAAGCCTGGTGGCCCGCCAGACTGATAAAACACTGGGGAAACTCTGAAAATGGGGTATAGAAATGTTTTTTCTGTTGTTTTTTTTTTTTTTGCCATTTGTTTAAATATTTAATCCAGCCATCAGATCTATCTCCATACATTCATTCATTTGTCCATCCTTTTGTTTCCCCCTCCATCCATTAATCTGTCAAATTGTTCATTCCATTTTCCCCTCCATTCATTAGTTTATCCTTCAGTTTTTTTCCATCCTTGTCCATCCATCAGTTCATTTGTTATTCCATTAATTCATCCTTTAGGATTGTCCTTTTGTTTTATTTTTTTCTCCTAGTGTTTTTTTAATATTATTATTATTATTACCTCCTAATTTATCAAAAAGGTATAGAAACCTTCTTTTATGTTTGGCTTTCTACTTTCAAAACTAGCTTCATGAGTTCAGAGCGCTCTGTAAAATTAAAGGACTTTGACCTAAAAATGTGTAGGAACATTTCCCATCCCTAAAATAAGCCTCATCTTTTTTATATATATATTTATATCAGAGTGGACGGCTGGAAAACCAGATGTTGTTTTGTCTATATCATTAAAATCCCTAAATGTCTCAGGAGTGGGCGTTTGGATTCCAGACGCGGCTTTTAATGGTTTCACATGGCTTTGATTTCCTCTCGGAGGTTTGGCACCGTTGGCTTTCGCTCAAACTGGAGAAGAAGAAGAACGTACCGCAGGTGTTGGATTACAGTTGACTCTGATGGTTTGTGTTTTCCAGGGAGGATCAGGTGAACTTCAAGGGCTTCATGCGCACCTTGGCGCACTTCAGACCCATCGAGGACAACGAGAAGAACAAGAACCTGCCAGCCACGGAGCCGCTCAACAGCAGGACAAACAAGCTGCTCTGTGAGTGTACGCCGAGGTCGCGTTAGGGTGGAGCTGCTGATCGTTACGGGGAACACTCACCGGGGTTTTGGTCAGCGGGTTACCACTTTGTGTTTTTGTTGTTTTTTTTTTTTTTAAGCTTTTTTTTTCCCCCCCAGTTGCTTTCCGTCTGTACGACCTGGACAGAGACGACAAGATCTCCCGGAATGAGCTGCTGCAGGTCAGTGAGTCGGTTTGCTCCGACTTCCTCTTCTTTTTTTTTTTTGTACATTACAGAAATCAGTCAGATTCAATCAGCTTCTTTCCAGTAGAGACGAATAAAAACAGGGTTTAGGATTTGAGGACTTGAAATGCTTGAATTTCAGTTAAGGTTTTTCAAGGTTGGAAAGTTCTTGATTTCTGTTAAAAGTCCTTCAAGGTGCCTGTTATTCTATCTGCACAACTTTGTAATAAAGTTCAGTCTAGCAACTTTAAAGTTGCTGAATGTTATTTACAGTTAAAACCAGATGTATTCATTCACTTAATTAAAAAACACACAAAAAAATTGTCTGAAGATAAATCAGACTGAACATTTCTTGCTTTAAGTTAGAATCACCAAAATAATTTCTACTTGTTAAATGCTAGATAACATCTCAGATACATATTTTTAGAGATTTATTTCTTGTAACTTTGAGGTAACTTTTGTTATCTCAGAGCGTTAGTTATTCATTATTTCTGATGGCTCAATGACTTATTGATCTGTGTAATTACAATAAAGATCTTCTTACAATTTAAACATTAAAGTTACTGAAAATGGAGGAACTTTTTTCTTTTGCTAAATTAGTGTTTTGTTCTCGGACCGAACCAGGTGTGTGGTGTATGAGAGACGTTTTAAAACATAAAATTCTTACATTTTAGCTACCTTGTCCCATCACAAGATATTTTCTGCGTCGTGCTGGTTATTGAGTGAATGAGTGACACAGCTTATCTTTCAAACGGATGATTCTCGGTTTATTTCTGACAAGAATACAGACAAAACAACTGTATTAAAGGCGGCCTGCTCCAAGGCCTTTCCCACAGGGCGACATGACAAAAGGGGGCGGGAACATCTCTCACACCTTACAAAACAGCTAAATAAACATTTTTGTACAACATACCTGACTATATGAATTGAAATGGTATTGTTTTTAGTTAATTTGTATTGGTTTGATCTCCAAAGTTTGAAAACTTCCCCTGAATTTGTTTGATTTTTTTTTTTTTTTTTTTTTTTTTTTTTTTTTTTTTTTTTCCTGTGGGAAAAGTGTGCGAACCCTGAATAAACCAACCCAAATCCGCCTGGTATCAGAGGACAATAAGATGCAGTTATGCAACTTCAGCTCCTAGGCGTTCTGCACGGGGCTCAAATAACTGAGTCGATGAAAAGACTTTGGCCTTGTGCTGATAGTGATGCGATATCTCGCCTGAGCTCAGGCCCTTCATTCTCTCGTCTCGGAGCTTCCTGTGTGTTATTTGTCGTCTCTCCATGAAGCCGCTCCGGTTTGGGTGACATTGCTCGACCTGTAATTGGCAGGAAGCTGCTGGTTGAGTGACTCAGATGCAGGCCTTGTTTGGTGCAAAACAGTCCCACCACCTGGTCCGACTGATTCAGACTATAAACATATGGCTCCAAATTTATAAACGCTAAAAATTGACTTTGATTCACCAAAGAGCTAAAATGCCGTCTGTGTAACGTTAAGTTTCTTTTGACCACCGTATTGTCTGCGTAAACGCTTATTTCACCTTTCGTTGCTTTTTTTTTTTTTTTTTTTAAACCCATCCAGTAACCATGACGACGTCGCTTGTTTCAGGTCCTTCGGATGATGGTTGGCGTAAACATTTCGGACGACCAGCTCGGCAGCATTGCTGATAGGACCATCCAGGAGGCCGACACCAACGGAGACAGCTGTATTTCCTTTCAAGAATTTATGAAGGCGAGTTGTAGGCTTTGACTAGACCACTGCGAGGTCACATTCAGCTCTGTTCTCAAATTCACCACTGATTTGACTCCGTCATTGTCAACTGAATGACCATAACCTGCTCGGGTCCAGTTTGTGCAAAACAGACCCAGTGACCATACTGCCACTACCTGCTTGGCTGTGATACAGTTGTGATTTTTCTTGCAATTTCTCTGAGCATTTTTCTGGGAAGATTGGAAAATATTTTAACTTCTTAATAGGGCTGCAACTAGCAATTATTCTAGTAATTGATTAATCAATAATTGATTGGGTTTAATTGCTTAATCAATTTTTTAATCGATTGATAATTTTTTTTTAATTGACTAAAAATACTGGTAAATTCAGAAGAAATTTCCTTAAAGTACTTAAACATTTTCTGTACAATATTAAAAATGCATTAGAAAATGGAAATAAATGAATAATTCAATATCTTAAAAAAAGTATTTGCCATTTTACATGAGAAACTAAACATTTTGTTGCTTTAAATGCAGTAACATTGGATTTCTTTAGTGAATTTGAACCGGGTGAAAAATTTCAACTTTTGTGTAAAACATGTTGACAGACAAATGAATTTTTATATTAAATGTAAAATGTGTGTATATTTGTTTTCTACAGTTTGGGCTCAATTGCTACTCTGAATATGTTGTTGTGTTCACTAAATTGCCTTTTTTTTTTTTTTTTTTTTTGAGTCCTCATAAACCTGGTAGCGATGAATAAGAACTGTGAAAACACAATTTTTGTTTTTTTACTGTAATGCTATAAATTGCTTGCAGCCTCACCTGTTTGCATACAAGCAAAAACAAAAAAACTTTGACTATAATTTCTTGTGCGTTAACATGCTGTTCTGTCTATTTTCACAGGTTTTGGAAAAGGTGGACGTGGAACAGAAAATGAGCATCCGGTTCCTCCACTAGAGTTTCTATCTTGTTTGTTTTGTTTCCCTTCACACATCATGAGTAGAGTTGGGACTGGTCAGCTGTTGTCAGGTCATAGTTTCATCCTGCTTTTCCGCAGCCCGTCTCAGGGCCACATCCAAGGTACGCACCATGTCACACCGGGCAGACGTCTCTGATCCTGATGTTCTGCTGCTCCATGAACAAAGTGGCGGGGGGGGGGGGGTGAGTTGCGTGCCTTGAGTTGTTTTCTGCAATGTCACGATGCACACCTTCCTAATCATGCACCGGTATTTATTGGAGACGTTTTAAAGGGCCATAGTGGGTAACACTGCTGTTCTTTGTGGTAAAGCTCTTTGCTGCCGCTATGAGTAAATTTAAATCAAGGTTTACTAATACGATCATATTTAATTTATGCGTCTTTGTAGGAAACATGTGCTCAAGTGGAAAGTGTTAAATATGGGATTCCATTTCATGTGCGTCTGTGTTTTTCGTTTTTTAACAGTGACAGGATTATATTACTCCTTCCCTCCGGCCTGTGGTGGAGCAAACTGTAATTTATTATTCAATTCCCCGAAGCAAAGCGAGACCAGCCCCACCGATTGTTGATTTACTCACTGAAGTGCCATGACTAAACACTAATCACAAATCTGTAGTCTTGACTATGTCTCTTTCATGTGGACTAAACTTAGAGTTGTTAAAACTAAAGTTTTTGCGATTCTTTTTGAAATTAAATCCTATTAGGACTTGATCAAAGCCTAGGAATGAATGTTAGGATCTACGGTGGAGCGGATCACCTAGTTCATTCAGCCTGACTCCACACAGATATCATTTAGCTCTTCTGTTACGGTCATCTGTTTGTATTGTGGCTAATGGGGGAAAAAACAAAAGCTGATCGTCTGTTTTCTAACTTATTTTTGTGTTTAGCTCTAGATGCCAAAGAGTGAATAATCTGTACAGGAGTATAAATATGAACCAGAGTTTAGTTGTCTGAGCCATTAAAGCTTCAGTGTGACTTTGTTTCATCTCTGCATTTCTCAGTAACAGAGTGCAGGAAGAACAGCTCGACTATTTTTATCAATCATTATGGGATCATAAGTTATATATAATGTGATGTCTCTCTGTAGCTATGTAAGTGATTATTGAACTTGATTTGAATAAAAAGTGCCATGAAATTCATGTTGTTTTGTTGAAGTTTGCTGCTTTACTAGCTGATAATACACAGTCCAGTCACATTAATGTGACCACCACGTACTTTCCACTTCAGAGTTAAATAACCAATCACAGAAGGCAGGTGGCAGCACAGTGCAGTTGAGCGTATATAAAGGGTGTGTGTGGGCTTCGGAAAACATTTCAATCGTTGGCGTAATGCAGAAACGAAGCGATTTATCCGACGTCCAAAAGGGCATGATCATTGGCTTTCGGGCCAAGGGTGGAAGCATTTCCGAAACGGCTGAGTTTGTGAACTGTTCGCGTGCCGCCGTGGTAAAAGTGTACCGTGCATGGCAAAATGGGACTGTCCAAAATCAACGACGTGGCAAATGTGGTGCACCACGGGCCATAGATGACAGAGGCGAACGACGGTTGCGGAGATGCGTTCGGGCAGATAGACGGGCTACCGTTGAGCAACTGACCACTAAAATGAACCAAGGGGCTACCACAAGTGTCTCCCAAACCACTATTCAGCGAACATTGCTGCGTCTGGGCCTCCGAAGCGGACGCCTGGTTCGTGCACCTATGCTGACTGGTGTTCATCGACGACGAAGGCTAGAATTTGCACGCCAGTACAGCAGCTGGACGTCCACTGAGTGGCGACAGGTAGCGTTTTCAGATGAATCGCGTTTTATGCTCCATCGGACAGATGGACGTTGGCGTATAAGGCGTGAAACCTCTGAAAGGAACCACCCTGCAACCATTGCAGGAACGGTCCAAGCTGGAGGCGGGAGCATTATGGTCTGGGGAATGTTTTCCTGGCATTCTCTGGGTTCACTGATTATTGTGGAAGGCACGATGGATCAATACAAGTACGCATCTGTCCTTGCGGACCATGTCCACCCCTACATGCGCATTGTTTTTCCTCAGGATGATGGCATCTTCCAGCAGGACAATGCGAGGTGCCATACAGCTGCCAGTGTACGTGCGTGGTTCGAAGAGCACCAGGATGAGTTTACCGTCCTCCCCTGGCCAGCAAACTCACCTGACTTAAACCCAATCGAGCATCTGTGGGACCATCTCGATCGAGTTGTTCGCGCCATGGATCCTCAACCGCGTAATCTAGCGCAGCTGGCCACGGCATTAGAGTCGGCATGGCTCAACATCCCAGAGAAGACCTTCAGGGACCTAAGTGACTCTCTTCCTGCACGTCTCGTAGCAGTTCGCTCTGCGAAAGGTGGTTATTCTGGCTTTTGACAGATGGTCACATTAATGTGACTGGACTGTGTACATGGGATTTGGGGAACCAATATATATTAGCTGATATTTATAGTATTAAAGTATTTAAGGAAATCTACCTGGACTTTTCTATAAAATCATTCAAATCAATTATCATTTTGGTCAAAATATATTTAAAAAAAAATCCAAATTAAGTTTCCCCCCCCCCCCCCCACATATCCTGCTAATGACATCAGGAAAAACTTTACTGGTCACGTTTTTGCACCCAAATAGGAAATTTAGCAACAATTTCACTCTGTGTCAATCTACATGTGCTTTATGCAATTTCCTTCTACAGAAAGAATTTCATTAATGACCTAACTATTGTGCTTCTCTTATGTGACTGTCACTACAGAATGTTCCAGCTCTCATTGTCACGGTAATGAAAACCATGTCAAAAGCCTGAATTTGGATTTAGAACTAGATGATCCAATGGGTCTACATTCTTAAACAGTAAGCTAGCCAAAACCTACATTTTGGCTATCTTACTGCTGAAAGCTAAATGTCTGAGCAGACTTTTTTCTGTTTAAAAACTCTCATAGGCATTTTTAAAAAATGTAATTATTTCGACTGCTGTAGTGGAAATTGGTGTTTTATTATCTGCTTGGGTTTGTATTGTATATTGGGTGGGTGGGGGAAACACACTACTACTAATATTTGTAAATAGGAAATTTGCAAATTTATAACGTTTCTATGCCAACCGACTGTAATTGCGTCTGAATATCTTTTAACTAGTATCCCTTTAACGTTGCAGTGATTATAAACAACCTCTAATCCTAATTATGATCAAGGACGAGGGAAAAAGGTGTGTTTCCGGGGCGGGGTTTAACTGTGACTGACAACCTTTCCGTCCAATCGTCGCACTCATTTTTTTTTTGCTCGTACGAGCAGAGCAAAAATGGCGTAGGAGCGGAGGGTGAAGGAAGGAGAGGACCTTCTTCTCTCCCCCCTCGCCGTGTCCAGGAGAGGAGAGAAGGGGGTCCGTAACTTTGAAGTTTTCCTACAAAATTGTCGAGTCGTCTTATGAGAATAAAGCTGGCAGCCCTGCAGGTGAAGCGGACTCTTCATGTGTCACCGCAGAGGAAGGTTCCCCCCTGCTTTTGTTTACCATTGTGTGCGGCAGCAGCTCAGAGGAAATATTTCTACATCATTTCACAGAGGTCAGTGCTTCAGTCAACAATTCCTTGAAAGATTTTTTTTTCTTCTGCGAAATTTATTTATCCAGTTCTAAGTGTTGCATCTGTTATATTATTCAGCTGATTAGTTAAGATTTTAGCCACTTAGTATTAGCACTTGCGTGTTGATTTACATTTTAAAATTAGCTCAATTTACTTTATCATATTGAGTTTATACAGTGGCGGTAACAGCATTAATGCTGCCCTGGGCATCATTTGTATATGTAAGTATATGTTACCACAATATCATCAGATTAATTCTTAAAGAACTTACCATAAATACAGAATGATACCGTATACATTTAGAATGATTTAAAAATTTTGAAAATTATTTATTATTAATGTACTAATAATTATTGTAATTATTATTATTTTGGCCTGGGAATACCTGAAATCCGTGAATATTTGGGGTTCACACCATATTTAGGTTAATATTCATTAATGCACACATTGGAAATATTTGTACCACTACCACAGAAGCTAAATCCAATCAACATCAAGAACAATGAATGGACGCGCCTGGTTTGTCAGCCAATGACGTGTCAAGTAGCATTATGCGCTTTCAAAAATGTTTTTGATATAAACTACAAAAATTTTGCAAATGGGTGGATTTTGTGCAAACAATTTAATAACTGGGAGATTTTAAGATGTTAGTTTAATACCGCATTCTCTCTTCCAATGAAATCGATGTTTACAGGTAGAGAGATGGAGCCGATCCCGGGAGAAGACCCAGAACCTCCACTTCTGCCGAGCCCAAGAGAACTGTAGCTAACCTAACCCTCTTTTGGGTTGCTTTCTGGGACACTGGATATCTCTCTCTCTTCCACAGCATTCCCATTTGTCCTGACCTCTTTCTGCAGCCTAGGCATCAGTGAGGACCGCTTGCAACATTTCAGATTTACAAAGATTTAAAGGCGTCCAACCTCGGAGATGAAAACTATGACATAAAACCTGGTGTAACGACACCTGTTTAATTTGTTTAAAGAAACGGGTGAAATCCGGGTGACGCTTATAAAAACAAAGTTGCTTTTCAACCGCACAAGAGATTTGATAAAGAGCAAACTGTATGTATTTTTGTTTTTCCGAAGAAAGTAAAGACACAACATACTGTAGCAAAGATCAAACGCCTGTGATACAAATTAAGATTCATTGATCAATTTTCCTTTCTTTTCAACTACCTCATTGCCACAGTAGGTCTAATGGGATTGAAAAGAGCGTTTTCTGAACAAAGTATGGCGTTACGGAGCACCACAGCAGTCGTCTTTGTCTGTCCATCAATGTCTCAGTATTGACATCAGGTAGTTGGCAGGAGAACAGAAAGTAAATATGCTGTTGCTTATATTCAGCAATAGTTTCGTTAGGAGGATTCCTTAAACGTCTTGCCTAGGCATGAACTGGTATGTTTTTATAGACTGCACAGTATTGTTACAAAAATCTGAAACCAAAATGGTTATTATGAGGCAACTGCTTTTATTTTACCAGGAATATTTAGGTCGCTGAAAATATACAGCTAAATTTGGACTCCTAATAAGCATTGGGAAAAGCCCCTGCCAGATTACAGTGTGCAGCAACATGTGGGGGAGGGGCGTGGCTAGAAATCTCTGTCTAGAGCCCTTTTTCTGGCATCTCGTTAAAAGCATTTTAGTGGTTTTTAAATTCAGTCTTTAAAATGTTCATACTAGGGATGCATGAGATATCGGCGCTAACATCAGTATCAGCCGATATTAGTAATTTTTTAACATCTAGGTATCGGTCTGATAAATAAAATTTGGTGGATGTTAACAACCGAAATTTATTTCCATCTTGTTGCCGTTTTTCTGGTGAGGGAGGAGATTGGTCATGTGATAGTGATGCAGCACAGGATTGTGGGAAGTTTAACCAAAGCAGAGAATGAGCTAAGTTGGCGGTAAATATCAGTTATCTCATGCCTAGCCGTGTCTGCGTAGCATCAAGAGTTTACATCTCACACTTCCTGCAGCTTAAAAATGGTTTCCCCTTTTTGTTTTATTTTTTTATTTTTTGCCATATAGGGAAAACGACAAGAACAACAACATCAGAATTACACAAGAACAACAACAACAGAATTACACTTTACCGGGATCTGTGCAATATTTGATCTTAACTGTCATGTTGTTGACCAAACTGTATATTGTATAAAACAAGTGACAAGTTGTTTGAAAGCAACAAAATCACCAATGTCTTCCATTAAGATATGTATAGACTCATGTGCGTTAGCTTATTTAGCGGGACTGTGGTGCCAAAAAACATCATAGTAACCATGCATGACCAGTAGTAATGCTTGCTTCATCAAGAGAATCGATCTGTAGGCCGAGCTGAAGCTCAAATCTGTGGAGTCCATTTCAATAAAAACTAGGGAACATTAGCCTCACATACTTAAAAAAACCACTAGGTACGTCAAATTTAGATACCGCTCTAACCTAAAATCTAGTGCTTGAGCTCTGTTTTAAGGCATGTATATGCTAGTAGGAACTATATAGCATGACACAGTTGGGATATCACCATTACAAAGAGGTGCACCAATTATGACTTTTGTATGTCTTTGACGTGCCAACATCAATTTCAATCTTTTATGACTTCTCTTGAACTGCAACATGAGAAAATATAACAGCATTCAAAATATTTTATTTCTAGCCTTCCTGTCATGATTGGAGATTGATTGTGCATAGTAAGATTGTGTATAGTAAGAGCTGTGGCAGTGTCACATTGTCTGTGAAAGAGGAGTTGCTGTATAATAGGGTTTGCAAGTATTTTAAAGTGAAGTTTAAGGATTTTAGCTCTTACCATTGTTAGAGCAGCTAGCATTACAGAAACAGCATTAATTGTGTGTATTACTCACAGAGAACATAGATTCTTACTTCAGCTCTTAAGGCTTATAGCTCAAAAGGATAAGATAGCAACCTTGCTCTACTCTGTTCAGCATTCCTGTTTTTCGCTGAAGTCTGGCTCTCTCTCGCCGGACTGCAGCTGTTGAGAGAGCTGTAAACTATGAATGAGTCAGACTACGGCTGCATTTCCATGAACCATATAATTGCGCAATTTGACATTTTGAAAATAAATTTGCTTAATGGAAACACGGCACCTTCGTGAAAGCTCTCGTTTTTCGATAAAACGTGTTTCTAGGATGAGGCGGTTTTGGCCGTAGAGAAATTGGTTTATTTTGCGAAACTGCAATGGAAATACTTTCTTCAACTCACCCAAGCCATGTGATGATCACCAACCGGATGAACAAACTTATTCAAATGTGATATTAATTGCATGTCATATTTATGTAAACTTTTTTTAATTCATTAGCATAATAGCAACAAAATTTTGCGCACATTTAGAATGGAAACGTAGCTTATGGTGAATTCGCTGACTAGAAAAAGTTTGGATTTTCCAAAGGCGGATCTCTTGGTGCACCTCTACACGTATTGATATTTGTTTTGTTTTTTAAACCACATTGTAATCTGTAAAGTTTCAACATAAGAGCCAAAAAATTTATTTGCGAACCTAGTCTCATATGGGACAATCTTTACATTAATTGTTTAGGAGGAGGACCTTAAATCCCCAATTCGGCATCTTAGATAGGTGATGCTGTTAGTCCTCATCGTGAAATTGTACAAGTGACCTCATAGTTTTGGGATTCAGAGCGTTCTATTTTAATCCACATAATTGTATTTAATTAGATTTTTTAGAAGCAATAACCTGAAATAATGCATGAATATAGCTCCAGGAGTTGGTGTTAAAAGGACTATGTTAACATCTCATTGAAAATCACCCCTTTGAACTAGCAACATGTTAGCCACTCATTTCCTTTTACTGTGTCTTTATTTTTTAGCCTCATTTAGTTTTAGTCGTTATTGAACATGAAAAAGGCATTAAATTTGAACTCTTGTAGCATCCTCGAAGACCCTCTCCTTGTCTGTGAGTTGCAGACTTAGGAATAAAAGCGGCAACAAAAAGAACTAGCCAAACGACTCTAGCGTGAAAAGCACTTTCCACGTATCGATTTGCACCGCCCATCGTCACCGTCACGTCTTCAATGCTGTGTTCAGGCAACCCTGTAATGTTCTTTCTGGTGATTTATAATCCCAATTTATGAGCAAGTAGACGTCCAGGTGATATGAATTTGTGGGTTTAAAAAGATATGCATGATTTAGCAGAATAACGAATGAATTGTATTGCATGCAATAACCTAACCTTGTAATGTGAATGAGTGTAAGTATAGAGGGAGTAGAGGGGGGGGGAGTATTATGATTTTCGGTAAAGCCACAGTTTTATCGATTAGCTGCGATTTATATATATAGGGGGAAAAAACAGAACTAAAAGAAGGAATTGGTCAGTTTCTGTGTTTTTTCTGGTGTCACATGCAATCTGGCAGTACCACTACAGTGCAGCTCTGCGATTCTTGTTCCCATGAGGAAAACGTACCAACGAAAGCTTTGAAGAGATTCCTGAAATGACTTTGTTGCTCACCTTTTCCACTGAGATGGTGGGCTGTATAGGAACTATGCACTCCAGAGGGAGGAAACGGGCATGCCTAATATGTGTGAGCCTCTTGTCTGGTTTTGTAATAAATGAATAAAAATAAATCTGTATCAGAAAAATTTAAGCAATAAACAGCAGCATGGTGCCAATTGAATTGTGTCGTTTCATTTTCGCTTTGAAATTGAGCAGCAAAACATATTTGAGACACTGAGTTAAAGTTGAAAAAGTACTCCAAGTCTTATTTTTTTAATTTAATTATCTCAAAGATTTTTTATTTAGTCATTCAATCAGATTCATAAACTAAAGCTGGACCTTAGCATCCATATTTAACGCCAACATTTACTTTGCAACCCAGTAGACTTAAAAAATCCAACATTTATTGTTCAAATCATGTGTCTAGGTTTTAAAAGGGCAGATAAAGATGTTGTATAATAGTTGCTATGGGGACACGAAGAGGCCACTTTTTGCTGCTGTTCTCCAACAGTGAGTATATTTTGAAACCTAAGTTTAAAATGTTTGTTACATTTACAGTAAAGGGATTAGTGGAGATGTATATTTTTTAAAGTAATTTCCTAGGTTGAAACAAAATGGGAAAGCATCACTTGGCCGATGCCTGTGATGCCGTTTCTCTTACAAAGGTCCCGGAAAACTTCTTAAAAGCTTTTTATCCCTTTCTTTTCACGTGTTATTCACTTCACTCTTGCTGTATTTAAATTAAGGTTGGATTTTTTTATGCCCTTACGGTGAGATTATGCTTTTGAAATAAAAATATTTTTTTTGGGAGTTTCAAACATATTACTATTAGCTATGAAATATTTTAAAAAGAAATGAGGATATCGAACTCAAATTCATTGTAAATACAATAAAAATAAAAAGTACAAATAAGTGTAGAAGTATTCGAGTGTGAAAAATTAAAGATTAATTATCAGTTTAATTCAAAGAAAGGTACATTATCAGCTTTAAAAGAACACGGAACATGTACAGCCTTACAGCATCCAGAATGATAAAAAAAAAGCTAAATGCTACAGCATCAATGACAGAACCAGTCCACACAGCACAAACTCCAAACATCTTACGAACACCACTTCTTGCTTCGACTGCTGATGTTCATGCTCAGGTCAGCCAGGTGGTTGCAGGTGTGTGCCATCAGATTCAGCTGTTGTTCACACTCCTGCCTTGCCTGCAAAGAAAAGGACAAAACTGCTGGAGGTTGTTTTTTTTTTTTTTACCAAAAATGAAGCAGTGTCTCATTTAAAATCACACCCTCACTTTACTTTTGAAGTGTAATTCGTAGGCTGCATTTCCGTCACCTTTCGACAGGTGAAATGAGCTTGTAAGAACTAATTTAACGTACTGTTATCGACTGGAAAGGTCTACAATAGTTCAATGCGAGATCAGCAGAAGGAATCTACTCAGAGTGCATGTTGGTGTGTTCCCAGTTGGTTTTTGCTTTTCTCACCTCATCAATAGTTTCCTGAAGAGGCTTCAGTTCAAATGAGAGAGAGGACGCCTTCACCATCGAGCTGCTGTCCAGAATGTAACTGCAGGTACAGACATTATTTTATTATTACTGATTATGTTTGATAAAATAGTGACATAAATAATTATTCACTCTTCATGTGAAAAGCTTGGTAGTTTGACAGACTGCTCACCAGCTCATTTTGGCTTTGTTCAGGAGAAAGACAGAGCGAGTAGCGATCAGATGCGAAGGAGCGGCGTGAATTCGTTTCCCTACGATACTGTTGCACGAACGGCATTTTAGATCGGAGCAAATGCTGAAAGGAAACAGAAAAATACAAGAAATTTTGTAAAAAATAAAATAATAAAAGAAAAGAATTATGAAATACCCTACAGATGTTGTTAAAGATGAGAGGCTGGGTTCAGAAGAGGATTCATTCAACATGGCGAAACACTTAACTGGGTAAAAAAATATATATATCTGCAATGGTACATGAACACTTGTTCAGAAGTAAAAAATGTAATTAAATTAAATGCCTTACAAGACTATTCATAGCCTCTTTATTATATTTATATTGTCACATTACAAGTAAAACTTAAATTGTAAAGTTAATTAACTGTTAAATTTTCAAATTTAAAAAACAAATCTGTAATAATCTGAATTATTTGGCATCCATCTGAATTCAACAGCTTTTACTTTGATACTAATAACCTTCAGAAGTTAAAAACAAAAAGTTTACCAGAGTCCACATAAGTGTAATTTCGTGTCAGAGTAATACTTCTTAGAAGTCATTATACTCATATATATATATTTTATATATATGAGTATAATAATTATATATGAGTATATATTAGGGCTGTATAATAATATCAATATCATGATATATATTGATATTTTCTTTCCTAGAACAAAATCGATATTCATCTGCAAGTATCGTAGCATCCAACTATCACCTTGCTCACTCACTGCTTGCTTCGCTGGGAGAGTGATTAGGTCACCAGGCTTAGAGTGATTCCTTCAGATGTTAAGGTTAAAAAGGCATCAAACTATTCAGAGCAGGTACTTGGTGCATTTTATTTACTTTACAAATACATGTAAGCTACAGTTTGTACTGTTTCAATTAAAAGAAAAAATGTTTTCTCACCACTTCTTTGATTCATTTTGTCCAGTTGTCAACTTTAAGTCTGTGTCCATGTTCAACCAGAGCCAGGTATTGGGTAGTTGGTGCTTTTAATCAGTTTTCAGTTAAATTAATTCAATCCAACTCTAACAGTCACAAAATGTCACCAAAATCACTCTGTCCCTCTAAAATCTTTCAGAAAATCCCAAGTGTATTGAATTGTATCGTTTGCAGAATATCGCAATATATATAATTTCGTGAGCAGAATATCGTGTATCGTATCGTGAGATTGTTGTATCACTACAGCCCTATATACTCACCAGTTAGCCATTTCCCCTTTGTTAACCGACTCCAGAGCGCCACTCACAACCACGTCATTGGTTACTCCTGAGGGAGATAAAAACTTACATATTAGTATAAATAAATCAGAAAGGAAATAAGCTCAAATTAATCAAAATTACTAAACTATTTAAGACCACGTAATACATTCTGTCACCCGATAAAAACTGTCATTAGCAACACGATTTCGGTGTTGTTTTTTTTTTAAATAATAGTAGTAGTAGTAGTAATAAACAATAGTTTAATCTTGGAGAATAACAGATTCTCCACAAGCAAATTTACCAACAATAACTTCGGAACTACTTGCATTGACTAAATTGCATGCAAACAAAACGTAAACAAAACCTACGCATGCACATGACGCAGTCGATGCATTTCAGCTCTCCGCAAACCCCTAAAGAGTCCGCCAGAACCGTGTTGCATTGCACACAATGAAGGGTCATTAAATGTCCCGGTTCTAATGTTGTAATCGTCTTTAAATAATCGATTCGCTCTACTACGAGGTTTTCGTCAAACTCCATTATACCCAGTTATACAGCATAAAATCTACGACTGGTCCGCGCTGCAGTGTTTGAACTAACACAGGAAAGGAGAATACGTCACATCCTCTATTGGTTTGACCGTAAAAGGCCTTTGGTACAACACTGCCACCATGTGGTGGATCAAGATATTGTTCTTTTCATATATGAATTTTGTCTTGATTTACCCTAAAAACGTTTAACACTCTGAACTAGACACTCGTCTCCAGTCACAACTTGCTGTCCTGTAAATAATGTTTTAGTTCTAAAGACGTCCATGCTATGTTAATGCATCAGAAATACCATCCTTGGGTTGTAGAGTAATAACGTTTAAATTCAATTTTTATATCACATTTTTGTATTTAAGAGTTGAGAAATACCAAAATAATCAGAATTAAATTCATACATATTTTTCTATAATTAAGCTGGAGATAGGCACCAGCACCTCCCGACCCCATTAAAGGGACAAGGGTGTAGGAAAATGAAAATGGATAATTACAATAATGTCATGAATAATGTCACCTGGATTCAATATCAGAAAACGCCAGTGATAATAAAAACACACACACAAAAAAACGGAAGAAGCATAAAATAATTTATTTCTTATTGTTTTATGAGATGATATTGTGATAAAACAATAATACAAATACATTTGAATGAGATTATTTCATTTTAAAATTAAAAATGTAGAATAATTGTATTTCACGCTTTGTCTCTCAAATTTACTACGTAGTTTAACCACGTTTGACTCTGATTGGCTGTACGTCGCATCCGGTCAACGACAAGAGCCAATCGGGTAGCTCCTTTGGCTGTGTTTTGAATCGGAGGCAATTTTAAACCGTCGGCGCGAGGAATCTGGTGTGAGGACGACCGTCCAAATAAATAAGTGAACTCACGCGCTTTTTGACGTGGAAAGGCAGCAGATGGAGATGGATTTGGATTCTATGAAGTATGCGGAGCTGCGAAGCATCGCCAAGAAGCTGGGGCTGAAGGCCAACATGAAGGTACTTCGACGTGTTTACTCCGCAAACAACGGCAGCTGTTTGCTAGCTTTAACACGACCTGTACGCGAAGTGCGTTTCAAATTAATTTCTTTCTTCGACACAGGCCGATAAGCTCCTGAAAGCCATTAAGCAGCACTATGAAAGAGAAAAGGAAAACGACGAGGAGGCGCAGGTAAATAGACAATGAACTGCACGCAGTAATGCCATACAAGCAGTCCTCACACAAAACACGGTTAGGGATAATCCATTGTGTTTACTCCTGTAAAATAATTTTTAAAGGCCCGAGTAGATGAACATGCAGCTTCAGACCGCGGCCAGGAGAGTAAAGATGATGCTTCCCAACAAGAGGCTTCCAGTCCGGCTGTGTTTGTGAACACACGTCGGGGGAGAGGAAAATGCACCAAGAGAAAAATCACTGATGCTGCTGAGGTATTGGGTTGTAACAGTGACTTGCTTTCAGATTTCTATTCTCTTTATTAAATTTCCTTATTGTTTTCCCCTCACTTTTTTCTAGGTTGGTGACCCAGCTGGATTTTGCAGCAGTGCAGGGGAGAAGAAGAAGAGGAAGGTGACCCTGGACTTGGATTCTGAGATGAATGAACCGGAGCCCCAGCTGCAGCCGGACTCTGAGGATAAAGCTCCTGTGCTAGCTGAGACAGGTCTGTAAAGCTTTTTGAGAAGGATTATAGAAACCTGGAACCAGACGTGGACTGAAGAAATTGTAAACCAAAATGATGTTTTGATTTACGAGACACAGAATGAGGTATTTTTCCCTTGATGGGGTCTGATTCCCATCGTCTGGTTCCCGTACAGAAAAGGCGCCGAAGGTGGCAAAAGGCGGCAGGATCCCTCGTTACCAAGGTCTCCAGCAGAAGAGCAAGACTTTGTTGAAGCCCACGACTCCTAGTACGTTTTCTCTTTTGTTTTCTCCTCCCCTAATTCACTGTTCTGATGGACAAATGAGAAGCAATAGCTCCTTCCAAACCCTTCAAGGTAACGGTTGTGAATTTGATTTCCAAACCAGACTTTAAAAAGCTCCATGAGGCCCAGTTCAACAAGATGGAGTCCATTGACTGCTACGTTCAGCGGAAGACGAAGCAGATGGAGACGTACAAAAATCCAGTCAAAGACCTGAAGGTGATTGATTAAATCCTATTGGTCGGTTTTGAGTTGGAAAATTTGGGGTGTAAATGCTAAATGCACACTACAGTACAGTACCAGTAACCAATTGAACATGTTCCAGTTTTGTTGCATTAGAACCACAAACTTTGACGTATTGAGATTATTGTTTCTGGTGGCTCCACATGGAAGGAGAATCCACCAATTGAAATCAGTTCAGAGTGACTGGATCTCAGTCAAACCTATTACAATTTTTAAATAAAGAAATACTTTAACGCGTTTTCAAACGAGAAACAATGGCCACAACTAACTATTGTTTTAGTAATTGATTGTTCTGATGATTAATCAATCAGATTTTTTTTCTAATTTGCACATTCTGCAGATTTACATTTGGCCTCTTGCACTTTTTTTGTTATGTATTAGAAATGCATGAAAAAATGGAAGGAGGGGCTTCTTCAATTCTTTTTTTTTTTTTAAACAAAAAAATACATATATTTAATTGCCTAAGATGCAGTTATGTAACATTTGAACTTGGACCAGGTGAAGCTTAAACAATGCCACTTGGGTTTTAAATGGAACATATTTACAGACGAATGTTTTTATCTTAAATGCAAAATTTGTATAAATTTGTACAGCTTTGGCTTGATTACTGCTCCCAGTATGTTTTTCAACTTATAGCCTTTTGGAGTCTGTATACTCTAAGAATTAATTGATTACTCAATTAGTTGCTGATTAGTTCAAGAATCGACTCATCATGATTAATCGTTTCAAAGACAGAGAAATGCAATATTCTCTAACTTCGTTCCAGTGAGAAATATAGGTTTGTGGATGTAACATGGTAATCATGTGCGTTTACTGAGGCCCTTTGTGGCTCTGTTCATCAGTGTGTTTGTGTCCTGCAGAAGAATTCAGCTCGTGTCACCATGTTCAGCCCGGCCCCCAGCAACAAGACGCTGGCCGAGGAAAAGCGTCGCCACACTTTGCTCTCAGCCAGCAAAATCCCTTCAACAAAACCCGCACAAAAAGAAGAGGGTCCGTTCAGACCCTCTGTCCTTTCCGCCCGCAGAGTCAATGTCCGGTGAGCCACCTTTGACCTTTCTCTGGTTTACCAGCATAAATATATTGGACCCAAGTATATATTTAACTTGCATTAAAGCCGACAGTGACTCAAAATGATTTTATCTAATTGAATGCTGTAAAAAATCTCTGTAGATTCTCTGAGGCCACGCTGGATAACGAGTTCAAGAGGTCCCTGGTGAAGACGCCAGCACGGATGTCGCCATGCGTCGCCTCCAGTACCCCACAGAAACCGACTACAGACGCAGGGAAGCCGACTGCCCCCAAGTCTTCAGCTTCATCTGTCCAGAAAACTCCAGGTAATTCCAAATTTCACTTTGTCAGATGATCTGGAAAACGAGTAGGCCTCCTAAAATTGGAGTATTATGAAAAAGTAGGGTTTTTTATTTGTTTTTGCTTTTTTTTTTCTTTGGCACTCCTTTTAAAAATTAAAACTCAATTTATATAGATTTATTAAACACAGTGGAACATTTTGAACCTTTTATTTCTTGTAGTTTTGGCGACTCTGGCTTATAGAGGATGAAAGCTCAAAATGAAGTGTCTTGGAAAATAAGAATGTTGTATGACATCAATAAAAAGATATTTCCAACAGAAATGTCAGGCTTTTAAAAAGTGCCATTTCTGTGCCCTCCATAGTCGGTTGGGGCTCGTTTTGCTTGAATTGCTGCATCAATGCAGCGTGGCACTAAGGCAATCAGCTGGTTCTGCTGAGGTCATGACATCGGCAAAAGTTATCGTCATCTGAGCAAATCGATGTATCGCAATACAGCAGAGGTTTTACACAAGGGCTGAAATGATTAATCTGATTAATTGTCCAGAATTGATTATTGAAGTTGTCAACTAATGTGTGTAAATCTGTTCCACCCAGAACTACTCAAGTGGCAGATTTAGCTTCACCTGGTTCTATTTCTGTAAAAGGAATAAAATAAAATTCCACTAAGCACCTTCTGTTATTTAATTATTAATTGATTAATCCAAAAATATTCAACAAATTAGCTGTATGCTGTGTTTGTTTTAACCTTTGATACAAATGATTAAGCGTTCGCTATAGGAAGACTGCATTATTGCATTTTAGGCAATAAGATGAAGAAAAAAGCTTAAGTAGTTAAGTGAGAAATCTGCAAAATGTACCAATTGCTTTATCCAAGTAAGACATACACTGCTAAATTGTTGCAGCCCTAATTTACACTCCTAGTTTTCATCATCTGTCAGTCATGATCATCAAATAAAAAGAAATGAAGGCTGTGTCTGAAACGAGTGACAAACATTGAACCATTTTGAGCTATTGTACATTTTGAAGCTTTACTTGTAGATGTCTGCAGAATTTTAAAAAGGCATCCATCTTCCCTCCTATTAAAGGACCCTTCATTTTCACCGGTAACACGAGTGCTTTAGGAACGCCTGGAACCCAAAAGAAACCTGCCTTCGACCTGAAGGCGAGTCTGTCGCGTCCCCTCACCTACAAGCCCCATAAAGGTACTGACCATTCCTCTAGGCCTGTGAATGTGGCTCAGGACGATTTAATACTTGCCTAAATACTTCATAGGTAAACTGAAACCTTTCGGAGATGCCCAGGAAATCACAGCGGTAAACAAGTCTGTGATCGCCAATCCTCGCCAAGAAAGTTACAAACGGCCCAAAATCCAGTCAAAGTGAGTCTTAAAAGAATTTCTAAAAATCTTGTGGGGTTTTCGTGCCTGATAGTCTGATAGACTCTACATTTTCAACTGCTCTGTCAAATGATCCCAATGAGTTGAAGATCCTGTTCACATCCTCGCCTGTGGCGGCGCTGCACCACAAACGGAAGGAAATGACACGAAAACCTATGAAGACACAAGGGCAACTCATAGACATAAATTATTTCATGTCTGATGCAACTTCCATCTTCACAAAATAAAACCAAAAAATGGAGTAGCGTCATTTTGTTGTAGGATTTCTCTTTTGTCTTTGGTAAAAGACTGACCCATTTCTCCCGCTAGCGCTGTTTTGGTTATACTTACCCAGAATGCCCTGCGCTGTAGTCCTTTTCCTGTTTTTTGAGCGTTCTCCAGTCTGCCTGGCAATTACAGATGCGTTCCAACCCGAGCCGAGGGTTATTAGGTAGACTAGAGTTCGTCATCTTAGTCCGCATCAAAAGCGGGAAGTGGCATTCTGCGCAGGGCATTCTGGGTAAGTAAAACCAAAACAAATCCAAGTTTTGACGCTAGTGGGACAAAATGGCTGGAGGTCAAATACCTACGAAGAAAGAGAAATCCTACAACTGCTCAAATCTGACGCCGATCGCGTTTTGGTTACATTTTGTGTCCGGCGTCGTCTTCTAAGGTTTACATGTTTTCTTTAGCGGTTCTTGTTGCGGCGCCACCACAGGAGAGGAGGGGAACAAGTTTCTCAAATGGTTTGACTTGTTCAACACGGCGTAGCGTGGAAACGAACTCATGCAGCTGGAAATGTAACAAATATTGCAAGCTTAGTCTCTTATCTATCCAGCTCCTCCTGATGATGATCTGTCCTGTTTTAGGGAGGACCGGCGGACCAAACAAATGGAAAGCCGGAAGCAGAAAAAGGAGAACCTTCGCGGGGCGAGGAGAGGACTTGTGATGATGTAGACGGGGTCATTCTTCAAAATGACAGCCCATGGGAAAGCATGACGAATTTTAGTGTAAATATTTTGATGTCATAGGAAAGTAGAAAAGCTCAAATGTTTTCCTCCAACCTGCTTTATTTGTAGAGATATTTGCTTTAAAGCTTTATTCAGGCAGAGTTTCAGGTTCTGCCTCTTCCTGCTCCCCTCTTTCCGCCTGAGCATCCTGGAAGTTTCTGTCTGGCTATAAGGAATGCGCCAAAGCTTCAAAAACGTGAGCTGGGAGCTTCCCTTTCTGGTTCTGGTCACCAGGTAGAGCCATTTCTGGGGACGCCCCCGGCTGGCTCCCGTTAACATGCTTGGAGTCCAATTCGGAGAGCAAGGCGCCTCCTGGTTTTCCAGAAACTCATGTTTATATAAACTTTTAAGTTTTATATGCTTTATTTTTTACATTCTTTTGAGGGAAAACATTTAATGGCCCAGAGAAAAAAACAAAACATCAGATGCTTGACATGTAAACCCTTTTCTTAATTGTGATTTATTATTGAATTTTGTAATAAAAATAAAAATTTCCATGAGGAGGAAAAAGAGTTTAATTTTTGTGATAATTCCTCTACAGGAACATTCTGGTTCCTGTAGAATAGGAAAATATTTCTATATTTTACACTTATATTTTCCAATTAATCTGTTTAAAGGCTGACCACAATATATATATGTGCTATAAATTTATGGCTTATTTTGAAAACTATTTACAAAAGGATGAAAAAATTTAAATTCCTGGGTCTTTCTGGTGTGAAATGTTAATGTATTTTTATTTTACCAAGATCATCGTTCTAAATGTACAGATGGAGAAAGAACAAGTCAAAAGTCTTGTCACAAGTCCTCATGTCCTGTTTGAGTGCTGCGCTGTGGGAACTGTCAAACTTCAGGATTCCTCTTGTACTTCTCGTAGGCAAAGTCCTCAGTGTGTGCGTAATCTTTGCACACGCCAATGAAATCGATTTCAAGCTGGAAGGGACCATCTGCTTTGTCTCCAAGAGTAAATCCAATGCTATTAATCTGTAAAGGAATTTGTAGATTTTATTTTCTTTTTAAATGTAGTTTGTACCATTTTAAAGTTGAAGCTACCTTGTCCAGCCAGAGCGCATGCTGGTCATCTTGTATCCTCCCCCGATGAGCCAGGAAGAACTTGGAGAATGGGATCTGGAAAGAGAATCAGGTTCAGTGACTGGCCCAGATCATCAAAATCAATATTTGGATATAAAGTTCAACTGCTGTTAATACTTTTATGCAAAGTTAGAAATGGATATTTGGTATATTGCATCAATCGAGAGCAAATTGGTTATTGATGGCACCAGTTTTGTTGAAATATGCAGTTTTAAGTTGATTCATAAACTGAAAAATAATCACATGCAAGTATCAAAATTGTACAAAAACCTTTTCTATGCTTTGCTTCTACAATGATAAAGATCCATTTTTTTGCTAAATACAATTTTAGATTTCTAGTTTAGAATTGAGCAAATAAAATAAGAAAAATGCACAAATTGTGTTATTGTTATGGCGACTTCCTGAAGGCGGAGCGTCAGAAGACAGAGGCCCAAATTCAAGGCGAACCATTTCAAAGTCAAATTTCTTTCAAGTAATATTTGACATGCAATATTTTAATAACTGCAGGTAATTTACTTGATTATGCTTTAAAACACACAATAACCCCTTTTACAATATTTTTTGTGGCCCTGAAGTGCTTTCAACTTAACAATTTTGGCCCAAAAGACTTTGTACACCTCTGACTTCAAACGTTGCATTTTATTTGTCCTCCTTACTTTCACATCTTGCCAGTATGGTCCTCCTCTGGTGTACAGGAAGTAGTTGTACATGTCATCTTTCTGGTGAGTGTAGTAGGTTTCTGGTACGATGTTGATCATCCAGGCCGGCCGTCACCCCGGACACGCAGGTGGAGGGTGTTGAAGCTGGACCAGTCGTGGTACTTCTTCCTGTCAAACGAAGCCTAGAGGAGAGGAAACGTTTCAGCTTGTGGTTAATCACCCTGTGGACCTAGAAGTGATGGAATCATCAGAGACGCAGCACTCAACCAGAGGTTGCTTGGAGCGCATGGTGCAGTATCCACTGTAACGCGTTTCCCCGTCTTTAGGAGGATCAGAGCAAAGCGTCCCGTACAGAAGGCAGCTTTCATTGTTCCTTCCGACCTTCAGATAAATCTCGCTTTTGCCTCCGATCTCCCTGTCGCAGGAAATCGTCCACTCCTGGAGGCTGTGGGGGCCCCTGAACTCCCACAACACCTGGTTCTGCTCCAGCATGTGCTCGATGATGGGTTTGCCCATCGGACCAACGAATGGGGCGAAGAACTCCTCCTTCAGCAGCTTGAAGTGCCTCTTCATGCCCTTCAAACCCTTATCGAGGTCGAACTTGACCCTCCACCAGGGGGGCCTGTCCTCTCTGGGCTGGCCGGGCCGCCGGTAGCCCATTTGGGTCAAAGCTCTTCTGGGCGCGGCGAGAGGCGCGACGGAGCGCAGGAGCCAGCGCAGGTCACGAATGGAGGACAGGAGCCCGGACACAGGGACGCGGGAGATATTTGGCAGGGACATGTGCAATCTGGATGAGTGTTGGGAAGGATGACAGGAAATGGTTCCAGTAAGTTGGAGACACAGAGAATTACTGTCAGAATTTAATGTTTTTATTTGGCATACATTAAACCAAGAAAAGCTGATTTGAAGTAAATTTTTATCGATCCAAAATATGTGTGAGTTGTTTTATATGCACTAAGCTTATTTTTATGCATTTAGTAATTAGCATGACATTGGCATGTCTATGTCTCATCTGAACTAGTTATTTATATAAGCCTTCACTTGCATAATAAAAAAAAATTTTATTTGTATAGTGACATTTACTTTTCTTGTATTATTGTGTACGTTTATTGCTGGTTTCTCAATTGGTGACTGTTATTTTTATGACTTTATTTTTGGTGTTTTTATGATGTAAAGCACTTTGAACTGCCTTGTTGCTGAAATATGATATACAAATAAGATTGATTGATTGATTTCTTATAGTAAATTAAATAAACAGACTTGTAGTTCACTTTCCACAGTTTCTATGGCTTTGCACATGACACTTTTTCTTCTGAATTTTGTTAGTAAAAACAGAAACGAAGCCTTTAAAAGCCAGAGATTAACTCTAAAGATCAATGTTGGTAATAAAGTACAAACTAGAATCAAGTGACATCCTTTCTTAATGTTTTATTTGTGTTCTTTTCAGACAAATATTCTAAGTTATTCCCGGCATCTACTGTTTGGTCAAATTTTCCACATCAATTCCAGTGTTTTTTTGACATTACAACACAGAACGAGGAAAATCTCTAATATTTCTATTGATGAGGTTTAAACCTCACAAAGGTTTTTACTGAGAAATGCATAAAGCTTAAGGCAAAATGTCACTAGGTTGTAGATTGAGTCAAATTACCACGACTTTGTGCTTTTGTCCACACAGACGAACCTTTAATCAAAACATTAATAGCAGCGCATGCTTCCTTTTATATGACTACATTTAAGCGTAAGTAGATTGAATTCAAGCGACTCTCATTTAAAACAGCCCTGCTCTTCTGATTCCGTTCAAAATAACACTGGCAATAAACAAATATAAGATAATTCAAATCGTTTAACTGATTGCAAGTTTGCAACCAAGTTAATTTTCATAAACTTTGCAATTAAATGCATGCCATCTGATCACTCTTCTCAGCAATCTGAACTCAACGGAAACTCACAATTTCTGCTCACCACCGGTATTTTTCCTGGAACACAAACATTTGCAAACCTGTCATGTATGAAGGAAAATGTATTTTTCGCTTACTCTATCCGCGTTGTAAGTGGTCCAACCAGAAGCCGACTACATGAACGGAACGGACAATACAATAAAACAATTCAACACAGGTATTTAAATGCTACAATAGCCACGATTAAATTAAAGGTTGAATGTCCGCACAGGAAACACTATCTGCGTACATACTAGAAAGCTACGTTCAGAATACTTTCGACGACAACCTCTAATAAATGAGAACTACAGTGAAAGTCACATGGTTTTGCAACAGCAGCCTTAGTAGTTCTTGAACATAGCTTTGTTGCACTTTAAATTCCCGTCCTGACTGGCGCACTCACTAACCTTTAGTTCCCCTCTCTGTACTCAGTGTCCTTTTGTCCGTGTGTTTTTTTCCTATCACAAATATTTTTTTAAAGCTTTCAGAATATGAAATGAATAGAGTAAAATTACACATTTTGTGTTATTTCCTTAAATCTTTCCAGTATATAAAAGTTCTTGGTGTAAAGCCATTGTGCGCGCATGCTCCGTCCTGCCTTTGAACCAAGAAGACAACTAGCATCAGCGGCTAATCTCAACCGCTTTGACGACACAGGCGCAGCTAGCAGGTTAGCCGCGTAGCAAATCATGGTGAATGTTAAGAAGCGGAAAGTTCGAAACGTGATTGACTCTGACTCTGAAGACAGTGCTAGTGATGACAATTTAGATCAGGTAGGTCCCAGATTTTCTCCTTAAATTGTCCCCAGCGGTGGGCTCTCTTAAGTAGTCAACAATTTTGATGAAGCTAGCGGATGCTAATGGGCTACGCTGTGTTTGGCCTCGCTTGAACAAGCTGATAGTGGGCCTGTCTCACTTGTCACCTTTGCGTAAAATAACGCTAACCTCGTCCCTGCTGTGTACATACATCATATATATCATAAAGCAGAAAGTGCTTTGGGCTCTATGTCCGTCTTGGAAGCCTGTCCAGTCTAGCAATGGTTGCATAATGCCAGTAATCATGCAGTCTTATGTTACCGCGCCATACACCTTCCTAATGGTTTCCAGTCTTTGGCTGCCTGTCTGTGTCTGCGCGCGGACGAGTCGGGGTGTTTGCGTGTTTACGGACTGGAGGGGAACGTGGACAATGTTCGAATTGAAGCTGTTACGTAGAGATTGGTTTGGTTCAGCATGAACACTATCTCCTGGATGACGTCATGGGCTCAGAGCTGAAGTTCTATTTCGGTGATGTTGATAAACACGCGCTGGCAGCCGAACGTGACAGCGCGAGAGCTGGACGTTCATGCTGAGAATCCCTACAGTTACCGTGTGTGTTACTTTTTAAAAGCAGAGAACTCGCGTAAAAAGCCGTCATTTTTTTTTTTTTTTTTTTTTTTTTAACCAGATTTATCCTCACACTGGCTTTCTAAATGACTTTGTAAATCACAGCGGGGATAGGAATGTTAGCAACGTTCCCTGTCACAGAAAATCAAATGTAGAATTGGTCAAATAACTTGCATTATACCAGTAACAGGCTTGTGAACATGAATACAGCTGGAGCACTTTGAAACCTGAAATACTGCTGTGATTCAAAGTACATCAACATCTATGAAAGTTTGTCAAAGAAATGTGTAATTTCTATAAAGGTTAGCTGTTGTCATGAAATATGTAAAAAAAAAAAAAGTTCTACTTCTCTGTTTTAGTGGTTGAAATACATGTCAGTTTATTGGAGTTTTAAGTCTGAAGATGAGGACAGTGATGACAAATATTTGTCCTTCATAAATAGTTACATTTGATTTCCTTTCAAAAATGTTTTTCTTTTACTTTTATAATTAAATTTGGAAGTTAAAATAAAAATGATTAATTGTGTGTAGAAATCTCATCTTTCATAATAAATTGTCTGATTATTGTTATAGATATAAGTTTTAAAACATTAACTGGCTATACACAGATGAATAATAAATTGGACTCTGTCCAGAAGGCACCGTATGAAATAATATCTGTCTATAGAGCCAAGTCAGCAGTCAAATATAAATAATTGACAGTGACCAGCAAGCAAAAGCAGAATTTTATTTTTCGTGGGCAGTGATACGGTGCAGGGTTGGTCACATCCAGACCCATTCTACCTGCTTAATAAGCTTTGAGCTTTCTGCTGTGCAAAACTGGTATGCAAATAGTTTTTTGTAATGCTGACGTATTTATTCACTTTAAAATAGATTTGTTTGCTCTCATAGAGAGTACGATCAGCAGAGGTATCACATTTCTACGTTAATTTACGGCCAGCTTAACAGATTAACTAGTTAATATCTCATTGTGCTCATTTTATTTGATAAAAACATCGGAACGCTACTGCATATCTATTAAAACGATAAATAAATGGTATCAGTAACCTTGTATCTGTAATAATGAAGTTATTATCAGTGAAAATTTTTATAAATTATACATTTTTGTAAAGTGTAACAAAGTGCTTCGTGGTGGTTAAAAAAAAGATAAACAAACATGAAGTCTTGAGAAAATATTAAATTAAATCAATTGACAAAATGAAGTCAAACAAACTAGGAAGAACTGAGTAATTATTTAATGAGGAAATGCGAGAAAAATTGTTTAATCAAAAAAATAGACAAAAATAAAGCTGTAAAATGGTAAACTTATAAAAGTCAAAAACATTTTTGATTAGAATAAAAAAAGATGGAAATGCCGAACAGTACGATTAAACAATGTAATTGATCAAACTGTTATCAATATTGTAAATAAAAACGCATTTCTTCAACTTAAATGCTGGCCCTTCTGGCTTTTAAAAACTCTAATTTTTCATTCGTGTTAAAAGTTTTCTGGCAGATATTGTGAAGTGGGGCTGCACAATTATTGCCAACATATCGTAAATTGAATATCAGTTTCCGCAGCATTCATATCACAAAGAACTGTTTAGAGAGCCATAATTGTTGATTAACGTATTCCAGGTGTTTTGAGCTTATATTTTATCTGCTAGCGTAATATTTAGCCAGGTTGACTGAGCCTGATGCTAAAGGCTAAAGGTCACAGCCATGGAAACACAGATGAGGAAGAGAAAAAATAAAAAATTAGGCATGCATCGCAGCTGATATAGTCAAAACTATTTGCTAATATTCTGCGGCCATAACAATAAGAATAATGAAAACCATGATTATAGCATTTATAGCAAGAGGTCAGATCGGTGCAGGTCAACTTAAACTGCTATTCAAAATTTCTGGATTTTTTTTTTTTTTCATATCACTCGATTGGCTAAAATTGCAATGTCACTTTTTCATTCATTTGTATGCTACAGAGTTAGCCTCATTTTGCCAAAAAGGTATTTCTGCCATAGATTTGGTTGCAAAATCAGAGAAAAGCACATATATCTAACTACTGCTGCTACTAATAATGATCATAGTTATCGATTAATCTGTCGGTTTATCTGTTCTGACCATCTATCACATTAATGACGATTAATGCTGCAGATTTTTTATTTTAGCCTTTTTTTATACAACACTAGAAATAAAATAATTCAATTCCTTTTGTAAATGAAGGAATTGAATTATTGCTCTTATTGAGTTTCAATAACGACATTCATTTAGCAAACTCTTAATCTTCTGTAGCAAAGGATGAATCTGCAGATGAAAACAATAACTTCTAACATCCACATGTGAAAAGCTCAGCTCTTCCTGCTTGACTTAACATTAATACAATGTAGGAATAATCTGTTAATTTTGTTTGATTAATAATTAGATTTCTTTAAATTGATTGAACCAAGTGCCACTTTAGGAGTTGTGTTTAGAAAATATTTGCACACAAAAACGTTTTTTTTAATCTTAAATGCAAAATGTATGCATTTTTCATTCAAATTTTTCTTAAATATTGCTTTGCGTATGTTGTTTATTAAACAAATGTCCATTTTTGAGACTACGCTGTAGTTAACGGTTATTCAGTCACTAAATTAGTTGACGATTCATCCAATTAATCGCTTCAGTCTAACTTTGTTCTTTTAGCTAATTGTTGAATTAAGTTACAAATTTAGAAAAAGTTCTTGAGATTTTATTATGACTATGATTTTATTATGTAAGAATAATCTGTTAATTTTGTTTGATTAATAATTAGATTTCTTTAAATTGATTGAACCAAGTGCCACTTTAGGAGTTGTGTTTAGAAAATATTTGCACACAAAAACGTTTTTTAATCTTAAATGCAAAATGTATGCATTTTTTATTCAAATTTTTCTTAAATATTGCTTTGCGTATGTTGTTTATTAAACAAATGTCCATTTTTGAGACTACGCTGTAGTTAACGGTTATTCAGTCACTAAATTAGTTGACGATTCATCCAATTAATCGCTTCAGTCTAACTTTGTTCTTTTAGCTAATTGTTGAATTAAGTTACAAATTTAGAAAAAGTTCTTGAGATTTTATTATGACTCAAGATTTAATAAAGACTAAAGTATTGACGAACGCGTTCCGTTAAGCTCACGTATTCCCAGTATTCATTAACGACTGATATTTTTGCTCTAAAATGTCATCTTGTTCTCACTCCTGTTAGTATTTTTTTTATTATTATTGCATCAGGGTTTTGCATACAACATAAACAGCTGTCCTCTGCGTTTTCCCTTCAGGAGTTGCTGTCCTTGGCGAAGAGGAAGAGGGTGGACTCAGGCGAGCAGGAAGAGCCTGTGAACAAACCAGCAGCGTCCTCAGACTCCGAGACGTCCGACAGCGACGATGAGGTAAGGCAGCCGGACCAGAACCCGGTTGTTTCCAGCTGTAAAAGCATGAAACACCTTAAAGTGAGACGCGTTTTTATTTATTTCTTTTCTTCTGCGTTTTAGTGGACCGTGGGCGGCACCAAAGGCAAAAAGAAGGTTAAGCCGGGGAAAGGCTCTGAAAAGAAGAGCGCCACTAAAAAGAAGGTCAACAAGGCCACGGCGTCCGGCAGCTCCGATGGAGACAGCTCGGCGGACAGCTCCGCTCCCGAGGAGGGTAGGACGCCGCAGATTAGAAAATTCGCCCACACGGAAAGTCCAGAGGTTTTAAGAAAACACGAACTCCAGGTTACATATCACCTGGTGTGTCAGGTGGCTGGGATTACGTGACTCACTGTTTTATCTCTTTCATCCCCGCGGCGGCGGCGCAGAACGCTGGTTTAGGATGACGTTGATTTGTCTTTCATCGCATCGACTCTCTTTTAAAACAGAGTGAAATTCAGACGAGAGATGCTACAGTTTGAGATTTGGTCCAACCACTTTTGAATCCTTTTGGAAAAACGATATAAATGTTATCGTTTTTAAAAACGTTACAAAATCTAATGGCAAAGTACATTTTCTCTACTTTGCTTAAATAAAGCAACAATTTTAACTCAGCAACAGCCCACAGTAGCTGTACTACCAGGAACCTGCAAATTGGAATGTCATGGTAACGAATTTTGTCAAACAATAAATTGTCCCAGAAGTCATTGCGATAAACGGTGATGTAGTTGTTTTGAGATTGTTTTCAAGGAATGGTAATGACATAATAATGCAAAAAAACATTCTCAAAATAATAAACTTGAAATTCTAATGAACATTTAACACTGAAACTGGAAAATATTTTAAAAAATCCGAGATAAATAAAACATCAGAATTAACAAAGAAAATCAATTAAGTCTCTGTAAACAAAGCGTTCCTTAAAAAAAGGGCCTAATTGAGACCAACTCTGGATTATTTCCACACAAATTAGATTAACAAACTCAGCAATTTTACAACACAAAACGTCACACAATACAAAATCATGAGACCCACTCATCAGATCTGAACAAACTGAGGTACTACATATTTTTTCCCCCTCAGGCTAAACCAAAAAGTCAGAATAACGACTTGACAGCATGTTCTCCGTTCCCCGTTTCCTGCAGGCGAGGTTTCAGACTCGGAAAGCAACAGCTCGTCCTCCAGCTCCGACTCGGACTCCTCCGAAGACGAGGTGTTCAAAGACGGTTACGACGACGACTTGATGGGCGACGCTGAGGACCGGGCGCGCCTGGAGCAGATGACCGAGAAGGAGAGGGAGCAGGAGCTGTTCAACAGGATCGAGAAGAGAGAGGTGCTGCGGAGACGGTTGGTGATCCGCATCGGCACACGAAGCTGGGCGTGTGGAGCGTTCCGTGCTGCTGTTAAAAAAGTCCTGATTTCAGCTGATTGTTTGTTTCGAAGGTTCGAAATCAAGAAGAAGCTGAAGACGGCAAAGAAGAAGGAGAAAGAGGAGAAGAAAAAGAAGCAGGAGGAAGAGCAAGAAAAACGGAAACAATCTCAGGTTCAAGACACTCAGGTGGTGGGTCCAGATTGATAATAATAAACAGACCTCCTGTATGTTCTACTTTTATGGGTGATGCTAAAGCTACGCAGTGTATGATCCTCTTTTGTTTGTTTTACGAATTGGAAAAAATTCATTTGTACCAACATTGTTCTTTTTTGTTTTCTGTTTAATTGCTGTTTACGCTCCTGTCCAGGTGTCCATGTCACATAACAAGGAGAGGCGATCAAAACGTGATGAAAAACTGGACAAGAAGTCCCAAGCCATGGAGGAACTGAAAGCTGAACGTGAGAAGAAGAAAAACAAAACGGGTGAGTTTCATCTGAGGCTTTCTAGCGGTAAATTCGGACCTTGTTACCGGGTCTGGGCGATGTGGACTGAATATTTTTTATCATAATATTTTTGTGGCAGTGTTGTGATAACGATAAAAGTGGCCATAAGAAATGATTTATTGCTAATTTTTTTAGGTAACCCTGTTGCTGTTACTCTGACACAAACACAAATACTTCTTTGAATCGAAAACATACCATTTTTAAAGTTATTGATATTCAGTGATATTTATTGATGCTCTCATTGAACAAGCTGGGCAGAAAATGACAAAACTAACAATCCCAGCAATACGGGAGATTTAGACATGAATTGGAGTGTGTTACATCACGATAAATCCAAATTCTTCTCACAATAAGAAACGTATCACGATAAATGACAAACGATTCGATACCTCCACAGCTGAACTGCTGGCCAAGCGAGAGCCCCTGAAGACGAGTGAGGTCTACTCCGACGACGAAGAGGAGGAGGAGGAAGACGACGACAAGTCGTCGGTCAAAAGCGACCGGAGCTCGCGCTCGTCGTCTTTCGACGAAGACGAGTGAGTGTTTTCGGTTGCGAGACGCTCGTCCGCCTCGAACGTCTTCGCACAGATTCTCAAACCTGTTCCCCCGTCCACCAGGAAAGAGGAGACGCCGCCGAAGTCGCAGCCCGTCTCCCTCCCAGAGGAGCTCAACCGGGTCCGTCTGTCCAGACACAAGCTGGAGCGCTGGTGCCACATGCCCTTCTTTGCGAAGACGGTGACCGGCTGCTTCGTGAGGATAGGTATCGGGAACAGCAGCAGCAAACCGGTCTACAGGGTGAGCTCTTCGCTTTGGTCGCTCTTCCACTGGACTCCGACGTGCAGCTTCGGAAGCAAAGTTGTTTTTTTTTAATGTGCGTTCTGTCCTCTCTTAATGTCTAAAGGTTGCTGAAATTGTGGACGTAGTAGAAACAGCGAAAGTTTATCAACTTGGATCAACACGGACAAATAAGGGATTACAGTTGAGGTAAAGTTTTTGGAAAATATTTTTTAAAACATGCAGCAGTTTGCAAAAGGCTGATGAAGTTCTTTCATATTTTGTCATGTTACAACTACAAACCTCTGTGATTTGAATGACGGTTTTCCAAACGTTTTACATGCACAAAACTCAAAAGTTTAACGTTTATTTCTATTCAGGGATTCCTGCTGTAAATTGCAAACAGGACTTCATAGGTCTTAATTTCAGCTATCGGTTTCTTCTAAACCACATTTATGGTTTATGGTCCATAATTGAATTGTTCTGTTAAGACCTGAGAGGTAAGACTGTGCAGCTCCCTCAGAGTTAACACAGGTTTATATTTTTATTTGTTGAAACAGCAAAAAATTGAAACTTGTTAACCTTTTTTTTTTTACCTCTGCTCCCATTTGCCTGCCAGTTTAGTGTGAAATAAACAAAATGACAATAAAATACACTGTTTGTGGCTGTAATGTGATACAAATGTGCAGCTATAGAAGCATAGGATTATGCTTCTTATATTATAAATTATATATATATATATATTTATAAATCAACCATACACATTTTTTGATGAACCTTGTTATTCTGTTGTCCTCATCGCTGTGAATCTCCTCCAGGCATGGGGCCGACACGCGGGTCTTCAGACTCGAGTTTGTGTCAAATCAAGAGTTCACAGAAAGTGAATTCATGAAATGGAAGGAGGCGGTAAGCGCTTTTGGAAAATTTAAACGAGCTAATTTGTGGAAATGGATGAAGGAATTGAGACCCTTAATATGTTTTCTGCACTTATTCTTTTTAATTTTTTTTGTCTTGCAGATGATAGTCGCTGGGATGCAGGTACCGACTCTAGATGAAATCACCAAGAAGGAACAGTCAATCAAAGAAGCTATGAATTACAAGTTCAACGATAAAGACATAGAGGATGTGAGTCAGTTTTCGCCGGTGCTGACGGATGTTCGTTTGGCGTCTCCTGCAGCGGACTGAAACGCCCCGCCTCGCTTTTCTCTCCACAGATCGTCAAGGAGAAGGACAGGTTCCGAAAAGCGCCACCTAATTATGCCATGAAGAAAACACAGCTACTTAAAGACAAGGTGGAGTAAAATTAGAAAGAATCATGTGCAAATTTTAATTCTAATTATTATCTTCACAGCTACCTTTGACTTTTCTTCTTTTTTTTTTCCTTTTCTTTTAACTGAAGGCTATGGCAGAAGAAAATGGCGATGGTGAGAAAGTAAAAACTATCCAGGATGAGCTGAATGAGCTTGAGGAGAGAGCTGAAGCACTTGACAGACAGAGGACCAAGAACATTTCAGCTATCAGGTGAAATTACAATGAATTAAAATGTGACGGATAAAAAAGTTAAAGATTTCCAAGATTGTCTTTTTAAACACTCAGCAGTCCACCGTACTTGACACATTTTCTGTCGCTAGATGTCTTTTTTTCACTCTTTTTTTAAACGAAAGCAAAAGAAAACTTGAGTCTTATTAAGCCAAAGGTGGCAAATATTTAATCCACATGACAAACTAACTTGTTTTCTGTTCTCCAGCTACATTAACCAGAGGAACAGAAGCTGGAACATCGTCGAGTCTGAGAAAGCACTTGTGGTAAGTATCCAGCTTTTAGATACTCCGTAAAAATTGATATTAAGAGCTCAGCAAATGACAAAGAAGAAAACAAAACAAAGTTGCTTTAGTGCGTAATGCTGCTGCACTGAACATTTGAAACATTTTACGTGGTTCAGGAGAAAATGTGTTTCAACTATTAAAGTTTAATTTCTTTTTTCTTTCAGGCTGAAGGACAGAACTCAAAAAACCAACAAATGGACCCCTTCACTCGAAGGCAGTGCAAACCCACCATGGTGTCAAATGTACGATTTCTATAACAGAACTTGCCGTCTTTGATATTTCACCTCATATTTCTATCTAAGCCTCTTAATCTGACTTATAAAAATGATGAGTGTATGTTAGAGCATTAAGATATTTTTTGATGATACATGTAAGATTTTGCTGGGGTTTTTTCATTTTATTTTTTTATAAATGAGCAATGGTAATACAACAGGCTAATCTTTCCTGGTTGATTAGTTAGGCTATCTGCTGGGGTAGCTAACTCCCAAAGACGAATAGCTTCTCTTTAAAACAAGCTTTTTGTTCTGTTTAATTTCTGGAACTGCCTTTTTTTTCTTCTTCTTCTTCAGGCCAGGGATCCGTCGGTCCATGCAGCTATTCTTGCTCACCTGAACCAAAAGTATGGCTCAGGGTCGGGAGGTGCAGATCCCGCTAGCACAGAGAAGAACAAAGTGGTAAGGAGAACTAGAAATCATGTCTTTTCTTTTTCTCTTGAGGAAATGTGATTACATTTTCAGTTTGTTAACTTTAAGTGGGACTTGTTCAAAGGCTTTATCCTTTAATCCAAAAGGAGTTCAACTGATTAACATTTTTTGTTGTTTTAAAACACAGCATCACATTTCTCATGATAAGTCTAGTCATGTTATAATAAGTAGGGAGCCATCAGAACCTGCCAAGCTGAGCCAGACATCTGAACCTTGACCTCTTTTTTTTAATCTGTGCTCATTTTGCTGCAGGGCCCAGCAAACCCTAAAGACAAAGATGTCCCCAAACCAACCACTGACCTCTCAGAAGACTTGTTTAAAGTTCACGATTTTGATGTTAAGATTGACCTACAGGTCCCTAATGCAGGTGAGACGGTTTCTGCTGTTTGTGGTTTCAGATTGTATTTTTATCGTGATTTTAGGCGCTCGGTTTAAAGAGCAGCAGTCCGCTTTGTGAAACGTCCAGTTAGTCTTTTGGGTGAATGTCTCTGCCAGTTTTTCATGTCTTGACACAAACATTATTCTCCATTTCAAGTCATGACACTGATTTTTAACTGTGGTAACCTCAGGACTTTGACTGTACCATCTAACACATTAATATACTTCAATCTGAACCATTCCATTGCATCCCTTTCTGTGGGCTTAGGACCGGCTGAAGCAATTAATCGCATTAATTGTGATTAATCATGATTAAAATGATTGTCAACTAATTTAGTAATCGATTAGTCACTAATTTAGTAATCGATTAGTGACTAACTTAGCAGTCAGAGATGTAATTAAGCTAGAACTGAACAAAATATATACATATATATTTAGCATTTAAGATTAATAAAAAAATCCTTTTGACTATAAATATGTTCTACCCAGACCTCTTCGAGTGGCATAGTTTTAGCTTTGCCTGGTTCAGGCTCTATAAAACAAATCCCCCCAATTAAGCACTTTTTGCTATTCAATTATTAATCCAGCAAATAATCAACAGATTAGCCCAACACTGAAAAGATCAAGCTTTACAGTTAGAAATAAGTTTGAATTGTTTTTTGTTAGCTGCAGACGCATCATTGGCTACAAATGTTAATTTTGTCATTTAAAAAAGCTAATAGTCATTTCTTTCTTTGCATCATGTCTAATACTGTGTAGAAAAGACTTGAGATTAAATGAAAAATCAGTAGAAAGTTTCACTTTGTTTATCCGATTAGTTGATTAATCATCAGAAAAATTGATAGATTAATCGATAGATTGCCAAACCGATCTTCATATCCTCTCTTCCTGCAGAAGCTAAATCTCTTTCTGTGAGCTCCAACGCGCTGCCAGTGAAGGACGGAGCTCCTCGCCGCTCCCTCAACCTGGAGGACTACAAGAAGAGGAGGGGTCTGATCTGATGGGGCAGAGCTTCACGACGAAACCACATTGCATGTGCTATAGGTTTTTCTGAGAAAGGGTATATGTGTTTGAGTGAGCGAGAGAGAGCTGGAGAGAGAGGGCATGTGTTGGTGTGTGTGTGTGTGTGTGTATATGTGTGTGCGTGTGAATGAGTGAGTCCAGGAGAATGTGTGTTCATCCAAACAGGAATTACTGATGGAACAAATGCAACAAGGATCATTGTTGGAAGAAACATGTTTAAATAACTGTTGTTCTTGCATTAGCCCCAAACCAACCAGCTGGTTTACCGAGGAGTTGCTTTTATTTTTCTTTTTGCTTTTTATTTAACCTCTTTTTTTCCCCCTCCCACTCTCATAAAGGCAGCACATTCGGATCATTACCTTGGATAAGGACACTATCTTAGAAGACTTTGGGTTGTTGTGTTTATTTTTTTATTTTTTTTATTTACTGGACATCTGATGAAGTGGTCAAGCTTGCCCCTTTCCAGCAATCAGACAGCGTTGTGAACCTTTTACCTGCCATAAATGTACAATCATCTGCAGCCCCCCCCCCCCCCCCCCCCCCCAGCAGTCCATCCTGGAGTCGGAACAAGTCTCATGGGTTCTGCAGCGTAGACGATTACAGTCCGATTCGACCACATCCGCGCCAAAGCAGATGAACTGTTTGGAAAACACGTGAGCTTGGACACTTTTTAGGTCTTCAAAAATAGATTTACAGAGGAACTATTTTTCTTTAGCCTGGTTATAAAGGTGAAGCTTCATTTCTCTTATCTTGTTTGGGTGTTCATGGCACTAACTCTCCTCCTCCTCCTCCTCCCCCCTGCTGTGAACTCCCAGAGCAGATTCTCCATATTATCGATTGTGTCAATAGTAAGTTCTTGTATTGATGTGGCATGCCATGTAAATATGCATTTTCAAGTGAGTGCGGAAAAAGAATAAAGAGGCACTGTTTCATATCTGTCGCGTCCGTTTGTTTGCTAATACTGAGCGCCAATATCGATTCATTCAAATAAAAATATCAGACTAAAATTACTATAGCCTAGTTAATTATTCAGTTGATAGTATTATTTATATTAAACCATCTACTGTTTTCCCATTCCTTTCCACTAAAGTGCTTCTTTTGTTGTTGTTTTTGGTATTGAAAAGTAGTTGTATGTAACCTTCCAGTCATTAGGAAGATGCTGTTAAACAGTTTTGTTTAAATAAAGCTTCATTCTGAAAACAAAGTCTGACATTTTTAGCGCAAAATGTGATTCAGAAACAAAAATGATTAAAAAGAAATACTGGGAAAACCTTTATTATGGGTATTATAACCCAGGTGTTTTATTTTAAGTAACCTATAGCAGTTTGAAATTAATGGATGAAACTTGTTCGACTACATGGGGCGAACAAGTTTCGCCCCATGTATCTTTACACTAATATCTTTTAGTGTAAGGATATTAAAATTTAAAAGGCAGCCACTGACTAAAACACATCTAGTCTGAACCCATGCCAACTTTAGTGCTTTATAACTTATTTTAAAATATGTCAAATGTTGTTCATCGTGGTGTTTACTACTATCTGATTAGTTCGACTCTTTGCTTATTTTATTAATGCCATCAACTAAATTACAGTTTGTTTTTAAATAAAACTTTTAATATTAGAAATAGAGTACACTCAAAATACATTATCAATAATAAACATTTCCACTAATTACAGGAGGACTTAAATAGCACAATGGAGAGATTTAAAAAAAAAACAAGGTTATGAAACATCAATAATCACAATAACCAAAAACCTAGTGTTTATACTATATAGTGCAAAATACGAGTTCAATAAGAAGAAATTAATATTTAAAATGTATTCAGTTTAGATCTTAGCAGTCAAATGAACATAATATATACATATTGAAATGGAAACAGGACACTAACACTTTGTGATTTTATGTATCTTCTCAAACATTCAACCCAAATATCTGAGTACAGTTTTTTTTTCTTTTGTTTTTCTTTCATTGTTTTTTGTTTTCTTTTAGTTTACTTTGTATTTTGTAAAAACCTCAGTATTGCAAATTCTTGCTTCATTACAAAGTGGTGTTAGTATTGTCACTGTATGTTTCTTAAAGGGGTAAAATCATACTACCCTTGGTAGTATGATTAAAATGAGTCCCTCTCCCAATATGGCGGATGAGTTGACGTGTCGCTGTAGCGACCTGAGAAAGTGGGCCATTTCCTGGAGCAGTTCCTGGTCCACGTATTGAGAAGCTCACATTATATCCTCTTTGACAGATAATGACATTTGACTATGTTTATCCAACGGGATGTTCCCTTTCATGTCTAAGCAATAAACCTCGACGACTTCCGGGAGACTGGAAACCTAGTGAACTTCGACTTTTTATCACACGGTACGTTTGAAAATTCATATTTTTTAGCTAGTTAGCCTGTTAGCATTAGCTGGGATAGAACTCTCAAGTACAAGTTTTATAGTTTGTGGCACTGCAGTTAATGATGCTTCTCATCGTAACTGTTTTCCCCTTTTAATGTATTTCTGTCAGTTTTTATCATTGGAACTTACCATATGGAAATAGGCAAGGATGTAATTGGTTAGCATCATAGCTGTGGGAGAGTCGTGTATTACCAAGAGTTCTGGATGAATTGCTTTACTCTGTTGTAAAAACTTGAAAAATCCTTGGCTAAGACACTGACGTGTTTGAACTGTTTGTCATTTGCACTTCTCTAGTTAAAGTTTTTAATTAATAAAAGGACAAAAATCTGCATTATATCTAACATTAGAAGATCTTGACACTGCCTGTGTTGGTGCAGTTAAATTATTTACTTGAACAAGTATTCAATCTAACTGGAACATTTTGCAACCATTAACTCAAGTGTGCTTTGTTGGATTTTAAAGTGATCATCCTACACAATAAAGAGTAAAAACATGAAATGAAAGGACAGTGATGCACAGGTTGAAACATTTTTGCATGAAATCTAAAAAGGGTAGAGCGCTTGTATATTTAGCCCCTGTACTATAAATCTCCTGATATAAAATCTAGTATGCCTCCAGTTGAGAATCTGTCTCAAGAGCTGAAACGTTGATTTCCATAGCTGCTATACATCTGACAGAACGTGAGCTTGTACTGGGGTGAAACATTTCACTCTCTAGATGTGCAGATAGATGACTGTACAAAATACTGACTCAAGATGGGCTGCAAATACAAATGCGCACCACACTTTTCAGATCCTTGGTTGTAAAATGCGTCATTTTGTGTTGGTCCAGAAAAAATATGTTGAAGATTTTTTTTTAAGTGAGAAAAAGAAGCTTTTGACTAAATTTGGCTGATGTTGATTTTAGTAATCGATTAATCTATCGGTTGTTCTGATGGTTATTTGGATATGAAATTTATACTTTCTGTAGTTTTTTTAATTAAACTACTTAGGCGTTTTCTATGCAAGATTAGACATGAATTCAAAGAAGGAAATAAATAATTAAATTCTTTGATTAGAATAAGAAAATAAGCATTTTATTGCCTAAAATATAACAACTAGTGTTATTGTATAGTATATAGTGAATATGAACCAGGTGAATTTAAAAAGGTTTATCTTAAATTTGAGATGTGTATATACATTTTTGTTAATTGCTGTTCATATGTTGTTTCAGCAAATGGCCTTTTTTAGTCTAAATACTGCAGTTAACGATTAATCGATTACTAAATTAGTTGACGATTATTTGAGTAATTAATTAGTCTTAATCAGTCCTATTAATCGTTTCAGCCCTAATGCTGAGTCTTGCTGTCTCTGCTTGTCGTTTCAGGGTGCAACATGTCTTGGTTTACTGATCTGGCAGGAAAAGCTGAAGACTTCCTGAATAAGGTGGACCAAGGAGCCGCTACCGCCCTGAGCAAAAACCAAGCTGCGGGATCCGCCTTCTCCTCGCCCTACGGAGAAGAATCTGCCGTCACCGACTACGATCCCGCTGCGTACAAGACGGAGAAAGCTGTGACGCACCATGGCTACCCGTCCTCTCGCGACACGCCCAGCTACATCTCCGCTGCGGCCGGCAACGTCAAGAAATCCAGCGCCACTCTCCTCGCTGGGACAGCCAACGTGCCCAGCAACCCCTCCGCTTCTGGCGTCTCGAACCCCGCCAAGACCTCGGCAGGCTTCGTGAGGCCCAAAAAGAGCGAGCAGGATGTGGACGACGACATGCTCTTCGACTTCCTGAACAGCTCGGACCCGCCAGACAGCGGCAGCAGCCGGAGGGATTCGAGGAGAGAACTCGCGAAAGCTCCAGTTATGGAAGTCCAAAGCCCAACGCCTCCGCCTTCTGTTACCCCTCATGCCAACCTCTCGGCCCCATCCACACCCCCTTCCACCCGAGGGGTGTCGAGGGCCTCAAGCATGAGCTCGTTGTCGGCGCACAGCATCAAAACCTCGGAGGAAAATTCTGCTAAGGAGCAAAGTCAAGGTTGGAGCTTGGGATTTAATATCCTCAATGATGAGAATATTTAAGATACTTTAAGTATGGATGCAAACAACTAAACAACTTACAATTATTTGCCAGTGAACGGTTTATTAGATCAAAATGAGTTCAGATCGATTAAGTAATATCGTCTTAGACCGTCTTTTAGTGTTGCAGATTGGCCGCCAACCAGCAGAGGGCGGCGCTTGTCATCCTTAAATGGAGCCAGGTGATACGGGAACAAAGATGGCAGCGATATCGCTGAATGGGAAAGAGAAACAGTCCCGCAAAATGCACTTCATGCGGTTCTGTTTTGAAATATAAACACTCAAACAAACTCCTTAAGTTGTCACCTTGTTAGCGCTCATTAAGATGAGCTGCATGATGGAGCAGAGTCAACTTCTCCTTCAGAAATTACTGATTTGCTACGGAGGCGAGGATGCGATTACGCTTATCGAGTATCGGGGACAGTTTAGATAGAGGAAGATTTCCGCCAAAAAACGTCGATCTCAAAATATTTTGAGATTATTTGTAGAAATGTTCGAGAAAAATTGGAAATTTCCGAGCCTCAAAAGTCAAAAATTATTTCCATGCTTTTTCTAGAAACATTTTGAGTCTTTTTCTAGCAAATGTTCCAGCATTCAACTCAGAAATTTCCTTGTTTTAGAAATTTTCTGAAACTTTTTCCTCGAAATGTGCAACTCCTTTTTTGCTCTCTACATCAAATAACTTGGCAACTCTAGTTGGAGCTCAACAAGGAGTCTGCTGTTGTTAAGTTAACAGCTTCAGTTCTCAGTTGTTATAACGTTTTTCATCTTTTTTTCCTCTGTACCGCAGACACGCCCGAGAGCTCAGACTCTGGCCTGGCTCCGCCGCAGGAGTCCAGCAGGCAGGAGCCTGCCATCCCCACAGAGGAGCCGCAGAGCCAGATCCTGTCCAGCCTGCGCCTGGAGAACCAGCTGCTGCGCAACGAGGTGGCCTCCCTCAACCAAGAGATGGCCTCGGTCATCCAGAGGGCCAAAGACTTACAAGACGGTGAGTTCAAATACAAACAGCACAGAAACTGTCGACGCGTCTCCCGTTTTGTTTTAAAAAATGTGGTTTCTTCGTCTCCCTCCAGAATTGAACCAGGCCCGCCTGCGCGCCGACAAGCGGAACTCGGAGCAGTCGCAGACCGACCGCACGCTGAGAGAGCTTCGCTCGCAGGTCGACGACCTCACGGAGGCGCTCTCTGCCAAAGACGGCCAACTCGCAGTCCTCAAGGTCCGACTCGACGAAGCCGATCAGCTGCTGAAGTCTCGCAGTTTTGCACTGGAGGAAGCGCAGAAGGAAAAGTCGAGGTGCTGCTTTGGCGCCGCTGGTTTAACATCAAACTCGGTTTGATTTCAAATCCTCACCGTGTCGGGGAATTATTTCCTTGATTTTCCTGTAGAATAATGCAAGATCACACAGAAGGCAGCAGCATGCACTCCCAAGCTCTGGAGAAGATACAGGAGCGGCTGCGGGAGGCGGAGCTCTCTGTCAGGAGGGAACAGGACAGCTACCGGCAGATGCAGGTGAACCTTTTTCGCTTGTCGAGTTTAACGAATAGAATTAAAAAAAGCCCGCCGACACTAAACGGCGCTCTGGTCCTTGTGAAGAGCGAGTACGCCGACCGGCTGGGCAAGCTGGAGGCCGAGCGGCAGACCCTGGCAGAGACGTTGACGGCGGCGGAGCGCCGGGCGGTGGAGGAGAAGGTCAGGGCCGACGACCTCCAGCAGCAAATGAAAAGTGCCAAAGCGGCGGCCGAGTCCGCCAAGCAGGAGCTACAAGACTACAAGCACAAGGCTTCACGCATCCTGCAGGTGAGGCTCGACTTTGGCCTGGAAAGAAATCAAACAGTGGAACGCAGCACCTCGGCCTGTCACAATAAATAATAAATCAAATGATAAATGAAAAGAAACTCAATATCGTTGATTTATCGTTTTTCTCTCTTTCTACAAAAACTGATTTTCAGTTTGGTAATTTGGTCTCAACTAGTCCCTTTTTTTTGAAAGTCAGTTTTGTTTACAGAGACTTCATAATTCATTTCATTTGTTTTTTTTTCTGTTGTTTTCAGTCAAAGCCAGGGTTTAAATTTAACTGTGAAACTGTCAAAAGACTGGAAAATCAGAGTTTACCTGTGCTCTCTATCCAATCTATCTGAGCTTGAGCTATTATTTATTAGACTTGTAGTGAAAGGCGAACATGTTTGTTAGCTGTTAATTATTAACGCAGAGTGCTAAATACTAACGCATGCCACACTTTCCAGATTTTAATATGTAAAAATATATTTTTTAAAAAGTTTCTCTCAAGAATTTTTGTCTACTTTGTTAGTCATTCACATAAATCATAATAAAATACCCCGAGGTTCGTGGCCATAACTTGACTACGTGGGAAAAGTTCTGCAAATGCATCAGAGCATCTCTGCTTCCTTTAGGTTCCTCTAAATCATTCTTGATTCTGTTTGTCTTGTTTTGTTAAGTCCAAAGAGAAGCTAATAAGCAGCTTGAAGGAGGGCTCGGGTCTGGACGTGGGCGACGGCGGGACCATGGCCGTGGAGATGGAGGAACTCCGTCACGAAAAGGAGTTCCAGAGAGAAGAGATTCATAAGCTGCAGGGGCAAGTCGGCACGCTCCGGGCGGAAATACAGGCGAGTTCTTACATCTGGCGACAAGAAAGGCTGCTAAGTCACATTGCTTTTGCTCAACGCCCGTTCATTCCACACAGGATTTGGAGAACCAGGCGCTGGCGGAAGCAGAAACATGGCGGGAGCAGCAGGTCCACCTGCAGGAGCAACAGGCCTTACAGAACCGGGCCAAGCAGGATTTAGAAGCCGAGGTGGAGCGCTACAAGCAGGTAAAGGCGGCAGTCGTGACAAAACGGTATTTGTTTGGGCGGGAATGTTTCGGCTAATTGTTGGTTACGGGATGCAGGAGCTGCAGTACCTTGAGGACGAGCACCACCAGGCCAAAATCAACCTGCAGAGCCGAATCAAAGACAGAGAAGATGAAATCCAGAAACTCAGGAATCAGGTCAGAACCACTTTAAAGTCACAGAAAGTATTTTTTTAAAAAAACCAACGGATTTCAGATTGTAAGTGAATGAAGGATGTTTTATTGACAACTGAGAACATGCTCCTTCCAATTCACCGGTACTTCTTTTGAACTCTTTTATTTTATTTAAATTTTTTTAGCTGACCAACAAGACTCTGAGCAACAGCAGCCAGACGGAGCTGGAGAATCGCCTCCACCAGCTGACGGAGACGCTGATCCAGAAGCAGACCATGCTGGAGGCCCTGGGCACGGAGAAAAGCTCACTGGTCTTCCAGCTGGAGCGTCTGGAGCAGCAGCTGAAGAGCGCACAGGGAGGCCAAAGCGGGGGCTCGTCCATCAACATGAGCGCCCTGGAGGGTCCAGGTTAGACGATTTGTTAGTTTTTCTTTCAGTAACAATAACTTTGACCACTTTTTAGTCATATTTAGACATAAAACAGTAAAAATCATTTGTGATTTTTTTGTTTTTTTTTCTGGGCGGTTAGGAACGCGTCAGAGAAACACACCAGTGTTGTTCAGCGATCAAGACAGTCCCGGTGTGTACGGAAAGGTCCGGAAGGCAGCCAGCACCATCGACCGTTTCAGGTGAGCCTTCATCCTCGTCTTTACAGTTATTTAAATTTTTCCTCCATCTTGACAACATTTCTGTTGCCTGGCAGCATAAGACTGGGGATCTTCCTGAGACGCTACCCCATGGCCAGGCTTTTCGTCATCCTTTACATGGTGAGTCCTCACTTTAACACTGAGCGTCGGTGAACCTGTCACAGGAAGCAATAAATCACATGATAAATTAAAGTGAGCGCATTTATTTCCATTTGCACAATAGTCTTCAGAGACATGCTTCCTTTTAATATCGTTGTAAAGCCGCCATTTTGAGAGATGCTGCAAAAAATTTGACACCCAGTACAAAGTAGTTTGTTTGCGCTACCTGCCCCTTTTGCCTGTTATCCCTGTCTAAGCTGAATAATTGATTTTATTTTTTTGTTAGTTCTTTTTTAAATGAAATTTTGGTTACAGATGCACCAACCTGTTTTAATTATTGCTGTTTTGTTTTCTTTTTATATTTTGAATATTTAAAATCTCATCGTGTTTCAGTGTGTATAAGTTTTATAAATGTTTTTTATACATAGATTTTGAATTTTTTTAAGTGGGTATCCCTGCAATAATAATCGATATGATTATTAATATTATTAGTTGAAAATGGTCTCAAAACAACAATATTGTTGGTTTGCCACAATAATTTATGGGATAGTTTATTGTCCAACAATCCAATCCAAGTGTTTAATCAAAGTTTTTTGTTTTTTCTTTTTCTTCAGGCGGTGCTGCATCTGTGGGTCATGATTGTTCTTCTAACTTACACACCAGAAATGCATGGCAGCCCTGACGGGAGATAGAAGACAACTGGACATTTCTAGATTTTCTATGTTCCTTCAACGTAAGGAAGCTGCTGGAAAATGGGCCCTGGGACCTGACTCTCCCTGTTTTGCACACACAATGCTACGAACTGAAGACATTTCCTCGCATTTCTTGTTGGTTTCTTGGGCTGATGGTTGAAAACTGCATTGAGTTTTAAACTAAATACAGAGTGGTTATACTGTGTTAGTTTTGTTCTCTATGTTAAACTTTCCTTCCGCTGTACTCTTAAGAGATTGTATGTAACACTATGTAAAAAAAATAAAGGGTTTTAATAAATATGTAAGAAGAGAAAACATTGCGTTATTTCCTGGAGATCCCTAAGTTCACCCAAACCAATCTTTCTGGTCATTTTTACATTTTGTTTTGTTACAATCACAAACCCTCATTCGTGAACAAGATCCCCAGATACTTAAACTCCTCCACTTGAGGCAGAACGACCCCCCTGACCCGGAGAAGGCACTCTACCCTTTTCCGGCTCAAGACCATGGCCTCGGATTTGGAGGCACTGAGCCTCATCCCGGCCGCTTCACACTCGGCCGCGAACCGTTTCAGCGAGAGCCGCAGATCACGATCTGATGAAGCCATCAGGACCACATCATCCGCAAAAAGCAGAGATGCGATCCTAAGGCCACCAAAACGGATCCCCTCAACACCTCGGCTGCGCCTAGAAATTCTGTCCATGAAAGTAATGAACAGAATCGGTGACAAAGGGCAGCCTTGGCGGAGTCCAACTCTCACCGGAAACGAGCCCGACTTACTGCCGGCAATGCGGACCAGACTCTGACACCGGTCATACAGGGACCTGACAGCCCGTATCAAAGGGCCCGGTACCCCATACTCCCGGAGAACCCCCCACAAGGCCCCCCGAGGGACACGGTTGAACGCCTTCTCCAAGTCCACAAAACACATGTAGACTGGTTGGGCGAACTCCCATGCACCCTCCAGGACCCTGCTGAGGGTGTAGAGCTGGTCCAGTGTTCCACGACCAGGACGAAAACCACACTGCTCTTCCTGAATCCGAGGTTCGACTATCCGACGGACCCTCCTCTCCAGGACCCCTGAATAGACCTTTCCAGGGAGGCTTAAGAGTGTGACCCCTCTGTAATTGGAGCACACCCTCCGGTCCCCCTTTTTAAACAGGGGGACCATCCCCCCCGGTCTGCCAATCCAGAGGAACTGCCCCCGATGTCCATGCGATATTGCAGAGTCGCGTGAGCCAACACAACCCTACAACATCCAGAGCCTTAAGGAACTCCGGGCGGATCTCATCCACCCCCGGGGCCCTGCCACCGAGTAGTTTTTTGACCACCTCGGCGACTTCGTCCCCAGAGATTGGAGAGCCCAACCCAGGGTCCACAGGCTCAGCTTCTTCAACAGAAGGCATGTTGGTGGGATTGAGGAGGTCTTCGAAGTATTCCGCCCACCGACCCACAACATCCCCAGTCGAGGTCAGCAGCACACCATCCCCACTGTAAACAGTGTTGGTGCTGCACTGCTTCCCCCTCCTGAGACGCCGGATGGTGGACCAGAATCGCCTCGAAGCCGTGCGGAAGTCTTTCTCCATGGCCCCGCCAAACTCCTCCCACGCCCGAGTTTTGGCTTCAGCGACCACCCGAGCCGCATGCCGCTTCGCCCGCCGGTACCCATCAGCTGCTTCTGGAGTCCCACAGGCCAAAAAGACCCCATAGGACTCCTTCTTCAGCTTGACAGCATCCCTCACCGAAGGTGTCCACCAACGAGTTCGGGGGTTGCCGCCACGACAGGCACCAACGACCTTGCAGCCACAGCTCCGATAAGCCGTCTCGGCCATGGAGGCACGGAACATGGTCCACTCAGACTCCATGTTCCCCCTCACGAATGAGGGAAGAAGGGAGTTGGAGATCGACAGGCGGATTGGGGCGGCGTCTGCCGTGAAGCGGGCGCTGTACCGGTCTGTCGTGGTGAAGAGAGAGCTGAGTCAAAAGGCGAAGCTCTCGATTTACCGGTCGATCTACGTTCCCACCCTCATCTATGGTCATGAGCTTTGGGTCATGACCGAAAGAACGAGATCACGGATACAAGCGGCCGAAATGGGTTTCCTCCGCAGGGTGGCCGGGCTCTCCCTTAGAGATAGGGTGAGAAGCTCGGTCATCCGGGAGGGACTCAAAGTAGAGCCGCTGCTCCTCCACGTCGAGAGGAGCCAGTTGAGGCTCGGGCATCTGGTCAGGATGCCTCCTGGACGCCTCCCTGGTGAGGTGTTCCGGGCACGTCCCACCGGGAGGAGGCCCCGAGGAAGACCCAGGACACGCTGGAGGGACTATGTCTCTCGGCTGGCCTGGGAACGCCTTGGGGTTCCCCCAGAGGAGCTGGAAGAAGTGGCTGGGGAGAGGGAAGTCTGGGCCTCCCTTCTGAAGCTGCTGCCCCCGCGACCCGATCCCGGATAAGCGGAAGAAAATGGATGGATGGATGGATGGACAATCACAAACCTTTTTTGTATTTTACTGGAATTTTATGTAACAGATAAATGCAAAGCAGCCCTTAAATTTGAAGTGGACATATTTGTATTTTCCAAAGATCTGTGTTGTAAATTTGTATTTATTGCTGCTGAGTCAAATATTTATTTTAAGAACCACCTTGAAACTACACACAAAGTTTTAGCTAATTCTTTGAAAAGTAGCTAAAATTGAGTGTTAATTTTGTACTCAAATGAATATTACTTTTGAATGGTCATTTGAACATGAATATACTTTAATCTAAAAATATGGAACTGTAGCTCTGGTAATCGGAACAGGTTGATAAGTAAAGAGTATTAATAGACTTGAAGTTTTTGATTGTCAAATTCTAAGAAACAATCCCAGTTCAAAACCTGGGGAAAAAAATGTAACTTTGGAAAATAAAACAAATGCATAACCGTGCTGGATAATTTAACCAAAAGAAACTTTTTTTTTTTTTACATTTCTGGAAGTTTGCAGATTGTTAAAGGTAGATACCTATATTTTCCTGATATGGTTTGCTTTTTTTATCTGGTGGCCATAGTGTTTTATAATGATTGAACAGCATACAGTCCCACCGTTGGTTCTCAAACTGAATCACATCATATTATTATTTTAATTAATTTCTAAAAATGTGTTCTTGACTTATTTCATATTTTTGGGTCATTTTCAAGACTTATTTGTTGGTTTAAGTTTTGTTTTGCTTTTAATTGCCTTAGTAATTCGGCCAGTCGGCCAACAGGGTCATATTATATTATATCATATCATATTATATTATGATGTAATTTTTATTTTTTATTAATTTCATTTGGCAATAGTTGAACCATTTTATTTCACATCCTGTTCATTCCTGCTTTACGTCCGTTTGTTGGTCCTCCACTCCAGTATCCCATCATGCATCGCTTCAGACCTCCGTGTCCACGTCAAATCTGTCAGCAGAGCAGAGCTGATAATGGCTGCAGTTGAGGTGGCACTTTTAGGTCTCCATACTGCTAAAAAAACTCTCCCACTTATGACTGAAACTTTCCGCAGACAACAGCGACTCCAGCAGAAACCGAAATATAAAAGTAATAGCTGTGTTATTCTGCTATAATGCCTCGTAACTCGCTTGTCCTCCCAGATTCCTTCAGGCGACCGAGCAGCTGTTGTTAGCCGGGTTTAGTGTTTGCTAAAAGTGAGCAGTCAGGAGTGAAGCCGCCGCGTTTCACACCCAAACAAGTGGATTGTAACACCACCGGTGTAAATGTCAAGCAGAGTTTATAGTTTAGCTTACATGTCCGCTCCGTCCTCGGCGTATTTCAGCTCAAACCGTGGCTAGCTGTCCGGCGCCCCTCGGACTGGTTCTGTTTTTATTTGGTTCTCAGCCTCTCTGAGGATGTCCTCCTGGCTGGGTGGACTGGGCTCCGGCCTGGGCCAGTCTCTGGGACAGGTCGGGGGCAGCCTGTCATCGTTCACCGGGCAGATATCAAACTTCACCAAAGACATGCTGCTCGAGGGAGTGGAAGAAGTCGGAGGTAAGTTACAGTCCATGCTTTAGCTTCCCCTCTATTTTGTCCCCATTACCATTTAGCACACCAGTAGCATAAAACACATTGGTACTGTTCAGTTTAGATGTGTTCAAATATGTGCAAGTATTTATATTCATGTGTCTTTATGTTTGAGCACTGTATTTGTACCTAAATATTAGGGATGTGCCGATCAGGTTTTTTTCTCCCGATACCGATACCGATCACCCCTGAGGGCCGATCGCCGATTCCGATCCCCGATACCGATCACATAATTATTATTTGTTTATTTTTTATCATAAACACTACTGTTACATTATGTAGAAAAAGGAACCATGAATTCACCTTAATTTAGACAAAAACTTGTTTTTAATAACTTTTCCAAGAAGAAAACTAAACAAAACAGGCATTGTGCAAATTGAACTGCTATCAATAATACTATCTTTAACAGACTGATAACATATGAAGATTGTGAAGAGGCTAAATAATGCAAAGAACCAAAATAAAACCTCTCAACATTGCCAAAAAATTCAAGTGTAAAACTTAACATTCAAAGGCAAACACAGGATCCATTACAATAAACAATCCAGAGTTACTGAATGAAAACTTCCTGTTAGCATAGCGGCTAGCTGGTTACTGCTAGTTCTGATTGGCTGTTTCTGATTGAGCGGAGTAATTATGCAGAACAGGGAGGAGATCGATTATTTTTTAGAGATTATCTGTCTCATGTTAGGACAGAGAAAGTTTTAATACGTATGTAAAATGTATTTTTTTAGTTAGATGCTGCAGCTTTAAACAGGTTTGGTGAGAGTCTCTACCAGGTGGAGCAGAAGCGGCTCCGTGTCAAATATTACTAAATATTAAATATTACTACCTGTAGCGTAGCAGCGGTTCAACAGCAGAACCAGCGTCTTACATCGCAGCTCCAAGACTTGAATCATTTAGCGGGTTATTAGTTTAGCTTTCTGACCGTCATGCTAATCCAGGTGAGTGTTTGTAGCTCCGCTGCTTTACCTACTGTCTGATCCTCCATGTCTTTTTACTGCACTGAGCCTCAATGTAGCCAAACTCAGTCATTGTTTTTATGCCTATTAGCTTCGTTGTATTGATGCATTTTGACCTGCTTCTATTTTCCGCCGCAACACGCAAACGGCCCCATTCACTCAGTGTGTTATAGATACACATGACTTAGGATTTGTTGCTGTGCTTTTGCGCTGTGTGAAGGAAAGACGAGACCAGCTGGACAGACAGGCTGGGAAATGAGATGCAGGTGATCGGTATCGGTAACAGAGCCAATGATCGGCCGATCCCGATCATCACCGATTTCACGGAAATCGGCCGATTATGATCGGTGACGGATCAATCAGCACACCTCTACTAAATATTCATAATTCTTAAACTAATTTTGCTGCATTTTGAATATTATGAGTAGTCCAGGTAACATAATCTAATCCTCAATAAACAGCAGGTTTTCCCCCAGTGTATTATAAGCCTGGTGGGTCACCAGGCTTTATTTATGCCCCCACCAGGCTAAGCATCGCTTATTAAAGTCTTTTTAAAATGTTTGCATTTTTTAAGACTTTATAGTTGGTGTTCAAGCTTTAATCTTCCAGTAACGTGTAATTCTCAAGTGAAATTTTCAAATTTCCTGTCAACATGAGACATTTTTTAACTTATTAACGCAACAAACCGCTGGATGAATGACTGACCTGCCACCCCAACCAGCGGGCTTAGCAAGTTTTCTGGGGGAAACCCTGACATGAGGTTTTTCACATCTGAGGAAAAAATGGCTACCTGCCTCCTTGACATGTTACGTCTGCAACTTAATGCAGGACAAATTCACAGAAGACGATCAATGACTAGAAACTCCACCCACTGAATAAATGTCAAAATAACACTTGGATTATTTAAAAATGTTTAGTGTCAAGAGTTGGCTAATACTGCAAAATATTAGATCTATATGTTACCTTTTCTTTTCTTTTACTATGAATATGCCCAGCGCTTTATAAAGCAGTAGATTATCTGCATAATGCTTCATGTTGATTGATCAATGACTGTCAATTCAATGGCTCCCATTTTTAATAGTCATATTTTGAAAAAAATACAACATTATTGAAAATGTCATTTATTTCAGTGAGTCATAGTGAAGCACATTGTTTAGATTAAGTCCACACAGACTGATGTTTTAAGCCTCTACTTGTGTTAATTCCTGGGATTTTCTGCTCATCGCTAATGAAAACATGATGATTAAGATTAGAATATTACATTAAGTCAATGGAAAAACTTTTTTTTAATACAGAAATGTGAGTTTAATAAAATAAATAAAATTAATCCAACTGAAAAAGAAGGAATTGTAAGATTATCCTCATTCGTGCAACAAAGCACTCGACCAAAATCTTTACCCGATATTTTGGAAACTTGGAACAAAATACCTGAAGGAAGTTTCAGAATATGACATTTAAAGAATAGATAGAAAAAAAATATTTTTAGTGAAGAAAATCAAGGAAAAAATAAAAATCCAAAATCAATCCTTGGCTTATTAATTAGTGCATCACTACTGAGAAATTAGATGGAATTAGAATTTTTGAACCCTTCATCATTTTGTGAAATCTGTAGTTTTGGTTTTTTTTTTTTCCTCTGACAGCTTATCATTTAAAGTTATATTCTATAATCTTTAATAACTTACTGAAACAAAATGTGGTTTTGTGGATCCAATAAATAAGCCATTCAGTTTGTTTCTGTTAGATCAACAATCTGTTTTTATCCATCGCATATAAGATTCATCCGACTCCAGCTGGAAGTCAGAGAAATGTTAATGGAAACATTTTGAAATGTAAAGTCTCAAGTCTTAAGAGAAATAAATTAGAAGTAGGAATTGACAAAAAAAAGCATGTGGTTGATACAATATCATTAGATGACTTGGTGAACTGACCTGAGACCAGTAAAACAAGACAAACCAAATGTTTGGGATTCCAGCAAAGGATGAAGTTCCTGACCTGGTTTCTGCACAAACCTTGTTTCTCAACCCAGATGAGGGTTTTAACAGGAAATTATTAAATTTATAAAGGATACATCAGTTTAGTTTAGATTATATTTTCTTTTTAAATCTTGCATGCTTCATGTTAATTAGATTTAGTTAATTATATGTAGGTCAACATGCAATTATATTTGATATTTGACAGATTCTTGTAGACTGAGAGGTTTTTACAATCTCTTTATTTGTGGAGGCTTTTATATGTACTTTCTCTAAGTGAAGACCTCACATCTTAGGTTGTTTTTTTGGGTGATATATCAAAAGAAGACATTTCTTTATCAGTTAAATAACCTTTGGTTAAATTATTAAAGTTATATTATAAAAAGGTTATTTAACCTTTATCAGTTAAATAACCAAAGGTTATTTAACTGATAAAGGTTATTTCTGCAGAAAGTAGTTTCTAATTTGACTGTAGAGTTGAAACATTATGGATTAGTCCTTTCATTTTTAATTAAGGTCCATTTATGTTTAATTAAGTTTATCTGCTAAATTGGAAGTTAACCACTTAAAAGGTGATGCCATATTAGTCTGTTAAAGAAGAAAACATATGGGAGAATTTCAGCTTTGCTTTCTACCTGTGCACTGTTTTATTCATACTGTAGAAACGTGTAAATAAGCGAACTCGCCCTGTTTGACTAATTCAAACTGGACGTGTTGTCGGTCCACAGTGAACTGATAAAACATCGACTGAGGAAGAACTTTGGCCGCAGATCTCCAACTCACCGCCGCAGCCAAAAACCTAAAGCGCCTGTTCTTATCACGGTCGGGCAGAGATGTACCCTCACCTAAACGTGTCTACTGTTTGTAACTTTGGCTTGGACCTTACGGTACACAGTGCCTTACATTAGTGTAAGGTGGGAGGAAAATGTTGCTCCCTCGAAATCTGAAAGTTGTGGGTTCGATTCCGGCGTTCTCCTGCCAGGCGTCGACATGCGACCAGACGGATGTGGCTTAATGTAAAACACTTTCATTGATCAGTACAGCTATTTAGACGCTATATAAATTGAATAATAAAAGAAGACATCATTCTTTCAGATTTTTCTAAATAAATTTGAGCACCTTTCTTCAACTTGGTCAAAAATATTACTATAACAAGAATCTTGATCTGTCTCATAAAATGGCAGTAAAATAACTGAGTTTGTGGCTGTGATGAAACGTGAAAACGCTCACAGGGACTGAATGAAAGTGAATCAGTGTGTTTTAATGCATGTTTGGTGTTGGCAGCTCCAGACTCACTTTATTACTTTAACATGACAGTAATGGTTGCCTGCTGACCAAATGTAATTGTTCCAAATGTAAGATATTTGTTTCCCACATGGATCTGATGTAGTAGATTAGCGCTACAAAAATTTTTTCTTTTAAAGGTTTTTGTGTTTCTGTAGGAGAAAGAGTGTGGATCAAAATAAATGTGCGGTAAAGTAATTCAAGTTTTAAATGTTATTTATTGCGTATGGATTGGTTTCCTCTGCTGATTAGATGCAATAATCAGGAAGCCTTCAAAAGGAAACAATGAAGACCAAACTATATTAATTAACCAGGTTACTGTCAGTCAAATTCAACATACTTTAATATTACGATTCTTTTTCACACAATTGAACTAAATATCTTATTTTCACTTCTCTCCCTCTACGTCGTCGGATGTTGTCTTTAGTTTTTCTTCACTCTTAAAAACAGTGCAGCAGTGCAGTGCACAGTAGCCGATCAGTAGCTGGTGGGGTTGGCTTTTCAAAATAAAGTAAATTTTAACATTTTATTACATTTTGATTTATTTCAAACTTTGAAATAAATCAGTGCAGAAATATAGACTTCATATATGTATCTCATGTTGTTTTAACATATTTAAAAAAAAAACTTCATTCTGAAGGTGTGGCGGCTTTTATTTTTGTTTTGTGTTTTGTACAACAGAGTTTATAACTCTACCTTTACTTAGTATGTGCTGCACTGATATAATAATCTAGGGAGATAAAATTGACTGGTTGTGTCTGTTCTAATGTTTTTCCTCATGCTGTTTTTTCCATAAAACCACAGATGCTGCCACAGAATTACACGTGTCCAATTCCAAGTTGGCTGAGGTGGAGGCTGCGTTTTCCACTCAAAAATCAGAGGTTACATTTGTCTTTTTTTATATCTTCACCACCTAAGAGCAGTTTGACTTGTGAGAGTAGATGATTTTCAGCAAGAAATGCTGATAAATACTTTAGTTCAGATCAAATGGTTCCTGTGTAAATCAAAGTGAGCCGCACTTTGATTTATGTGACAGGCTACGTGCTGATTTTGGACTGAATGTGCTGTACTGAAGCTTTTAGCAGGGTATTGTGTTTCAAAGACTGATAACGGATAAAATGACCAGCATTTTCTATCAACTATAACTGCTTTCAATCAGCTCCACATTCACTGTCCGGCTGGTGAAAACACTGAGGTGAATCCAGACCTAAAATTAGCTGCCAGCTCAGGAAAAGCTGATTTTTAAAAAAAAGCTGGAATAAAAGAGGATAATTGTTTTGTGGCATTTTATTAGGAGCTGAAACAACATCTCACTGATTAAGAAAAGACTTTGATAAATTGGACAATATTATCGCCATGACATCAGCCGATATTAGCTGTAAAATTTAATATCAGTAATTTCGTCAAAATAACTTACCGATATAAAATATTTATTTTTATACAACAAACCAGTGACAATGATGCCTGCAGCACAGCAAAATGTTGAATTTGAACTGTTGGAGTGTTGTTATTGTCTTGGAGAGAGCAGACGCTATGAATAAATGTGACATTAAACAAAATGCAAGTTGAAAGTGTTGCGTTATTGTCAGCCTCCTTTTTATCACATGTATTTGGTAGCAGGATAAGTCGACAAAAATAAAGCAGTATTTTAATTCCACGGTAGAGAAAGTGATATAGTTTCATAAAAGTATAGTTAAAAAAAATATTGTTATCGGCAAAATGAGTTTTAGTGTATCGGCATATTCATCCCTAATCTGAACAGTTCTTTTTCCACAGTGGAAGAATGTTAATAAAATACATAACTGAAGTGAATTTGGTTTTTTTAACAAGTAGTCAGGCCATTTTTATTTGATTTTATTTTTTGCTATCCAAGATGTTACATTAACAACCTTTCAAACCCGCTAAGCTGCATTTAACTAAAAATCATATCTTCACCTTGATGTGTGCAAATTTGTGCATTTTCTTGTTTTAAAACATATTTGTAGCTGTTTGCTGTAGGTTCCCATCAGTAAATGCAGTAATTAACGCCACTTTATTAGAACGTCGAATATCCAAAATGGCTGAGTGTTAAAAGAAATGATTCTACTCTGTTCTGCCTCGTGTCCTCATATTTGCCCGTCTTCCTGTGTACTTAACTTCTTGGTTATCTTTAAACATGTAAGCGACAATACGCGTCCCCTTTCTGCGTTGCAGCATGAGAGGCTGAAGAAACTTCACGCAGAGCTGGAGGAGAAGCTGGAGGCCTCAGAGATCCAGATTAAACAACAGTCTGCAGAATACAGAACCCTCCTGCAACAGAAAGACGTGTGTGCAAACATTTTTAAATAGTGAATGTTTGTGCAAACTCTCCATGGATGGATAAAGTCTAAATTCCCGTCCCTCTCCCAGGTGGAGATCAGCCACCTAAAGGCTCGACAAAGCGGGCTCCAGGAAGAAGTCCAGAAGCTGCAGCGGCCGGCGCAGTCGGCCGCCTCGTCTTCAGCGTGCTGCCGGTGACCACTGCCTCCCTGACCGCCACCTCCTCCTCTCCTTCCACCTTCCTGATGCGACCCACAGAACCTCATCACGGCTTCCATGGCGACGAAATGGACATCAGTGACGTCCTTTGGTCGCAGCAGGAAATCAACAGGCTGTCCACAGAAGTGATGCGTCTGGAGGCGGAGGCGGCGCACTGGAGGAGAATGTCGCAGGTAAAACAAAACGATCACGTCAAGACACAGAGTATCCGAGTGCCAGATTATTTCTAAATCCTTGTAAGTTGAAGATGAGCCACTGAAATCACAGTTTGGAATAATTGTTGCAGGTAGTGTGATCCAGGTGAGAATTTTGGATTTTAGCAATGAGCCTTATAATTAAAGAAAAGTGTTAAATTTATGCATCTAAAATTTTACTGACCTTAAATATGGAGACTCTTTGATTTTTATTATGTTTCTCTGTTTCAGGCATCAACAACCTCAGGAACTGGTAATGGTGACCAGGGGAAATTCTCAAACTACAAAGAACTATTAAGGTAGCTGCTGTAGTTCTGATTATATCTTTATAAAATAAACCTACATTTCAAACACTCTGGATCTGCAGTGCTATTTTCTGTAGTTTTACTACAGGGGTGTCCAAAGTGTGACTTGCGGCCTTTTGCAGCTTCTGGACTGATTTTTTATTTTTTTTATTTTACTTTTTTTTATGCAACCCATGACTGCAATTCAAAAATGATACTAATTCCTCCCCCAGTTCAGGTAGTTAATGCAGGTGATGACTTTCTGTCTTTAATAATATCTAAATTGTTAAGAGTCAAATTAAAATCTCACATGTCGTCTACAACACAAAGCAATATCCCAGTTTTTCTGTGTCTTGTCCAGCAGGCTTTGATGCATCCCAAACTGCTTTTCATCAAACTTGGCTTTATACTTTTTTTTTTCTTTTTCAAAAAAAGCCCCAATCTTGTTTTTATTGGTTAAAATTGACAAAAGACGATCTATTATTTTCAGTAGAGACATTCAGAAATTTGCAAAGTGGACATCTTTAAATGAGGCAAACCTGCAAAACTTTTTTCACGTTTTGGATCTTCAATAATTCAGACCTCCCTTTCTGACAAAACATTAAATGAAAGTATTGCTGTTTAGTTTAATGTTCAGGAGGTAAAAAAAACCCACAATATTTTATTTTCCTTTCTTTTCCCCACCAGTCCTTTTGACTTGAAGATTTTATCCCACATGACACAAAGTTTGGACACCCCAGTACTGCTACTATTTATGATGATTATCAGCAGACGCAGTAACAACACTGTAGATTTGTAACTTTGTTGGAACAGGAGTTACGGGACGAAATGAGTCGAGAGGTGGATGAGCATCAGCATGAGCTGGCGGCTCTGCAGGACGCCCAGCGGCAGAAGCTGGCGGAGGTTACGCGGCGCCACAGAGAGGAGCTGGCAGAGTACGAGGAGAGGATCGAGGAGCTGGAGGAGCAGATTCACAGCGGTGAGACTATTTAACTCCAGCCAAAAGCAGCAGCAGCCTGGGACTTATTACATCAGAGAAAACTAATAAGATGTCTCCTCTAACCGACTCTCTCCAGGGGACGGTCAGGTCAGCTCCCCGTCGGATTCCTCCAAACTGCCTGAGCTCCAGAGAAACATCCAGACTCTGCAGGAAGCAGCGGAGCAGCGAGAGAAGCAGCTGGCCGAGCTGTCAGCCGTTCTGGAGGACGCGCGGAGGAGCCAGGCCTCCCTGCAGCAGGAGAGAGATGATGCCCTGGAGGAGAACGCGGGGCTGCTGCAGAACTACTCGCGCCTGCAGGCGTCCGTGGCTGAGCTGCAGACACGAGTCCAGGAGCAGGAGGGGAAGGCTCTGCAAAAAACCCAGTTCGAGCACGAGATTCAGACGCTTAGAAATAACTTAGCAGGTGGCGTTTATCTGTGCTGACTAATGCAGCATGAAATTATCTGTTACACTAACTTTTCTCTAAGTATTTTTTATCATGTTTAATGTATTGTTATAACTAGGGCTGCACCGATTGCAGTTGTTTTGGCCGATTTCCGATCTTTTAAAAAGCGTTTCCTGCCGATTCCGATTTTAGCCAAAACAATTTTTTTTGTCTGAAATGTTGTTAAATATAGTAAGAAAGTCTCTGTAGTAGGGTGACTGTTGCTGCAAATATGCAGACCTGACCTGGTGGTCTGTCAGTCAAACGTCTCTCACAGCAGAGCAGAAGAGGTTAGTGGTTGATTTCTAGGCCTTTACTGAGGTTCGGATGAGATCAGCTTCACATTCAAGTATCGGCCAATCACTGACCTCACAAAATTGAAGGAAATTGGCATCAATAAATCAGCTGGCTGATTAATTGGTGCAGCCTTAGTAATACCAAAAAAGTAGCAACTTCAAAAATAGCATCTTTACACTTTCTTCTTTTTTTAATTTGTTAAAATGTTATTTTCATAGCTGCAGAAAAAGAAATAGAGAGACTCAAGCACCTTTCTGAGGCAAGTATGAACTCAAGCTATAAGTTATAAACATAATTGAACACGTTGCATTTTTGTATATTTACTGCTCGTAAACAATCTCGCATTTGAACTTTTAGGCAGAGCCGAGAGAAGAGGTTGAACATGCAGACATCTTAGAACTGAACACCATTATAGGGATATTGAGGCAAGAAAAGGAAGTCCTGGAACAAGAAAAGGTTGGTTTAGTTTATTCAAATATTCTCTTTTCAACATTATTATCTGTTGACACTTTGTAGTTTGACAAAAGTTAGTTTGACTTTATCAGCTTACAAATATATGTTTTTTTTAGTAGTTACAGTTGAAGCCAGATGTTTGCATACACTCCATAAGAACATAAATCATAAATGCACACAGATACTTCACACCTGGCCTGATATTGACGTGTTTGGCTGCAAAAACAATCGTCACGTTTGGAGAAAAAATTAGTAAACTTTCGAAACTGAGAACAGCAACATTCCAAGTTCCGACATGGATAATAATTGTAGCACTGAATTAATTATAAAATGGCTTAAGGATTACAAAGTTAATGTATTGAAATCAACGTCATAAACTGTTGATCACAGGGATCAAAAGGTTTTTTCTTTCTTTTTCTTTTTTCTTTTATTAAAGGAACCAAATTTCCATTTATTCTGAACCCAGAATTTGAGTCACACAGTCTCAAATGTAATCAAACCAAATATTAAGAAAATGTATGTCAGCCTCTCAATTTGTTGGAAGTAATAAAAAAAAAAATTGACTCGTTATTCTGACATTTATCAAATAAAAATAGTTTTTGAACTTCAACAAAAAAAAATCTAGTCTGACTTCATGTCAGATTGTGAGGGGAAAAATGTTTTTCCCTGTTAATAAACGTATGTCAATATTTGCTTCAGCTGTTTAAACTTACATTCTCCAAATGTATAAATGTTAGTCACTGGATGTGGTTAAAGTCAGTCTATGAACTACTGGAGCGTTGAAGTGAAAGACATTTCCTGATTGTTTTCTCTCTTCGCAGCTTGAGCTGCAGCACAAACTGACGGTAGCAGAGGAGCGAATGGTTTGCAGAAATGCATCGCCATGGAGTCTGATGAGGCGGAGGACCTGAAGGCGGAGCTGGAGAGGACAGAGAAAGTCCTGAGAGCCACCGAGGAGGAGCGGGACACCCTGGTGTCAGAGCTGGAGGAGTTGGACCGGCAGAACCAGGAAGCAACACAGGTCTGGTCGGCCTCAGCTCGATCCCCACGGTCCAGCTGTTGAACTTTATTTTTGGGTTGAATTCATGAAAAAAATGCTAGTTGTCACGACTGGGCTGAGGCTGTTTGCAGTGTGAGAAGTACAAGTCACAAGTTTGTTTTTTTTTTTAAACGTCTTTAGCAAAGTAATAAGAAATAATGGAGTTTTTCTTCTTTTTAATTTATTTTAGCATTTGATCGCCGCAAAGGAGCAGCTCTCTGTCCAGTTGAAGGAAGCCGAGGCAGAGCTGACCAGAACGACTGCAGAGCTCAACGCCACCAAGGACCAGAAAGGAGGGCTGGAGCGCGAGCTGGAGGCCCAAAAAGAGAAAACCAGCCAAAGCGCGTTCACCCTCAACGACCTCCACATGGGCAAACAGCAGCTGGAGCAGAGAGTGAAGGAACTGAAAGACGCGTTGGGACGTGCAAACGAGCAGAGTCGGGAAGCGAGACGAGAAGCGGCCGAGCTGACGAAGACCCTGCAGGAGCGAGAGGAGCAGCTAGCCGCCGCTAAGGCAGAGGCGGCTCGAGGAGGAGAGAGACGGGCGGAGGAGGAGCTGGCAGGGAAGGAGAGGGAGCTGTCGGACCTCCGGAGAGAAATGGACGAAATGAGGAGCTCCTACGATAAGGGGATGTCTGAAGAGTATGAGGTGAAGATGGCGAACCGGAGGTTGAAGGACGAGCATGAGAACGCTTTGAGGAAGTTAGAGGAGCTAAGCAAGCAGCTGAAAGAAACCCAGGCCACTCTAAACAGGACGACAAGGGAGAAGGACACTCGTATCGAAGCGCTCAAGCTGGAGAAGAACCAACTCGAACTGGAGCTGTCGCAGGCTGAGAGAGCGCTGTCGGAGCAGGCGAAACAGTACCAGCAGACCATCGAGGAGCTGACCCGAGCCAGGTCCATGGACGCCTCGGCTTTGCAAACCGAGCACGAGTCGGCCATCAAGCTGAACCAGGAGAAAGACCTGGAGATCGCCAAGCTGAGGCGAGACGTGGAGCAGCTGGCGTCGGACCACAGAGACACCAACGAGATGCTCTCCATCACCGTCGCAGGACAGAAGCAGCTGACGGACCTGCTGCAAGAGAAGGACGTCTTTGTGGAAACCTTGAAACAGAACGCGGCGGAGCTACAGAGAGAGATGGAGGACAGGGTGTCGGTCACGACCAAAGAGGTGGACGCACTCAAACAAGCGGTGGAGGAAAAGGACAAGCAGCTGGGAGGGATGAAGGAGGAGAACAGCCATCTGAAAGAGGAGATCGATCGACTGAGGGATCAGCAGAGCAGACCGCAACCGCTGGCCGAACCCAAGACTCTGGACATCATCACCGAGCTGGAGACAGAGATCGCCCAGCTGAAGTCGTCCAAGAACGCGCTGGAAGACGAAGTCCGGTCGTTGAAGAGAACCTCGGAGGAGCAGCAGGCGTCTCTGCAGGCGCAGCGGAGCGAGCTGGAACAGGCCGCCGTCCGCCACCAGCAGACGGCGCTCAGCTACGACAGACTCATCCAAGCCAAAGACGAAGAGATAAGCCGCCTCCAGCAGAGCGTGGACCAGGGCCGCCTCCCGGTGTTCCAGGAAGACGTCATCCTCCAGGAGGACAAGACGCAATCTCTCAATCGGGACAACGGCAACGAGAAGCACGACCTGTCCAAGGCCGAGATAGAGAAACTGGTCCGCGGCATCGAGGAGAAAGAGACCGAGATCGTCCAGCTGAACGAGAAGAACCTTTCGCTCACCAGGCAGCTGGAGCAGCTGGCGTTGTCTCGCGACGAAGTGGGCAAGCTCTCCCAAATGATCCGGCAGAAAGACCTGGAGATCCAAGCGCTCCACGCCCGGGTCTCGTCGGGTCAGGACGTCCTCTACCTCCAGCAGCAGCTGCAGGCGTTCGCCGTGGAGCGGGAGCAGATGCTGGCCGTGCTCAACGAGAAGACGAGAGACAACGGCCAGCTGCGGTCCGACTACCACCGCCTGGTGGACGTGGTGGCGGCGAAAGAAGCCGCCCTGGTGAGGCTCCAGCAGGAGAACCAGCGGCTCTCCGAGGCGAGCGACCCGTCAGGGAGCCAGGAGATGTTCAAGGAGACCATCCAGAACCTGTCCCGCATCATCAGGGAGAAGGACATCGAGATCGACGCCTTGACTCAGAAGTGCCAGACCTTGGTGACCGTCTTGCAGTCGACGGGAGGCGAGGCCGGCGCCGCGTCCGGCGGCGTCAGCAGCAACCAGTTCGAGGAGCTCCTTCAGGAGAGGGACACGCTGAAGCAGCAGGTGAAGAAGATGGAGGAGTGGAAGCAGCAGGTGATCACCACGGTCAAGAACATGCAGCACGAGTCGGCGCAGCTGCACGAGGAGCTGATCAAGCTGCAGGGCCAGGTGTCCGCCGACAGCGACTGCAGCTCCAAGCTGTCCGTCGACTACGCCCGACTGATCCAGAGCTACGAACAGAAGGAGAAGAGGCTGGGAGGTTTGAGTGTGGAGCTGGCGCAGGTGCAGCAGACCATCAGTCAGCTCAGCAACACCAAGGACGTGCTGCTGGGGAAACTGGACAGCGTTGCGCAGACTCCCGAGGCTGCAGCGGCGACTGCCCAATCGAGCGGTCTCAATCCCACATCCGAGCCCCAAACCCAACAGACCGCCGAAGTCCTGCAAGCGCAGCTGGCCGAGAAGGAAAACCTAATCAGGACCCTTCAGGAGAACAACCACCGGCTCTCCGACGCGGCGTCCGCCTCAGAGAGCGAGCAGAGGAGTCAGGCCGAGGAGGTCCGCCAGGTCCGGGACAGACTGGAGTCCCTGCAGAGGTCAGTGAGGGAGAAAGACCTGCTCATAAAAACCAAAGGAGACCAGCTGAGCCAAGTGAGCGAGGCGCTGCGAAACCGCGAGAACGACAACGAGGTACTGAAGCAGGCCGTGACCAACCTGAAGGAGCGGGCGCTCATCTTGGAGCTGGATGCCAGGAAGCTGAAGGAGGAGAACGAGCAGGTGGCGGCGCGCTCCCGGGAGAAGGAGTCGGAGTTCAGGGCTCTGCAGGAAACAAACATGCAGGTCTCGCTTCTGCTCAGAGAGAAGGAGTTTGAGCTGAGCGCGGTAAGCGAGAAGGCCGCCACGGTGGAGCGGATGCTCAAAGACAAAGAGTTGGTCAGTTTGGTTCACGGTCTGCAGCCTTTTTGAGCAATTAATAAAGTAAACATTCCCATGTGACGTTTTTACTCCTGTCGATTTGTGTCACAGGGTAAATCTGGTGAACTGAATCAGCTTCTGAACGAACTGAAGTCCATGCAGGAGAAAGCGGTGATGTTCCAGCAGGAGAGGGATCAGATGATGATGGCGCTGAAGCAGAAGCAAATGGAGAGCACAGCTCTGCAGTCTGAGGTAGGAGGACGTCCATCATGAGCTGCATTTCCAATAAAGATGTGCACATAACTTTTTTGATATTCAGCTATGTCGGAAAAACACAATTTTGCAATTGCAGTGTTTCCAATGACGGTATAGAAAAATAAAATTAATGATTTCAATTTAATTTAAATTAATTATTTTTAAAAATTTCTTTTAATTAAATGAGAATAAAATCATAATATTGCAACTTTATTCTAGTAATATTACAGCTGCACTCAATATTGTCTTTATCCTTTCATTAATTCATTTATTTGTTTGGTCCTAAAACTGTTGTTGTTCCCACTAAATTATGCCTCAATCAAAATCACACATGAATAAATTTGTTCACGCAATAACAAACACTCCATCATCCAAATGCCACTTCCTGTCATCTTCCTCCTTATTGATCGCATGACTTGTGTGACGCCGCTAAAGGTTCAGAAGTTGATGTGTTCGGTAATTTCTGAAGACAAGAAGTCGAGATGCGTTTCAGGGATCTGACTGGTAAAGAGCTGACCTGCTACTAGAGGTTCTGTCTGGTTCTGATTTATCTGTTTCTACTAGTTTGAGAAGATTTAAGTACGACACTCCCGTTACCATGAGCTGCTGCCGATTATTTGTACTTGGAACAGAGGCGACGTCACACTGTGTGTGTGTGTGAGAGAGAGAGAGAAAAAGAGCAGTCTTGTTACAAAAGACATTCAAAGATATTTTATAAGGAAACAAATGAGGCAAACAGTTATGCCAAGACGCTGTTTCACTCGAGAGTGTTTCTGTTTGCAGCTGCAGCACACGAGGGATAAAGAGCAGCGGCTCAACCTGGAGCTGGAGAGGCTGCGCAACCACCTGCTGGAGATCGAAGACTCCTACACCAGGGAAGCCCTCGCTGCGGAGGACCGGGAGACGGAGCTGCGCAGGCGGGTGGCGCTGCTGGATGACAAACTGGCCACGTCGTCGAATGCTGTGGAAAACGCCAGGTTTGCATAAACCTAAAACTGCCTTCACCACACACGTACATCATATGTTTATTTTATCACATCACTTAAATGCGAGAAAGTGTATTTCCACATGCGGTTCAGTACTAGCTCCTTTTCCCATTTTTTTTCTTGAAACGTTTTGCCGTAGTGATTTATTCCCTCTGAGCTCAGCTCTGAGCCTGAGTATTTTTTTTTTTTATTTTAATTCGGCGAGTTTCCCGCTCTTCTTTCCAGCCAACAGGCCAGCATGCAGGTGGAGTCTCTCCAGGAACAGCTGAGCAATGTGGTGAAGCAGAGGGACGACGCACTTTTACAACTCAGAACCTCTCAGGAACAAGTCAGGCAGTACGCAGTGTCGCTCTCAAACCTGCAGATGGTGCTAGAGCAGTTCCAGCAAGGCAAGTTAGCAGAGAGAGAAATAGTTCCGCCAGCAGCTTCTTAGCAGCTCTTATTTGTATATTCTAATCTATATTTTAGCTGTTGTGATGCTGTTCCTATGTATTGTTTCAGTTATTTGTCTCTTTCCATTTTAGAGGAGAAAGCCATGTACTCGGCAGAGCTGGAGAAGCACAAAAAGGAGAAGGACGAGTGGAAGAGGAAAGCTCTCCTGCTTGAAGACCAAGCATCTGCTCTGCAGGTAAGTCAGCGGACAGGGACCACGTCTGTTCTCATAATGTCTGGATCCGGATCGGTGACCGCTGCAGTGAAATGATCCCGGTTGCTGATCTTTATTTCTCTCAGCTGAACCTGGACGAAGCCAACGCCGCTCTAGATTCGGCGTCTCGCCTCACAGATCAGATTGATCAGAAAGAGGAGCAAATCGAAGAGCTAAAGAAGCAAGGTGAGTTCACTACATTTAATTTTTTCCCCCAGCAGATTGTAAATTACTGTTGAATAAAATGGCTCCAGATCATTTTCCCCTCACCAGTTTTGTACCAATGCTTGGTCTTTTTTTTTCTTTATATATTTTAAGAATGTATGCAGATAAATCATAATACCAACTCTTAAATCTCACATTTAATTTATTTGAATATTATTCTTTGAATTTGACCATTTTCCAGTTAATTGTAGCTTTGAACCCATAGCTGAGCAAACCAAAATAACTGAGCAACTTCCTGATTATTCAGGTTTATACTTAGAATTACTTAACCACATCTCCTTACTGTAGATTATAAATAAATTAAAAGTTTATTACTGAAATGATCGGCTTTCAAAGAGGCCTCAAAACGTCTCCAATGGATTCATGTGAAAATATCAGAGACAAATCTGAAAGTATGAATTGGCAAATAAACTAAGTAAAACTTTTAACCAAAAACTGAGCTCATATTATGAAACAAAATATAAAATTAACACTTTTAGCCAAGTGCTGAGCTCAGATTATGAAACAAAATATAAAATAGTATGTGGTTATCAGATCCTGACTTGCAGACTAATGTATTTTTCTGTCACTTTTATCAAGTAGACCATTACATCACAGCAAATTCTCAGACTGTTTTTGTTGCATGGTCTCAGACCTTACAGTCTGTATTTGTTCTGTCTTGGAGCAAGTCTTTATCTTTACTTTCTAATTCTATATATACTGTTTAAATGTGGCTTATCTGGAAAACATAACTCTAGATCAAGGATTGCGCTAGAATTTTTTGTTTTCCGTCATTTTGACTGATCATCATATTCTCTTTTTACCCGTCATTTTCTAAAACAAAAATAATGACGAATTGAACTGCATTTAATTTTAATTTGGTTTAATTAATGTTCAACAAGCTGAACAGATAATCTCAGATTATGTCATCACACAACAACCAAGTAACTCTTTCTTCCACAGTGACCAAAACTACTGTCTGTGCTCCCAGGAACTATGAATAGACAATTAAAATTAAACGATTGCATTTAAATTATGAACAATTCACCTGCTTCACATCTCCAGTAGTCTGCATGAACCTCAAATGTCCCCAATGTTTTGATGTTCATCTGGAGGTTTAACTCGTCGCTCTGCTGCCACACCGGAGACTGGAATTACAAAGGTCACCTCGACCCAAATTTTGAAATCAGGAAACATTTCTTTATTTAAGGAGATCAGAAGTCGGCAAAACTCTGAGAACAAAGGGTTTTGAGAAATCTGACACTATAGCAAATTGCATATGAAAATCTGACTCTCTGTTGGTAACCTTCAGGTTAAATGTACAGAGTTAGTTTTTTAGTCTGGTGGCATACATGTGCCAAGTAGAGAAACAAAGCAACATTAATATGTTGGTTTTTTTTAATTTTTTTTGTTTTAAAGGAAAAGTTTTTTTTGTTTGTCATGAAACGACGACTCTATGGTTTTGTGTTTCAGTGGATGTGAGGCAGGAGATGCTGGAGGAGGCACAAAAAAACTCATGAACCTTCTTAACAGCACCGAAGGAAAGATAGACAAGTAAGTTTGGTTTTTGTCTCACTTCTGCTGTTGATGCAGCCATTTAAATGAAAACAATGTTGTTGTACTTTTACTCAAAAGTATCCAACAAAATCACTGTTTTCAATGTAGTTTATTTTTAAAAAAACCTAAATTAAATACCTTTTGTACATTTTTGTCTACAGAACCGTATCACATAATTGTACAAACTCGAATATAAATTAAAATAATGAATAGAATACAATATTAGAAAAAAGATGTAAAATGGAGGCCACAGTGTTTTACGATGTAGTTGTAAAATATTTTAAAAACAATCAGACATTTGTCCCACTTTTGATGACAGTATCTTTTTGTTGTTTCTGGCTGGTTCAGATTTCTCTTCAAAAACAATAAAAAAAAAATGGAAGAACAGATACATTAGCAATTAAAGCAGTTAGCATTGCAAAACTATTTGGACGTGTATCAAACTTTTTAAACGCTGCCAGCGTTAATCTATCATGCTCATGACTGGCATCGCTGAAAACTCTCAAGGATGAAACGGAGCAATTTTCCCGTAATCACTTCAGCCTTTCTTGATTCTACAGCGTCCTGAGTGAACTGTCGACACGTTTTGACATGCCGTAGAAAGTACATCTTGTTTTTAGATGTCTTTTTCCGTCTCTCCGCTTCCTCTAAATTCAATTTTAAACACCTTGATGATACTGAAAATTGCTCATTTTCATGGTTTTTTTCCGGTCAGTAATGGCATCCACACTGAAGAGTGTTGTCAGCTCTACTTTGCCAACTCTTTCCTATCAATGTTGAAATGTGCCATGATCCAGCGTTGTGTGTGTGTGTGTGTGTGTGTGTGTGTTGTGTGTGTGGTGTGTGGTGTGTGTGTGTTGTGTGTGTGTGTGGTGTGGTGTGTGTGTGTGTGTTGTGTGTGGTCTGCAGGTTGATGCGCAACCTGTTTTTGGGCTACTTCCACACGCCTAAAACGAACGCGCTGATGTGCTGAGGCTCATGGGAAGTGTGTTGGGACTGAGCCGAGAACAAGTTGATCAGGTCAGAGGTCAACCTTTACTCATTTCAGCCCGGTGGGCGGCTGGTCTTTTTCATTTCGACTGTGAAGCAACATCTGTTTGACAATCTTTAAGAATAACTTTAGAAAGGTATTCTTAAAATAATGACCCAAGTCATTTTTTGCCAAATGTGATCACTTTTTTGCCAAAAGAAATTATTTTAGAAAAGCAACGATAGCAAAGTTTAAGATTAAAAAAATTTATTAAGTGAAGTTTTATTTCATACGTTTTGTTTTTACAGGAAGTTGAAAATGGGAGGCATTATTACACGTTTAAGTTTTAGTTTCTGGAGCTGTAAAAAAAAAGGCAAATATACATATATATTAGATTCATGCCAACATTTAGATTTCTCTCAGAGCAGCGATACATTTTTAGCATTTTTCAGACGTCAGTTCAGCCTTTGTCTCGGTCTAAAATTATACCGTGCTGCTTTAATTTTTCTGCCCCATGTTGTATTTAAGTTTCCAGCTGTGACAACTCATCTCAAGCACAATATCATAATTACTAGAGATGTGCCGATCAGGTTTTTTCATTCCTGTCAGCATATATCACCGATACCGATCACATAATTATTATTTTTTTAATCATAAACACTAGCTGTTACATTATATGGTAAAAGGAACCATGAATTCACCTTAATTTAGGCAAAAACTTGATTGTAATAACTTTTTCCAAGAAGAAATCTAAACAAAACCGGCATTGTGCAAATTGTACTGCTATCAGTAATACTATCTATACTATATACTATACTAATAATGCCATAACTCAGTATTATGAATAAGTGGTTAATGCTTAAAATAACCACACGATCAAATCTTGGCCTGATATAAAACCAGATCAATTGTTTTAAGCAATTTGGAATTATATTTTCTCCCCACCATCATCAGCATAAAATACAGAATAATTTAACACCTAGTTTATTTTGATTGCATCCCTTCCACCATACATGTCATAAAATATATATTTTTGATCTACTTTCAATCAAAATTCCTCTCATTTCATCAAATCATATGTTTTTTGGCAGAAGAAGAAGTGAAACTCGTCTTTCTAGACATTTGCGGAACGTTTTACGTTGTTTGTAAATCTTTCCGTTCTCCAGACGGAGAAATTATTAGTATAATTTATTCCTGCCTGTCTGGTTTACATCTGTAGTCATACAGCTTCTGTTAGCCTTTGGAAAACAATCTAAAAAAAAAAGAAAGGAACAAGCTTAACTTTGTGCAACTAGAACAATAGCGTGATTATTATCTAATTTAATAAAGCCGTTAGAAGCAGAGAGTTGTGGCTTTAATTAAAATCTAATGGCCTTCATATGAAAGCCTCCTAACTCTGATGTCAGACCTGTTTACATACTTAAACACAGGTCACACAAACCACACCAGCAGATAATCTGCTTGGTTTAATTTGTTATCTTGCTCTTTAAAGCCTGGATAGACGGCTGAAAAAGACACTGCCCAGTGATTTTATTTTAACTCCCATCGTCCCCAGAAAATCCTCAGAGCTCAGACCTGAAAGAGAAAGCATCGTCTTTTCCAGATCGTCTTGGCTGGTTGCTGTGCGGAATCTGTCCAGCGATTCCAGAGAACGTTACCCAACACCGTTTAAAAGAAAACGCAGGGCAAGAGAGATTCCAGTTTCTTAGAATAAAACATTTTTTATTACCTTTAAGGTCCCTGAAAGTTTTTTTCATTCCGCCCCCCTTTGTTCCCTCATCTCCTGGTAAAACTATTTAGAGTTTCCACTTTACAGAAGCCAAGAGTCGAGTAAAACCAGCAGACTTCAAAGATTCAGTGTCGGCGGTGCTGCAGTTCCTTTTCATGCGTCTATTAATTGTCAGGCAGTGATCCATGCAGCCCGATCTTGCCAAGGAAATTTGTATAATGTAGTTAATAATGTTTAAAAAAAACGATAAGCTTTGATGACACTTGAGAGATTTTATTTTTCCAGATGAGTTTATTTTGTTTAATCCTAACCTTCTGTCTTTTTAGATGTTGGAGGACGATGCCCGCCACGGTGTTGGTGATGGGTATCGAGCTGGCTCGGAGGCAGAGGAGTCCACAGAGCGTACCGAATACGCCACAGAGAGCCCACCAGAGGCAGTAGCCCAGCCTGAACTCAGGAGCTAAGCTGAGTCAGACCGGGCTGGAAGCCACAAACGCGCCATGAGTACACCACACAGAGCGGCAGTGAGCCACAAAACGCACCATGAGTACACCACACAGAGCGGCAGTGAGCCACAAACGCATCATTTGAGAATTTCGGCTCTTTGACTTAACATCGATTCAGTGACCGGCTAAAATGTTGACCAGTTAATTTTAGAGCAAATGGTGCCTAATGGTAGAGGTTTTATTATTTTTCAGAACTTGAACCAGATGATGCTAAAACTATACCACTTGAGTTCTGGGTAGATCATATTTACAAACAAAGAAGGTCTTTTTTTTCACCTTAAATGCAAAATGTAGTTTTGGCGTATTTACTGTTTTTCTTTCGGCAATATAGTTTTTTTTTTATTATTTAGTCTGTAAATTCCAGCTAACAATTAATTGACTACGAAACCAGTTTTAATAATCGATACATCGCGATTAATCTGATTAATAGTTGCAGCCCTAGTCCTGGTGAAGTTCTTTATTTCGCTCTGTGGAATATTTTTGATTTAATTGAATCTGTAAAGTCATTCATTCATTCAATCATTCATTCATTCATTCAAACATCGATCCCGCCAACTCCCTCGCCGCCGCAGTCTTTCTCTGAGATGTTTGTGAAGTTCCTGGAGATGGAGTCGACCCCGTCGCTCCCGGCGCCAAGGCTCCCGGTCCACGACATCAGGCCTCTGAGCGCACCGCCTTCTGGGAGAGCTAGTGGCTCTTCTTCAGGCTCCGCGGGTAAATTAGCATTCCTGCAAAACAAAACAAAATTCAATCAAATACTCCCAAAATGTAACCTGTTTTCACCACAGGAGCTGCGGATGGCGTCAGGAGACCCGGTGAATCCAACCCGTTCCTGGCTCCTCGTTCCGCCGCCGGTGCCGCTGGTGCCTGGTTCTGGCCCGGCCGGCTCTGGAGGTCACCTGCTGATGAAGCCCATCACCGACGCTCTGCCCACCTTCACCCCTGTGCCTGTCTCAGCCGAGGCTAGCGCCGGAGCCGTGCTCAAAGACTTGCTAAAGCAGTGACCGGGGCGGCCCCCCGTTACAAATCCCACACAGATGTCTTAATTTATCCAACATGAGTTCAGCACTAAAAGACTCAACGTTGTTGGTGCGCCTCCACTCCCTCTTGCTGCTATTTTCTTGCGTTGAGCAGCAATAAACGATCAGATAAAAATGTCGGAGCTTACGATAAAGTCTGGGAAAACTTGGAAACTAGAATAGGAGGGGTTTTTTTTCTCTATGCAAAAGATGATTTAGGCTCAATATTATCTTCAGGTTTAGACCCACAAATTTGCATCTCACAGCAAAAGGAATGAATGAAATTACGTTTCCCGTGTGAAACAAAGTAAACAGAGTAAATCCCAGCAGTTCTGAGCTAAAAGTGACCTTAGAAACTCAGTGTTGGAGTACAAAGCGTGGGCTGAGGCTCTGTTTGCAAGAGGAAACATGCCCGTCGGGTTTCATCCCCTCCATTTGCATTTAACTGCTTGTATTTTCTTGTCCTGTTAGTATTACTTCAACAATTCAGCAAGTTTTCTTCTGATCCTGGACGAAAACTAAAAGCTCTGGCAGCAGCACACTACATGGAGATTTATGCGAGTCAGTACATCTGCTGAAACCATAAGGATTTTTTTTTTCCCTCGTTGAAAGATTTTGTGTTTTCCAGACAGCCAGACTGTGATATGCAATAAGCATAATTATGGCTGCTGACTGTGGTTTATCAGAGGGTTTAGACTGCTCTATATGTTCACATACAGCACTATTATACAGTTACATATATGTAAATGGGCAATGTAGGTTTCTTTATTTCATTTTATTTTTTTGTTATAGGCACAAAAGATGCTTTGGAAGTCAAGTGCCTGCATTTTTGGAAATTTGATAGTTGTATAATCAGAAGTGTAAATGGTTAATATAAATATATATTTACGAAATGTAAAACCTAAAGAAGAAAAAATAAAACTGCACATTTTTGAAGTTTTGTGTAATCGGATCAGCGTGTGACTGTGCCGCTCCACATTTTTGTACAGGCATCAATCAGCCACTGCAGAAGGAATGTTACATGACGAGTCCAGGTGTGTTGATGAAATGTAAAAACTGTAAATCCTGACAAAGACTTTTTTTTCTTGGATGTAAAAAATCTGAAAGGGAGAGAGAAAGATTCAGATTACCTTGGAAGGTCTTCGGCTAAGGTCAGCACCTGTGACTTAATTAGGACCTGACGTTAAATAAAGGAGCCACTGGTGACCTGGCTGTTGATGAGCTTTTTTTTAAAGGATTGGCCTTTAACCTTAGAGTTGCAACAGGGTCTTTCAATGTATACTTTCAGCAGTGTGATGAGTTCTCTGCAGTCAAACGACCTACAGTCACCATATTTGAACCTAACGGAGCGTCTTTGGGATGTGGTGAAACAGGAGAAAACTCCAGTCAGTCCATCATGTAAACAACTGAAGAATAATATAAAATGTAGAATTTATAAAATTTAACTTTTTAAGTCCTTGATACTAGAAACCGATAGGGGTGTCACGATACAACTTTGTCACCCCTGATACAATACCAATATTGTGCATTGGTCGATATTGATGTTGACCCAATACGATACTGGAACAAATAATTCATACTTTGCCATCCCGTGTATTACTTATTTTGTAGTGTGGAATGTTAGAAAAGTCTTTATCAATTGATATTAGTCAGAGAACAACAGTGAACTCCCAATAGGTATAAGAACAGCTGACCTATTTGTTATTAACCAATGGGTGTGGGATACAGGTGCTGTTGGATGGAAATGCTGGAGCGGAGTCCTTCTATCCATGTGTCTATATCGGAGACTTTAGATTCAGGCTGATGTAATCAAATAATCTTTCTGAGTGATACTGGATCAATTTCTGACATCGGTGTCAGATATGGACTAGGGTTGTCCAATGTGGACTTAAAGTTTTATCACAATAAAAGTGTCTATAAGAACCATTCATTACTTTTTTAGGTAGCATTAGGTGACTGACACAGCAATCACATATATCCATAAACAAACTGCTCATCCACTCATAATAGGCTTTTTTTAGGATATTAGTCACATGAAGTGTGATTTATGCCACAGTCACTGCTTCCAATCATATTTTAGCATGTATTGATACTGAAAAAAGCAATAGAAAAACTGTATCAACCCAGCAATAGAAATAAAAAAAAAACAATTAAAATTTATTGTGATAAACCAAAATGCTCATTGTGGTAAGAAATTTCACGATAAATGATAAACCGTACGATACATGCTCATCCATATCTTTGATGGCCGTTTATAGCAGGTAAGTTGAAACAGGTAAGAAACTGACCTGTGCCGACCTGTTGAGATGTCCTGATATTAGTTTTCATTTTTAAACTAATAAAATGTGCATTTAAAAGTAGTCCCCTTCCTTATTAAGAAACTTTCAGATTCATATCACATAACACCTTGTTAATTTAAAACCCGTTACTAGTGGTCAATAAGGGGTCGTACTACTAACTAGCTCAAAGCGTGAACACACGATCTGAGAAATGAGCTGATCTGCTGTTGCTTGGCGACTTTCCGAGTGTTTAAAGCACTAAATGCTTTTTTTACGCCGACTGCATGAGGCTCACCAGAAAACCTGTGGGGAATCTGAAGGCTACAAGTCTTAAGCCACGCCCATTTATTTTGCTATTCCTAGCAGATACATTTAAAGTTTGTGAAATGACAAATTGAGCTGTGATGTCGTATTCATGACTGCGTGTTTATGGTTTTGAGGCCCGAAAGTGAGCGGAGACGAAAACCTCGATTCCGCTGAACATATGGTCCAGATGTTGGCGTAGTGAGTGGCTGTTTAGTGTCACTGAACTCGTAGTGTGTGTGTGTGTGTGTGTGTGTGTGTGTGTCCGTCCTGAGAAAACACACAGACACCCGTACAGTGTGTGCTCTATGTCTTCCAGCTCCCGGACAGCACCGCAGTGACCGCCTGTCTGTCGGGCTCAGTGCGCCGCCGCGGGGGCCGCCGTCTCTGCGCGCGCCCACCGGACTGGGCTGGATCCCCTGATTGGATCCAGCTGTTGCTAAAAGTGCTCGGCCGGCCCCGTCACATCTGCATTGCTAAATGATCTGCGCAGCCCAGCGGTCCGAGCAGAAAACGGGACGGAGAAGTTGGGGTTTGTTTTGCTTTTTTTTTTTTTGTCCCCCCCCCCCTACCGAGGAAATTCCTGTAAGAGCTGGTCAATGTGCCGAAGCTTCAGCTCGATCACACAGTGGTTAATGAAAGCCTGGTGTCGACTTTCGCGTAAGGGCGCATAGTTGGAGGGGATACGGAGAGAGACCCGCTGGGATTCGGGTTTACGGGTCGTCTAAATCTTTATGTTTTTTTGAAAGGCAGTTCACCAGGAGCCATTAAACAATGCCGTTGGAAACGCGCGCCCTCAGGTTCTGTTCTTCTCTAAGGTTCGGCTCTTTTTTTTCCCTCCCAGTCCAGCTTTTTGCGTGGCGGGAGCCTCTTACTGCGGTTTCTCTGCTCTGTTTGTGTCAGCAGGCTGTGCTTCTGTCCAGCCAGCTGTCCTCCACAAGGCTTCACAAAACTAAAATTCCCCTTTTGCAGGATGTTTGCCGCTCTGGTATTTACTCTGCTTTGCATCCGGTCAGCACACGGACAGGTAACTCCACTCACCTTGGTTCATTATGGTCTGATTCCGAGCCAAACACTCAAAGCTCCACTCGTCTCTCCTCAGCCCTGCCCGTACGGCTTTGAATATAACAGGAATTTAGGACAATGTTCAGGTAAGAGTCATTCTACATAAAGTGGCATTTGAAGAAAAATGAAAGCCACAAACTGATGTGTTTTACTGGTATAATTTAGCAATTTAACTCAAATTAATGCTCGGTTGATTGTCATTTTGATTTTCTACAAACAAAAATCTGAAAAGTGTGGCGTGTATTTGTATGTTTGCAGTTACAACTCCGAGTCTTCTGGAGTGTGTCTACAAAGTTGACACGCTCAGTCGAATTTGTTTTATGTATTTTTTTTTAACTTTATTTACCCACTTTTGTTAGCCAAACTGGTTAATTACAGTCAAAGTAGATAGAGAGGTTGCTTTAAGTGTCAAATTTGATGTCTGGACTTTCACTAGGCCAATCTAAGAGTTTACTTTCTGTCTCAAGAGATTCAGACATCTTCAGGGATCAACCTGAAACATCCTTAAATGAAATGTGGCCCAAAGTCTAGAGAATAATGAGGGGAAAATCACAAAAAATGTAAATAGTAACAAATAAAGGCTATAAAATATTGAATAAAAATAAATAACAACTAGGAACAATTTGTTAATGTCTGTTCATGATTCTGGTAGCCTCAGGAACAAAGCTGAATCAAGCGAAGATGTTCTGCTGCACAGACGTCTTCCAGAAGGAACTAGAAGTGTTGGTGGGGTTCACACATGATTCCTCCGGTCCTGATCCTGATCCTGATCCCTCAGCAGCTGATGTAGATGTCAAACTTCCAGTCATCTTGCCAACAGTTTTGACTACTTTCATATCCAACCCTGAGCAGCTGCTCTATCAGGATGAACTTGCTCAAGACACCCTCCATCTGTAAAAGGAAGTGAAGGCTGGGGAGCAAAGTCCAGCTGCCTTCAGCTTCTTTCAGGAGACGGAGGCATTGGTGGGATTTTCTCATGACAATGGCTGTGTTTGTTGACCATCTGAGGTTCTCAGTGAATCTTGATTTCATTAAGCTACATACTCTTTTTTTTTTTTAAAGAGTTGGAGAATCACATGTTTTCTATATCCCACACATGTCTTAACTGGACCCTCTATAGCTTTCATTCAACAATGTCTTTCCACCTTCTACTATTCTATAAAGGATGAATTTGTAATTTCTGTAAACAGATTTTATCTCTGCTGGTCCTCGAGAATTTTTGGGTAGCTTTGTGACTGTGATTAAGCATTCAGACAAGCACAAATCCTGCTCCTAACAAAAACATTCCAATTTGCAATATGCTTAGAACAACGATCACATGAAGGAATGTTACTTTTTATAACTAAAATGCACACAGGAACTTCATTGCTGTGTGCAGTACTGTGTTAATAAATCTGAAATTTATTCAGATTTATTAACGCGCCTTTGTTGAACAAACACTGGATAAAAATAATAATCCTGAAAATGTAGACTAAATTGGAATTTATTGTGACAATAAATCAAAATCTTACCGCCATAAGAAATCTATCCCGATAAATGATAAACGATATGATAAATGTCCTCCCATAACAACAAGATGGTTTCTGTTTACAAATTAGCCGACGGACGAACGTGCTACTTTACGTCGGCCTGGCACGTAATATCCTATTAAAAATATACCACAGTTTATGTTTGTATCATAAAATAATGCTCAAAAGTTCAAGGTGGAACAAATCGTATAGCCTAATGACAAACTGGGTGGGCCACCGACTCGCAGACGCGGGAGCTGCGGCAGGAATGTCCTCACTGCTCCTCTCTGCCTTCCAGATGTGAACGAGTGCAGCTGGCCGCAGCCGTGCCAAGGAGAGATGCTCTGCGTCAACCGGATCGGAGGCTACCAGTGCCTCTCCAGCGACTACTACGACCGGCCTTACAGACGGGTGAGCCCCGCCCAGCCTGAGCCGAGCTACCCGGAGCCCCCCGACAGAATCCCGGACGCCTTCGCGCGGACTCCCCCAAGAGCCGTGGAGCCGAGTTACCCCATAGTGAGCAACCCCGCGCTGTGCACCTTGGGATACGCGCTGGCGGCGGACGGCACCTGCAACGGTGAGTGACAGGCGAGCGGCTGTGCTCTTGAAGTTCAGACATGATGACAATTTCAAAAGATTGAAAGGTAGGTGAAGTGGATAACTTGTGCAAGCCCTAGCAAGCGAAAAAATGTGTTCTTTTTATGTTTTTTTGCGGGAAAGGTATTTTATTTGACAGACGAGTGTTCTGGCTTTGCAAATCATACCATTAAAATAATAATGAAAAATCTGATCAAGTAGAGTATGGAAGCCTCAGTTAGTAATTTGCACACCTCCTCTGGGATTGGTGAACTCTTGAACTCTTTCACTAATGACAAAACAATATTCATCAGACACGCTCCAACAGCCTCGTAAAGCAGTTGGCTTCCCATTTCCATCATAAATTTCCAATTACACTGAGAGACTCTTTTCTGGCTCGTGGAGTCGATCTGCCTTTACTGAAGAAAATATTCATCACGGTTTACTCAGTGGAAAGATGCTTTATCATCTCGGGAAAATAACCACCAAACCTCCCCCCGCTTTGGATTGATGGGAGAGTTAAAGTCGTCAGTGTCAAAGGAGGAAATATTTTGCAGGATATTAAATTGTTTAATTGTTTCTTTTTCTTTTGTACTTTCCATTTTTGTCGCATTACTCTGAATTTTATTATATTGCTTTTATATATCTTTTATTTTTGTCTGCGTGGATGTCTCCCTGTCGCCAGCCTTCCAATTTAATTTGGACTCCATGTTCACTTTCCTTGTTGCAGCACTGGCTGCTCCTCTTCAGGGATTAGGCCCAGTGACTCATAAGTGTCTACACGCCCTCTCTTCCAACTGAAGAGTCATTTGCACTTTTTGTTTGAAAAAATAAAAATATCCAGAAAAGCATCTGACTCCACCTGTACGTCCTCACAGTTGTCCTCCTGCGGCTGGGCCCTCCAAAAGCATACGTCTACATGTTGGGTGATTTTTGTTTCTCTTCAGGTGTGAGTGAGTGTGTGTGTGCTCCACTTTTTCGGTGATGCGCTGCTGGAAACGGAGGAACACAAATGAATAAATAATTTACTTTTAAAGCATTCTCCACACAGGAGATCATAACCTGTTGCTCAAAATAGACATCATACAAAGACCAGGAACTAAAGAGTTAATAAAAGTTAATTAGACTTAATAGGCATAAAAGAAAAATAATTACGCACGCATGAGGTGATGGATGGGCAGAAAGTACTGATGCCAGTAGACAATGCCAGACTGAATAAATGAGTTTTTATCTGCTTGTTAATAAGAACTCAGTGAAATAGCAAAATACACAGAGGTCAACAGACCAGAAGGATTGATGTTCTTCAGTTTTTTTATTTCATAAGGGAAAAACCAACACTTTTTAATTTTTATATGGACAGAACAAGAAACAAAACTTGTAGCTTGAAGGTACAAGTTTTATATTTGAGGGATTTTCTGTAAAATAAGGATTCTGAATTCAATGGGACAAAAGTGTAAAGAAATCAAATCTGTAGTTAATTCACCTTCGTTGTTTGAATAACTCAGTAAGCTAGTCGCAGCATTCTTTGTGACTTGTAATTGTCTGAAACGGATCCATCAATGATTTCTTCATTTTGTTTCTAGGCCCAATAGGCCTCTGCTTAAATGGGGGAAAAAACACAAGATCTTGATATAAATTTTAAAAGTGAGTCCAGGATTACATCACAACCAAGTGTCACTTTCAATATCCATCACTGGACTTGTCTGATGTCAGAGTGTATTTCAGGCTATTATCATTTTGTCTGTTCTCACTGGGATTAAAAAGCCGTCAAGCAGCCAGTTTCTTATCAGAGGTAGGCAGTCAGTCTTAATTTAGATAACTTAGCAACTCATACAACTGAATGGTGAGGGATGTTACTAAAAGACTGAGTAAAACCTGCTAGACGGAGTTTAAAGAAAGAAAATAACAGTGGACTGAGTATAGAGCCTTGGGGAACCTCAAAGCTTACCTAAGCCTTCACAGAGGAGTACTCTGAAAGTTTTACTCCCTGGAAGAACTTATTTCTTGTAAGTAGGGGAAAACAAATTTGCCCAACTCAATCACAACCCTTTGACCTCAACAAAACAACTGACTGAAGATACTCAAGAAGTAACTACTCATCTTTTCCCCAGCAGAAAATTAGTTTAATAGTAATTATTAACCAGAGTACAGATAGACTGCTGACATGAGCTTGAACTGCAGTCGACATGATGATCTGCCCCCGGGCAAGAACCTTCACCCAAAGTTACCCATCTGCTTATTGGTGCATGAATGAGTGAATGTAGCACGACTATGAAAGCATTATATGAATTCAAGGCTTATCAAATTTAAATTAAGTCATAAAGTAATAATAAAATGAAAATACATAGAAGTATAAAATCACACACATGAACAAGGAAAGCAAAAGACATATTTCTGTAACCACAATAATCTTAGCACTCGAAAAGGAGTAGAAAGAAATAAAAAAACTTATGAACTCAACATGTTGAAATGATCAGAATTTCTAAACTTATAATAAGAATAATTATACTTTTTATGTTCACTATTGCAACTAAAAGTAAAAGTTAAAAAAAAAAAAGCAGGTACAATAACCAGGAACAATACACGATGAAATAAATTCTGTATTGCGTAAGTTATCAGAATTATTGCAAAGTCTATTCGGAGCTGCTAACATGTTAAGATGACATAACAGAAGAAGAAAAGTGCCTCATTAAAATCAGACACATTGCAACACATTTCATCCCCTTTGGTCAAAACCTAACTAGTTGGACCTTCTATGGTATAATTTTAATCAAGCTATTTAAAAATAGCCTCCTCAAAGTGCATTTATTAAATTTTTTTCTACTGTCATTTAGGATAAATGGAACCCTCCAATGGGGTGGAGATACATGCATAGAGTGCAGTTGTTTTCTCATCTGAAAGAGAGTGAGAGAGCTGACTTCATGCACAAATATGGGCTGTTTGTATTTGGGACCACTTGCCAGGGAATCGGCTCACGACCTTGTTTGGGTAAACCACTCCGCCAGGGTGCCAAAAGTGAGGTCATGTTCCCCCAAAATCTGCACCCAGGCCAGACTTGGACAACAAGCATGCCTCTGTGGGGAGCACTCGTTACAAGTCCACACACACATACGCACACACACTCCTGAAGGCGGGGATGCTGTGTTTGCTGATGTAATCGGTTGCTGACTGATGGATGCTGTGGGGCAGAAACTGCACACACGCTGCGACTTCCTGTCTGAATCTACGACAAAAACACACCTTTGTCTTTCGCTAAGTGGACCTTTCTGCCACGAGTTATCTCCAATTTGTACCTCTCTGCAATAGAACCATGAAACATGTTAGGGATTTGGTTAGCCACAGTTTTACTATTCACATCTCAAAGTTTGGTAAGACTTTATTTGAAGAGGCGTTCATAAGACTGACACGAAACTGTCATAAACATAACACCTGTTATGAACATGAAGGAGTCTACATCAATGTTTATGACTGCTGTCATGAAGCGTCCTTGGTAAATAATGGAAGTTGACATTTTTCATTGGCTTTTAATGGGATTGCATTAAAAGTTTAATTATTTACTGAGTAATGGAAAGTTGACGATTTAATGCAACTTTTAGTGCACCTTTGCGTTAAAAGTGTCATTATTTGCCGAATGACACTTCATGACAACAGTCATAAACATTCATAATCCCCCCTTCATGTTCATGAAAGATGTTATGTCATGTTTATGACAGTCTCATGTCAGTCTTATGCACATCTCTTCAAATAGTGTTACCCACAATTTGTCACAAAACAACCAGAAACTTCAACATATTTTCATACATTTTATGTGCTCATCTGACTTAAAATAGTGCACAATTGTGTGTTTGTTTGGTTTTTTTAAATGAGCGTTACGGATTGCATTTCTATACCTTGTTTCACTATATTTACAGCTGACCATCTTTGGAGGATTGTCTCTACCAGCTTTTCATAACTGAGCTCAAAATTTAGCTTTTATTTTTCTTTGCAAAATTGCTTAATCTCGACCCAGTTGGTCTTTTCCATTGATTCATTAATTGGATTTTGACTTCCTTGGCTGGCTGGTTCCAACACAAAGTTAGAGGTTTTACTTATAGTTTACACTCCAATGTTCTCTTGTAACTCTGCCTATGTTTAGGTTACATCTTCTCTCAGGATTGTTCTCTGTTTGACTCCATCCATCCTCCTGTTAACTCTGACTACCTTCCTACACAGTACACAGTCCTAATTAGAGTTCACTACTTTAAGGAGTTTTTTTTCTTTTTTTGTATTAGACGAGAGAAAAATCACTTCTCAATAAAACCAAGGATAAATCAGATTAGGAGATCATCCTCACTCAGGAAAACTTGACACACTGAAACGTAACTCTGAAGAATTTGAGTTAATGAGTTACAACAACATTTAATTTCCTGGGGATCAATGATATTTTTGAGTTGAATTGTATGTGAGTCTGTAGTTTATCAGAAAATGGTCTTTTCTGTTTGCAGTCTTTAATTGAACTGTAAGCACGGATTACTTTCAACGTTCTTTGTACAATTTGAGCAACACGTCCTTGCAGCTGCGTTATTTTTGCATCCTTACAACCCCAGAGTGTTGATATTCACCCCGTTTCGGCCCACAAGCCGACATATTTTCCTCCTGAGGGCATTTTCTTCTTTTCTATATGCGACCAGTCTTCAGGCATTTCAAGCTAATCCCCTTCTCCTCTGCAGTCAGGTCCGGCTGTCAGCAGCCACCCCACAGCTTGTGAACAGCCCTTGAAACGGGCCTATATAAGGAGCTGATCTGAAACGCTCCTACAGGTGCTGGGTGTGTTTGTTGACTACACACACATGTCGGGCACATGGAGGGTCTTACGGAGTCTTACTGCCAGCAGGTGCTGCTAGCTTTCGGCCCAGCGCTGTCGGCCTCCGCCCCCCTCCTCTCCGATGGAGCTTAGCAGGGAGAAAGCTCCCAATTTAAGATGTTATCCCGTATGAAAACAGCCTGTAAAAACAAAAGGAGAACAGACATCCACCCTCCACTTTCACTGCTGGTTTCCTAGAGATAGGTGACTGCACAGGCTGAGAACCACTAAAGTGTCACATCCTCATAAGGAAATGTGTCCATTATAAGGGCGTCACAGGAATTCGGCTTCAAATTCAAGATATCGCTTATCCTGACAAGAAACCATTGTATGCCTTACTCAAGTATTAGGCTTTTTTCCCCTAACACAGGGTGGTGAAAACCTGATTGCTTGAAAGATTTTATTATTTTTTTAATGGAAGATTGCTGATACAATCTCCATGACGGCATGGGAAAACAAGCATGTCTCGTGGACATCTAAAGTCCTAAGCTGTGGCCACAGACTTCCCATAAGAGGAAAGGAGAGGTGCCAAATTACTAGAATGCGATCTGAGAACCAGAAGGAAATTTTAGTGCTCCCACCTTATCTGCCCGCTCTGGAGATACACACCGCCATCTTCTGGGACGCAAGACGTCAGACGTCAAGTCAAGTTTTTTTGTGCAGCACTTTTTCAGCAGCCAGGCCGTTCAAAGTGCTTCAAACCATAAATATTCTTGCTGTCCCCAATTGTGAAGCAAGCAATAAGCGTTATATTTTTTGTCAAACTTCAAACATGTTGATCCGTTTACTACTAACCAGAAGCAACTCTAAATGTGTGGGGTTTTAGTAAGCCTGTCGCAATGAACAATAAATCAATTAATCGCATGATAAATTAAAATAAACTGAATCATTTTCATTTGCTTGATTTATCGTTTTAATCTTTTTATCAGAAACTGAATGATAAAAATCTTCAGTCTGGTGCTTAGTGCTCAACTATCTCTTTATTTTGAAAGCTAAATTTGTTTACAAAGACCTCATAATTCATTTTATTTGTTGTTTTCTTTATTTATTGTGGATATTTTAAATGTCTTCCAGTTCCAGTGTTTAAATGTTAATTAGAATTTAAAGTTTATTGACCTTTGAGAATCTGTTCTTGAATTATTGCACCTTTATCAATTATTAAGTAATATTATCGTTAATCACAATAACTTCTGGAACAATTTATTGTCCAGCTTGTTATCGTGATAGGTCTTCTTTTTAGCCTTGTTTTAAAGGAAATCGGTGTTGCCAGAGAACTGCAGTTTTCTGGAAGTTTGTTCCATATTTGTGGTAGATAGAAGCTGAATCCTGCGTTGGGTGGAAGGTCAAGTGAAACCTTTATAGCTGCTTATCGGTCAGTTTTCTTGAAGTTTTGGCTTGGATTACAGCAAGGTGATTGGATTTATAGTGATTTTCTGTGACATGTTTTGGATGTGACGCTTTGCAAAAATATTCACACCCGTTGAAATGTTTCATGTTGTCACAAACCTACATGTATTTTATCAAGGTTTTAATTGATAGACCTGCAGTAGATTATTGAGAACTGGAAGAACAAGGGTGTGTAGTTAATTTTTTGTTTTGTTTTGTTTTACTTACAAACCAAATTTGGCATTTTTATTAATTTTATCAGAAACTGAATGATAAAAATCTTCAGCCTGGTGCTTTGTGCTCAACTATCTCTTTATTTTGAAAGATACATTTGTTTACAAAGACCTCTGTCCTTTTGCTAAATACAATCCAGTGCGACCAGTTTCCTCCAGGAGTACTACCCTGTAATTCCATTTTTTTTAGGTGCACCTTGCTCATGCTTCATGGTTCTCCTCCACGTAACAAAGGCGTTGTGTTGTGCTGAGGGACCACAGGAGTACAGTGAGCTCCTCATCGTCATTCTGGTGGGGTCGTAGTGACACGCCGCACTATTTTCTGTTGATCTGCCTATAAAACATGTTGCAGCATCTTGTTGTAAAATGTGAGAGTGGAGATGAATACTTTTGCTGTGTGACATTGAATGTTAACTGAGTTTATACTACAGAAATATGTGGGATTATTTTGCTAATACCAAAATGTGATAGCATTTCATCCTTCATGTTTCGGCTTGATTCAAGGTTTTGCTGTTCCTAAAACCATTTCCTGTCTTTTGTGTGTCTGCCTCGGTAATTCCTGAGTCTCCCGCCTCTTTTCTCTGTTCCAGACATTGACGAATGTGAGACGAACTCCCACCACTGTAACCCCACACAGGTCTGCATCAACACCGCCGGCGGCTACACCTGCTCCTGCACCGAAGGCTATTGGCTCATAGCCGGACAGTGTCAAGGTGAGAGAGCTGCTGCTGCTGCTGCTAATGTCATTCTAAAGCTTCATTTTGTAAGAAAAAAAAACTCCTCAAGGATTTGAATAGCCACCAGCATAGCAACATTTCTTTTGTTTAAATATTTCTATTGTGTTTACATTCGCTGCTTTCTTGTGTTTTACAACAAAGCTCATTGTGATATTTCTATGTAAAAATGACAGTATGAATATAGTTTACTCATTAAACATAAAAAAAAACAATCCCATCACTGTTGTCAGGAAACATTGCATGATTTTGTTGGAGGGCACTAATAAAACCTTTTTGGCATCTATCCAGAGCAGCAGTAGAAAAGGGGCGTCACGAGCACCAGTTATTAAAAAAAAACACGATATTTTTCTGTCTCAGTTGTGTGTCGACTTTTATAAACACATGCACTATCAAAAGGGAGTTGGCGCCCCCTCCTGTGTTGAGTGGGTGCATCCTGTTTGCTGCTAAAGGAAGCGGGCTATCAGACCAGGCAAAGCATTTCCCACACTGCTGAGAGGATTTCCTGGGTTTGATCGGTTTTTAGGAGCCAATGCCGCGATGCTGTCAGTCAAACTTATGATGTGAGAAACAACCTTGGATTATGAAGTTGAAGCTTTCTCTGCAAACTCTCATATTGTCACCGTGCTAAAATAATGGCCAAACTCATTTTCATTTTGGTCCACATTAAAAATCTGAATGTTCTGAAAGGGCTGGTTGTGGCAGAATCTATTGAAAAAACCTGTTAGACTGTTAAAACATCAATAAACATCTGTTTGTTTCTGCATTCAGTAAGTGTTTCTTAAAATGAAATTATATTAAACATCTTTTCACACTGATCAGTCCCTCTGGGATTTTGTGACTGTTTTTGTGGTGTTAATTTATATGATGTCAAATGTGACATTTCTTTAATCGCCCAATGATTCTGGTCAATTTTGAGAAAAATTTGCAGTAAAATCAGAAACAAATGTTTGGATCTGAGGATTTTTGCATGAATTTTGCAGATTTGTGAAAAACTGGAGGAACTTATTGATGCAACTTGGAGTCTAGAGGGCCACATAAAAAGCTACGGTGGTCTGTCTATTTTTTTCTTTTTTTCTTTAAAAAAAGGCTTGTGCCATTACTTCAGGAAGGTGAGGATATTAGGCTATTTTTTTCCTGACATCCAAAATGCAACCGTTAGAAAAAACTTTAAATCATTTAATAGGCAGCACTTTATAACTACTAGCAGGCCTTCCCCCAGTATATTATCAGCCTGGCAGGCCACCAGGCTTTACTTGTGCCCCACCAGGCTAAGCATTGCTTATTCAAGTCTCTTTAAAATGTTTGCATTCTTTTAAGACTTTACAGTTGTGTTCAGGTAATAATTTTGCAATCTTTTAATAACACATAATTATCAAGTGATATTTTTGAATTTTCTGTCAACTTTAAACATTTTTAACTCAAAACCACGACAGGTCGCTGGATGAATTACTGCCTTAGCACCCAATCCCCAGGGTTAGCAGGTTTTCTGGGGGAAACCTGGTACTAGAATGTTTTCTCAAAATGAAAAACATGCATCAAAGCTTTTTGCTTATATCTAAAATGGCTAATTTGACAAGTTGAAACAGTGAGAGTTGTCTTCATTGCAGAAATGCTTCATTTATTTTAATCTACTCTGAGGGGGTGAAAAAAATCTATGAATGATACTAAAGGCGTCACTATTCTTCTGTAAGAGCAGCGCTCTCTGCAGGTTGTGTGAGGTAAAGCAGCTGCTTCTTTACTCTGTATAAAGTTTTTGTATTTTATAATCAGCTTCTCTTTCTCTCTCTCTTTCCGTCTCTCCTTTGAGCCAGATATCGATGAGTGCCGCTATGGTTACTGCCAACAGCTGTGTGCCAACGTCGCTGGCTCTTATTCCTGCTCATGTAATCCTGGCTTCCTCCTTAATCCAGACGGCCGGACCTGTCAGGGTACGTGGATTTAGAGGAACACAAAGGCAAAACAATATAGTTGATTTATAAAGTTGTACAGTATGTTTTTTTAATGTTATTTTGGAGGCCGTAAATCAACGTGCAGCTCCTGAAGCAGTTTAAACAGACTTTATATTTATTATTTTTACCTTTTAAACTCAGTTGTGGGCCAAGATTCCTTCTCTGAAGGCGAAGAAAAAAAATTTAATACTGTAGAATGAATTATAGGCTCTTTAAATGTAAATAAATTACTGCCAGGTAATAGTATTATTTATTTATTTTTAGGTTTTAAGTTCACCACAAAGAATCGGCTCCGTTAAAAACTCTGCAGTTAGAAAATAACAATAATAGTGTAAATCAAAATGCAGTATCACTATAATATCAGCTTTGAAACATGATTTTTTTGGTCAAAGGGTGGGACTATGACTTATTTTAATGCCCACATCTAATGTATAGTTTTAGTTGCTAGGATACTAGAGTCACAGAGAGAGGTGAGGATGTTGAGCTATGGTGAAGAAAGAAAAAGTCAAATAATTGTATTCAAAATCACTGCAATTATATATTAGCTTCTTAATTTTGATATTTTTTTTGAGTGGCTTTTTTCCTATTCGTTGTGATTTGTCATCTTCATGCAGCTCCACCTGTTAGATCTGTGTCGATAACCGGCTCTATGGTGTCACTTCAGCTCCATGTTTAGCGAGTAAACCCGGCCTGGTCGAAACTGCCTGTAATATTTCTGCCTTCCCTTTGTGTTCACCAGATGTGGACGAATGTGAGGAGCAACCCTGCAGTCACGGCTGTTTCAACACCTACGGCTCCTTCATGTGCAACTGTGACGAAGGATACGAACTGGCGTCCGACGGCACAACCTGCATCGGTGAGGATGTTTGCAGTTCGCTGCTCAGAGGGTAGAGCCTCTCCTCATGGAGATGATGTTTTCAGACATTCGTTTTTATTTTTTATGGAAGAAATATTGTCTCTTTAGAATCACACGTTTATTTTTTTTTTAGACTTTGAATTCCTATTATTTGATTGTTTTTTGGCAAATTTAAAGTTAAAAATAAAATACATATACAGATTAAGAGCCTGGTGCACTGAACCCTGTTGAAAACCTCCTGCTTTTTCCACCAGATATTGATTTCTGAACTCTTCCTGAGTTAAAACATCAGTATTGTTGTTTCAAAATGAATATGAACTTATTTTTTTTGCATTATTTGAGGTCTGAAAGCACTGCATCTTTTTCATTATTTTGACCATTTCTCATTTTCTGCAAATAATTAGCGATGTTTTTGCTTGGAATTTCAGAGACATGTTGTCAGAACTTCATAGAATAAAAGAACAATGTTCATTTTACTCAAACATAAACCTATAAAAAGTTAGAGAAACTGATCATTTTAAGTGGTCTCTTTTTTTACAGAGCTGTATATAATTGTACAAGATAAAATATTTGTTATAAATTTAGTCTTAAAAAAAAGGATCCTAATGAGATTAATTCTGATTTCTACATACGTAGTTTTCCACCACGCTTACAGACCAGAAAGTGAAACATTTACCTCAAGCATCTCCTTTTCTTATTTTTGGTTGCTTCATGGCTGCTGAAACCTCCAGTATTTTTTGAAAAGTCTTTCTTCCTGTCACTCTTCCATGAAATCCACATTTGCAATCCTGTGAATCTCTGCAGCTCCTCCAGAGCTTCCAGTCCTCTTGGGTGTTTCTCTGATTAATGCAGCCTTCACGACAGAGTTGTGTTTATCCTGAGATCAAATTAGACACAGACGCTCTCTATCTACCACAACTGGTTCATCGTAACACGAGGACGTTTGAAAAAATTCAAATCAAGTTCAGTCTCTCCATTGCGCTTCTGTACTTTCATGTGATCAATTAATGGAGTAGAACCATTGATTTTGTTACAGACGCACCAAAGCCACCATCTTCATCTCTCTGTGATGCTTTCTATTTGTTTTGAATGATACTTTTTGTTTCATTCAGATCTGGATGAGTGCAGTTTCTCTGAGTTTCTGTGCCAGTTCAGATGTGTGAACACCCCCGGCTCGTTCTCCTGCATCTGTCCGCCCGGGTATTATTTATACGAGGACAGCCGGAGCTGCGAAGGTAAATTTTGCTGCAGACTAACAATATTGCAGTTTTCTCTTTTTGTTCCGATGTAAATCCATCTCTTTATTCTTGATTTTTTTATTATTCTTTTTTAAATGCAAAGCTGTGATCTTGTTGATGCCTCGTTGCTGTGGTTCTGACTTCACTGACTCTGACTGTCATGTGCTTGATTTCAAAGACGTCAATGAATGTGACACTGGTAACAACACCTGCACAACAGAACAAGTGTGTTTCAATTTCCAGGGAGGCTACACATGCCTGAATCCTTTACAATGTCAGCCTCCTTACCTCGCCGTTAGCGACAAGTGAGTTTTCTCGTCACCCTCTTTTCACATCGTGGCAACTTAAAAGTTTCGAGTTGGTTTTGTAGGATCTAATGGTTTATTTCTCTCCTATGTCCCACCGCTCTGCAGTCAGTGCATGTGTTCAGCTGAGAACCCTGCCTGCAGGGACTTGGCTTTCACCATTCTGTACCGACACATGGACTTGTCGTCGGGGCGCAGTGTGCCTGCCGATATCTTCCAGATGCAGGCCACCACGCGTTACCCCGGCGCCTTCTACATCTTCCAGATAAAGTCAGGCAACAGCGGACGGGAGTTTTACATGAGGGTGAGCACTCAGGAGTTAATGAATGGGAGATGGGATGAAGAGCGGGGCGGTCAGAGTGAGCTGACAAGCATTTAGAGGGAAGGAAAACACTGCTACTTTAGTAGAAAGACAGAAAAGAGAAAAAAAAATAAATTTGCAAATGAAAATAATTGAGCTGGTTTCAATTTATGCGATTCATTGATTCATTGCTTATAGAGTTGAGCTTAATTGTGTCTACAATTTTCTTTTTTACTGAATCAGTTTGAGGCTGATGAACCCATTTCATGCCAATGTCTAAAACATGTAAATAAAAGGATCATTTTAGATATTTTAGAGTCTCAGATAAAACATTAGGTCTCTTAAGAGGATTTTTCAGTTTGAAACACTCGAGCTTAGGAACTTAGTTATAGATTACTTTCATAGATATCTGATGCAGAGCCGCTGACTAAAGCAGACATTAACGAGAGTTCTCCAGTTTTTTAAGCTATTTAATAAGTCTAGGTATAGCAGAAAGTTATTATTTAGGTAGCACACATAACATTGCAGGGTCATGTTGAGTTCAACCAATTTTAAATTAAGCTAAGCTAAGCTTATAATGTAAGATTTGTAATATAAAGAGCCAGTAGCTGAACCTCTGTAACGAACATCACAGTTTGCTCCAGATGTGTGAGGCTGGAAAACTTGAATCACCTTTGGTGGTACTTGCAGCGTGTCGCCACTAGATGGAGCAACTTACTCATGTTTCCTTCCTGGCAGAGCTAATTGCTTCCTTTGCTTTTTCTTAAATCGCTGAGACACATGGCGGGATTTTAAAGTAGGACAGTCTTTGTAAATGACAGTAACTAGCTGTGATAATAGCTTTACCAGCACACTATTAGAAAGCTGAAGGAAAAGGATACATGCTTTCCAAAGTGTCAGATCTATAAAATCTGAAAAGTGTGGCGTCTTATTACTCTTTTTTTTTCTCTAGTTTTGAATCGTGTAATAATGCAAGCCTGCTTTAAAACTCTCTATAACAATATGCCTGACCTCCAATTCAGTTCAATTATAATTGCCCCAGTGGGAATAAATTTAGCTTTTGAGTTGAACTGAATGTAACTATCCGCTCTCAGTTTAATTTCAGTATTTCTTCAAAAAATGGACTGAAACCAAAATATCAGCTACATTTTTATGATTTTTACAATTAGCCCTCTATCTTTTTTTTCCTATTACTTTGTAATAATGAAGTACTTAATGTTGACCTTCCATATAAAATTCATATAATTTTGCAGGTGTATTGTAGGACTGCTGCTGATGATTATTCTAGTAATTGATTATTCTGACAATTAATCAATTACTTAGATAAATATAATTGACACATTGTACAGGTTTTATTTTTATTTAACATTGTAAGCTTTTTTAATACATTAGGAATAAGAAAATTAACATTTTATTGCTTAGAATACAATAATAAAGCTTTCCTTTAGTGAATTTGAACTCTGAATAAAAACTTTACCACTTGAGGAGTTTTGGGTAAAACATATACAGACAAAGGTGTTTTTATCTTTAAATGCAAAAATGTCTATATATTTTTGAACAGTTTTGGCTTTATTACGGCTCTAAATACGTTTTTTCAGCAAATAGCCTTTTTGTTTGAGTCTGTATATTCCAGTTAAGAGAGTACAAAATTTGTTCCCAATTATTTCACTAATCGATTAATCGCAATTTATCTGATCAATCATTTCTGCATAGTGTATTTAAACAATTAATTATGAAATGATTCGATGAATCATTTCAGTCCTAGTGCATTGTGATGAAATGTGGGTCATGAACACAATAGAACAATAAACGTGGCACAGAGCCAAGAGTTTCTCTTCCTGTAAGCCCAACCTGTGTGACTCTTCGCTTCCTGTGCATCATTCCTCACATTCCTCTCCTCTTTCTTCCCTCTGCAGCAAACCAGCAACGTGAGCGCCACCCTCGTCCTGACGCGGCCCATCAAAGGGCCGCAGGTGCTGGTTCTGGACCTGGAGATGGTCACGGTCAACAACGTCATCAACTTCCGAGGAAGCTCCATCATCAGGCTGACGATATACGTGTCGGAGCATCCGTTCTGAGAACCCACACGCAGCTGCACTCACATGTAACTGGTGTAATTCTTTTGTTTGAGAATACTCTTTTGTTTTGTTTTTGTTTTGTTTTTGTTCAAACACTTCCCGATAAAGACTCAGACAAGATCACCGGATGCGAAGGCATTCCTTTTGCCGGAATGTCCACGGGTTTCCTGGATGCTGGATGCTTTTCTAGCTGCGGACACCAGAGGAATATTTATAGTCTACAATTTCATACGTCCTCTGCTGTGACGGTGCAGCTCAGATTACTAATCTAGTGTTGGTGTTTGTGCTCGGGGATCCCATCTCTTCACATTTAAGCTGTGAAAGCGACCGTCATTTCATTCCTTGCTGAAAACAAGAAAAGCAGGTTATCGGAACCGAAGAGTAAAGCTACCTGTGTGTTTCCCGCCAAACGGGGGGGAAAGGAAGAAAAAAAAAAGTGTTTGAGATTATGTAACAAGCAGTCATTAATTATAATATAGATCACAGGTTCTTTTAGAACAATAAATGAGTTCATCACATCCTGGACTTTGTTTTTTAAAAGTTTTGCATCTATCACAATGCACACACCTCGGGACTTTAGGAGTTGTCTCATCAGGTTATACTATGTTTTTTTTGTAACATGATTTAACAAATGTTTTCAAAGGTTTTGGATGAAAAATACAGTTTTATCAAAGGTTTAAATACACGTTTTACATGCTTATATTTGGATGAATAATAAATGACAAACAGTTGGTTTCCTTTCTGCTTTTTTCCCCAAGTTTTATCGTCTTGACTTGGACTGTTGTCCTCAGTTGAAAAAGAACCTGGTTGCAATATTTAGGACCAATTAAAAAAATAAAAAATAAACAGAACTTAACTTCACTATAGACTGTTAGAGTAAACACAATAAAAACATGCTTTATCTGTGGCATTGTTCATTAAAATGGCACATTTCTGATGTATTAAAATCAAATACAATCGGTTCACTTAATGTTATTGTATTAGGGATTAGGAATGCATTCAGCAAGTACTTTTAATACTTAAGTACTTTTAAAAGCAAGTACTTTTTACTTTTACTTAAGTACAAATGTTAATGTGGTAGTTTTACTTTTACTTGAGTAAATTTTGTCTGTGTATTTGAACTTTTACATAAGTACATTTTTTGAGTACTTTCTCCACCACTGACCCCCTAAAACTACACAAGTATTTCCCTCTATGTATTTAAAAATAAATGTAGTCAAATAATTACACATGATGCATCACTAACACTGAACTGAACTGATCCAATTGTGTCCAAGTTTTAAAACCATTAAGCTGTCAATGTAACTATGGAAACAAAAGTACATTTTCTTCAGGATTTCAACCTGTTATAGCTGCATGATGTCACCACCGCTATACTTTGACAGTTTATCCAAGGCTCGTTAAGTTTTCTTCAACTCAATATTTGTGTCGAACAACCAGGAGCTGCAAATGTTTGTCGAGTTTAAAAGGTGTTGATTTTGGAGCAGGAATCTCCTTTTTGGTCTGGAATCTATCATAGTTTAGACTTAGATATGTGATTGTATGCATCATAATTTCAGGGATGAAAACATCTCGTCTCCTGGCCTAACATAGCATGAACTTCACTTTTTTACCACTAGTGGCATTTATTTTTGAAGGAATCCAACAGAAAGGGGATGGAAAGAAGGTGGGTGGGAGAGGACAGGCAACCGAGGAGCCACATAGCAGAGTTGTAGTCAAGACCACCAACCTGAGACCAAGTCAAGACCAGTACCCTGCGCTAGTGACACAATAAAATTACGTTTTACTTATCAAAATTGCTTCTCAAATTGATCTAAAAAGATCTGCATTCCCATGAAACACCTAGATATTAAATACTTAAAGCTGAAATAAATTTAATCAGTAAAGATCTGTCCAGAAGAATCGGATCGTTCCTGACTGTCATATCAATGTAGACTTTGGTCACAGTGTTGTCCCATATATGAGACACCTCAGTCAACACCTCCACACAATTCAGTGCATGAGTGACAACTTTTTATCAACGCAGATGCAACATGTGTGTCTCAGTCAGTAGGAGCTTAGCCAGCATCACGTCCACAGATCTTATCTTTCTTTAAGCTTTCCATCCTTCCAAGTGATGCTAAAAGTTGGACGAAGTCCCACCGTCTGTGAAAGCGAAGCGCTGCTGATTTTACATGTCGCCATATCTATGATTTATGCAGCGCTATTATATTACTGACGATTAGACAGACATCTTCTCCCGCTCAGTGGAAACCACTGCGCATGTCTGGAGCTCCACATGCGAGTGAAGGTGGAGGCGATGGGTGACAACAAACACTCATTGCTCGGATTTTACGGCGCAACCTTAATCCCTGAACTTCACATTTTAACGGACAAAAGACGCGACGCGACTTGGCTCGTTTTTGATCATGAAGTTCCTCCAGTGGCGCAAAAAGTGGTTATGCAGCGTATGCAACGCATAGGGGCGCAGCACCAGAGGGGGCGCCAAAACCCCGTCTGGAGGGGGCGACGCCCGATGATGTTTTCCCAAACACTTCAGCGCCTTTCGCTCCTTCACCTCGCGCACATAACGAGGTAAAAGTAGCGAGTTTTACCCTTCATGTATCGCCGATTTATGTTTTCGCATCCACCTGAAAAAGGTGTAGTTGCGCCACTGGTTCTTTGTGTTCTGTTCCTAAAAGATGGAGACTTGAAAAGTTTTCTTTTAGCTTCTCGTCATCTGACGACAACACGACTCAAACGAAAAAGACAAAAACGCTCATTCCCCACCAGGAATAATGTTTCCGCCATTGTTTCAGCGCCCCTGCTGGCTCGGCGCCCCTATGTGTCGCAGATTTTTCCAAGTCCGCCGCGCTGTTAGAGCGCAGCGATAGGGAGGGAGCTGTTGTTCTCCACCGAGAACAACAGAGGCTTTCAAATCGCCCAGTGCGACATCAATAGTATCGAGTCGAGTATCGATTGATTCATCCATATCTTTCATCCGGGAACCCATTGACTTTACCTCAGAAAGAATCAGCGCCATAGTTGTTTGGTTGGTTAGCTCTGTTTAACTAGCATTAGCTTCGGCCTGACTGGGATCCGTCGGAACGGTTTTCTTCTTACTGGAAGAGCCGCCGGGGAAAAAAATTGGGAAATCTTTTCACGATGTGGTCTAGACATCCCCGAAGTGTTTCAAAGTCGACAAAAACGTATTTAACTGGAGGAAGTTCTGAAAACCTTTTAAGTCTGGATTAAAGTCCATCTACAGAAGTTCAACTCTGACATTGATTTAAACTGTTCCTTCTGTGACATTTGCCCAGAATCAGTCACTCATTTGTTCTGGTTGTGTTTTACTCTAAAGTGTTTGTCTAGTTTTTGTTTTGTTTTAGTTTTTTTCTCTAATATGTACACAGCACAGTTGTGTATTGTTGTTTACAAAAAATAAAGTTTATTTTTAAAAAAAAAAAACTTTTAAGCTTGGAGCGAAAAAAGCCTCAAGCCTCCATCTTGGTCCTGATCACGTGACCTCTCTCCCCAGTCTCACTTTCAACTTGTGCTTAAAGTGCACATATTAAACTACACACCAGTTTTTAAATTGTGTTAATAGACCAAGTAAAACCGGAGTTGTGCTTAAATATGTAAACCATATTTTTCCGAATGTCAGATAAATATTAAACGGGCTTTTCTGGGAATGTAACAGGAAATGAGCTTCCAGACGTAAAAAATGGATTCCATTAGATTCCTTTGTTATTGGAAATCTCACGTCTACAACAAATAATTATGGTCTGTATTTTGTTGCTAAGAAACAGTAAAGTTGTTCAAGTTGCGTTGAAAGAGAACCAGAACGGCGTGAGCGGTGAGATCGAGAAATTGATGCTAAGTTTTAATACCGGAGCGATCGGCGGCATCACTTGGTGATTTGTTTTCAGCTTAGTAGTTTCTGTCCTGTAAAGCATTATGTGAAGAATGAAGCGCAGCGGGCAGCTCTGCTTTGAGCCGGAAGACGAAAAGGAGTCTGCGGGTTTCATTTGTGCATTTGCGGCTCATTCAGTGAATGTTTTGTGACCAGGAAATGCTTGAATGCAATATGACGTCCATTTTATTCAATTTCCACAAATGTACCACGTTTCTAAAACACCCAATGAAAAGTGTTGTCGGTATGTTGTTGAGGAGAAGAGACACGTGGTGCGAGACGCTCTGGAGAGTTTTGGAGACCGGAAGAGACCGGAGAGCAGCGACGCTTTGGATTTTACTAGGAGTGTTTCGATGAGTTTTTTAGACGATAAGTGTGTTAGTTGGAATTCGTGAGTGTGTGTGCAGTGTTTTGTTGATCTGTGTGTCAAAATAAGCCATGGCTACATGGCTGCAGAGCAGCTCTGAGGCACGGAAGAGGAGCAGACAGCCCCGCCCCCTGTATGCCAGTAAAATGGTCCCACAACGCATCAAATACAGAACACACACACACACACACACACACACACACACACACACACACACACACACACACACACACACACACCCACACACACACCCACACACACACACACACAACAAGGCTTCTAGTGGCTTTGATGTACCAGTGATGTCACTCATGCTCTATGACATCACTGATGACTCTCATTTGTTGTACGTCAGAAGAAGAACACAGAGGACAAGAAGAGCACAGAAGAGAACATGGATATAAGAACATGATAAGAAACATGGATATGAAGACCAGGATAAGAAACTGGAGAAGGAAAACCAGGAGCTTCTACAGGTCGTTGAAGGCCTCCAGAAAAGAGTTGAGAGCTTAAGCTCTTGCAGGCCTTGTTTCCTGCAAATACAGTACAACCAGCTGGAGAGTAAGTACAACTATATCCAGCAGAAGCTGGAGTCAGTTTCTGCGCAGCTCGACAGAAGAGATTCAAGATGTAAAGATCACTGTGGGACACTAAAATCATCACAGGAGAAAACAGAGCATCAGGCCAGAGAGATAGACGATCTTTTGGCGGAGCTGGATAATCTGAACGGCCTACAGGTGACGAATCAGGAGACAATTAAGGTCTTGTCCGAGAAGAAAGCAGAGCTCATGGAGGAAAATGTTCTGCTGAGACAAGGGAAGGCAGAACAGAAGAACCAGGAGCCAGGATCAGTTCTGAGGCAAGTCGGCACATGGGCAGCTAGAGTTTTATTTACCATGTACCAGTCGGGAACACTCAGATATTCACTGCCATCATGGATATTCTAGTTCCACTGGGTTGGTATGTAAAACTGGTGCTTGTTCTACGAGGAGGTACCCAAAAGTTTCCAGAATGACGCTGCTGCACTGTGCAGTTCTTGTAGTACACAATTTTGCTGCTAGTTATTTGTTCAACTACTCCTTCTCAATCAGTGTGCCAAACGATGTTGATGTGGAAGGTTTTGTCTACCTGCAGTGAATTTTCTTGGAAGAGCTGTTTTGTCCAGCTCGTCGTTTTTTTCTTCATGGAGAAGTTTTATGAGCAGCGCGTGGCTGAAACTTTGCTTCCTGCTCGGGGAAAAAGCATCAGAAACGTTCAAATGTTGAAGTTTACTGGTGGTTCACACTGCTTTAAAAATAATGAAATGTCAATTGATGATTAACCGCTTTTATTCCGGAGCGGGAAGCAAAACTTCACAGCCGCGCTGTGAAGCCGAACAAAAATGGTTGATCGATTGACATTTTCTATTTTTAAAGCGGGTGAACCACAAGTAACCTTGAGCTTGACACATAGCGTCATCCTTGTAAACGGTCTTCAACATTTGAATGGTTTCCGATGCTTTTTCCCCGAGCAGAAAGCAAAGCTTCAGCCGCGCTGCTCATAAAACTTCTCCATGAAGAAAAACGACGGCTGGACAAACAGCTCTTCCAAGAACGTTCACTGCAGGTAAACGAAACCTTCCACATCAACACTGCTTGGACACTGATTGAGAAGACATCATTGGCCAAATGACTAGAATTGTGTACTACAAAAATTGCGCGGGCAGCAGCTTCATTCTGGAAACTTTTGGGTACCCCTTGTAACTGCTGGCGTCTCGAGTAGCTGCTGGCTTCACGACTCGCTGGTGGCTCTTCTCTATTCCTGGTGGCTCTACTCGACTCCTGGTGCTCTACTCGACTCCGGTGCTCTACTCGACTCCTGTGGCTCTACTCGACTCCTGGTGGCTCTTCTCTATTCTGGTGGCTCTCTCGACTCTGGCGCTCTTCTTGACTCTGGTGGCTCTCTTGACTTCTGGTGGCTCTTCCTATTCCTGGTGGCTCTCCTCGACTCTGGCGGCTCTTCTTGGACTTCTGGGGCTCTTCTCGACTCTGGATGGCTCTTCTCGACTCTAGTGGCTCTCTCGACTCCTGATGGATCTACTCGAAGCCTGTGGTCTTCTTGACTTTGGTGGCTCTTCTCTTTCCTGTGGCTCTCTCGACTCTGGCAGCTTCTTGACTTATGGTGCTCTCCTCGACAATCTGGTGGCTCTCTCGACAATCTGGTGGCTCTCCTCGACAATTGGTGGCTCTCCTCGACAATCTGGTGGCTCTCCTCGACTGCTGGAGGTTCTTCTCGACTCTGTGGCTCTTCTCGACAACTTATGTTATCTCAGGTTCAGCCCGGAGAGGTTTAACGTTCTCCTCGAATCACGCTGATTTTATATTATTTTAATATTATTTTTAGTATTATTTTCGGGTTACAGATGCATCAAACCATATCAATGCGTTGTCTACTTAGAGTTAATATGCGCGGCGCACAGAGATCTGAGAAACTCGACCAACCAGAATAGTCTCTGTGACTCTTTTAAAAACTCAACAGACACGAAATGGAAGAGCTACTAAAGCCACATTAGCAGCATTGAATTTAATCTCCCGTTTGTGCGCATCTCTGCGAAGTGCAGCAATTACAGGGCCGGTCCAAGGTGGATGAGGCTTGAGGAGAATTTGATTTAGGGCCCCTGGAGCTGCTAAAGATCAGCCACCTCTAACAGCTTATGTGTTAGATTTAGTGAAATACAGGAGAAGGAGTAGTTTAATTGGCCAGCCTAGAAAGCAATAAGTTAAAATCGCAGTTACTAATTTGTGTTTGTAAATTCAAGATTAAACTCACAGCATCAGATGTTGCTATGGTAACAAAACATCTAACTATGAATATTGTTCTTTGAAATTTTACAAAGTAAACTTGCCAGCTTCTTAAAATCTTGTTTTTAAATGTTAAACAATTTAAAATCATTTTTCTATCAATTGAATAAAATGTTAATCTCAATAAACAAATGCTACGTTTATGTATCTGTGGTCTGTTTTAAAATATTATTGTTTAGCCCCTGAAGCCCTAATGGATTTAATTTGGATTAAACAGAAGTTCAAATTTGTTGTTTTAATACTAGTTGTGTGTTTAAATAGCATTTCACTGGAGATCTTTTCCCTGTAACATATAATCACACAGTAATATTTTTACCTTTCCTGTCAACTTAATACTGTATCTTTTAATACAAAAACACAGGGACGCCGGTGGACCGCCTCGACCACCGGGCTTAGCAAGTTTTCTGGGGGAAACCCTGAAAATGAACGCTCTCTATTGTGGTATCACCATGGAGGGATTTCTTTATTTAAATGGGTTCATTTTTTAGAGGGATACACAGTGAGGGTATCGTGATTTTAGTAATTACATGTTTATAAGAGCGATTTTCTGTTGTTCCTCCATGGAAGGGGCAGCATCCAGACAGACAATAAAACACTTAATATAAGTTGTTGCTTTGATATGATCACAGAATTGCCAAAACATGTACAAAAATCCTCAATAAAACATAAAATATTAGAAAATCAGACACCAGACAAAGTGAATCACAGGAATGTCATCAGCCGGTGTAAAGCTGACCTGATGGTGAAGCTACTAGCAGGAGTGAAACTGTGCCAAAAGCTACAAACACTGAATAGAAGAGCTGCCATTGATACAGTTGCAGTCAGGCATGATTTAATTTTACACAATACAGTTTTAGGAAGTTGCTCAAAGTCTAAACTGGTATTTTTGTGCATTTAAGGTGTAAAGTTTACCTTCGACCAAACGCCCCCCAAAGGCATCTCAGCCCCCCTTTTGTGAAAATGTCTGCTAACTTTCAGTCTTGTCCCCTTTCCTTTGCCCAGCGCTACTTGTTTTTAATTCCTTTCTCAAGTAAACTTGTTTCTTTACCGGGTGAGACAAACTCCATCTTCTTTCATATTGCATTTCATTTAACCACCGAACCAAACGTATGCCCTTCTTTTCTACAAACCGTTTTACAGTCATTGGTCAAGAACACGGGAGCTAGAATTCTGATTGGCAGACATCTTTGTTTATTACCTACAGTTTAGTTGAGGGGGATCGTTGGGTCAAAAGCTCTTTAAGCCCTGATCATAGTGCAAGATGCAGCTTTAAGATAACAAGCAGTTTCAACTTGATACAGATTAAGTTGATAATCTGTTGATTATCAAGTTGATAGCTACTTCAGGGCCCAGCTGTAGCTCCCTGTAGCAGTTTATTATATTGTCCATGTCGTTTTTAGACAAATGTGCTATTTAATTTGAACAAAGTGCAACACATGGCATAATCTATTGCCTTTCTAGCCCAAAGGAAATAATCTCAGTCTTTTTCTGCAGGAGCTTTACTTGACCACAGATTTTCAAATGTTGATTTTATTAATTAAAAAAAAAATCTATCCAAATCAACTTGCTTCTATAGCTTATATGTAAATACTCCCATTGATAATTCATGAATTTGCTTTAGTTTAGCTACCCACAACTGAGCCTGATTAATGCCTAACTTAAAAAAATAGGAATCATATTAATAAAACCTGTTTGACAGAGTAAAGTGCACAAGTAGGGAAATGAGTCATTATTCTAAAATGAGAAAACGCTAATGCTGTAAGTTTCATATCAACAAGACGGATGCAAATATTTTCAGGCTCATAAATTAAAATGCAGTCCCTCCTACATTAACAGACTAGAAAGTTAAGCATGATATAAATGTTCTACATAATGGGCCTCTGTATTGCACTGCTTTTCAGCTATTATGGTATCAAAAGACAAAGCAGAGAATTTCCAACCATCGCCATCGTTTAACTTCTGTGGAATGGATTGTTTTGGTCCTTTTATAACCAAACAAGCTCGAAAGGTGCGTAAACGTTATGGACTACTTCTTACTTGTCTATGTTGCAGCGCGATACATATAGAAATGCGAGACACACACATATATATATATATATATATGTGATTTTTTTTTTTTTTGTTTTTTTTTTATGATGTTGTTTCCTCATTTGGCCGGGAGTTGTTTGTTGCCTTTTGACCGATGTTTTGATTTAAAGAGGGTTTTTGGGGGAGACAAGGTTGCTAGGGATCTACACAAACTTCTGACAGTAACTGATGGTTGGCTGTTTTGAGCGAGCAGACGAGTCACAGTTGAGTGTAGATAAGTAAGGAATTAAGGTTCAGACAATAAATTAACTAGCGCTTGGTTGATGAGGGAACAAGGTGGGTGTTTTGATGACTGAATTGTATTTATTGAGCGTGATTTTTATGTTTCGACATGAAATGTTGTTAATATTTGATTAACTGTCAAACAGTTGAAACAGTTAGAATATGTTTTAGTTCATTTGTAATACAGAAATGTTATAGTTAATTAAATAAATGTATTGTAAATTTAATGATATTATATAAAGTAAGGTTTATAGGTTAAAGTAAAAGGTTAGAACCACTAAGAGTTACTAATGGTATTTTATTTGTATGTTTGTAGCTCTTACGGTGTGTTCATGTATAAAAGCAGTTGAATAAAGAAACGTGAACCATCAGTTAAAGGCACCGTTCACACTGCAGCCTGAAGTGACTCAATTCCGATTTTTTTGCCGGAGCCGTTCATACTGCCAGCAAATGCGACCTGTATGTGTTCTGCAGTCTGAACGGGCAAACGACCTGAAATTGTCCCGCATGCGCACTAGAGGGCGCAATAGCGTCAGTGTTCTCTGTGTTCTGCCAACTGCCATAAAAAGAAGAAGAGCTCAGTGTTTCCGGAAGTAAACATGGAGGCTAACGGTGGAGTTTAGCTTATATATTTGAAGTTGTTATTCGGCCAGAGCAGCATATTAACAACTTAACCCTCACATAGTCCGTCATGGTTGTTGTTTTTTTCCCACTTGCGCGTATCAGGATACAGAATAGTGAGATTTGTTAAGACTCAGTGACGTTCAGTTTAGATGAATGCGACCTGGACGTTAGGTCGCATTTGAATCGGATACGTATCGGATATGGGTCACATTTGAAAAAGAATCTGACCTGTGCTGTTCACATTGCCATGAAAAGATCGGATACAGGTCGCATTACGTCAAAAAAATCGGAATTGGGTCACTTCAGGCTGCAGTGTGAACGCACCCAAAGAGACCATCTTTTCAACCAGTACGCTACAACAAAATTATGTGTCATGATTTCACATAAGGGGCAACTTCTTTTTCACTTAGAGCCAGGTTGGTTTGGAAAAACCAACATTCATTATATTTTGTCCGTCACCATACAGTTCTGCCCTACTTTATCCTGGAACATCGAGTGAAATACTCTAACAAATCCATGTGAGTTACAAGCTGAATGAATCATTTTGTAAGACTCTGCTCCCCTTCCTCCCATCAGCATCCATCCTGCCTTTGTCATGTATTTTGCCTTTTATGCCTTTATCCAGCATCCATCCTGCCTGTATTTTGTCATTCAGCTGTTCTCGTGGTTCGTCCTTCACCTGCTTTTCTTCTCCGCCCTTGAACCCGTCACCACATGCAATTTGTTCATGTGAAGGCTGACCCAAACCCAGACGGGACGAGGGAGGCAGGTGAACGTGAAGGGCAGAATTTGTTCAAAGAACTCAGCATGTTGGAAAAATAAATAAATAAAAAATCCTTGAAAGGGTCCGGATAAAATGGGTTGTAACAGTAAATTGAGTGGAAAAGATGGAGATCCATTTATTTATTTTATTTTTCTAATATTTTCAAGCTTGGTGTGTTTTAATCAGATTAAAATCTAGAGTTGGACAAAGGTAGTCAACATTTCTTTTAGCTTGCTTCAGATTATTTTCCTGCTGTGTAATGTAAGTTTTGCTGTATTTCCATTGACTTTATGCTGTCAGCTTCTATTTAAGAGCAAAAACAACCCAAGTCTCCATGGGGCCCTAAGCAAAATGTGGTTTTGTGGCAACCTAGTTCTGCTAAAAATGGACTGGCTGCAATCAGCAGTCCGATCATTAGATCATTCACACACATGCTATAAACTTATTGCATCTCTGGCAGTGCTGTTTACATTAAATACATGATACATTTATTGGCCAACTGATTTATTGACCAGTTGATTTCTGGGTGCTGATTTCCTTAATTTTGGGGGATTGTGATTGGCCGATACTTACATGTGAAGCCCATCTTATCCCCTGATCTTATCTTCTCAGCAAAGGTTTAAAGATCAGCCTCTGTCCTTGTCTGCTCTGCAGTGAAAGGTTTTACTAACAGACCAACCAGGTCAGTTAATGGTATAAAATTAATACCAGGCAAAATCAAAATCGGCAGGTCAGGCTTTCTAAAGATCAGTAACCGGCCAGAAAACTACAGTCAATGCAGCCCTACACACATATTCCCGATATTCTTTGATTAAATCAATTTCTCTTAAGCGTTACTCCAATAGCTAAAAATTAAATTTATACCAGGCGAGTCTTTCTCCCCCAAGAATGTGGACCGGTACCGGTACTGGACTGATTCTGAGACTTTAAATGATTTTAACAGAAGTTTCACATAACTTAGAAGTTGATATAAAAAAATAATGTTTGTTTTAGCCACAAAATGATTATGATCAGCAGCAAACAGCAAATCCCAACTACAGCTTAGAGCAGCTCATTGATGTAGCAGCCATGTAGCCTGACGTACAAACATTTTGCTAGACAATGTCAAACATTGAGAAGTTTTAATTATTATCAAACACAGTGTGTTATTGTAAAGACAAATTACGTCATAGTGAAATTGTGTGTTTTTGATAGAATGACAGAAATTATTACTTAAAAAATAAAAAAAATCAGCTCCACTGAGGGGCCCCTTAGTAACCCTAAGCGGCTGCTTAGTTTGCTTATGCCTTAGGCCGGTCCTGACCTGGACATGACTCAAGGGGCCAGAAAGTGGAGGAGATGAAAAGAAGCTTGGTTTCACAACAGAATGTTCAAAAAAGCCAAATCACAAAGTGAAACTGCTGTAAAGGCCAGTTATGTTGTGGCAGCAGAGATCGCAAGAGATCGCAAAATCAGGGAGAGTTTGTAAAAACGGTGCATGATGAAAGTTTGTGACCTTGTGTCCCCAGAGAAAAAAAAAACATGTTCACCTCGCGCACATAACGAGGTAAATGTAGCGAGTTTTACCCTTCACGTATCGCCTCGGGGAGGGGGGCGAGCGAGTGAGCATTGCTCCTTCACCCTAACGTTCCCTTGCAGGGTGGGAGGGTCGATTTATGTTTTCGTATCCACCTGAATAATTTGTAGTTGCGCCACTGAGTTCCTCATTTGGGTTTGGAAATAAGTGGAGACTCATAATAAGACCGAGATGTTGTCTGACATCTATCTATCTATACATACATACATACATACATACATATATAGGCTTAATGATGAAAATTGGATGAAAGAATAACAATAATTTGTTCCAATCTACATGCTACAAGTGTAATAACTGGGGTTATGTCCAATGTTTGGAGGGGAAAAACCAATTCCTATTGTTTAGCTCAGAACTTGGAAAGCAAAGTGTAAAGTGAGTGCAAAGACCATAAAAGTGCTGAGTAGTCAATGTTGTCAAATCGCCCTTAAGAAACTCAGAAATTGGAGTCCCCAAGGCCCCATATAGGGAACAGTTCATATGTAATGTAAATGTGCAATTGTATGCCGATGACACAGTCATCTTTATTATAGCAGAATAACCCTGAAGAGGCAGCAAGAACTTGTTCCTTGTCTTTTGCACACACCGAAAATTTATTTAACTTATGTTAAATTCAGGGGTAAAATATTCGAACACCATACATACTGTACTTCTGGATAATGAAGAGCTGAAACTAGTTAAAGTCCTGTCCTTAAAGACTCATATTAAGACCATAACTATCAAAGCATAATCTGAAAAGTTGACGCAGATATGGTGATTAAAAATGGTCAAAACAATCAACACATAACCGCTGTAAAGATCTAGATCAATATAAGATGTTACATTTGCCTGGGTCTGGCAGTTATCATTAGTTTTGGTAACCTTGACTTAAATATTCATTCGGCATAATGTGAATGAGTTTTAAAGAATTGCAAATGTTTTCCTCGTTAAAGATGCATTAGATGCAACAAGAGTTCTCAGGTTCTCATGTTTTGTCTTTATAAATAAGCCTAATAGTTAAGAAGAACAAATAATTTAAAAAAAATTAATTCTGACACATTTTCCTCCCGGACCAAATCGGTAAGTCAGGGAAATAAGCTCTTCTTAACAGCATAACAGCTGCTATTTATTTAATAATATTTTCAAGGTGACCTAAAACTCATTTCCTGACACAAGGAGTTTAATGTTAGCTGTTCTGTAAACCATTTAGGGATGTTAAATGCACGCAGGTCTTTTTATTATTTTTATTTTTAAGTTGGGAGGCGTCATGAGTTTTCCAGGAAACCCCTGAAAAAAGGCAAAAAAAAAAAAGCACTAAGTTAACTAGGTGCGTCATTAACATGTTTTCAGTTGCTTGATTTCATGTCTAATTAGTGTAGTATGTGTATTGCTGAGCTGGGGTGGCTAATAGCTACCGATTTGGGATAAATTAAGTCTTTGCGGGGGGGGGGGTGTAAGAGTGGTTCTACCCTGAACATTGTTTTTTAAACACTCCTACATTAATATTTGTTCTGACAAAATAGCATTTCAACTTTGGAACCACTTTGAATTCAGAAAAGCGTCGACTAAAGATGGTAAACTTCCGCTAAAAAAAAAAAATGTTGGCCACGTTTCTGTTGGCACTCGCATTATTGACATACCATCCGAGGAAGAGGAGGAAGACACCACAATGGCAGATCTGATCACACACAGATAGTAAACAAAAAGACATCTAACAGAAAGTGCTGCTGTTCGGGGAAGGAAGAGCAAGTCAGAGTCTGTACGGGAAACGGAGAGACATACAGAGCCAGGAGGGCGGGGAGAGAGAGAGAGAGAGAGAAAGAGAGAGAAAGAGAAAGAGAGAGAGAGAGAAAGGAGAGAGAGACCTGAACCTCAAGCTCAAAGTGAACAACAGACCTGAGATCAGCCGCATTCCGCTGCCTGCTGACAGAGAAGCGACTGGGAGCTCCTTCCAGTGAGAGCGCGACAGGGGTGAGTTCATATTTTATTTAAACATTTACTCAATTAAGTTTGAGGTTAAATATTTGCTACACTTGTTTGGGTTGGCTCCAGATGGGGCCCACAAAACGCCAGCAGTCTTTATACTGTTGTCATGTAGAACAAGATTAGTGTGGTGACCAGGAATTACTGAAATGTAAAAGTGGCATAAATAAAATCCTGAGTGATCGAGTTTGTCTTTCAAAAGCAGATCGACAGTGAATAATAATAATAACTTGGCTGCACCAGTTTAAGAAAAACTCTAGGACAGAAAGACAGTAGCTGTTTAAATTTAACCTTTCATGCTCTGAAAATGTGTCAAACTTTGACACACCTGAATATTATAATTATTGTGTGTCCTAAACATGTTTCATAGACTCCTTCAATTCATGGCTGCCCAAAGGCATTAGAGGAACATTACGGCTGCTTCTATAGGATTTGTCTGAGCCCAAACTGGAAGTCTTTATTACTGAGTCATAACCTTTTCCCACCAGTGGCTGCTTATATGAAACATTAAACGTCATCCCTCCACTTTGAATCAGACAAATCTATAATTGTAAGAGACTTTCAGTGCAGATGAGTCTGTTGGTCTGCTTCGATGTGCCAAACAACTTTGAACAAACGTGGAAACTTTGGGACTTTTCTGGCTTTACCAACCCCAAATCAAATTTGACGTGTTTTTACTGTCTGACCTACAGCCTTCGTGTGCAATTCCAGGTTTTTCATAAACACCCAAGAAGCATCATGGAGTTCTTCAAGGACTGCTGCAAGAATTTCTCTCAGAGGAACAAGCAGGAACCGGACACCCAAGGTCAGCACCGGGTCTGCCATGTTGTTTTTAGCCGATTTCACATCTGACTGATTTGTTTTGTTCATTTTTCCAAGTGATCAAAATAAAGGCGCCTCCCAAGGAAATATTGGTGACAGGAGAGCTGCCGGATGATAGGAGTAGGATCGAGAAAACGGAAGATTACCTCATTTCCAAGCAGCCTCCGGGCGGCAGAGAGGTCCCGTTTGTCGTGCCCACCTTCAAGCCCACTTATGTTCAACCCCAGAACCGCCAGTTCTCCGCTCTGCAGCCTGGGCTGCACAGTACGTATCGGCCTATTTGTATCAGTCATTAGAGCTACTTATTGATTTATTGTGTTATACGAGAGGATGATGACAAATATGGGTAGTCTCGTTGCAGCCCAGCTGATGATTCAGTGTCCAGGATCGAATCTGGACTTTTGATGTTTGTTCTGCTCTACATGTGTAGCCAGAGCAAAACCAAAGGTGTGACGTTAAGGCAGTGGCTTGTTTCCACTGAAGTGTCCAACTTAATTTGAACATATTAGTTCAAATTAAGTTGAACTATTTATGAACTATTATTATTACTATTAACTAATTAACTATTAATTAGTTAAGTTATTGGACATAATAACCTTGAGCCATTTCCTGTGCTATAATTATAATAGCTATAATTGCCTGTAGAAATCTTTCACCTGACATTACGAGTTTACGAGGTGCCGCCTTAGGCATCTACCCACATCACCTGTATCAGAAACCGCTACATGTGGTACATTCACTGATTGGAACATTTTTTGACTAGCAAATCTTTTTCTGCATCTTTACTTTTAATTTGGTGAATTTTGTTGTTAAAAAAGTTAAGGAGATGGTCTGTGACAGGTATTTTGAAAATCCTAATTAAAATCAGCTTAGACATGGCTGTAATTTCCTAATGTAGACATTGTAGCAATAAAGCCTTAAGGTACCGTATTCCTTAACCACGGTTTACGGTTAAGGAGGACTGAGGCGGGCAAATTGATTAAATCAAAGCAAGACAGGCTTCCAACTTCTCTCCTCGGCTTTGTAGGAAAATGTAAGAAAGTCAAATCATGTCGCTAACTTCCTGTGAACCTCATTTGCCGCTTTGCTAGCACAACACGCTCCTCTACGCTCGGTGGACTTATTTTTCTCCAACTCTTTGTCTGCAGGCTCAGCCAGGTCCACGTATGCGGGGAGGAAAGCCGAATTGCTGGGCACCAGTTTCTTCCCGTACAACTCCGAGTCCATCTTCCATCAGGACAGCGTGCCGGCATACATCTCCCCCGGCCCCGCCCGGCGAGACGCGTTGAAGAGCAGCCCTCAAAGCCCAGGTAGTGGCCGGCCCGCACAGCGGTCCAAACGGATAAAACTTGAGCCTCCCTCTGAGGTCGGAGCCAAGTAAAGCAGCACCTCGTTATGTAATGTGCTGATGCTCTATTTAGTCTCTTTTATCAGTTTGTGGACACAACAAACATTTTCACGCTTGTTACATCACACTGCTAGCAGTAAGAGGAGTTATTACAGTTTTATCTTGCCGCTACGTATAATAAATCAAAGATTAAATTAAGACATTGTGACCATTTTTAAAACATTTAATAATTTAACAGTGAAAATGTGTGTAGTTCAGTTAATCACTGGTTCTGTATTGAAATCAAAGCAGGTTGATTGGTAATGGTTTCATCCTCCAGGTCGGACTCTGAAGCCTGGCGTCCAGCGGCGCCTGAGCAGCTCCATGCTTGACCTGTCCAGCCCTCAGAGCCACATCCAGGTGAGACTGTTTGCTTTTAATCTAATATCTTTTGACAACTTTTTTTTCTTCCTTATGTTTGTGTGGAAACCAGACTAAATATAGTTGCAAAGTTTGCACAGCTCCTCTGTACTATAACTAAATATCGCAAATAACTCTTATGTGGACAGAAGACTGGAGGGATTTCTCTGTTAAACCTGAAACTTAAACGTGTGATTAGTCTCATAATTTATAATAAATGTTTAAGATTTTTTTCTTAAAATTATATAAATATGCCTAAATTAGAAAAACAAAGGTGGAAAAGCAACACATGTTCAACTTGCAACTATTTTTCAAGTATTGTATGTGGTTAGATCAATTAGTTGAGCTTATTTAATGATCCCCATTAGTCCCTTCCATAGTAGAGACTATTCTTCCACAGACGTAATAAAATCACAATATTACAGCCATTACAAAAAAGACATCACGAAAAAAAAACAAACCCAAACAAGCATATAAAAAAAACAAAAATAAAGCACAAACCAATAACCACAACAATTTCAAAGAAACTTAAAAATGAGCCGAAGCAGCCATCATTCTCCTGTGGTTTTGCCATGAAGGAAATAATCTTTAAGTTGAAACCACAAAAAAAACATTGTGATTCCCAAATCTAAATGTTTTTGGATCCATTTGCTCCCTTTATCTCGATTTCAGCACACGCTATGTAGTATATTTTAGCCGTAGTTGTGCAGCATATTGATGACTCTGGTTTCATTTCCATTAGACATATTTCACTTTCTGTGTTTGGCCTCTTCAGCGAATTGACTCCACCTCCAGCACCGTCAGCAGCGCCTCCTCCATGATGAGCTCCATGGAAAGCAGCCTGGGTAACCATTTCATCCCTTTAGATCTGGCTTTCCTTTTTGGTTCGATCACTTAATAAATTCAGTCGAACGACATTTCTGAAGAAAACGTTGGATATTTTTGCAAACAAACCGAACTTGACTTGGTCTGAAAAATGAAAATTCACCTAAAACTTCTAGGTAACCTTCTTTGTGCTCTAAGACCAACGAGGTCTCACTGCTGGGTTTGGCAAATTCTGAATATTTTACAAATATTCACGTCAATTCTTAAATCCACATTTTACATCGCATCATAAGAAAAAAAAGAAACATCGTATAAGACACCTTCCAAATACGTTTTCCCATCTCAACTCTATTCAGCTCACATGTTGCTGACAATGGAAAGCAGCCCCACAGCATGATGCTGCCACCACCATGTAGCACAAGGGTGATGATTGTTTCTGTTTCAGAGGCAATTTGGCCTCATCTGACCCGCCAACGTACTTCCTGCTAATTAGACGACTTCTGAAGACTTTTAAATTTGCACTTTTCAGATCTTTATTTAGCAGACATTTTGAAAACGATGCTTCATTTTTACTTTTGCTTCCCAGTTCTGTCCCACTTTAAAAAACACTAAAGTACATTATTTTTGCAGTAAAATAAAAAAATAAATAAATCTGTGAAACTTTGCACGCGTTCCCAAACATCCCTCCTTATCCCCCACTTCACTGACTCACCCGCATCAGGCTGAAGTGTCGTTCTTCTTGATTTCCAGAATCCATCGCTTTGTCGGGGGACGAGCAGGACCTGGGGAAGGTCTGTGTGCGGATACGATACCAGCAGGACGTGGAGCAGGTGTGGATCACCCTGGTTCAGGTACGGTTACGCTCAGCCCAGACCCAAGTGGCTCAGGTAATAAAGGCTCCACTGTTCTCCCCGCCAACTTCCCTCAATGGAGCCTTTGTGTGTCCACAGCGAGGGTCTCTGTGTGCCGCTCTCTGTGCTCCATTAAGTTTGGAGCAAAAGGTTATTGCTGGTTTTTCTTTTCTAAGTTTAGATAGACGTTTTTAAAAAAGCGACTCCACGATAGCGGTTGCGCGCTTAAAACGCAATACTTGCTTTAAAAGCCTAATGGATAGTTGGGCACAAACTCCTGATCAAAACGGAGCCCAACAAAGATGAAAGGCACACCTGATTCCAACCTGTGATTGGGGTTTGACATTTTGTGGGAAACTACTTCCTTTTCCCCCCTCTGAACATAATTGAACACATATTGTGTTTATAAGCACTTGAACTTGTTAATAAAGCTGCTGTTTTGTGTTGCTTGGCTCAGTGTTTGGACCTCGTCGTCCATCCAGATGAAGAGCAGAAGGTTGGCTTCAAAGCAATCCTCACCGTCCCCAAACCCATCCAATTCAAGACCACAATCAAAGAGTATGACCAGGTACTGACGCTACCCAACACTAAACATTTGCTTGAATAGCAGCTTGATTGTTGCACATGTTGCATGGCCTAGAGAAACATAGCCATACTCCTTATTTTTTCCTTTTAGTAAAGTTCCAACTACAAAAATCTGAGCATTTTCATTGGGATTTCATGAGATAAACCAAGACAAGTAGACTAAGTAAACTGAGAAGCAGCCAGTGAACATTGTGGAGGAAACTGCAGTAAAACAACTTTAGTATTTAAGCACTCAAATTTTGTATTTATGGAAGAGCACAAAGGAGAAACTATTTTTTAAGAAAATCTGCAAATGAGTCCTGCTTTTCTGCAAATGTGCGAAAAAAGAGGCACTGAGACATCAACCTGGACATATCAGTTCTACGGAGAGGTTTAGCGGTGGCAGTATCATACTGTGGGCTCGTTTTTCTTCAGCGAAGACAGAAACGCTGATCAGAGTTGGCAGGAAGACAGATCGAGCTAAACACAAAGGGGAAAAAAAACTCCAACAAATTAAGATCGAAAGTCTTCAACTAAATCCAGTTGAGACTTTAAAAAGATGTTCACCATCCAATCTGACTTTGAATTTCCAAAGAGCAACTGGCAAAAGTTTCACTTTCTAGGCGTGCAAAATTGGTAGAAACCTACCTTAAAACAGCGATTCTACAAAGTACAACTCCGATTGGGTCTGAATAGTCATTTTATTTTCATTTTACAACTATGTAGGGCTGAAACGATTGTTTCGAAACGATTATTCATCGATTATTGAAATAATCATTAACTAACTTAGTAATTGATTAATATTAATCGTTAACTGGAGTTTACAGGCTCAGATATTCAGTAAATAAGTCAAAACTGTACAAAAAATATATTCAATTTGAACTTTGGATAAGAAAAACACCTTCGTTTGTAAATAATAGCCAAAACTTTTCAAGTGGCAGTTTTAACTTCACTCTGTTCAGATTTACTAAAGATTTACAGTTATTGCATTTTATTCAATAAGATGTTTTTCTTATTTAAAAATGTGATTGAATTATTCATTTGCATCTTTCCATATTTTCTAATATTGTATTAAAAAAAGGCTTAAGTGCTTGTACGAAAAATCTGTAGACATTTTTCTACCCGATTAATCGCCAGAATAATTGATTGCTACAATAATCGTTAGCTGCAGCTGTAGAACTATGCACTACTTTGTGTTGGTCTACCGCACACAGTCACATTAAATGTCGTGTTTGCAAAGCTGAAAAAAAAAACTGCCAGAAGTTCAAGGAGTATAAATACTTTAGCAAGGCAGTGTGCAATGGAAGTACCTGTTCCAGAAGAGAGTAACTTTGCGTAACAGCCGTCTTTATGACTCACTTTTATAAACTTCTTAAGGTGACAGGATGATTTTTCACCTGCTTTGCTTTCAGAATGTCGTCTTTATGGAGACCTTTGTGTTCACGCTGCGCCTGCAGCAGCTGCAGAGCAGCGCTTTGGTGCTGCGCCTGCAGACGCACAGCCCCAGGAAACGCACCGCGGCCGAGTGCGTCCTCTCCCTGCGCCTGCTCGGTTCCCAGGAGTCGGAGCACTGGCTCGACCTCAAACAGCCGTCCAAATCCTCGGTATGGCGTTGGCGCTTTAGTGATGTTTTGGGGTTTTTTTTAATGGTTTTTAATGTTTAAAAAATTTATAACTTCACTGCGAAAAAAATATCTAAATCTTAAGTCATTTTATGTACACTTGAAGAGAAAACTAACTTGCCAGTAACTTTTCAGCAAAATATGAGAGCTTGTTTTAAGTCAATTTGTTAATATTGATGAAGACGTTCTAGTTACACTGGTAGATTATTTCACTTATAACTGGTACTTTTTCATCAATATTAATGGATTATTGACTTAAAACAAACTCGTATTTCTTCCGAAAAAATGACTGTCAGTTTTATTTAAATGTACTACAATATTTGCATTAGAAACTAAACTAGACTTGTTTTCCACCAATTTCCAAGCATTGACAAAATGCCCTCGTTGACTTTAAATGCTTTGACAGGGTAAGCAGTTGTTTTTTTGCTGGAAAAACGTTTAGTAGGAAATATAATTTTAAGGTTGCTTTTTTTTGTCTGGTAAATGGTCGGAAAAGAAACGTAATGAATAGAAATACCCAAGAGTTCTTCTTACAGCTTTTGTTTGAGCCGCATCAAACGCAGACAAACTGGGACTGTTTCTCCATTGTGCTGCCACAAACAACGGGAAGCCGGGCGAGGTGGCTGCCTCGTCACAAATGAAACATAAAAAGGTTCATTTCGAAGGAAAATTGTGGTGCCGACTTTAGAGGAGAGAAGAAGAAGCCAGAGTTCAGACGCTGTAATTTGAAGGGACGAGAAGTAGGTCAAACCTGGAACCATTCCCCCAGCAGAGAGCGGTTTCTCTGATAAATGGAGGCACGTCTGGCCGGTGGCAGTTGTTTTTGTACTTACGAGATCAGACGGTGACTCATAAGCGGGATTCACTCTGCGAGGACCGTCTGCCGGACACAAAAAGAGAAAAATTGTTCAAATCACCGTCACTGTGGAAGCTTTTAGAGGCCACGGCTTATTGCTAAGCACAAAAACAGAGAAGAAAAGGAATAAGTAATATATATTTACCAGGAATGATTTATATGCTGGGAAGCCTTCTACGTGTGATATTGAGTGAAGAATTTCTCTTCATTTATTTATGTTTAGGAGTATTTGAGTCATTTTTTGAACACGATAAAGACGCCTACCTTCCGCCTTTCTTTTAACTTTTAGCATGTAGGTTGGTCGCAAGGGATTTTACTTTTGAAAGCGGACTGAGCACGTTTTTCAGATTCAGTTATGCACTTAATTTCAGTTGCTCTGTCATGTAAAGTCCCACTAAAATACATTTAAGTTTTTTTTTAATAAAATGCGAAAAGTTTAAAGGGTGTAAAATAAACATGTCTCCACCACGTCTCACTACCTCTGAGACGAGGAGCGGCCATTTTGGAACAAAAAGTCTCGTGACTGGTCTTCGTGGTAAATCCGATTTTAGATGGCGTTCCAGTTTATTCTTCCGACTGGGAACGTGAAATTTCCGAGTTCCGAGTACAAACTAGAACGCAGTTATTAAAGGGCTAACTTTAAAAAAAACTAAATGTGAAATAATCAATTTAACTTCATTTATGTAGGTTAAAGCACAGCCAACTGAAACATGCCAGTAAAAGCCTGTTAAGAAATGAGTCGTGTGCTTGTACAGGCGTGTCACTCCGAGCTACACCTCAGCACCCTCTTTCAGCCAGTCAGCGGACGCATCCAGGTCAAGATCCTCGCAGCCCAAAACCTCCTACCGTCTTCCTCTCCCCTCTCCCAGGGTAAGCGCACCTGCATTTTCAAATAGTCATTAACTGAAATGATCAACGAGGGGATCCATGTTCAGCTCTTTCTGTCGCCTCCTCCAAAGTGTTTTTCGTCAAAGCCGAGATGCACCAGTTAGGCCAGCTGGAAATTAAGAAGAAACCCGAGCGCTGAAGGCGTCTGGCGGTCAGTGTCGCTGGGAGGAGACGTTCCACTTCCTGTTGGCGTCGCTGGAACACGCCTGCTCGCTGTCGCTGAGGCTCTACAGCCGCAGCTCCGTCAGGAGGAAACAGTGTCTTGGTCAGGTAAACCTTGAAGGCTGTGTAAATATGTAATTTCCCCAACTTGTGACGTCCTTTAAACTTTTTATCGTGAGGTTGGGCGTTGTCCTTACTGTCGGTATGACTTAGCAGCTTTTTGTGCTGCTAAGTCATACTGGTAGAATCTGGTAGAACTTGTAGAAGTTCTACCAGATTCTTTTAATTTGCCCCATGTAAAGTGTTTAGCTTGTTGCTTTATGGTGGTTGGTCGTGGGGTAGACTGTCAAAATAAGAGCATGTGTTTGCTCTGAAACGGTGATTAGGCTGGTGGTAGACGTCTTTAATTTTTTTCATTCATTTTGTCACATTACTACCCTAAATTTCCATGTACTCTATTGATGTATTGGCAGGAGAAAAAGAAAAAAAAATTAAATGCATGTGGTTTTGTCTTGAACTGATGAATTGAGCCTCTTCTCTCTGTTTGGCTTCAGGTTCAGCTGGGCTTTGATAGTCCTCTGCCAGAAGCTGTGGAGCAGTGGAAGGACACGATGGCTCACCCAGAGAAGGTGGTGACGGCCTGGCATCGGCTGAGTCCTCCCTAAACCCGCTGCCCCCCCCCTCCGGCTGTGAGACTTTCACTTTTAAAAGCGGCAGACCTCGGCTCCCATGGTTGGTCGCTCCTCCAGTCCACCCACCGCCGTACCCTGAGCCGTCTGTTTGAGGCCCAGACTCTACGCTGCAGGGTGACGATCCTGGAAGAGACTCGGGATGTTCGGTGAAATTCTGTAGATAGAGGATTTTCACAAAGTTTTAGAAGATGGGGGGGAAAAAATAATTAAAAGGATAGACATTTCTGGAAAAAGGAGGCTATCTTTTTTTTCTTTGTAGGTCAGCTCACTGCTTCTGGTGAAAACTTTGCTGCGGTTCACTTAGATCTGTGTTTACAAAAGTCTTCAAATTCTATTAGTTGGCTGCTGAAGATCAGCATCTTTTTTACTGCTCAGTGAAGTTTGAAGCATTTAGAACAATCTTTACTCGTTTATCTTTTTTTGAGAGAGAGCCAAGCTAATCAAAGCTCAGAGCCGGAAGGAAACGAAAAGGAAATATACTGAACTACCCAAATTTTAAAAGTCAGAAAAGTGTGCACTTTAATTCGCAAGGCACTTTTAACATTTGGGGCAGTGGCATTTGCAGTGCCTTGAGAAAGTTTTCACACCACCTGCCCATATTTTGTCTCTACACAACTAACTTCAGTGTATTTTGATGAGCTACTGTTGGAGATGTTGTCATTTTTTAGGTGAACCTAATAAATGTTTCCTTGCAGCTTTGCTGTTCATGCTTGAGGTAAGCATCCCCACAGCATCATGCTGCCACCACCATGTTTCACCATGGGGATGCTTTTGAATCTAGGTTGATTTGCAAGGGATTTTTATGAGGGAAAGCGGGCTTAGTGCACATGTCAGATTTAATCATGCACCTCATTGTGTTGCTCCGTCACGTCAAGTCCTAATAAAATACGTTGTTGTAATGTGACAGAATGTAAAGTGTGTGAAAACTTTCATGTGGCAGTGTAGATTTTTGTTTTTCTTGCCCGTCAGTGAAAGTTTAGAGTCCGTTCTCGGTTGTTGAGATGACGACTAAAGCTGATGTCGTGTTTTTTGTTGTTGTTTTGTCCTTATAAGGCACTTTATCTTCTTGTATTTATAGTTATTTTTAAAATGTAGAGTTTTGTTTGGAAATGTGAAATGTAATCACTGAACCAGCTCTCTTGATTGATTAAAAATGTGATGTAAAGAAATACAAAACAACCTCAAGTCTCTTTAAGATTTTTGCAGCTGTGGCAAACTTGAGAATCTGTAACTTAAGAAGGGCTTCAGAAAATGTTTGTCTTGCGCAAAACTCTGGTTTGTCAGCTGAAACAGGAATGTTCCCTGTTCAGTCCAATAAACTTTGGACTGACTACCTTGTTCCGTGTAACCAGCTGTGGACTCGCAAACACACACACACACACACACACACCTGAGAACAATAAGCCTGTAGACTCTGGAAAGCAAGTCCTCCGGCTGTTTGCGTGTGACCAGGACAACCGGGTGGCCCACGTGGGGCCGACCTGCGTCAGCGGCCTCTGTATCCTGGTGTGCCAAAACGCCACCATCTTTATTTGAAAAAAAAAACAAAACGATAATGTTTGATTAATGGTTAATGTAACACAGAAGGAATACCAGACACACCTTAAGAGTGTGCAGAGGGCTGTTATATCAGAGAGTTTATGTTTGACTCTCACTCAAGAAGGCGCTTGTCCGTATCGAAGCTGTCAGGTTTTTTTTTGGTGCAATTGCTTCCTCTGTGTGTTAAACAGATTCTTTTGGGCGCTTGCCAGTGAGAGTCTGCAGCTTATTCCCGTTTCCTCAACTGGGAAATAGAAAACTTTAAAAGGGAGGAGGGATGTTCTGGAAACCTCCTGGTGATTTTCATCAAATTGAGCTTTTGTATAAAATATATAAAAGAGTCCCAAAACTGTTGGAGGGACATAAAATAATACAGTAAAAGTGACTTGAGCAGCAAGAAATAACATTTAGCGTTTTTGATCTCTCTATGATCTTTGATATAATAACAAGCAAAAAAAGAAATATAAAATTACTTAAAAAATAAAAAAAAGATTACATTTCTTTGTAGACAGTTGTAATTTTATACTTTCTAGAATCAATTTTTGTTCATCTTGACATCCAAGTTTATTTAGTAGAACACTGTGTAAAACTAAAAGTCCAATTGGAAAAAAAGGGATTTTCTAAGGTATGTGTGGAATTGGTTAGTGGTTGCAATGCCTGTCACTTAAGACAAGATACTTAATTTGGGATGGAACTGCAGTCTATCTGAGCAAATTTTAAGCTAGTTTAAGCTAATGCTAATGCTTTTTCAATATTATCTTTCAACGTCTCGTCCAAATACTGCTGGCCGTGGGGTTTTACCCACAACCATCTGCCTGGAGAACCTTCTGATAGATCCATCTGTCTGTCAGGATTATCTCTCAGTTCTCCTCCATCATCCGTTTCAGCATTGGCGTCCCACAGGGCTGTGTATTAAGCCCCCTCCTCTACTCATTGTTATCACACAACTGTATTAACACCAATTTTTGGCATTAATTAATCACACATATTCCTCATAAAATTCCAAAAATGTTTTTACTTTAAATATACAGGTATTAAGTTCTTTTACAGAGAATGAATCCTCTGTAAAAGAAGTTGCCTAATTATTGCATACACAGGGTTTATTGTGTGGTTATTAGTTATTAAGACATTACCACATATGTAGGAGTGTTTTATGTAATTCATTATAGCATTTCTTTAACTGGTGTAGTGATTATTGCACATACTCCATCACATACCTCTCTGTATGTGTCAGTGTTGCTTGTGGCACGTTTCAATAAAAGTTGGGACAGAATCAAAGGTAGAGTCGGCACTTATGCAACAAAACAAAATGAGAACAGATAGTTGTTGCTTAATTGTTAAGGAATTTCTTTTGGAGTCCCTTACAAAAATATTCATACTCTTTGGACTTTGTCAGATTTTTCCCACATCACAGTTAAAACTTTCGTGAAATTTATGGTTGTATGTGATAGATGTACAGAAAGTGGGAAGCTGTAGCAAGAAATTGTTTTAAAAGATGTTAATATTCCTAAAATATACCACACATTTGGACTTGTCACACTTATTTTAGAAGTTATCAAACCAGCCTATACACTCTAATTATGCAATTATCTTGGTATGCAACCAGCAGCTATTTTAAGGTCTTGTTTGGTAGAGAACATTCGTGAGCAAAGGTCATGTTGAGGACAAAGGAACACAGCAGACAAGTCAGGGTTAGCTTGTCAGACAATATACCTGAGAATTGACTGAAAATGGCACAACAAAGACAAGACCGTTCATGTAGGATGAAATTAAACAAATAATCCTGGATATAAACTGAACAGTTGTGGTTTTTGTTGCAGTATTATAGGTACAAACATCTGTACACAGTTTATAGATAGAGTAGCATTTTCTTCTTCTTTCACTTCTTTTTATGCATGAATGTGATTGATACGGCCCTGGGCCTTAAGGACTGGGCTGCAGGTGTTTTTGCCTGTCTTTGTGCTCCTCCCCTTTGCAGGTGTCTCTGATCCATTGATTGGGAGCGCAGAATATTTGAACCTGGCTGTCTCCACCTTCTTGGTCGCCTTCATGGGGTTTCCATTTGTGTCAAAAATAAGTAGAAAGTCATGTGTAGATGTTGGTCCATGTTGTCGCTATGTGACTTTGGTTGATGTCTGTGGTCTTAGTGTTTTATGGATATGCTGATGTTGCATATGTAGGTGATGAATATGTTAGATATTACGTATGTCTATGTTATGTGTTCGCTGCATATATACATGTTTCATATGTTATGTCTCTAGCTGCGTCGTGGTTATATTACTCGCTGTCATCTTGTCAATTCATTTGCAGTAAAGCAGTGAACCCTTTGCAGTTGTTTTTTATGTAATTTCTACGATTGGTCAGTGTCGTTGGTCAGTGTTGCCTGTTCTCTTCGCCATTAATAAGTGTTGAAGTAGTCATGTCTGATCAAAGTGTTTATTAGATATTACAAAAATATTGGTCTTTCAATATTAGTGTTTTCAAAATGCTTATATTTCTACCTTGTATTTTTACTCGGTAATCTACAACTGTGAAGGGTTAACTGCTTTATTGCAGATGAATTGACAAATTGACAGTGAGTAATAACCACAGTGCAGCTAGAGACATAACATATGCAACATCTACAGATGCAGCGAACACATATGCAACCAACGCATATGCAACATAGACATATTCAACATAGACAAATGCAATATCTAACATATGCAACATCTACATATCCATAAAACACGAAGACCGTAGACATCAACCAGTCGCACAGCAACGACGAAGACCAACATCAGCACAAGTTTTAGATGTGATGATCGTATCGTCCACCAGGTGGCGGTAATGCAATGACATGAATACCTACAGTCATAAAATCCTAACGAAGAAGAAAAAGTAGGAAGAAGACAAAGAGGACGGAACATGGTCTGTTCTGTTGCATGCTCCGGTGTTTCTCTAGAAATATCTTCAGTCCAGCTTACACGAGTTTATCTACGAGCAGTTTGCTGCTGAAGAAACATCCACAGAGTTTAAAGAAATGATCGTCAAGTCGGAGGAAGAGATGGATGATCAGCGCAGACTGCTTGATTTCTCCCGGACTCCCCGGATAATCTTACACCGAATAGGTAGGAAACACCAGCGTTTGGACGCAGATTACGGTCTAAATATCTTAAGCTTTCTGTATGTGTTTCATTTTAGTAACTGTTCTTTTCCCGTATAAATGTTTTAACAGGTAAATGAAAGCAGACATCACAATAACATGGCTTAAATATGTAGAGAGAAAATGATCTTTTTTATGAGTTTTACTTTTGAAAACGGAAAATGTTAATGCAGCGCAAATTTCAGGGTGAAATTAGATGAAATTAATTAAATTAGGTGAAAGTAGATTTAAATTCTTAAGGTTACTATAACAAAAAAGATTATATTTATATAGCTTCTTTGAATATGTATGTTATATATATATATATATATATATATATTACTGCTTATTGTGTGCTTTGGAGTTTCTGTGCTGATTAAATTTTTGCGAAGTGATAAAAGCTGGTATCTCTTGAATTGCTACAAAATGGAGCTGTATTTTGTATTTTGTAGCAATTTTTTTGTAGCAAGACATTGGACTGGATTTTATTTGTTAACTTTTGTGAGTGCTACAGTCTCATTTTCAACAGTGGAGCTGTAAAGATTGAAACAGGTTATCACTTTGGAGAACGTCTCATCAACATCAATATTTCCACTAAATAAGAGGCAAAAAAAATTGTTTTATAAAGGACAAGCCTCAGACTCTGAACCTGACAGCACCAAACTATTTTTTATATTAGACAATTTCACATAATCATCTCAGTAGAAGCCATTTGTTTGTTCAATACTAAATGAAACATATTTACCGTGTTTGATGTTTGTTGTGATTGACTATACTCACAAAGAACGACGTAATCATTCCAAGTTTGTCGTTTATTGAACGTTTAGAAATGACAGAACTGTGATGCGCCACAGGAAAGGTAAAGAAAGGTAAAACAACCCAAAACAGGTGATCCACTCGCATCCTCTCTCTCTGTGTCATTAAGCAGACCCGTTGCCGTGGCAACCGCCTGCGCTGAACAAGCCGACCAGAGATTAGAAACAACATTCAGTCCGTTACAATATCAGGCTTGATATTTATTTTGCGACCATTAATAAGCCTCTCATGAACACAACGGTGGTTGATTAGTTAATTTTAAACTCCTGCTCTGCTATTTTGGTAATGGAACCGAAACGCACAGAATTGCGCAACACCTTGTTGAAACAATAATTACTGAGATTATTATTGTTGTTGGGTCATTAATTTGAACACGTTGTTTTGTTGTTGTTGTTGTTCTTTAATAAAGTTACAACGTTTTAAGCCAGTCAGAGGACGTGCTGGTCTCAGCGTCCTGGCGACGTTCAGTTTGTCACGTGATGCCGAGATCAACTCAAAACCTTCCGCGATCGATATATTGCACTCCTGCTATAGCAAAGCACGAACAGTTAAGAAGCGATATGAAATGGGAAAAAAACGATTTATTAACTGATTAAGTCGTGCTTTAGATTGTTCTTGAAAAACTAATCAGTCACGGTTGATTAGCGGTAAACTCACAGCTGCAGAGTTGAACCCATTCATGTTTCACAGCGGACAGCCGCTCCCCTCTCTTGCAGGTACTGCATACCCTCGCTAAATGTTTTAGGGGTACGCAGAACCCTGCTGTACCCGCTTACTTTCACCCCTCGTGTTAGTTGAAAATTTTATAATGTGCCCCCTTCATGTGTCTGCATGATCTCATCATGATATTGGTCTCCTGCTCTACTATAAACCTCCACAGTATCGTGTAACAGCAGGGAATGTCTGTGATCCAGGAGACAATTGGGGTATTACTTCTCCAAACCAGAACTGAGACTGCATTTCATGCATTAAGTAACAACCCCCCTTTGCTTAACAATAGACAAAGCAAGGCCATCGGGGTTCTGCCCCACAGAATCCTTGGTACATAACAATCAAGGAGTTACACCTATAGTCCAATCAAGTCTCTCTTCTCTCTGTTGGGAAACCCCCAAAGACGGTGACACCCTACTGGTAAATGATCTACTGACCAGAACCTATAAAAGGAAACCAGAATCCACTGTTAGGCAGAGCAGACTTGACAGACTCCTTTGACTCTGTACTTTTGTTCTCACCTTGCAAGATTTTAAGAATTTTTTTTTTATCTTATTCTCATCCAGACTCTTGTTAAGGTAACTTTTTCCCATGACAGTAGCTATAAAATTTAACAATTTGTAATCAATAAATTGTGTTGGTTATTGTTTGTCAAACCAAATATCCTATAAAAGTCCAATCAACAAGCCACCGCTGAGGTGATGCTACGTACGCAGGTAAAAGAAGTTTAATGTCCCAAAAACTTGAAAATCGTTTTTATGGTTTATTATTTATAGTTTGACAAGCAAATGACAAAGATCAAGCTTTTCATTAGTGATGTGTTGAGTAATCCAGGAGGATTTTTATGACACACGTAAAACAGAACTCACCTGAACCTGATCACAGTTAAAAGTTTTTATGTTTTAGTAATAAATGATTGTCCCTGGTGATGCAGCGAGTAACAAGCCAATCACAACTTTCTCTCTTTCCTATTTGTTTCCAGTTTTATTTTTGATCCAGCCATTGTTTCATACAACCAGATTAATCAGATTTTATGTATCAGAATCACAAACATGTTTTACTTGTTTATTCATCGTAAGGCTTCATGTTGTTTTCACTTTACATATATTTTCCCCTTGATGTCACAGTGGAGCATATGACGCACCGTGGTGAATCGGCTCAAGAGTCCAATGATGATGGAGTTCCTCTGTGCTTCATGAAGCTTCATCTCACATCACTACTTTTCATTGTTTCCTCTCCTGCTCTGGTCAAAACACACAGTCCAACCCAGTGCATGCTGGTCCGATTTCAGTCCCTATACTTAAAGAATATGGACCCACAGTTCTTCCTGTCTAACTTAGAAAAGTAAATAACAAAAGGAAAGAAAAACTAAACAACTATTAACCGACAAACATGTTTGTAAATGAACGCTCAAAATATAAAGTGGGCTAAAATAAAATTTTAATAAGTCAATGTAATAAAATAAATGATAGCTCCAAATAATTATCTTGAAATAATACAATTTACTCTTAAATATTAAGAATAATCTCTACTACAATTAACTTTGTAATAAATAAAATATAAATTTTTATATCTGTTCATTTGAGAATTCCCCAAATGTCAGCTGAATATGTCGACTGATCTGTCTCTCTGTCTACGTTCTTGAATTTTCAAGTGTTTTTTATATTGTTAATTTCTGTCTTAAACAATGAAGGTTTTCTCCCATTTACTTCAGTAAAGTTAACAATTTCTCTTTTTCTCTGTTTTCCTCTCCAGATTCTATTCAGTGTAACGTTTGTAACCAGGAGAGGAGATCCACTCTGGACCAGGAGTTAAAACCTCTGCAAGTAAAAGAACAGGAAGAACCAGAAGTTCTTCAGATAAAAGTGGAAGAGAAAGAAGTTTACTGCAGTCGGGGAGAAGAACAGATTGAATTAAAACAGGAAACTGGTACCTACTTGGTGGCTCCGGTTGATGAGCAAACAAACCAAACTGAATCGGAACCAAACAGGAACCAAGACATCTTCCAGGAAGCTGCTGAAGCTGAGAACCAAAATCAGGAAAAAAGAAAACCTTTCTCATGTGTGACCTGTGGAAAAAATTTTAGTCTAAAACATCACTTAACTCAGCACATGAGGATTCACACTGGTGAAAAGCCATTTACATGCTTGACCTGTGGAAAAAGTTTTTTTCAAAAACAGAATTTAACTGAGCACATGAGGATTCACACTGGTGAAAAACCATTTTCATGTGGGAACTGTGGAAAACGTTTTAGTCAAAAACAGCATTTAACTATGCACATGAGGATTCACACTGGTGAAAAGCCATTTTCATGCGTGAACTGTGGAAAAGGTTTTAGTCAAAAACGGCAATTAACTCTGCACATGATTATTCACACTGGTGAAAAGCCATTTTTATGTGTGACCTGTGGAAAAAGTTTTGGTCAAAAACAGCAATTAACTCTGCACATGATGATTCACACTGGTGAAAAGCCATTTCCATGCGTGAACTGTGGAAAACGTTTTAGTCACAAACGGCAATTAACTCTGCACATGAGGATTCACACTGGTGAGAAGCCATTTTTATGTGGGACCTGTGGAAAAATTTTTAGTCACAAACGGCAAATAACTCTGCACATGATGATTCACACTGGTGAAAAGCCGTTTTCATGTGTGAACTGTGGGAAACGTTTTTGTGACAAACAAAGTTTAACTAGGCACACGAGGATTCACACCGGTGAAAAGCCATTTTCATGTGTGAACTGTGGGAAACGTTTTTGTCAAAAAGGGACTTTAACTCAGCACATGATGATTCACACTGGTGAGAAGCCGTTTTTATGTGTGAACTGTGGAAAAAGTTTTAGTCAAAAAGGGAATTTAACTCAGCACATGATGATTCACACTGGTGAGAAGCCATTTTCATGTGTGAACTGTGGAAAATGTTTTGGTCAAAAAGGGAATTTAACTCTGCACATAAAGCGTCACACTAGTGAATAGCTGTAGAGATATTTTCCATACATGTCCTGTGATGAGGTTCACTATAGAATTGATTTGGTTAAAAACTAGAATGAAAGACTGGAGGCGTTTCACGTCTATAATTCTGAAAATTGTTCTATTTGTTAGATATGATCATTTGGATCTTCACATTTGGATATGTAGAGATGTGCAACCATGACACATTTTCCGTCAGAGATGCTTTGTTGTTTGTTTTTTTTCTGGCATATTCTGTATCGAAAAACAATAATGATAAATTGTATGTTGTTGTATGAACATCCAGTTTGTGTCAAACCGTATGTTGTGTGTGTACAACGTGAAGAGCAGAGGGCTCAGTACACAGCCCTGAGGATGCTGATGCTGATAGATGAAGAGACTTTGTGGCCCACTGACTATTTCATGCATTAATAGAGTCTGACCGGAGATGGACTCCCTTCCAGAACATTCTCACAAGATTGGACTTGAGGGATTGATTTGTATTATCCTGTACAATATAGAATTTGTTTTCTTTTGTTGTTTTCAACTAAAAGTATAATTTTTAGAATGGTTGATTTTCAATAAATGTATCTACAAAAATATTTGTGATAGTTTTGTCTTTGAAGTAAAATGAGATTGAAACTGATTTCACTTCTTTCAAATTATATTAGCCAGTTTTACTCAACTCAATCTTTTCAAATGAAATAAAATGCATTTGTACTTTTAAAATGCTGCAAGATTCACCACAAACTAATTATCATGCATTGATTGCACAAAGTACTTGTGATTGTTTTCAATTATTTGCTTTTTTCTCTAGTTGTTCAAAAGACCCTGAAATAGTTTAAGTTGGTGTTGAGTATTACTCTTTGGATTATGTTTTCTGTTCAGCGTTACTTTTGTCCCTTGAGGCATACCGTAGTTAGGGCAGTGATGACATAATCACTTTGCCGTAATCAACGTGACTGATATCTGGTGGTTAAGATGGGTAACCGAACCGCTGTGCTAACACGTGGGAAAGATTTACAAGATAAGTGTGTTCTCCTTATAAGTGTGCGTCATTGAGAAGTAAGTTGCTATATTTTAAGTGTTTACTGCCGCTAAATGAGGGATTTGAAGTTTATTTGTTTGCTATTATTTCAACTGTTGCTAAGTCCGAGCTAACTGCTACGTGTGTGTTGGAGGACATTGTGCTGAACATGTATATCTACTTTCAGTGGAGCAGAGGCATGATTATAACTATGGAGTTAACTTGCCTTAGTTTGCTTGTAATATTGATTTATTAATTAAGCCAGTTTATGTAAGGTATAATGACATGGTGTAATGTGTAATGATAGGACACCTGGAACTTATTTTTTTGTATTTTTGTTTATTCTAGGAAACCACACACACACCTTCATGTAAACACACACATATGCCCATCCATGTTCCTTGGATCAATATCTGTGATACAATTTGGAATACAGAACAGTTAAAGGTCCTGCCTCGTATCTTCATTAAACATCTGGTGCACCTCATCCTAACATCTGGTCCTGAGCTGAATCCTGGCCTGAGTGGTGTTCTGGCTGACACTCCAGGTTGAGAGCGGTGACAAACCTGAACAGTGCCTAACAGTCCTTCAACTTTAGAGCAAACTCACTTACACTAGTTTATCTTTAAAACTGTTCTTTTCTACTGTAGCTGTTATATTACTGTCTTTTTATGAAACAATTTTTATGTAAATATGTGTATTTTAGAAAGAAAAATAAAATTTCATGTAAGAATAAAAGTCTTGAGTTTTTCTTCAGTATATGCTATGCCTTATACTTGAACCCAGTAGATGGTGGCCGTACACCTGTACTGGTTGCAGCCACTGTGGTTCCTGTAATTGATGGTTTGCCAGTTCAAACACCCCGACATCCATCTCAGTTGTTGAGTCCTTGAGCAAGGCACCAAACCTGTCTAACCTGGCTACATTGTAGCTACTGGGCAGCTGTGGCTACAATGTAGCTTTCCACCATCAACTTGCAAAGCCCTTTGGCATCCTCTGCACTACATTAATCACTATACAGTACATGCATTTACCATTGACTATACACTTGTTTTTTTTGTCTTTTTGTTCTGTTTTTTTAATTAAACTTGTCCTGTCTGGCAGCGTGGCATTCAGCATTGTGGAGTGCTAAGGCCCTAAAGACTTACATAAGTGGACCATTACGGCTTCCACCTGATATATTTACATGAAAGTTTGTCAGAAACTGCTTTGGGATTATTTTATTAAATTGTCATGAGACTGATGTGTCCCATATATGTGTTGCGTCAGTCAACACCTCTGCACAATAATTTAGCGCAGTGAGTGACACGTTTTTTTTTATTGCAGATGCAACATACAGTATGTGTCCCTGTAGCTAGCTTTGCTACCATCAGTGGCACTGCCAGGAATCCTGGACCCCATGACAAAAAATTAAATTGGGCCCCCCCCCTGCTGTTACAATTTCTTGAGTCTATTTGCTCCATAAAAGGCTTGCAACTATCTTGCTTTCTTTGGTCCAAGACTAATTCTAGCACAGTATTTACTGCTCAGGAATTTTACATGCAACAGTCTGCATGCTCTATGCAAATAGGTTGCTTATTTTTTTAAAATTAGTTTAAGCTTACTGAAAAGTCTCTCCCCACAAGCAAGTCATACCCAACATGCACATTATAAATAAAGCAATAAAGACTTCAAAAAATTCTATGTAGTTGCATTTCATTCAAGCTGCAGTATATAACTTTAATTAAAATAAGCTTTCTCCATATTGGTAAATGCCACCATGTCGTGACAGTTTGTGATGAGACATATTATCTGTGTAAAAATCAATCTCTACCACCTCCTCCTTGAACTGCAATGGACCTTATCAAGCTCCGTCCAGAAACCCCCTCGAAAGTCTCACATGACTGCATGTCTCACAAACAAAGCCTCCCGGTGCTTAGTTTCTATGTGTAATTTCATTTTGACTGACTCTGCAGAGTATTTCTGAGTTGATTAGTGTAGCATTTCTGCCGGATTTTCAAAAAATATCAGCCACGACAGTGGACAAGGGATCACAACAAGTTCATGTCATCTGTTTTGGACGACATCAAAGTGTTTGAGCCACGCGATGCCTCCAACATTGTGTGTGTCACAGCTAAATGCTACCGATCGATGAGGAACACAGCAGATCCTCACACCCTCAGCATAAATATAGCTGTGGACAAGATCACTGACGCCTATTGTTCTTGCAAGGCTGGGTAAGTCGGACATTCATGGTTTCGAGGGTGTTTTCTGTTGGCAAATGTTCGAATGTGCCTTGGCCTGATACATGGTACTTGGTGGTGTTGGGAACGGAAATCCCAATCGATGAATCATAATTTGTATTGACACACGGAGCATAAAATCAGCCAAGAAAAGAATTCAGACTTTACTTATTTTATTCACTTTCAGCGCTGAAAGGAGACGCTTTTACCATTACATCCGAGAAGAGTTTCTAAAAAAGTCTGTGCAGCGTCTGAGGAGAAGGAGGAAGGCAGCTGATTATATGAACTGAAGACACTCCCTGAAATCTCACCACGTCTCTGTGTCCTTGATAAGTTTTTGTTTCGTGAGGAATGGACCTTAGAGTCTAACAGAATCTAAAATGTAACTCTTTACTATGGGCCCTTTGTCTAACAGCATGTGACTCGTTCTCGACCTTGGTAAAAGCGTCTCAACATTCCCCCTGTTGGGCTCTAAAAGAGCCCAAAAAAGAGAATGTAAACCCTAGAGTAGACACTGTCCCTTCCGGAAAACATCCCCCGAGGCTTTTACAGATGTTGATATACATAGCATCAGTCAAGTATTGATGTTGTCTTTCATTCATGTCATTTCATGTCATCTCATTTTTGGGGGTAAAAACGGACAGGGCACCCCTACGCCTCTTAGGCAGTGGATCGAAATCACAATGTCCCTCTTACAGTCTAATGGAGAACATATAAAGAAAGAAAATTGTTAAAGGAAAATTGTTAAAGTTAGAGTGTTAAATTTGGAGGAACTTAAGTCTATGGCATGACTGTTTTTTGTTTTCTTTTAATGAAAAAATATTTTTTGCAGTTTTGTCAGAGCTTTGTCATCTGTAATTACACATCAATCATCCAGTCAAACCATGACACTTTCTGGACCCAAATATTTTAATTATTACCTTTATATTTCTTGTTATTCATCATTTTTGTTTTTATTTGTTACCTCAGGTCAACGTCATGCCATAGAGGGGTAATGAACTATAAAAGAGCAAAATCCGAAAAATTTTTTTTGTAGTAATACAAATTAAAAGAATAAATGTTAAATTTACGAGAATATGATATGGGTGAAGTGTTAGGAGGATATAATTTTGTCTTTAAAGTAAAAATCAATGTATAAAAGTTATATTTACTAGATTGTTAGAATTAACCAAACTGTAAATTGAATAAAATGTTCAGGTGATTTTTCAAAACTTAGTAAAATGGAAAGAGAAATAAAGTTTTGGGTTAATATTTTAAAATCAATAGAATGTAAATGAGTAAGAGTTACTAAAATGCAAAATCATTAAACTGTTAGGTAGTGTGCAAGATTTAATAAACCCAAAATGAATGAAGTAATGAATAAATGTGAGATAGTACTTAAAATAGAAAACCCAGACAAAGGAATGTTAAGAATAAACCCAAAGTGGATGAAGTAATGAATAAATGTGAGATAGTACTTAAAATAGAAAACCCAGACAAAGGAATGTTAAGATATGACTACTGAAGTTAATAAGTCATGAATCAATGAAATGTTAAGATAATAGTAAAGATGTTAATACACTATGAAAGGATGCAAATTAACAGATGAAAAGAAATGTTAAGGGCACAGAATATAAGACGAGCACATTTTGAATTTGCAAACCAATGAAGTAAATTAGCATTACAGGCAGTACAATCAAAATCCAATGATATTATGAAACTAACATTAAATGATTAAAATTCTGTATAAGTAAAATGTAATGGTACTAGTAAAGTCAAATGCTTAAGTAACCTAAAAAATGCAGTAAGATTGAATTTTTAATGAGATCAATAAACTGAAATTAGATCAGTATTTGCTATAGCAACATCTATCACTGTCAAATCAGTTTCTGCGTGTGTCCAGATGTAGAGGCGGCGCAGCAGATGTGAAACCCCGACAGTGCCCAGGAGGCTTCAGTGTGGCGTTTCAGCTGTAACTCGGTCCACCAATCGTGGAAGGCGCTCACAGTCTCACATCCTGGCACACCCAGAAAGGATTGGACTTCATTCTGCAACAGAAAAAACACAACAAAAAGAAAAATCAATGGACTTTAAGGAACTTAAAGTGAAGGAAAAATATCTTTTTATACTAGATACTAGTACTGCCCTTATAGTCTAGAAAGCTGGAGTTCCACGGTCGTCTTTTAGTTCTGGGAAACCATCTGATAGGCAGGTGGGGTTCAGTCGGTACCGCTGCTCTTCTCTATGTTGGAGGTGATGCACTGAACAGCCAAGGACCTCAGGCAGGGAACAGCAGCATCCACAGGTGATGAGGAGGGAAGATTCTTTGAGATTGTGCATCATCATAATGTTTTCTTTTTCTTTTAAAAGGCTGCTCCCTGAAGCTGAAGATCAAGCTTTTTTTTTTTTTTTTTTTTTACTAAGCCAATAGAGGATCAATATATCACTAGCATCTGTTATTTAAGCTCCTCTTAATAATAGTTAATGAAATGTTCAAACCAAATAACATATTTTATCATTCAAAGATAACATTTGCTTGTTGTAAGTGTTGGTATATTCATAGGATCAGACAAAATCAGAAACCAAACCAAAAATCATGTAAAGGATCAGATTATAAAATGAAAGTACGAAACGGCCCACAGGCATGTTTTATCAAAGAAATATAATTTGAAGTGTATATATGAATTATCCCTAATAGAAACTTTACCAGAAATCTTAAACCATAGTAAATCTTTTGCTTTTTGTTATTTTAATTAAAGTCAATCAAATAGTCCTTATTTAACTAGAAGTCGCCCACTATACTAAAAGTTTGTAAAGCTGAAAATCATTAGTGTGAAAAGTCAATAATACATGTCAAACTAAGATCCCTTGTAATATATTCCATTCATAAAAGACAACCCAGTTTTGTCTCAAACCAAAAACTGTAAATTAAGATTATGAAAACTGTTTAGACATTATTACCTTGGATCAACAATTACACATAGCACTATGTTCCTTTTTAAAATTCTGTCAATCCTTTTGACCCGCTTTAAGCAGTTCCATAATAGCTCATTTGCAAATCCCAATTTAGTTTGAATCCTCCAATTTTCTTCTCATTTTAAAACCTCATATAATGATTAGCCTTTTTTTACAAGAATAAAAATTTATGGTTTTAAATCTCAAAAGTTTAACACTTTCAACCTTTGAAAAATCTGTTTTTTTGAAAACCCATCTATAAAAGATTTATTTAATTGAATTTCCCTCTTTTATAGTGTTCATATTTATCCATGTTTCTGGCAGTTTTGGGGAGAAGTTTGATACAACTAGATTTATTAAATTATATAATTTTTAGGTTAGACCTTTCTGCATGACTTGATTAAACAATTTATTTTCAATCATAGCAAGAGAGAATTAGCAATCAAACAACCCCTTCCATGTTTTTTTAAAAAACTCTATTTTGTAGAAATCTATTTGACATATGACATCATTGTTAATTTTAATGTATTCAATTCAGAATATTCAGTATTACTTTAGAAACTCATTCAAATAGTTCAAAACATTTGTGAATTTTGGTTTAATTTCTTTTATATTTGTTGAAGTCCAAAACTGAAAAATTTCTCAATATATTAGATTTTATTCCGAATTATTATTTGTAGATTAGAGTAATTCCATGCATCTCCCCCTGTTTCTGTATTGAAACACAGTTTAGTGTTTCGGTACAGAAACTCCGCAGGAATTCATGCAAGTCAGTTAGACCAAATTTTCTTTGATTGTTAGCAATGAATGTTGTTAGCAATTAAACAGTTAGATGTAATTTAAACAGGGTGTTTACATCTCAGTGAAATAATTTAACAGTTGAATATGTGCAGTAAACCCATAATTTGATCCTGTAATTTTTCTAAAGAGTAGATTTTCCTAAGATTTGAAATGGACTCAAATAAACTTAAATTAAAATTTGAGATACTAGTTGTCATATTTGTAGCCACCGTAATTTGAGTCAACTAGAATGTAGACTATCCTCTTTTGTATTTGAAGTGTGGTTAGTTAGGCTTTTGTAAATCAGAAAATTAACCATTTTACCGTACTTTTATCCGTTTCCAATTGTTTTCATGCTGGAGGGGAGAAAAACATTAGCCAGATTTGGGACAAACAGAGATAATCATTCAGGCAAACAAAATATTTCTATAAAACTGCAGAGAGTTCTAACACCCTGCTGCACCGTTAAACTTATCCTGGGGATCAAAATAGCAGAGGTCAGAGTGCAAAGGCAGTAGATCATGAATGTGTTGTAAATAAACTAAGGTGGGAAAAAGTGGCATAACACAATTTGAAAATTCAAGTAGAACAATTAAAAGTTGAAGTTTGTTGGCAGCCATTTTGTCTTCAACCTGTAGACTGAGGGAAATTCCAGGCCCAACCAGGACAACAGATAAGCAGGACGGACTCTGAGTCTCAGGACGACTTTACATGTGATGTTCCGTTTGCCCCATCAGAAACTGTCCAGGGCAGCATTCAGTCCCGCTGTGTAGAAAAATCTGGACAAAGTATGTGGCCCCCTTGATAGAGTGAGGGGAAGAGACTTAGAGATACAGCAGATGAGTCTTTGTTTTCAAACCTCCGTCTCACGGTGGGCAGAAGCTGGTGGTCTTTTCTGCCTTAGGAGACCCTCAGAAATGACGGCTGGGTCTCGTCCTTTAACCAGGTGTTTCCTCAGAGATCAGATCCTGTAAGCTGCAATCCGCCTTCGGGTGACAACAGGAAAAATAAATCCAACCTCACTGACCTCTGTAGAAGATGTAAGAATCGTCCAGTAGGTCTTTGCTCTCAAACAGCAGTCCAGCAGAAGATGGCACAACTCATATGTGTAGAAAGTGCAAATGTCCAAGAGTGGCTAAAAACAGTGGGGGCCTGAAATCTTCTCTCCTCACATTCTCACACGGCGAAACCTGGCCCCACGGTCCCCGTCAGACCACAGGACTACTGGAGTAAAATACAAAGTACATTAAGAAAATAGCAGTGTATGCCACCTTTTACTCACATGATTAAAAATTAAATGTTTTCTGTAGCTTGTAATGTAGAGAAGAGTTGCCTCTCTTTTTGTTTCTTTTCAGCCAGGCTCAGGGTCACTGGAGCAGCTCAGATAAGATCCACTGCCTCAGTCTCTGAGCTCCAAAGAGAAAGAAAATTAGAAATGTGTCAAGATGATTCACCCTTAGATGTTTAGAATTAACCAAATATGGAATCAACTCCTCTCAAGAGTTAAACTCTAAGAAATTATTAAAATGTATACAAAATGTTGTATTTCCAGCTTTATACACTTTTCATAAATTGGCTATTCAAGTGCATATGTAGAATAATTACTTTAATAGTGTCCAATTTTACACAAATGTGATAATGCAACGCTCCAAAACAACTAGTCAAATTTCTTTAAAACTTTAGGTCAAAAGAAAACTGTAATCAAATATTCTTTATGCCATTGATAGAAATGTTACCTTTATCCTGAATTTTTCAAAGCTTCTATTGTTTTATTTATTAATGTTTTCTTGAATTAAAAAATTGTTCACATTGTTTTTATTTTAAAGTACTATTAACCCATATTTTCTCAATGATAACAATTACATCCAACTGTAACTCAACACAATCAAAAAGTAGAAGTGATGCATGAGAAGTGATTTATCAATCATTTTTATGCAAATTAACATGGCACAGATAATGATTGAAGCTACTGAATTTTAATTCATTAGCTTCCAATTTTAATTTAGTAAGAGCTTCTATATAACTCTGTGTTTCAGTCATGCAGGAAGGTACAATATGAGAGGTCATTAAACAAACACAATATACCAAATGTTAACTGAATAAATTCATAATTAACCATATCTGTAAACGACTAGAAATTAGAATCTATTTCTTCTTCACCCCCTGTTTATATAATTTAAAACACGTCTGAAATCAATTTTGCATTTGTGACTATTCTCCAAAACTAAAATATTACAGGGTGTGTCAAGTTTTCCAAATCTTCTGTCTAGAATAGAAAGTAGACTGTGAGATGTTTTAAATGTAAAATTTTAGCAGTTCTATTTTATGTTTATCATTTATCATTATCATTTCCCCCTTTTTTATTATGTAAATAGAAAACAAACATTTCTGACAACAACATTCCTATTGTTATCAGAAATATTGTTCAGAGACTCCTTCTGTACACAAATGTCCAACTGAAATTGTACTGCAAAGGCCAAAAGTTTTAGTTATTTTAAACGAGTTCAGATCAGAATTTGGATCGCTTTCCTAAAAAGCAGTGTCAATGTGCTGTTTGAACCGACAAAAGAAGAATTTATCAATTTAGGCAGAGGAGTCAAAAAATGTAGACAAAGATTATGCAGTACTGTAAGGTGTCTTTGCATTTCAAATCAAATGTTTTGTTGGACTTTAATTTATGCATCAATTCAATCCAAATTTAAGGCACACAAGAGTTGTGAGCCAGCTGTTGTCCAATCAGTTAGTTTTACAGTATATGATCAATTATTATCATATCCACTTTAAAAATTTCATCATGTCCAATTTGTGCCTTTCTACCAAGACACACATGTTTCGAAACCAGCAGTTAGTTTAGTTAGTAGGTTAGTTAGTTTGTTATTAAAAATAAAAACAGCAATAATGTTAATAAAAATGAAAATAAATATAAAAATAAAATGGCTAACCAAATAAAACAATCTTGTAATAAATGCTGTCTGGTCTTAAACCAAAGCTGTTCCCTCATTGGATATTTTAAAATGACCCAAGTTTCAAATGAAAATAAATCCTGTTTTGATGAGATAAGGAGAAAAAATGTTGATTAGTCTATGATAAAGTTCAAGTCTGCTATAAACCTCAATTTTTCAAGTTTCATAAAGTTTAAATTTTAACCTGTCTACAGCTAAGCAAAGTTCAAAAACCTCAACCCATTAAATGCCACTTTATTTTGTTTATAATTTTACCCATTATGTAATTTCATTCATCTTTAATTTTACCACAGGTGAAAATAGTGAATTGTGCAAGATTAGTTTAGTTCCAATCAGTTTTCCCTTAGCGTCATTTATTCCTTTAAGCCTGTATTTCCCCAAAAGGCTGTCTGTCTAGCAGATCGCCTCCTTTCTTATGCACCAGGGATTCTAACCCTGTTCTCAGCTTTTCTTTTTCTCCCTTATTTTGAAACTCATCATGTTCTGCCAAATAAGTTACACAGTCCAGTCACATTAATGTGACCACCACGTACTTTCCACTTCAGAGTTAAATAACCAATCACAGAAGGCAGGTGGCAGCACAGTGCAGTTGAGCGTATATAAAGGGTGTGTGTGGGCTTCGGAAAACATTTCAATCGTTGGCATAATGCAGGAACGAAGCGATTTATCCGACGTCCAAAAGGGCATGATCATTGGCTTTCGGGCCAAGGGTGGAAGCATTTCCGAAACGGCTGAGTTTGTGAACTGTTCGCGTGCCGCCGTGGTAAAAGTGTACCGTGCATGGCAAAATGGGACTGTCCAAAATCAACGACGTGGCAAATGTGGTGCACCACGGGCCATAGATGACAGAGGCGAACGACGGTTGCGGAGATGCGTTCGGGCAGATAGACGGGCTACCGTTGAGCAACTGACCACTAAAATGAACCAAGGGGCTACCACAAGTGTCTCCCAAACCACTATTCAGCGAACATTGCTGCGTCTGGGCCTCCGAAGCAGACGCCTGGTTCGTGCACCTATGCTGACTGGTGTTCATCGACAACGAAGGCTAGAATTTGCACGCCAGTACAGCAGCTGGACGTCCACTGAGTGGCGACAGGTAGCGTTTTCAGATGAATCGCGTTTTATGCTCCATCGGACAGATGGACGTTGGCGTATAAGGCGTGAAACCTCTGAAAGGAACCACCCTGCAACCATTGCAGGAACGGTCCAAGCTGGAGGCGGGAGCATTATGGTCTGGGGAATGTTTTCCTGGCATTCTCTGGGTTCACTGATTATTGTGGAAGGCACGATGGATCAATACAAGTACGCATCTGTCCTTGCGGACCATGTCCACCCCTACATGCGCATTGTTTTTCCTCAGGATGATGGCATCTTCCAGCAGGACAATGCGAGGTGCCATACAGCTGCCAGTGTACGTGCGTGGTTCGAAGAGCACCAGGATGAGTTTACCGTCCTCCCCTGGCCAGCAAACTCACCTGACTTAAACCCAATCGAGCATCTGTGGGACCATCTCGATCGAGTTGTTCGCGCCATGGATCCTCAACCGCGTAATCTAGCGCAGCTGGCCACGGCATTAGAGTCGGCATGGCTCAACATCCCAGAGAAGACCTTCAGGGACCTAAGTGACTCTCTTCCTGCACGTCTCGTAGCAGTTCGCTCTGCGAAAGGTGGTTATTCTGGCTTTTGACAGATGGTCACATTAATGTGACTGGACTGTGTATTAATGCATCTATTTGATCACTGAGTGCAATCCATGGCCCTGGGCCCCATTTAGGATCGAATTGTTTATTTGCAGGTGCTCCCTCCATGAGTTTTAGGCTAGAATTTAGATTCCACAATCACTCTTTTTTTTTTTTTACCTCCTCCTTTTTTTTTGCTCGCACGGCGGCGAGGAACTCAAACACAGCAGAAAAACTTGCTCGCACGGCGGCGATCAAGTCGAAAAGCCACAGATAAACTTAAAACCCTTCTACAGATTATATTTCCCTAATATTTATCATGATTTTAACACATATTACAATAAACAGAGAACAGTACCTTTGGACACATAACGTCTGCACAGCGGCAGAACCTTACGCACACAGCTGACAGACACGCACACAGCTGACAGGCACACACAGCTTTACAGATACACAAAAATGGATCCACGCTTTTCAGCTCCTATGATGTCCTCTCTTAACACTTATTTGACTTATTACTACTACAGAGGACGGGCCGCGGTTAACCTTTATCTTATTCTCTTATTTCCTATGGTGGACCGCTCTCACCGCTTTGCGTTTCTCGAGCAAAGTCACAGATTGGCTGTCCCGGTTCTTTTTGCGGGGGCAGCACTCCCCGAGGATAAAACCGACAAAACCTAGCCTTTCCCGTTCCCGCGTCCAGGAACGGTCGGAGACGGCAAGTTCTCGCTGCGAGCCAATCAACCTTTTACCTTTGACTATAGACTATTGACTAACCTTAACCTTACTCCTATGAACCTTTGAAAGCATTCAGACAAACCGGACGAAAACAGCACGAACGACACCTGACAACCGAACAATGACAGACAACTTAGAAAACTCAATGACAAGCAGACAAACATGGGAAACGGTACAGACAACGGCTGATAACTGAAATTTATACAGACCTGAGAAACAGTACAATGGTGTATTAAGGAACAAGTGTCCTTACCTTTCATTTGTGCGCACTACACCAGAGTACTGTTCCGGAAAGTCTGCGCCTGAACGGCCAGTCCAATCTTCTCTCATGTGTCAACACAAAACCATCCTCTGCTACCAACTGTTGGGAACGGAAATCCCAATCGATGAATCATAATTTGTATTGACACACGGAGCATAAAATCAGCCAAGAAAAGAATTCAGACTTTACTTATTTTATTCACTTTCAGCGCTGAAAGGAGACGCTTTTACCATTACATCCGAGAAGAGTTTCTAAAAAAGTCTGTGCAGCGTCTGAGGAGAAGGAGGAAGGCAGCTGATTATATGAACTGAAGACACTCCCTGAAATCTCACCACGTCTCTGTGTCCTTGATAAGTTTTTGTTTCGTGAGGAATGGACCTTAGAGTCTAACAGAATCTAAAATGTAACTCTTTACTATGGGCCCTTTGTCTAACAGCATGTGACTCGTTCTCGACCTTGGTAAAAGCGTCTCAACAGTGGCTAACATAATTAATTACAGTTTAGTAAAAAGCCTTTTCAGGTAAAATAAAATTGTTAATGCATGTCAGATACGGTACACATTGCATATTGATCTGTTCAGTTAACGTAAGACTGACAGATGTCAGAGCGATATACCATCTAAGGCAGGGGTGTCAAACTCCAGTCCTCAAGGCCCGGTGTCCTGCAACTGTTGATGTGCCTCTGCTACACCACACCTGAATAGAATAATTAGGTCATTAGTAAGGCTGTGGATAACATATCTACACAAGGAGGAGGTAATTAAGCCAGTTCATTCCAGTGTTTTGTACCTGTGGCACATCTAAAAACTGCAGGACACCGGCCCTTGAGGACTGGAGTTTGACATCCCTGATCTAAGGAGTTGTTTTGGCGAAAGGATTTTTGGCATTTCACTAGTTCAAACTGACCTGACTCCCTTCCCTCCATTTGCGTACAAAGTGCGCAAACGGACTTGGAAGGAATGCTGTCTGGACACGATAGCATCAACAATTTCAGACAAATTAGTCTATTTGGCAGTTCTGAAAGGGAGCAGATGTTGAATTCGCGAGGTCTGTTGAAATCCTGGAGTCTTATGTTTTTGTTTGGATTTCCAAAAGTATATTAAAGGTCGTCCAACACACCAGTGAAAAAACACGCCAAGGATTTGCTGGCAAAAACAGTGCCTTTTCACCATTGGTTGAAACTTTCCAACACACATCGAATAAGCCCTGAGAGGTATATTAGGAAGCAGTTGTAAGACTTTGGGGAGATTTTTTTGTGAAGACTATAAGATTTTTGAATATGAAGAAACTGTAATTCCGTGGAGTGTGATAAATCTCCAGCTCGTCTTTGGCCTAGCAATGAGAACTACGTCTCAGAGTGTTATTTTCTATTAATTATATATTTAAGAGTAAAGCCCCCCTTTAATTCTTCAATACAGACAGGCTTCAAGGTGTAGAAGTTGTATCGGTACTGCCATTATGCTGTACTTGACTAAAAGGTTTTCATAATGGATGTGTTTATTATTGACTTTCTTTTTTTCATTCACTAAACACAAAGAACGCAAAGCAATAATACTTACACCAGCAGACACTCCTTTGTTCTTATTGATCCTATGACGATTGAGCTGCAAATGCGGTCGTCCACAAGCTTTGATCCAAGCAAGGCATTCCATTTCAGATTTTGGAAATTAGTGAATTTTAGTTCCACAAATATGATCAGGATACCTGACATCGCCTGTGCAGATACCCCACTGACAGTGGAGAACCATTCTTTTTCGAGTCCTGACGCAAAAACCTTCTGCCGGTCTGCTAGTCCACAATGTACGTTAGCATGTGTTTACTACTGTAGCTTGTGTTTGTGAGACTTTCACGCACGTGGTAGCTGCGCTGTGATGTAAAATTGGCATTAGCCAATGAAGCCCTGTGGTAAGGTCCATTGGTATTTAAAGCAATGCAAAGTTCCGGTCAAAAACAACCAATCAGAACTAGGAGGAGTGTCTTATCGCTGTCAATCAATCTCATTTACTGCTGAGCAAATGGCGGACGAACAACTTGTCGTTGCAAGAAAACTGTTTATCTGCCATTATTGGTAGCTAAGCTAGCTAGACTGAGCATTCACAACAGACTGTGTTGAAAACCTGATTATAGTTTTTCTTAGAAACTGCCACAGTCGTTCAGTTCTTCTACGGACTGAACACTGTTATGTGAACTAATCTTATTACCCGGGTTGGGGGTCATTAAAATTGTTTTGTAGTATAATTTTTATCGTCTTTCCTCAAATAAAGATTAATTTATTTATTTATTCATTCACTCAACTATTAGGCAATATGGTTGAAAGAGGGGCAAAAAGGAAAGAAGGGAAGAAAACTTAAATCTGCATCCAATCTCATGACCTGAGTGTTATTGTTTCTGTTTTTTATTCTATTTGAAGGAGTAAATGTTGAACTCACATAAACATTTCCCCCTGGCCTTATTCTTCTGGCCTGTTCATGATTTACAGCAACCAATTAGAAAAACAACAATGTTTGGCAGGAATAAAACATGATTATTTTCCTTTGCTTGCTTGTCTGATTAACTGCACAGAATCCGTTCTGTCCCACCTGGATCCAGCTAATGCAGAGGAGGACTGAGGAACATGTCCCTGATTCAGTTCAAGGACTTGAAATCCTCTCATACCAAACGTGATGGAGAGTGGAGTTGTTTCAGTGAGCGCCAGCTGGTCCCCTTCAGGCCTGGGGTCTTTGAAGGAGAGAGAGCGCCATCGTGTGTAAACGAGCAGCAATTGCTTCCTTTGTCACTGTGTGGGTTTGGGTTAAAGAGGAAAGGTGTGTAAGGGGTGTGAGGTGTGTGTGTGTGACTCATTCATCCTCAGAATAAAACCCTGAGCAGGCAAGAAGAGGCCAGTCAAACTTTTTAACCACACACTGAAGAACATGGACACAGACAACAAAATCCCTGGCCTAAGAGAGGGCTTCCTGGTGAAGAGGGTAAGAACATTTCATCATCATTATCATCATTATTATTATCAAAACGTATCTGAAGTGTAAATTTTAACTGAATCAGATCAAACATCAGTTTAAAAAGTTTTTATCAGGTATATTCAGGGCCACATAGTTCACAACTGGAAGGCCCGCTGGTTCGTGCTGACGCCTGATAAGTTGCTGTACTACAAATACGAAGGAGGGAAACGGGATTCATGTCAGAGAGGGAAAATCCTGCTGAAGGACTGCCTCATAACATGTCCGTTCCTGGAGTATGAGAATCGGCCGGTGAGTTGTTTGGGAACATAAACACACTTTAGAAAGGAAAATGAATAAATTTACACAACAACCAAACAGCATCAACTTAAATTTGGATGAATGTAACATAAGAAAAAGAAGAACATGGTTTCACACTTGTACATACTGTTATACATTGTCTTCTTTCTGTGGTGTGGATAGGTAATATTTTCCATTCTGAAAAATTAATTAATATTTAAGTGGAAAAACATTAAGTTCGCACAGCCTGTATTTCTGTTAGTTATGATAATTTTTTGCTTTCAGGTAATTAAAACATTTAAGAGTATAATATTAGATCATATCAATAAAACATGTTATTAATATGAAATAAAATGTCATATCATTTTATTGATATGAAATAAAATGGCAGGATGCCTGTCCTCCAGGACTGACTTTGGGCACTCCTAGAATCTGACTAAATATTTAATTTTCTACAGAAGTACCTGTAGAATATCTGTAAGATATTTTTATTTTCTCCAATAATGACTTAATGCCATGATAATTATCAAGGTTATTGTAGAATTAGAATTTTATACTAATGTCTAAATATAGCCAGTCTATAATGGTGAAGAACGGCTGCCCTAGCTTTGCTAGTTAATTAGCAGGTAGAATGTTTACGGTATCGCAGGTCTATAAACTCATTTGTTAAAACATTACCCAGTTTGGGGTCATTAAAATTATAATGTAGAGTAATTTTCCATCCATTTTCCATACACCCATCTCCAGGTAACGTTCCGTTCTTTGCTAATAGCTTGCAACTAAGTATTAGCAAAGATCAATGTAATTTTTACAGGTGGTGGAGAGCTGTTGTTAGCAGCTACTGAAATAACTAAAAAGTTACTTTTAATGTAACTTAATTACATTCCAAATCAAGTAGTCAGTAATCTAACTAAGTTACTTTTTCAACTAGTAGTTAAATTAAAGTTACTTTTCCAAAGTAACTATGCCATTGCTGCTTTTTTTTTTTTTTTTTTTTGCAGCACCACCTGCTGCACATCCACACCTTCAATAATAACATTTATTGCCACAGCAAGGTTGTTGCTTTTGTCCAAACCAGACCTCCTTTTTCTGCCAAGCATCAAAGCTCACGATTTGCTCTTTCTGTGTTATTTTGTTTGCTTTTTTGTTTTTCCTTCTCACTATCTTTTGTTCAAACTCCAGACCAAGCATGGAGTGGATCACTTTTTGTAAGCTTGTTCCAGAGAGGAAAGGGATGAGTGGGCTGCTGACATCACCGCCGCGGTCAACAAGAGGCTTTGTGGCCCATCGTGACTCATTTCAAGCACTGACCGAGTTTGACTGGACATGGACTCCCTTCAGAACATTCTCACAAGATTGGACTTGAGGGACTGATTTGTATTAATCTATCCTGTAGAGAGAGTGTGAGGGGTGGATGTTATTTACCTTAATACACATGATCAAAATGTGATCTTAAGCACTAATTGTACATTTTTATTAATGGTTATGCATTCTCAAATTTATCTATACATAAAAAAATTTGACAACCCCTCCAGTCAATGTAATTGTGATAAAAGACAACATTGTAACTGATGCTGTTATTTGTTTAAAAGTATACTAACCAGTTTAACTCCACCTATGTAAAAGCTTCAGGAATATATTAAAAAATGTTACTCTTAATATTCACTAGAAAGTAATTTTCTTACTTTATAGTGAATATTAATATTAATTGTATAATATCAATATGGTAATTGTTCTTGATAGTAGAATGTGTGGTCGATTATTATTATCTTCAATAAATTAGTTTTTCTTTTGTCTTAGTTGTATTTTTCTCTTTTCTGCCTCAGCTGTCTTCTATTATTACTATGAAAATATTTTACGTTTTTCAAAGAGAACTGGCACTGAGAACTCATTAGATGTGATACTCGTATTATCCACAAGGTGGCGGTAATGCAGTAACATGGAAACTGACAGTCATAAAACCCAGAAGAAGAAGACAAAGAGAACGGCACGTGGTCTGTTTTATCTACGAGCAGTTTACTGCTGGAGAAACATTCACAAGGTTTAAAGAAATGATCGTCAAGTCGGAGGAAGAGATGGATGATCAGCGCAGACTGCTGGATTTCTCCCGGACTCCTCGGATAATCTTACACCGAATAGGTAGGAAACACCAGTGTTTGGACTCAGGTTACGGTCTTAATGTAGAAGCTTTTTGTATGAGCATCATTAGGGCCTGAACATAGCATTACATAGGACTGACTGCCATGTAATGCATGGCAGGCAGCTATTGTTCTACAGCTAATAGAATGTCTCTATTTATTTATATATTTTTTATTTTTCTTTCATTACTGTTAATGCGGCTTGTACCCTGCGTGCACCCACACAAAAATGGTATCAAAAAAGGGGAGCTACTGTATTTATTGGGGATCGAAGTTATGATGGCGACGTAAAAAGTGAAAAACGATATTTCCATCTGCCTAAACACAGAGTGCAACTGACACCAACTGCCACTCCGTTAGAATGAGAAACGTGGATTTTTGACCCCAAAATAATTTTGAAATCGCTCTTAATGTCTCGTCTTCATGTCATTGATACACATGCCTGCTCCTGTAAAATATTTTGAAAATTTCTCTAGGGCTGATGGTTTCTTTGTTAAGGTGCTTCAGCGAGAAATCATGTGACGGGGTGAAGTCAGGCTCCCAGCCATTTGCAGAGTTTTCTGAAAAATTTCAGAGCTGAGCGCACACCATCATTCTCTCATCGTTGCTATTATTGTGAGTGAGCTACAGATATGAATCTTATATGCTTCAAACGTTTTTTTGATCGGCCTGAACGGGAAGCAGTTCTGCTTTTTTTTCTCAGAAAAACTCCCTGGGTGTCTCATAAAGATAGAAACATTTCTCCACCTCTCTGTCTCACACACACATGACAGAGGATTAATTGCTATAGCAACAGAATACAGAGAAAGGCATAACTGGTGGTTTGGTTTACTAAGACTCTGTAGTTCTAATCATGGCGGAATACTTTAGTACAGAGGGCAGAGCGGAAGGTCAGAACTACAACATGGTGGAACACTCAATTATTACAGAGGAGGGCTGAACTGGCATTTAGAACTGCTTGCTATTTTGGGCTTTATATAGCTTGATTAACGAACCACTGTTGCACATTGGATTAATGTGGCCATTTAAAATGAAGCTTATTGCAAATTTCAAAATTAAAGCCTTCACATTTTTCATATCAGGTAATTGCTCTTTTGGGCTTTATGTGACTCGTTTAAATAAACCACTGTTAAACGTTCAATTAGTGTGGTCATTAAAATTAAGTTTACTGAAAGTTTTAAGATAAAAGCCTGCATATTCCTCTCACGTCAGTGCACTGCCATGGGCGGTACAATAATATCCTTTTTTATGTTTTTTTTTTTCTAAGGATAGTGAACGGCCCTTAACGAAATGTTGTTTTGGAGCCCTCCTGTTCTGCTAACAATGGACTGGCTGCAATCAGCAGTCTGATCATTAGATCATTCACACACATGCTATAAACTTATTGCATGTCTGGCAGTGCTGTTTATGTATGATATAGCAGGGTTTCCCCCAGAAAACCGGCTGAGCCTCGCGGTCTGATCGTCGGGGGGGGGGGAGGGGGGGGGGTGAATCCGTTGAGAGCGAGTCCTACAATTCTGTTGAGGGGGGCTGACTCCAGCCAATCAGAAAGCGCGGATTGTCCACCTGCTTTCTGAGGGGAAATTACGGAGGTGAATCCCAAACAGCTGAAACGCTAGGCCTGGCGGCAGGGGTAGCATAGGATGGCAGGCTGCCATGCCTATAATGCACTGGGGGAAACCCTGTATAGGATACATTTATTGACCAACTGATTTATCAACCAGTTGATTTCTGGGTGCTGATTTCCTTAATTTTGGGGGACCGTGATTGGCCGATACCTGCATGTGAAGCCCATCTTATCCCCTGATCTTATCTTTGTTAGCAAAGGTTTAAAGATCAGCCTCTGTCCTCATCTGCTCTGCAGTGAGAGGTTTGACTGACAGACCAACCAGGTCAGCTCTGCACTTTTACAGTTAATATTCACCCCACTGTTGCCAACTCACCAACTTTTTTGCTATATTTAGCGACATTTCAGACAAAATTCATATCAACCAAAATCAAAATGGGCAGGTCAGGCTTTTTAAAGGTCTCTAACTAGGGATTGACCAGAAAACTGCAATCAGTGCAGCCCTACACACATATCCATGACATTCTTTGATTAAATCAATTTCTCTTATGTGATAGTCCAATGGCTAAACATTTTATTTATAACAAGTGTGTCTTTCTCCCTTGAGAATGTGGGTCGGTACTGGACTGATTGACCCTTCAAATGATTTTAACAGAAGTTTCACATAAGTTGGAAAAATAATGTTTGTTTTAGCCAAAAAAGGATTATGCTCAGCAGCAAACAACATATTCCCAACTACAGCATAGAGTAGCTCATTAATGTTTCAACTATGTAGCCTGACATAAAAACATTTTGCTAGACAATGTCTTGAGAAGTTTTAATTATTGTTATGAAACGTTATCAAACACAACGTTTTGAAGCCAAAAATACCTCAGAAATATACAGAGCCAAGCAGGAGAATCAGCTCATGAAGTTTAACCTCAGTTTCATACAAACACAAAGATGCTAGCATAAATGTTTGGCTGTTGAACTGGACCATTCAAGCTAATTTTCTATTAGCAACTTTACAAGTCTTTTACATTACATTAAATTACATTACCAAGGCACATTAAAAGCAAACCTTTATCTTAGCTTTTTTTCTATTATTCTTTTTTATTTTCTCCCTCCCTGAAGGACAAGTCCTATTTTGAGACATTGTGTTGCTTACTTAACTTCTGACCAGAGCTTTGGACCTTTGGATGCTCTGCTAATTGCACTGCAGCTCAAATGATCAGCGAAGCATGATACCTACTGCGGCCATCAGGGGGCCCCAAGAGCTTTTTTTAAAATAATTTTTCTAATCCATAAAATAATGATTTCTACATACCAGGGTGGTTCATTTAGTATAATTTCCTCAATGCCCCCGCTAGCCCCAGTCTAGGACCGCCCTTGGCCTGCAGGTCTGTGTCCGGTGTATTTTTGCTTGCCATGTTTTTTTTCTTCATTGATAGGAAGTCAGATTATCCAAACTGGTAAACCACATCAATAAAACGATAGCAAAATAATGCATTAAATGACCACTGAACCCTGAATTCTTAAAATATATCAACATTTCTGAATAAAACATACAGAAACAACAAACGTTTTTACTGTAGGAAATATTTTTGTATGTACTATTTATCTATTACAGGGTTTCCCCCAGTGTATTATAAGCATGGCGGCCCGCCATGCTTTGCTTGGCCCGCCGCCAGGCTTAGAGTTTCAGCTGTTTGGGATTCCCCTTGGTAATTTTCCCAGAAAGCGCGGACTCTGCACCTGCTGTCTGATTGGCCGCCTGTCAATTCCCCCCCCCCCCCCTCCCCTCGTCAACAGAATTGTAGGACTCTGTACAGATCGCGTGCACTCCCCCCATACCCCCCCCCCCCCCCCCCGGCCCACCGAGCGCCAGGCTTAGCAGGTTTTCTGGGGGAAACCCTGTATGTATTAGCACGATTAATTCTTTAAATGGGCATTTATATTATTTTGGCTAATGCTATTAAATAAAGTATCATCCAAACTCAACATCCTTAGCAAATAATCAAACCACAATAGTCTACTAAAAGCTCAAGAAGAAACTGAATCAATAATAAAATGTTCTGTATCCTATCTGCCTTCGCAGATGGTTGAGGGATGAAGAGACACTGATGTCTGGTTCTTTAGTTCTGATGGGTCTTCTGTGTTCTTCTCCTGAACCATTCAGTCTATCATACAGCAGCACAGTGCGCCACGGCAGCCACTTTTCTCAAGCTAATGTACATTGTGGAGTATCGGACCGACAGAAAGTTTTTGCGTCAGGACTCTAAAACAATGGTTCTCCGTCAGTGGAGTATCTGTACAGGTGAGGTCAGGTATCCTGATCATGTTTGTTGAACTAAAATTCACAGATTTCCAAAATCTGAAACGGAAAGTCTTGCTTGGATTAAACTTTTTCACTGCATCTGCAGCTCAACTGTCATAGGATCAATAAGAACAAAGGAGTGTCTGCTGCGTAAGTATTACTTTGCTTTCTTTGTGTTTAGTGAATAAAAATAATAGTCAATAATAAACACGTCCATTATGAAAACCTTTTAGCCACGTACAGCATAATGGTAGCACCGATGCAACGTCTACATCCTGAAGCCTGTTTGTTACAGCCTTACATTAGCCGAACAGATTAATATGCAATGTGTACCGTATCTAACATGCATTAAAGATTTTATTTCACCTGAAAAGGCTTTTTACTAAATGTAATCGCGTTAGCCGGGCTCCAAGCTCCGAGTGTTAGCCACCGCGTACCGAGTGCTAGCAGCTGTTCTGCACTGCTCTATCAGAGCAGACCGAGGCACATTGAACATTTGCAAACAAAAATCACTCATTTCAAAATCACCCTCAAAACCATGAATGTCCGACTTACCCAGCCTTGCAAGAACAACAGGCGCCAGTGATCTTGTCCACAGCTATATTTATGCTGAGGGTCTGAGGATCTCCTGTGTTCCTCATTGACCGCTAGCATTTAGCTGTGACACGCACAATGTTGGAGGCTAAAACACTTTGACATAATCGAAAAAAGATGACATGAACTTGTTGGTTCCGCTGTCCATTGTCGTGGCTGATATTTTTTTGAAAATCCAGCAGAAATAAAACACTAATCGATTCAGAAATACTCTGTAGAAAGTCTGTCAACACCATGTTAAGTAAGCCTGGCTTAGCTTGCATGTGAGACATGAAGTCCGGGACTGTCGAGGGGCGTTTCTGGGCGGAGCTTGGTAAGGTCCATCCTCACTGACATTGTTCAGCTTGGGATGCGAGTCTTTTCACTCGCGTCTGTAATTCTCCAAGAACGTTTGCTTGTAAGGATGGTGGAGTATCGGGTGATAATTTAAAAAGACGCGGGTTGATAGCTCGGTTTCGTAGTGTCCGTATCTAGGCAACCGCGGTCCACAGTGTTCTGCATGGCGTTCTGGGGTCCTCAGTTAATAGACCATATATTTCTGAAATAACTTGCTGGATATTGAAAGTTCCGGTTGTTATGGATACATGGGTAAGTATATCATCTCACAGGACATTTAAAGAACTACTTACAATTAAAATAAGGAAGATTTATATAGGCAGACACTCTGAACTCGGGCGTAAAAGGGTTAATCAAACTTTATGGATCAGGATCACAAATATCTTTTACTTGTTTATTCATCGTAAGGCTTCATGTGGTTTTCATGTTGCCTATTTTACATATATTATCCCCTAAATGTCACAGTGGAGCATATGAAGCACCGCGGTGAATCGGCTCAAGAGTCCAATGATTGGATGGAGTTCCTCTGTGCTTCATGAAGCTTCATCTCGCATCACTAATTTTTATTGTTTCCTCTCCTGCTCTGGTCAAAACACACAGTCCAACCCAGTGCATGCTGGTCCGATTTCAGTCCCTATAATTAAAGAATATGGACACACAGTTCTTAAAACCCACAGGGTTTGTAACTATTAACTTACAAACCCTCATGTTTGTAAATAAACCCCGAAGATATAAAGTGGACTAAAATAAAAATTTTATTACAAATAAAAGTAATAAAAATAAATGATAGCTCCAAATAAATAACATATCAAAATAATACAATTTACTGTTAAATGAACAATAACTACAATTAATTAATACAATTAATATTGTAATAAAATAACATTTTTAAATCCATTTATTAGAGAATTCTCCAAATGTCTGCTAGATATGTCGACTGATTTGTCTCTCTGTCTACGCTTTTGAATTTAAGTGGGGGGGGGGGGGTTTCTTAATTTCTTTCTTAAACGATGAAGGTTTTCTCCCATTTATTTCAGTCAAGTTAACAATTTCTCTTTTTCTCTGTTTTCTTCTCTAGATCCCCTGCAGTGTAACATTTGTAACCAGGAGAGGAGATCCACTTTGGACCAGGAGTTAAAACCTCTGCAAGTGAAACAAGAACAGGAAGAACCAGAAGATCATCAGATAAAAGGGGAAGAGAAAGAAGTTTACTGCAGTCAAGGTGAAGAACAGATTGAATTAAAACAGGAAACTGATACCTCTATGGTGGTTCCTGTTGATGAACAAACAAACCAAACTGAATCAGAACCAAACAGGAACCAAGACATCTTCCAGGAAGTTGCTGAAGCTGAGAACCAAAATAAGGAAAGAAGAAAACCTTTCTCATGTGTCGTATGTGAAAAACGTTTCACTGCCAAATCTATTTTTGATGCTCACATGAAAACTCACACTGGTGAAAAGCCGTTTTCATGTGTGAACTGTGGAAAAAGTTTTAGTCGAAAACAGCTTTTAACTATGCACACAATGATTCACACTGGTGAAAAGCCATTTTCATGTGGGAACTGTGGAAAAGGTTTTAGTCGAAAACAGTCTTTAACTCGGCACATGAGGATTCACACTGGTGAAAAGCTGGTTTCATGTGGGAACTGTGGAAAAAGTTTTTGTCGAAAGAAGAATTTAATTAAGCACATGATAATTCACTCAGCTGAAAAGCCGTTTTCATGTGGGAACTGTGGAAAAGGTTTTATTAAAAAACTGGATTTAACTCGGCACATGATGATCCACACTGGTGAAAAGCCGTTTTCATGTGGGAACTGTGGAAAAAGTTTTAGTCAAAATCAGAATTTAACTCAGCACATGATGATTCACACTGGTGAAAAGCCGTTTTCATGTGGGAACTGTGGGAAAAGTTTTAGTCGAAAACTGGGTTTAACTCGGCACATGAGGATTCACACTGGCGAAAAGCCGTTTTCATGTGGGAACTGTGGAAAATGTTTTAGTCACAAAATTAGTTTAACTCACCACATGATCATTCACTCAGGTGAAAAACCTTTTTTATGTGCAACCTGTGGAAAAAGTTTTATTAAAAAACGGAATTTAACTAGTCACATGATGACTCACACTGGTGAAAAGTCGTTTTCATGTGTGAACTGTGGGAAAAGTTTTAGTCACAAATTTAGTTTAACTCAGCACTTGATGATTCACACTGGTGAAAAGCCATTTTCATGTGTGAACTGTGGGAAAAGTTTTAGTCATAATCAGAAATTAACTAAGCACATGATGATTCACACAGGTGAAAAGCCATTTTCATGTATGGACTGTGGGAAAAGTTTTAGTCGAAAACAGGATTGTACTCGGCACATGATGATTCACACTGGTGAAAAGCCATTTTCATGTGTGAACTGTGGAAAAGGTTTTAGTCGAAAACTTAATTTAACTCGGCACATGAGGATTCACACTAGTGAAAAGCCATTTTCATGTGTGAACTGTGGAAAAGGTTTTAGTCACAAATTTAGTTTAACTCAGCACATGAGCATTCACTCGGATGAAAAACCTTTATGTGTGACCTGTGGAAAAAGTTTTATTAAACGGAATTTAACTAGTCACATGATGACTCACACTGGTGAAAAGCCGTTTTCTTGTGGGAACTGTGGAAAAAGTTTTAGTCACAAATTTAGATTAACTCGGCACATGATGATTCACACTGGTGAAAAGCCATTTTCATGTGGGAACTGTGGGAAAGGTTTTAGTCTTAATCAGAATTTAACTAAGCACATGATGATTCACACAGGTGAAAAGCCATTTTCATGTTTGAACTGTGGGAAAAGTTTTAGCCGAAAACAGGATTTAACTCGGCACATGATGACTCACACTGGTGAAAAGCCATTTTTATGTGTGAACTGTGGAAAAGGTTTTACTCGAAAACATAATTTAACTCGGCACATGATGATTCACACTGATGATGAAGCGGCTTTGTGGCCCACTGACTATTTCATGCATTAACAAGAGTTTGACCGGAGATGGACTCCCTTCCAGAACATTCTCACAAGAAATGACTTGAGGGATTGATTTGTATTATCCTGTACAATAGAGAGTTTATTGTTTTCTTTTGTTGTTTTCAACTAAAAGTGTAATTTTTAGAATGGTTGATTGTTTTCAAGAAATGTATCTATAAATATTTGTGATAGTTTTGTCTTTGAAGTAAAATGTGATTGAAACTGATTTCACTCCTTTCAAATTATATTAGCCAGTTCTACTCAACCTAATTAAAATCTTTTCAGATGAAATAAATGCATTTGTACTTTTAAAATACGGCAAAATTCGACACAAACTAATTCTCATGCATTGATTGCACTAAGTACTTGTGATTGTTTTTAATTATTTGCTTTTTTTTCTAGTTTATTGTTAAAACTGTTCTTTTCTGCTGTAGCTGTTATATGACTGTCTTTTAATGAAACTTTTTATGTAAATGTCTATTTTAGAAAGAAAAATAAATTTTCAAGTAAAAACTAGAAAATTCCTGCAGAAATTTTAAGGGGCCTTGCCAAAGTGTGCCCGTCAGATTTTTGATAAACGTTCTAATGCTAAAGAAAGCTGCAATGTAGTCAATAACCTGCTGGGAGTCAGAAGCATGTTCACTAAGCTGTACTCATACCATTTAGTATGTTGCATGAGCTAAAATGGGCCAAAATGCTAACAATAGCATGAATGCTATCAGTAGCATGTGGAGCATCACTAGCATGTTGTCTGTCATTACTTATTCCTTTCAGTATATGAAACATTGATAATAAGTAAGAAAAGTGTTCTGATGCTCATCATTAGCATCAATGCTAAGCTGAGCTAAATTGTAGTCAAAAACCTGTGGAGAGTCAGAAACATGTTGATGAAGGCGTACTTGCACCATTCATTATGTTAAAATTAAAGTTTAAGCTAAAATTAGCCAATATGCTAATGTTAGCCTAAATGCTGGCATCCCGAGAATGAAAAGAATAAAAAGCTTAATACTATTGCACCGCCTGGCGGTGCACTGTCGTGAGACGAACATGCAAGCTTTTATTTTGAAACTTTCAGTAAACTTTATAATAAATGGCCACACTAATCCAGTGTGTAACAGTGGTTTGGTAACACCAGTTATTTAATCACCAATAGATAAACTGCATGATGTAGAAATGGTCATGGCTTTTATTTTGAAATTTTTATTAAGCTTCATTCTAAATAGCAACTGATCCCATGTTTAGCAGTGGTTGTGTTAAACCAGTTATATACTAGCCCTCTGTTTTAACTGAGTGTTCACCATAGTTAGAACTATAGAGATGACCATATGTCAGGTATGAGTGTTGTCTGTCATTGACTTACTCCATTCAGCAAGTAGTACTAAATGCCAGCTCAGTCATCCTCTGTAATAATAGTTTTCTACCATGGTAGAATACTGCAGCTGTCGCTGCATCACTTAAGTAAGACACAGGGGGCGACAAAACTCTCTTTAAATCACTTTCTGACGAATCAGTCAGCTGTGGCCAGTGTTCTGTTGCTATGGTGATTAATCCTCCCTGCCAACTGTCAGCTGTATTCGAGACATGCAGGGGGAGAATCAGCTTTAAATTTGTTTTATACTAGTTTTAAAAGGGTGACGAGGATAATTCCAGTTATATTTCTTAATGATTAAGCCTGGGAAATCATTCTATTGAGTTAAACGTGCAATAATGCTTTATCTTTTGATTTTGTGTTTTCACAGTGTCTGTCACCAGAAATTACAAGATTAAATTGTAGCCGTTTGGAACTCCCTGCGTCTGGCTGTTTTAATCCAAGTGGCTGCTACAGAGAGGGCTCAGCACATAGAGCCAGAACTGATGCTGATAGTTGGAGAGGCTTTGTGGACCATTGTCACTAATTTCATGCACTGACAGAGTTTGACTGGACATGGACTCCATTCAGAACATTCTCACAAGGTTGGACTTGAGGGACTGATTTGTATTATTCTATCCTGTGAGGAGTGGATGTTGTTTACCTTAATACACATGATCAAAATGTGATGTTAAGCATTAATTGTACATTTTCATTAATGGTTGTGCATTCTCAAATATATCTATACATAAAAAATATTTGACAAGCCCTCCAGTCAATGTAATTGTGTTAAAAGACAACATTGTAACTGATGCTGTTATTTGTTTTAAATTATACTAACCAGTTTAACTCTACCTATGTAAAAGCTTCAGGAATATATTAAAAAATATTACTTTTAATACTAACTAGAAAGTAGTTTTCTTACTTTATAGTGAATATTAATATTAATTGTATAACATCGATAAAGTAATTGATTGTTCTTGATTGTAGAAAATATGGTAAATGATTATCGTCTTCAATAATTTAGTTTTTCTGTTGTAGCTGTCTTCTGTTATTACTATAAAAAGATTTTACGTTGTTCAAAGAGAACTGGCGCTCTTTAGTTTGATGCTCATATTATCCACAAGGTGGCGGTAATGCAGTAACATGGAAACTGACAGTCATAAAACCCAGAAGAAGAAGACAAAGAGAACGGCACGTGGTCTGTTGAATATTCCAGCATTTCTCTACATCTTCAGTCCAGGTTAAATGACTTTATCTACGAGCAGTTTACTGCTGGAGAAACATTCACAACGTTTAAAGAAATGATCGTCAAGTCGGAGGAAGAGATGGATGATCAGCGCAGACTGCTGGATTTCTCCCGGACTCCCCGGATAATCTTACACCGAATAGGTAGGAAACACCAGCGTTTGGACGCAGGTTACGGTCTTAATGTAGAAGCTTTTTGTATGAGCATCATTAGGGCCTGAACATAGCATTACATAGGACTGACTGCCATGTAATGCATGGCAGGCAGTTATTGTTCTGCAGCTAATAGAATGTCTCTATTTATTTATATATTTTTTATTTTTCTTCCATTATTAATGCGGCTTGTACCGCTGCGTGCACCCACACAAAAATGGTGCCAAAACTTGCGCTTGATTCCGAGAAGGGAGCTACTGTATTTAATGGGTATCTGAGTTATGAGGTAAAAAGTGAAAAACGATATTTCCATCTGCCTAAACACAGAGTGCAACTGACACCAACTGCCACTCCGTTAGAGTGAGAAACGTGGATTTTTGACCCCAAAATAATTTTGAAATCGTTCTTAATGTCTCGTCTTCATGTCATTGATACACATGCCTGCTCTTGTAAAATATTTTGAAAATTTCTCTAGGGCTGATGGTTTTTTTGTTAAGGTGCTTCAGCTAGAAATCATGTGACGGGGTGAAGTCAGGCTCCCAGCCATTTGCAGAGTTTTCTGAAAAATTTCAAAGCACAGTGCACACCATCTTTCTCTCATCGCTGCTATTATTGTGAGTGAGCTACAGATATGAATCGCGGAAAGATCGGAGACGACAAATAGCCTTCTCATATGCTTCAAACGGTTTTTTGATCGGCCTTACGGATCCTGAGCGGGAAGCAGTTGTTCCGACTGCTTTTTTTTCTTTTTTTTTCTTTTTTCAGAAAAACTCCCTGGGTGTCTCATAAAGATAGAAACCTTTCTCCACCTCTTTGTCTCACACACACATGACAGAGGATTAATCACTAGAGCAACAGAATACAGAGAAAAGCATAACTGCTGGTTTGGTTTACTAAGACTCTGTAGTTCTAATCATGGTGGAATACTTTAATACAGAGGGCAGAGCAGAAGGTCAGAACCAGTGGCGGAACAAGTCGGCGTCGGGCCGGGAGGCGGGGCAAATTTCCGGGCCCCCTGACCGATCACCGGGCCTCTCTGACCAATCACTGGGCCCCTTACGTGCAGCAGCTGAAAACCGTTGATGGGGGGGAGGGTGCGGACAGACATCTACTGACATTGATATTTCTCAACAGGCGGGGGCACACTTTCTCGGTCTATAGTCCGACATTTGAGCGACTTGAATCCATTCCTCCCTCCCTGGCTCCTCCAGACCCGGGCCCCCACCGGCCTGGTTCGGGGGGGCAACCGCCCCCCAGGCTCCCCTCTAGCTCCGCCCCTGGTCAGAACTACAACATGGTGGAACACTCAATTATTACAGAGGAGGGCTGAGCTGGCATTTAGAACTACTTGCTGCTTTGGGCGTTACATAGCTGGATTAACCAAACCACTGTTGCACATTGGATTAATGTTGCCATTTAAAATGAAGCTTACTGCAAATTTCAAAATAAAAGCCTTTACATGTTTCACATCAGGTAATTGCTCTTTTGGGCTTGAGAGAAGCTCATTAATGTAGCAACTATGTAGCCTGACATAAAAACATTTTGCTAGACAATGTCTTGAGAAGTTTTAATTATTGTTATGAAACATTATCAAACACAACGTTTTGAAGTCAAAAATACCTCAGAAATATACAGAGCCAAACAGGAGAATCAGCTCATGAAGTTTAACCTCAGTTTCATACAAACACAAAGATGCTAGCATAAATGTTTTTTGGCTGTTGAACTGGACCATTGAAGCTAATTTTCTATTAGCAACGTTACAAGTCTTTTACATTACATTAAATTACATTCCCAAGGCACATTAAAAGCAAACCTTTATCTTGGCTTTTTTTCTATTATTCTTCTTTCTTTTCTCCCTCCCTGAAGGATAAGTCCTATTTTGAGACATTGTGTTGCTTACTTAACTTCTGACCAGAGCTTTGGACGTTTGGATGCTCTGCTCATTGCACTGCAGCTCAAATTATCAGAAAAGCATGCTATACCTACCGCGGCCACCAGGGGGCCCCCAAAGCTTTTTTTTTTTCTGTCTATAAAATAATGATTTCTACATACCAGGGGTGGTTCATTTAGTATAATTTCATCAATGCCCCCGCTAGCCCCAGTCTAGGACCGCCCTTGGCCTGCAGGTCTGTGTCCGGTGTATTTTTGCTTGACATATTTTTTTTCTTCATTGATAGGAAGTCGGATTATCCAAACTGGTAAACCACATTAATAAAACGATAGCAAAATAATACATTAAATGACCACTGAACCCTGAATTCTTAAACTATATCAACATTTCTGAATAAAACATATAGAAACAACAAACGTTTTTACTGTAGGAAATATTTATGTATGTACTATTTATCTATTAGTATGATTAATTCTTTAAATGGGCATTTATATTATTTTGGCTAATGCTATTAAATAAAGTATCATCCAAACTCAACATCCTTTGCAAATAATCAAACCACAATAGTCTACTAAAAGCTCAAGAAGAAACTGAATCAATAATAAAATGTTCTGTATCCTATCTGCCTTTGCAGATGGTTGAGGGATGAAGAGACGCTGATGTCTGGTTCTTTAGTTCTGATGGGTCTTCTGTGTTCTTCTCCTGAACCATTCAGTCTATCATACAGCAGCACAGTGCGCCACGGCAGCCGCTTTTTTGTTCATTGATAGACGCAGTGTCCTTCCTCACTGACATTGTTCAGCTTGGAATGTTCATCTTTTCACTTGCGTCTGTATTTCTCCAAGAACTTTTGCTTGTAAAGACACTGGAGTATCAGGTGATAATTTAAAAAGACGCAGGTTGACAGAGCGGTTTCATAGTGTCCATATCTAGGCAACCGAGGTCCACAGCGTTCTGCATGGTGTTCTGGGGTCCTTTAGCTCCCGGCGCGAAAATTTAGGTGGTAATTTAGAGAGAGGTGTGGGAATCCTAGTCAGGGTTGGTGAGTTATAGTTTCAGGGCCAGATACTGTACGTCCCTTCTACGTACATTATCAAATATATATTATTGTAAAAACAAATCATTTCATAGTGAAATTGTGTGTTTTTGATATTATAAAGACTTAGGAATTATTAAAAAAAAAAACAATCATCTCCACTGAGAGGGCCCCTTAGTGGCCTTAAGCGGCTGCTTAGTTTGCTTTGCCTTGGGCCGTCCCTGTATACATTTTTCCTTAGTGATGTGTTGAGTAATCCAGGAGGATTTTTATGACGTGCGTAAAACAGAACTCACCTGAACTAAATAAATGATAGCTCCAAATAAATAATATATCAAAATAATACAATTTACTGTTAAATGAACAATAATAGATACTACAATTAATTTTGTAATAAAATTGTAATAACATTTTTAAATCTGTTCATTAGAGAATTCTCCAAATGTCTGCTAAATATGTCGACTGATTTGTCTCTCTGTCTACGCTTTTTTAATTTGTTTTTTTTTTCTTAATTTCTATCTTAAACGATGAAGGTTTTCTCCCATTTACTTCAGTAAAGTTAACAGTTTCTCTTTTTCTCTGTTTTCTTCTCTAGATTCCCTGCAGTGTAACGTTTGTAAGCAGGAGAGGAGATCCACTTTGGACCAGGAGTTAAAACCTCTGCAAGTGAAACAAGAACAGGAAGAGCCAGGAGATCATCAGATAAAAGGGGAAGAGAAAGAAGTTTACTGCAGTCAAGGTGAAGAACAGATTGAATTAAAACAGGAAACTGATACCTTCATGGTGGTTCCTGTTGATGAACAAACAAACCAAACTGAATCAGAACCAAACAGGAACCAAGACATCTTCCAAGAAGCTGCTGAAGCTGAGAAACAAAATAAGGAAAGAAGAAAACCTTTCTCATGTGTCGTATGTGAAAAACATTTCCATGTCATATCTGTTTTTGATGCTCACATGAAAACTCACACTAGTGAAAAGCCGTTTTCATGTGGGAACTGTGGGAAAAGTTTTAGTCACAAAGTTAGTTTAACTCAGCACATGACGATTCACTCAGATGAAAAACCTTTTTTATGTGCGACCTGTGGAAAATGTTTTAGTCACAAATTTAGTTTAACTCAGCACTTGATGAGTCACACTGGTGAAAAGCCGTTTTCATGTGTGAACTGTGGGAAAAGTTTTAGTCTTAATCAGAATTTAACTAAGCACATGATGATTCACACCGGTGAAAAGCCATTTTCATGTTTGAAATGTGGGAAAGGTTTTGGCCGAAAGCAGGATTTAACTCGGCACATCGTGACTCACACTGGTGAAAAGCCATTTTCGTGTGTGAACTGTGGAAAAGGTTTTACTCGAAAACATAATTTAACTCGGCACATGAGGATTCACACTAGTGAAAAGTCGTTTTCATGTGGGAACTGTGGAAAAAGTTTTAGTCACAAATTTAGTTTAATTCAGCACATGAGGATTCACTCAGATGAAAAACTTTTTTTATGTGTGACCTGTGGAAAATGTTTTAATAAACGGAATTTAACTAGTCACATGATGACTCACACTGGTGAAAAGCCGTTTTCATGTGGGAACTGTGGAAAAGGTTTTAGTCACAAATTTAGTTTAACTCAGCACCTGATGACTCACACTGGTGAAAAGCCGTTTTCATGTGTGAACTGTGGAAAAAGTTTTAGCCGAAAACGGGATTTAACTCGGCACATGATGATTCACACCGGTGAAAAGCCATTTTCATGTGTGAACTGTGGAAAAAGTTTTAATCGAAAACAGGATTTAACTCGGCACATGACGACTCACACTGGTGAAAAGCCATTTTCATGTGTGAACTGTGGAAAAGGTTTTACTCGAAAACATAATTTAACTCGGCACGTGATGATTCACACTGGTGATGAAGAGGCTTTGAGGCCCACTGACTATTTCATGCATTAACAAGAGTTTGACCGGAGATGGACTCCCTTCCAGAACATTCTCACAAGAAAGGATTTGAGGGATTGATTTGTATTATCCTGTACAATAGAGAGTTTGTTTTCAACTAAAAGTATAGTTTTAGAATGGTTCATTGTTTTCAAGAAATGTATCTAAAATATTTGTGATAGTTTTGTCTTTGAAGTAAAATGTGATTGAAACTGATTTAACTTCTTTCAAATTATATTAGCCAGTTCTACTCAACCTAATTAAAATCTTTTCAGATGAAATAAATGCATTTGTACTTTTAAAATACTGCAAAATTCACCACAAACTAATTCTCATGCATTGATTGCACTAAGTACTTGTGACTGTTTCAATTATTTGCTTTTTTCTCTAGTTTGTTAAAACTGTTCTTTTCTGCTGTAGCTGTTGTATTACTGTCTTTTTATGAAACTTTTTATGTAAATATGTATTTTAGAAAGAAAAATAAAATTTCAAGTAAAAACTAGAAAATTCCTGCAGAAATTTTAAGGGGCCTTGCCAAAGTGTGCCCATCAGATTTTTGATAAACGTTCTAATGCTAAAAATTAGCAATAATGCTAAAGAAAGCAAAAACATGACAGTTAGGTTAATTGGTCTCTCCAAATTGTCCCTAGGTGTGCATGGTTGTTTGTCCTGTGTGTCTATGTGTTGCCCTGCGACAGACTGGCGACCTGTCCAGAGTGTACCCCGCCTCTCGCCCGGAACGTTAGCTGGAGATAGGCACCAGCAACCCTCCCGACCCCACCAAGGGACAAGAGTGTCAAGAAAATGGATGGATTGATGGATGGCTAAAGAAAGCTGCAATGTAGTCAATAACCTGCTGGGAGTCAGAAGCATGTTCACTAAGCTGCACTCGTACCATTTAGTATGTTGCATGAGCTAAAATGGGCCAAAATGCTAACAATAGCATGAATGCTATCAGTAGCATGTGGAGCATCACTAGAATGTTGTCTGTCATTACTTATTCCTTTCAGTATATTAAACATTGGTACCTATGCATTGCTATGGGTAGGCCCCAATAAGTAAGAAAAGCGTTCTGATGCTCAACAGTAGCATCAATGCTAAGCTGAGCTAAATTTTGGTCAAAAACCTGTGGCGAGTCAGAAACATGTTGATGAAGCTGTACTTGCACCATTCATTTTTTTTAAAATTTAATGCATAAGGTGAAATTAGCCAAAATGCTAATGTTAGCATGAATGCTATCAGTAGCATGTGGAGTATCTCTAGCATGTTTTCTGTCATGACTTAGTCCATTGAGTATATAAAATATTGGTAATAAGTAAGAAAAGCGTTCTGATGCTCAACATTAGCATCAATGCTAACCTGAGCTAAATTGTAGTAAAAAACCTGTGGAGAGTCAGAAATATGTTGATGAAGGTGTACTTGCGCCATTAATTTTGCTAAAGTTAATGCATAAGGTGAAATTAGCCAATATGCTAATGTTAGCATGATTGCTATCAGTATCATGTTTGGCATCACTAGCATGTTGTCTGTCATTACTTACTCCATTCACTATACGAAATGTTGCTAATAAATAAGAAAAGTGTTCTGATGTTTAATATTAGCATCAATGCTAAGCTGAGTTAAATTGTAGTCCAAAAATGCTAATGCTCTGGCTTCCTCAAGTCAGCTCTACAATCTAAGATAAAATGCTAATACTATCGCCCTACCTATAGCAGTGCACGGACTCACACAGTTAAAATGTCTTATTGCAAGTCAGTATTACAAACTGATAGGTTTTCCACTGTTCATAAATCAATTGTTAGTAACTGAAGCTCTTGCTAGATCAATCACCATATTGCCATAGCTGATCTGATTCACTACAACAGTTCAACCCAGTGCTCAATAAAACTCAGTCCCAGACTGACAACTATAAGCTTCGCACATGTTCTTCTCACTCACGGTCTGAAATTAAAAAAAAAAATAATAAAGACAGTCGGTAATTGTTTATTTCTTGAAAAGTTTCAAGCTTCATACTAAGTATTTTAATTCACATTCAAAAATTCAGAGAAATAATAAATCTAATGGCCAAAAGAGTAATTCTATGATGTAATAATCTTCAAGGCTTTTACAGTATTTTTAAATTTTATGTCAGCTTAATTTTAACTTGCCAAACTAATCCCATGTGTAATAGTGTTAAATCAGATGTATAATGTTAGAAACACAAGTAGTTGTAAATACCAGTGAAGTCCTACAGTGCAGTTCTGAGCAGCTGCTGTTCCAGACTCTGTATTCTGTTGCTATGGTAATTAATCCCCTGAAGCTGTGAGAGCCACAGAGCGGGAAAATCCTCTTCTCCCAAGTTTCTATACTTGGGAGACACCCAGCGTCAGTCTGAAGGACCCTGACAAAGAATCCATAAGCCCTAGAAAACTTTTGAAAATATTTTACGGAGCATGCATGTGTATCTTATGTTATGACCAACTTTTAGACCAATAGGGCAATATTTATGCCTGTGAGGGGGAGTTAAAAACAGTTTTGGAGTCAGCCATCCACAGTCCTGTGTGTGTTTCAGAGAGAAAGATTACTGATTCTGTGAGATACTCAGTCTCCAACTTCTTCGTTTTTATTAATTTATGTCGTCATTTTAACTCAGAATCCCACTAAAAATAATAGCTCCCTTCTCTGCACCGAGCTGCACGATTTGATACCTCTATTGTGGTGGTGCACACAGCGGTTCAGACCGCATTAACGGTGACGGAATAAAAATAAATAAATAAAGAAACATTCTATTAGGTGTAGAACAATAGGTGCCTGCTATGCAATGCATAGGAAGAGCAGTGACTGACTTCACTGCTCTCCCTATGCATTGCTACAGCAGGCCCCTAATAAAAGTCTTGAGTTTTTCTTCAGTGTATGCTATGCCTTATACTTGAACCCAGTAGATGGTGGCCACACACCTTTACTGGTTTTAGCCACTGTGGTTCCTGTAACTGATGGTTTGCCGGTTCGAGCTCCCCAACATCCATCTCAGTTGTCGAGTCCTTGAGCAAGGCACCAAACCTGCCTAACCTACTGTTAGAAGTCTGATGGCATTGATTGTTAGCAGCTTCTATCAGTCTGCCCCAGGGCAGCTGTGGTTTTAATGTAGTTTACCACCATCAATTTGTAAAGCCCTTTGGTATCCTCTGTACTACATTAATTGCTATGCATGCATTTACCCAGGACCGTGCAGAGATCACAAAAGGGGCACATCTAACCGCCTTCTAGGACAGAATATTAAAGCCTCACAGCTTTCAGAGTTTAATAAGCGATGATAAATTACAAAATTGTGAAATATACAATCAAAGCTAAGGAAAATCTGTATATAGAGCATACAACTATGCATATGTAAGATATTTTATTAGTAATTTCTTTCTGCAGGTCTATTTTGTTTTAGAAAGCAATATTCAAACCCGCAATTTAGCAAGAAATGTAAAACAGCTAGACCACCAGACATATTTTGTCTTTACCCTAAACTGATCAGAAGTTTAGGATAAATAAACTAGAAAAATGTAGTTATTTCCACACAGTGTCAAGAAAGAGGTGTTGTGCTGCTTGTTGCCTAACACAGCTTCGGCCAGCATCCAGCGTTATTCATGTTCTTTTTTTAGAACATATTCCGTGCAGTTTTTTAAAGAAGTATTAAAATATTAAAAAGATAAATTAGCTGAAGGGACAAAATATCCCGACCATATTTGTAGTCAAACAGAATTTGTAGTAATAGTGATGCTAAACGGAACTAATGTCTTGTTCACAGCATGATAACAATATTGCAGTCATTTATGTTAATATGTTTGATTAACATAGCAGCTTAATTAAATAAAATTTACCATTAACTTCTGAAAAATAAAACGCAACCCCACGTCGTTCTACCAGACAGCCATTTCTAATCCATAGGGGGGCTCAGAAAATGTTTGAAAACCATTGGGGGGCGCAGAAGAAAAGGTTTGGAAACCACTGCCATAAGGTATGCTGGCTTTATTGGTATGACAGAACACCTGTTCATCCTGACACAGGACCACCACACCACTGCGGCCCACCTAACAACTGATGACAAGACGTGGCATAAAAAGCTCACAAACCATGTTGAAAATCCACAGTGCAAACACAGAGCATGAAGTGATCCAAAATACAGACTACATACTGATCAGAACCCAAGTCTGAGGGTTCAGTCAGGATCCAGGGAAAATATGTCCCCAGAATCCCAATCACTGGGAACAATATGGCCACCATGCCAGTAACCATTTGAGTACAATTTAATCAATACTTTTGACTTTTGCTCCACTAGATTTTACAATAAGTTTCTGTACTTTCTACTTCACTACATTTCTACAAAACCGTTGCGTGACTCGTTATATCCAAATCGCATTGCCCTGTTTATCGATATAATGTTTAGTTTAGGGACTCAACATGGCGCTGTAAATTCTAGTTTTTACTGAGCTGAACCAAACTCGCGTAGATCGATCCTTGTCCACCTCCTGACAAGCATAGACATAATATAAGGATAGACGCCTCATGCAACGCTCTCGCCTATTGTCGCTGACGAGATTTAGGGCGGCCGTCTTGGAGCGGTAGACCACTCCACTTAGCCTTATGTGTTTTGCAGGCAAAATGACTTATTAGCGCATTTAATCGATCATAACACACTTTTTTGTTACTGGAAACTATATTCAGACATCTATCAAAGCTACATTTATAAATAATTGTATTATTTAAGTATGTTTTTAATACATAGTTCAGCATTTTTAAATATGATTGGTGGCTATAACAATAGAATAGGAATGGAATATTCTGATATCGATGTATGATAAGCATATTACAAAGCACACAGCCGTGGATAATTTATTGTGAACGGCTGTGTGTATAATTTATTATAATAATACATAGTTATACAACTATACAATCACAAATAAATAATGATTAATACTGAATAATATATGTTGGATGCATGTTCTCCTCCTTGGGCTGCCACCTTATCGTGGTGGAGGGGTTTGTGTGTCCCAAAGATCCTAGGAGCTATGCTGTCTGGGGCTTTATGCCCCTGGTAGGGTCACCCAAGGCAGACAGGTCCTAGGTGAGGAACCAGACAAAGTGCAGCCCGAAGACCCTTTATGATGGACACAAACTTTGAATCTGGCGTTCCCTCGCCCGGACGCGGGTCACCGGGGCCCCACTCTGGAGCCAGGCCTGGAGGTGGGGCACGATGGCGAGCGCCTGGTGGCCGGACTTTTAACCACGGAGCCCGGCCGGGCTCAGTCCGAAGAGGAGACGTGGATTCCCCTTCCAATGGGCTCATCACCTGTCGGAGGGGCCAAAGGGGTCGGGTGCAATGCGTCATGGGCGGCGGCCGAGGGAGAGGACCCTGGCGGTCTGATCCTCGGCTGCAGAAGCTGGCTCTTGGGACGTGGAACGTCACCTCTCTGGTAGGGAAGGAACCGGAGCTAGTGTGCGAGGCTGAGAGGTTTCGGCTAGAAATAGTCGGCCTCACCTCGACGCATGGCCCTGGTTCCGGAACCAGTCTCCTTGAGAGGGGCTGGAGGTACTTCCACTCTGGAGTTGCCCACGGCGAGAGGCGCCGGGCAGGAGTGGGCATACTTGTTGCCCCCCATCTTGGCGCCTATATGTTGGGGTTTACCCCAGTGAACGAGAGGGTAGCCTCCCTCCGCCTACGGGTGGGGGGACGGGTTCTGACTGTTGTCTGTGCTTACGGGCCGAACAACAGTTCAGATTACCCACCCTTCTTGGAGTCCTTAGAGGGGGTACTGGAGAGTGCCCCTCCGGGGGACTCCCTTGTTCTGCTGGGGGACTTCAACGCTCACGTGGGCAATGACAGTGAGACCTGGAGGGGCGTGGTTGGGAGGAATGGCCCCCCTGATCTGAACTCGAGTGTTGTTCTGTTTTTGGACTTCTGTGCTCGTCACGGTTTGTCCATCGCGAACACCATGTTCAGGTATAAGGGTGTCCATACATGCACTTGGCACCAGGACACCCTAGGCCGCAGTTCGATGATCGATTTTGTCGTTGTTTCATCAGATCTGTGTAGAGGAATATAATTATAAGGCATGTTGTCGGTTGATTCACATTAAGATATGTTTTTACTGAAAATAATGTACTCTGTCAAATGTACTGGGTCAATCTGACCTAGAAGTCAAAAGAAATTCAGATCGGAGAGATGTGGAATAAATAATCACCAGAGTGGGAACAGTTAGCGAGGAATCAGATGTAAATATCAGAAATAGAGAGGCATTCGAAGACCTAAAATGAAGGAAAAGCTGTGAAATAAAGCATGTCTGTTTTGAAGTTGGACATTTGTAATTGTTTAAACGAGTAGCCTACCTCTCATACTAAGAATAATTTGCTTATTCGTTTCACTCTGTTCAAAATGTTCATCCAAGTACATACAAATAATTTGCTCCAAGACTGAAGAGTTTAGATGTAGCTTTGGAGCTGCAGAAGATCTAGAGTGATCTAGAAGCAAAGAAAAAGTACTGAAATCACCCTTTGTCAAAGTTTAACAAATCATTTAAAAGTTTCACAAGTCCCAAACATGGTTCTAAATATTCTGCTCTAAAACCAGAGTAATCCAGTCTAGGTTTGAAGTGTCTAGGTGTTGTAGTTTTTGAATTAGAGCAATTCTAGTGTGATCCAGATGCAAAAAAGTGGTAAAAGTCAATTTTATTGAACTTTCAACAAATCAGAAAAAGGTTTCAGAAATTACAAACACGGTTTTAAATATTCTGCTTTTACAGCAGAATAATCCAGTCTGGGTTTGAAGAGTCTAGGTATTGTAGTTTTTAAACTAGGGTCGATAAAAGATGCTGCAGGTTGTGAAAAATTAGGTGGAATCGCCCTTTAGCCATTTCCCGAATCGGAAACGACCAACCTTCAGCTTCGTGATGTAATGATCGTATAATCCAGAAGGAGGCGGTAATGCAACAATATCATTGCCGACAGTCATAAAACCCCAAAGAAGAAGAGAACGACAAGGCAGGCGAGTTAATGGCTATTTTAATGGCTCTAGAATGGAGTGAGGAAACGAGAAAGAAGAAAATATTGATTTGTTCAGATTGAAGTAGTGCATTAATAAGTATTTTAGAACAGAATTCAGAAACGAGACAAGATATAATAGTGAATATTAATCAATCAATTTTAGAATTAAAAAATATGCATCCCGGGATAAGTTAATTTGGATTCCTGCTCATATTGGAATAGTAGGAAATGAGTTGGCAGATAAATTTGCTAAGAGTGCAGCAAAAAGGGATAGTGTTGAGATAAATATCAAAATAACAAAAATGAGGTCAAAACAAAAGTATAAGTAAAATATATATTAAGAAGAAATGGCAGGAACTATGGGATAGAGAAGAAAAGGCAAGATTTTATTATAGCATTCAAAAATAAGTAGGGGAATGTAGGGAAGTTAATAGGAATAAAAAAGAAGAGGATGTTATATCCAGATTAAGGTTTGGGTATACACGGTTAAATAGTACTTTGAAAATAATTAATAAACATAGTACAGGTTTATATAGTTATAGTGGAGTGCCAGAAACAGTGCAGCATATTTTTCTAGAATGTAATAAGTATAGCCAGGAAAAAGAGGTACTAATCAGAGCGTTAAATAGAAATAAAAATAAATTAGATATTAAAAATTTGCTGCAAAGATTGTCTGAGGATGTAGTATTTAACAGCATTTTTAGTTTTCTTAGGAACTCGGGTATTATGGGAAGATTTTAGTGGTAGGACATCTAATCTATACTCCAGTCTGGAAGGTGGCGGTAATGCACCTGTAAGTTGTTTGCCAACCGCCATAAAACAAAAAGAAGAAGAAGAGAACGACGAGGAAGTGGAAAGAAAGAAGATGGCGCTTGGTCTGTTTTGTTGAATGTTCAAGTGTTTCTCTAAAGTTTATTAACGAGCAGTTAATTCTGCTTAAGAAACAGTCACGGAGTTTGATCGTGAAGTCCGAGAAAGAGATGGATGATCAGCGCAGACTGCTGGACTTCACCCGAATTCCCTGGATAATCTTACACCGCATAGGTAGGAAACACCAGGGTTTGGATGGAGGTTAAGGTTTAAGTAAACCGATAAATAAATTAAATTTAGAAATTAATAAAATGCTAAATGTTAAAGTAGGCATATCTTTTGTAACTCCAGATTTAAATATTATGAGAAATAAAAGAATAACAGCTAAATTGATAGAATATACAGCAGTGACGTGCGGTGAGGTTCATTGCTGGTGAGACACTGACGACTTATATAGACACCATGCATTTTATTGGACGTAGGGACATTTCGCCCAGGCAAACAACCCTGGGGGGCAGAAAGACTAATCTTTTACATTACCCCTTTTTTATTTTACTAATTTTATATTTAAAAAATATTTTTAAAAAGATGTTTATAAAATGTATTACCTCAGATGATCATTACATTTGTTAAAATGTTCAATTACATAAACCTCTAGGACAGGATCTATTTCATTACATGTTCACACTTACCTGAAATATCAAATATATACTTAAAGTGTGATCTATTTCATAAAATTTACTTGTCACACTTAATTGTTTAATTACACATTAAATGTTTAAAGATGGACTCTTTCATCTGGTTGTTGTCATGATGTGGTGGACCCAAACGCAGCAGGCCGTAAACGTACTTTATGTGGATGTTATTTTAATGAACAAAATGAATCCAATATTCGGGGAAAACAAGAAAATCCAAGACACAATGAAACAGGAGACACAAGGGATAACAAAGGTAAAGACTGGCAGCGTGGTGAGCAGGTTAACAAGCTGGACTGGTGAGTGGTGACTGAAAAAGAGGAGCTTAAGTACTGGGAGGTAGTAATTCAGAACAATGGCAGAGTTTCCCCCAGTGTATTATAAGCATGGCTGCCCGCCATGCTTTGCTAGCCCCACCGCCAGGCTTAGCGTTGCGCCGTTTCAGCCGTTTGGGATTCCCCTCGGTAATTTCCCCTCAGAAATGGCCGCCTGTCACATTGAGCGTTAAGCTCCCAGTCGGGGGAAAACCCCTGATTGAATCGCACACATCCTCTCTTCCCCCCCCCCCCCCCAACAGAATTGTAGGACTCGCGCGCACTCCCCCCCCCCCCACCGCCAGGCTTAGCACGTTTCCTGGCGGAAACTCTGAATGGCCTAGCTAGGTGAGAAGAGTTATAGCAGGTGTGAGTTGTATATATATATATATATATAATATATATATATATATATATATATATATATATACACAGGTATTAGGGATGTGCCAATCAGGTTTTTTTCTGCCGATACCGATCACCCCTGAGGGATGATCGGCGATACCGATCCCCGATACCGATCACATAGTTATGATTTATTTATTTTTTATCATAAACACTACCGTTACATTATGTGGAAAAAGGAACCATGAATTCACCTTAATTTAGACAAAAACTTGTTTTTAATAACTTTTTCCAAGAAGAAAACTAAACAAAACAGGCATTGTGCAAATTGAACTGCTATCAATAATACTATCTTGAACAAATTGAAGGTTGTGAAGAGGCTAATTAATGCAAAGAGCTAAAATAAAACCTTTCAACATTGCCAAAAAAATTCAAGTATAAAACTTAACATTCAAAGGCAAATACAAGATCCATTACAATAAACAATCCAGAGTTACTGAATGAAAACTTCCTGTTAGCATGGCGGCTAGCTGGTTACTGCTAGTTCTGATTGGCCGTTTCTGACTGAGCGGAGTAACAGGGAGGAGATCGATTATTTTTTAAAGATTATCTGTCTCATGTTAGGACAGAGAAAGTTTTAATACGTATGTAAAATTTATTTTTTTAGTTAGATGCTGCAGCTTTAAACAGGTTCGGTGTGAGAGTCTCTACCAGGTGGAGCAGAAGAGGGTCCGTCTGTCAAATATTACTAAATATGAAATATTACTACCTGTAGCGGAGCAGCGGTTCAACAGCAGAACCAGTGTGTTACATCGCAGCTCCAACACTTACATCATTTTACAGGTTATTTGTTTAGCTTTCTGACCGTCATACTAATCCGGGTGAGTGTTGGTAGCTGTGCACTGCTTTACCTGCTGTCTGATCCTCCATGTCTTTTTACTGCACTGAGCCTCGATGTAGCCAAACTCCGTCATTGTTTTGATGTCCATCAGCTTCGTTGTGTTGATGCATTTTGACCTGTTTCTATTTTCCGCCGTAACACGCAAATGTCCTCATTCACTCAGTGCGTTATAGTTACACATCGTTTAGGATTTGTTGCTGCGCGTTTGCTCCGTGAAGGAAAGACGAGACCAGCTGGACAGACTGGCTGGGAAATGAGATGCAGGTGATCGGTATCGGTAACAGAGCCAATGATCGGGCGATCCCGATCATCACCGATTTCACGGAAATCGGCCGATTATGATCGATTACCGATCGATCGGCACACCTCTAATATGTATGTATGTATATGGTGTGGTATAGGGTGTGCTCCAATTACAGAGGGGTCACACTCTTAAGCCTCCCTGGAAAGGTCTATTCAGGGGTCCTGGAGAGGAGGGTCCGTCGGATAGTCGAACCTCGGATTCAGGAAGAGCAGTGTGGTTTTCGTCCTGGTCGTGGAACACTGGACCAGCTCTACACCCTCAGCAGGGTCCTGGAGGGTGCATGGGAGTTCGCCCAACCAGTCTACATGTATTTTGTGGACTTGGAGAAGGCGTTCGACCGTGTCCCTCGGGGGGCTTTGTGGGGGGTTCTCCGGGAGTATGGGGTACCGGGCCCTTTGATACGGGCTGTCAAGTCCCTGTATGACCGGTGTCAGAGTCTGGTCCGCATTGCCGGCAGTAAGTTGGGCTCGTTTCCGGTGAGAGTTGGACTCCGCCAAGGCTGCCCTTTGTCACCGATTCTGTTCATTATTTTCATGGACAGAATTTCTAGGCGCAGCCGAGGTGTTGAGGGGATCCGTTTTGGTGGCCTTAGGATCGCATCTCTGCTTTTTGCGGATGATGTGGTCCTGATGGCTTCGTCAGATCGTGATCTGCGGCTCTCGCTGAAACGGTTCGCGGCCGGGATGAGGCTCAGTGCCTCCAAATCCGAGGCCATGGTCTTGAGCCGGAAAAGGGTAGAGTGCCTTCTCCGGGTCAGGGGGGTCGTCCTGCCTCAAGTGGAGGAGTTTATGTATCTGGGGATCTTGTTCACGAATGAGGGAAGAGGGGAGCGGGAGGTCGACAGGCGGATTGGGGCAGCGTCTGCCGTGAAGCGGCGCTGTACCGGTCCGTCGTGGTGAAGAGAGAGCTGAGTCAAAAAGCGAAGCTCTCGATTTACCGGTCGATCTACGTTCCCACCCTCATCTATGGTCATGAGCTTTGGGTCATGACCGAAAGAACGAGATCACGGATACAAGCGGCCGAAATGGGTTTCCTCCGCAGGGTGGCTGGGCTCTCCCTTAGAGATAGGGTGAGAAGCTCGGTCATCCGGGAGGGACTCAAAGTAGAGCCGCTGCTCCTCCACGTCGAGAGGAGCCAGTTGAGGTGGCTCAGGCATCTGGTCAGGATGCCTCCTGGACGCCTCCCTGGTGAGGTGTTCCGGGCACGTCCCACCGGGAGGAGGCCTCAGGGAAGACCCAGGACACGCTGGAGGGACTATGTCTCTCGGCTGGCCTGGGAATGCCTTGGAGTTCCCCCGGAGGAGCGGTAAGCGGTCTATTTGTTCGCAATAACTTGTATTATGTTTATTAATTATTTTGAGTACTATTTATCCCTGTATGTGTTACAGGTCCCGAGTCTCACGACTGCTGTAACAGTGATGACACAATCTGAAAAGTAAATAAACAAAAGTCAGCAATGACGACCAAGCACTGCTGTTAGCATCCAGATTGCGCTCGAGGCCAACTGGAAGTCCATCTCAAAACCAACCTGGAACAAAGGTTCCGCTTCGCCACTACCGCGAAGTAAAGTTAGCTATTTCTCTTTTCCTCTGTTTTCTTGTCCAGATTGCCTACAACGTAATATTTATAACCCGGAGAGGATACCCACTCTGGACCAGGACAAGTTAAAACCTCTGCAGGTGAAACAAGAACAAGAAGAGCCAGAAGATCATCAGATAAAAGAGGAGCAGGAGGATGTAAAACACCATCAGATAAAAGTGGAAGAGAAAGAAGTTTACTGCAGTCAAGGTGAAGAACAGATTGAATTCAAACAGGAAACTGATACCTGCATGGTGGTTCCTGTTGATGAACAAAAAAGCCAAACTGAATCAGAACCAAACAGGAACCAATACATCTTCCAGGAAGCCGCTGAAGCTGAGAAACAAAATCAGAAAAGAAGAAAACCTTTCTCATGTGTCTTATGTGAAAAACGTTTCACCGCCAGATATATTCTCACTGGTCATATTAGAACTCATACGGGTGAGAAGCCGTTTGCATGCGTGAACTGTGGAAAAAGATTTAGTATAAAGCAGGATTTAACTAGTCACATGAGGATTCACACTGGTGAAAAGCCATTTCCATGCGTGAACTGTGGAAAAAGTTTTCGTCACAAAGTTAGTTTGACTCGGCACATGATGATTCACACAGGTAAAAAGCCATTTTCATGCATGAACTGTGGAAAAGGTTTTTGTCTCAAAGTTAGTTTAACTCGGCACATAATGACTCACACGGGTGAAAAGCCATTTTCATGCGTGAATTGTGGAAAGGGTTTTCGTCTGAAACGGCATTTAACTCACCACATGATGACTCATACAGGTGAAAAGCCGTTTTCATGTGTGACCTGTGGAAAAAGTTTTAGTCTAAAACAAGATTTAATTCGGCACATGATGATTCACAATGGTGAAAAGCCGTTTTCATGTGGGAACTGTGGAAAACGTTTTAGTCTAAAACAAGATTTAATTCGGCACCTGATGATTCACACTGGTGAAAAGCCATTTTCATGTGTGACCTGTGGAAAAAGTTTTAGTCTAAAACCAGATTTAACTCGGCACATGATGATTCACAACGATGAAAAGCCGTTTTCGTGTGTGACCTGTGGAAAAGGTTTTAGTCAAAAACAGCATTTAACTAGTCACATGATGATTCACACTGGTGAAAAGCCGTTTTCATGTGTGAACTGTGGAAAACATTTTCGTCACAAAGTTAGTTTAACTGAGCACATGATGATTCACAGTGTTGAAAAGCCGTTTTCATGTGTGACCTGTGGGTTAAGTTTTAGTCGAAAACAGCGTCTAACTGGTCACATGAGGATTCACACTGGTGAAAAGCCATTTTCCTGTGTGACCTGTGGAAAATGTTTTAGTCAAAAACATCATTTAACTAGTCACATGAGGATTCACACTGGCGAAAAGCCGTTTTCATGTGTGAACTGTGGAAAAAGTTTTAATCAAAAACAGCATTTAACTCGGCACATGAGGATTCACACTAGTGAAAAGCTATAAAACTATTTTCCATACATGTTGAGGTTCTTTATAAAAGTCATTTAGATGAAAACTGATTATCTTTCAGGGTTTCCCCCAGAAAACTTGCTAAGCCCGGTGGTCGAGACTGTCCACCGGCGGTCCACCGTGTTTTTGTATTAAAAGATATTAAGTTGGCAGGAAAGGTAAAAATATTACTGTGTGATTATATGTCACGGGAAAAGATCTCCAGTGAAATGCTATTTAAACCCACAACTAGTATTAAAACAACAAATTTGAAGTTCTGTTTGATCCAAATTAAATCAGCGGCTCCATTAGGGCTTCAGGGGCTAAACACTAATCTTTTAAAACAGACCACAGATACATAAATGTAGCATTTGTTTATTGAGATTATCAATGCTGTTACATTTGATTCAATTGATAGATAAATGATTTTAAATTGCTTAACATTTAAAAACAAGATTTTAAGAAGCTGGCAAGTTTACTTTGTAAAACTTCAAAGAACAATATTCATAGTTAGATTGTTTTGTTACCATAGCAACAATCTGATGCTGTGAGTTTAATCTTTGAATTTACAAACACAAATTAGTAAACTGCGATTATAACTTATTGCTTTTTAGGCTGGCCAATTAAACTACTCCCTTCTCCTATATTTCATTAAATCTAACACAGAAGCTGTTAGAGGTGCTGATCATTTTAGCAGCTCCAGGGGCCCCTAAATCAAATTCTCCTCAAGGCCTCATCCAGCCTTGGACCGGCCCTGTAATCTGCTGCACTACGCAGAGATGCTCAACAAACGGGAGATTTAATTCAATGCTGCTAATGTGGCTTTGGTAGCTCTTCCATTTCGTGTCTGTTGAGTTTTTAATAAGAGTCACAGAGACTATTTTGGTTGGTCAAGTTTATGGGACGAGTTTCTCAGATCTCTGTGCGGCCGTGCATATTAACTCTAAGTAGACAACGCATTTGATATGGTTTGATGCATCTGTAACCAGAAAAATAATAAAAATAATATTAAAATAATATAAAATCAGTGTGACTCTGAGGAGAACGTTAAACCTCTCCGGGCTGAACCTGCATGATGAGGTTAGCGCTGCTCATTATCCACAGACGCTCCGGCCAACAAGAACCACAGACATAAACTTTACAGGGAAGACGACACAGAGCCACACGCTGGGCAGAGTGTTGAGATGTAAACGCCACATATAATTGTTCGTTCACAAAGATAAATCATTCTCACCACTTCACTGAATTCGCTACAAGTTATTCCTGCGGTTCACATGGAGCCACGCAACCAGAGCTAACGAGGCGGGAGGCGGGATTTAAAGTCTTGCCTAGTTCTCCAAAGGTTCATAATTTCTCACAGTAGGTTGATGTAAACATCCATACAGGTCAGCCTGTGTCCAGTTTGAGTGAAAGGAGGCGGCAGCGCGCGATCCCGCTGAGGTAAAGCAGTGGCAGCGCGAGGCAAAGCGCAGAGGCGCCAGCTGTGTGATTGATCCGCGAACTGTCGGGTTTAAATGCATAAACTATAAACCTACCTATTATAAACCTACCCTTTAGGAATAAATCTTCTCTGCTAATGAAATGCCAAGAGCAAAAGAGACGCTTCCAGCACGGCTTGAACAGTAAACAAGCAACGCTTAGCCTGGCGGCGGGGCTAGTAAAGCATGGCGGGCCGCCAGGCTTATAATACACTGGGGGAATCCCTGATTTTATCGCGTTAACACCGGTGCTGTAAGTGGTCCAGTATGAAACGGTGTGATAGAACGACACAGAACTTTTAAATGTTAATAATCAGAATACAGAAATTGTTTCCGTTGTTTTAAAAGGTTTATGTCAGTCTGCCTTTTTACCCATCGATACGCTTCCCGACCGCCCTGCACCTTAGGGGGCAAAAAAAAAGACACTTACATTGCGCAAAACTCTGAAACAGTAGAAGCGGGACATAAAACGGAGCGACGAACTAGATGTGAATTATGGCATAAAAATGGAGATTCCGACGCTGAACAGTGAAAAATTAACACATGATATGAAACACATGATGATTAGGTGGCGCAGCAGGTGATGAGTGAAGATTACTGATGGTCAATAAACGATAAAATAAATCTAGCAACAGAAAAGAAACCAAAGTGGACATAGCAATAAACCAATAGAGGATAATACTAATCAAAGGAAACTAAATGGAAATGAATGAAGAACACAATGCAAGAATAAACTAAGAAACCAAGGTAAATACAGAGGAATAAACTGGTATGGCAAGACCTTTTGAGCAATAATTAATACAGAGGACAGTATGGCAAGAATAAACACACTTTCCAGATTAAAGGCAAAATAATATTGTTGAAATGTCATGGGTTTGTTGAAACCACATCTAATACTGAGAATAAATCTTACAGACTATAACAGTAAAGAACTGATCACTTATTTATGTTTTTAATTAGATTTGATTATTTATTTCTTCAATATTATTTTTCATGTCAGTGTTAATGCCATGAGGTTGATGACTCCATGATACTTTCAAGTTGACTCATTAGGAGTTGATTAAGAACCAGATTTGTTCTTTGTAATTTCTGTCCAGTAATACTATTAATCTATAATCAATAGACGGGTCTATATAAAAATATAATCCATGTTTCTGCCTCATATTTGTATGGCATTAAAAGGAACTTTTTTTTTTTTTTTTTTTTTACATCAAAACAGCTACAATAGTGATAGTAATATTAATAATAATAGTCAGTGCAAAGTAGCCTATACATTCTTTGGTGGGGGGCAGTGAGGGACCTGGATAAGGGGGGGTGCTGGGCTGAAAAAGGTTGAAAAACACTGATTTAGTTGGTAATGTTGCATGTTCTAAATTACTTGCTAAACCATTGATTGAAAGGACTCTGATTTAACGTTGAGGGATTTTTGCCTGTAAGGCAAACCTTTAGGGCACAGACATGTTACATTTTGTTTTGAGTTGAAATGTACTGAAGTCTTATTTAAGTTTGAGTGTTTAGCTTGTTAATTGTATTGTTAGAAGCAATTGTTGCACTATTCAAAGACACTTTTTATTAAACTCTGTCAATAGCAACGCTATAGTAAATATCTATCCTTTATACTTTATTTTTATTTTTACTTTAAGCCCTGCTTTGTGTATGTAGGCTACATGTATGCTTTTATGCGGATAATGTATTGCTTCTTATTGATTTAGGGTGGGTTGTTTTTGTTTACTTCTGTTGTTTTATACAGTTATAAAAATCACTAAAAAAATAAAAAAGGAAGTGAGACGGGAGGCGGAGTCTTGCTGTAAAAAAGACGGAAATACTCGTAACAAATCCTCGTCTAAACGCGAATTGCACACGCTCAAGAGAGTTCTTTGACTTGATTTTTATAGAACTTTAGAAATGAGTATGATTGTAGCTTTTCTTAAGCAACGCTATAAAAACGATTTGATTTCAATAAAAGGAAAATGGGACGCGTCAACTCACTTATGCGGCTATAAGTTGCCCGCTACATTTAATAACCAATCATCTGTATCATGAAATCATGGCATTATAACTGTTACTTTAATTTTCTACAAATAAACAACCCCACCCCGAATCAATACTCCAGTCTATGCATCAAACAAAAGGAGAAAGTTCATCCATAATAATAATCCGTCGAAAAGTCCATAATTAGTCCTTCAAAAATAAAGTTCTGTCAAAAATAAAGTTCCGATCGCACAAAGAACAACGTTGGGGCCCAAAAATATATCAGTCTTTGTGCACATAAAAAAAACAATGAGGAAAAAAAACATGGAAGGGTCTCACCGGGACGGCGTTTGTGTACCTGGGCGGCTCCCTTTGTCAGGCCTGGAGCGCGAGCGCGTCGGGTCCGGTTATCGCTCCGTGTGGCTTTATCTTGCCTCCAGAAGACTTTTTATTCCTTCAGTAGTTGATCAGGCAACGCTTTTCCTCCAACGATCAGGTATCTCCAGGCTAATCTCTCGAGCTCCCCGGACCGTCGCTCGGCGTCCTTTCTCCACGTGCTGCCACACCAACTTCTCTCTGTCAAACCCATTGTCTCTTGTTCCTTTTATAAGTTCCGGTAAAAGTTGTGACCCAGATATTTTTTTTACTATTTTTTTCAGGATACTTTATTTTAGTGTGATGTCACACGTCCATGGACCTATTAGGGATAATCATGAGAAAAATTCATACATTTCTGTTCATTTAGTCTGTATTTAACATATGAGACAAAATGGTAATTTATTTTATTAAATTCATTGTTTTATGAAAAATGTAGCCCTTCATGATAAATTTTGCTGAACAATAAATTGTCCCAGAAGGTACTGCGATTAACGATGACATTGATGTTTTGTTGTTTTGAAACCATTTTTAATTAATATAATCGTGTTGGTATAATACAAGAACATTCTCAAAGATCAATAAACTTTAAACGCTGGAAGTGGAAAACATTTTAAATGGTATACAAAAAGCGAATAAAATGAATTATGAAATCTCTGGAAACAAAATTTTCTTAATGTCTAACTGAAGAACTATCCAGTTTTTGGAAAAACAATAAATCATGGAAACTGAAAATATTGGGTTTGTTTTAATTTATTATATAATGAACTGATTTATTGTGACGGGCCTATCAATCAATCAACCAACTTTAGATTAACTCAAACGATAACTTTCATCCCTTCTTAAAACACAAACGATAAATTTATGCTAAAGTAGATCAAGCCTATAGTCAGGTAAGGTGGAGGACGCGTCATGTTGTGGCAGCAAGCTGAAGATATTAGATATGCTGCTTCAATAAAATAAATTGGTTATTCTTAGGATTTTTATTTTGTTTTCATTCACATTTTAATCTTTCTGCAGATGTAATTTCTTTCCGGCTCGCCGATTAAAATTTAGCTTAGCATGAAAAAAGATTTAATTTGAGGGAGGGACAAACGGACAGAAACCGCCGAGGCCTCTATCTTTGTCAGGCATGATGACTGATGTGACCTTTTTAATCAGAGCGGCCAGAGCCCGATTCTGTCCTCGTGCTTTATTGAGCACCAGCAAGTAGAGAATTATGGAGGACCAAAACTGACATAATAATAAATATATAAATAAAAGAATAAATGTGTGTATGTGTATATATATATATATATATTATATATATGAATAAATAAAATATCAATAAAATAATAAGTCGAGAAGAGCCACCAGGAGTCGAGGAGAGCCGCCAGAGTCGAGGAGAGCCGCCAGGAATCGAGAAGAGCCACCAGGAGTCGAGGAGAGCCACCAGACTGTCCAGGAGAGCCACCAGATTGTCGAGGAGAACCGCCAGAGTCGAGAAGGGCCGCCAGAAATCGAGAAGAGCCACCAGGCGCCGAGAAGAGCCACCAGGAGTCGAGAAGAGCCACCAGGAATCGAGAAGAGCCACCAGGAATTGAGAAGAGCCACCAGATTGTCGAGGAGAGCCACCAGATTGTCGAGGAGAGCCGCCAGAAATCGAGAAGAGCCACCAAGAATAGAGAAGAGCCACCAGGAATAGAGAAGAGCCACCAGGAGTCGAGAAGAGCCACCAGGAGTCGAGGAGAGCCACCAGATTGTCGAGGAGAGCCACCAGATTGTCGAGAGAGAACCGCCAGAGTCAAGGAGAGCCGCCAGAAATCGAGAAGAGCCACCAGGAATAGAGAAGAGCCACCAGGAGTCGAGAAGAGCCACCAGGAGTCGAGAAGAGCCACCAGGAGTCGAGAAGAGCCACCAGGAGTCGAGGAGAGCCACCAGGAGTCGAGGAGAGCCACCAGGAGTCGAGGAGAGCCACCAGGAGTCGAGAAGAGCCACCAGGAGTCGAGAAGAGCCACCAGGAGTCGAGAAGAGCCACCAGGAGTCGAGAAGAGCCACCAGGAGTCGAGAAGAGCCACCAGGAGTCGAGAAGAGCCACCAGGAGTCGAGAAGGCCACAGGAGTCGAGAGAGCCACCAGCTAGTCGAGTAGAGCCATCAGGAGTCGAGTAGATCCATCAGGAGTCGAGTAGATCCATCAGGAGTCGAGAGATCCATCAGGAGTCGAGTGATCCACCAGGAGTCGAGTAGATCCACCAGGAGTCGAGGAGAGCCACCAGGAGTCGAGGAGAGCCACCAGGAGTCGAGAAGAGCCACCAGGAGTCGAGAAGAGCCACCAGGAGTCGAGAAGAGCCACCAGGAGTCGAGAAGAGCCACCAGGAGTCGAGAAGAGCCACCAGCTAGTCGAGTAGAGCCATCAGGAGTCGAGTAGATCCATCAGGAGTCGAGTAGATCCATCAGGAGTCGAGTAGATCCATCAGGAGTCGAGTAGAGCCATCAGGAGTCGAGGAGAGCCACCAGGAGTCGAGGAGAGCCACCAGATTGTCGAGGAGAGTCACCAGATTGTCGAGGAGAGCCACCAGATTGTCGAGGAGAGCCACCAGATTGTTGAGGAGACCCGCCAGGAGTCGAGGAGGGCCGCCAGGAGTCGAGGAGGGCCACCAGCGAGTCGAGGAGCCACCAGCGAGTCGAGTAGATCCGCCAGGAGTCGAGTAGAGCCATCAGGAGTCAAGAGCCACCAGCGAGTCGAGGAGGGCCACCAGCGAGTCGAGGAGAGCCGCCAGAGTCGAAGAGTCGAGGAGTGCCGCCAGAGTCGAGTAGAGCCGTCAGGAGTCGAGTAGAGCCGTCAGGAGTCGAGTAGAGCCTTCAGGGGTCGAGTAGAGCCATCAGGAGTCGAGTAGAGCCGCCAGGAGTCGAGCAGAGCCGTCAGGAGTCGAGCAAAGCCGTCAGGAGTCGAGCAGAGCCGTCAGGAGTCGAGGCGAGCTGTCAGGAGTCGAGGCGAGCCACCAGCGAGTCGAGGACGGCCACCAGCAAGTCGTGAAGCCAGCAGCTACTCGAGACGCCAGCAGTTACAAGGGGGTACCCAAAAGTTTCCAGAATGAAGCTGCTGCACGCGCAATTTTTGTAGTACACACTTCTGTCGCTAGTCATTTGGTCAATCATGTCTTCTCAATCAGTGTGCCAAGCAGTGTTGATGTGGAAGGTTTCGTTTACCTGCAGTGAACGTTCTTGGAAGAGCTGTTTGTCCGGCCGTCGTTTTTCTTCATGGAGAAGTTTTATGAGCAGCGCGCGGCTGAAGCTTTACTTTCTGCTCGGGGAAAAAGCATCGGAAACCATTCAAATGTTGAAGACCGTTTACAAGGATGACGCTATGTGTCAAGCTCAAGGTTACTCGTGGTTCACCCGCTTTAAAAAATAGAAAATGTCAATCGATCAACCACTTTTTTTCGGCTTCACAGCGCGGCTGTGAAGTTTTGCTTCCCGCTCCGGAATAAAAGCGGTTAATCATCAATTGACATTTCATTATTTTTATAGCAGTGTGAACCACCAGTAAACTTCAACATTTGAACGTTTCTGATGCTTTTTCCCCGAGCAGGAAGCAAAGTTTCAGCCACGCGCTGCTCATAAAACTTCTCCATGAAGAAAAAAACTATGGCTGGACAAAACAGCTCTTCCAAGAAAGTTCACTGCAGGTAGACCAAACCTTCCACATCAACATCGTTTGGCACACTGATTGAGAAGGAGTAGTTGAACAAATAACTAGCAGCAAAATTGTGTACTACAAGAACTGCGCGTGCAGCAGCGTCATTCTGGAAACTTTTGGGTACCTCCTCATAGAACAAGCACCAGTTTTATATACCAACCCAGTGGAACTAGAATATCCATGATGGCAGTGAATATCTGAGTGTTCCCGACTGGTACATGGTAAATAAAACTCTAGCTGCCCATGTGCCGACTTGCCTCAGAACTGATGCTGGCTCCTGGTTCTTCTGCTCTGCCTTCCCTTGTCTCAGCAGAACATTTTCCTCCATGAGCTCTGCTTTCTTCTCGGACAAGACCTTAATTGTCTCCTGATTCGTCACCTGTAGGCCGTTCAGATTATTCAGCTCCGCCAAAAGATCGTCTATCTCTCTGGCCTGGTGCTCTGTTTTCTCCTGTGATGATTTTAGCCTCCCACAGTGATCTTTACATCTTGAATCTCTTCTGTCCAGCTGTGCAGAAACTGACTCCAGCTTCTGCTGGATATAGTTGTACTTACTCTCCAGCTGGTTGTACTGTATTTGCAGGAAACAAGGCCTGCAAGAGCTTAAGCTCTCAACTCTTTTCTGGAGGCCCTCAACAACCTGTAGAAGCTCCTGGTTTTCCTTCTCCAGTGTCTTCTTATCCATGTTCTTCATATCCATGTTCTCTTCTGTGCTCTTCTTGTCCTCTGTGTTCTTCTGAGTGTACAACAAATGAGTCGTCAGTGATGTCATAGAGCATGAGTGACATCACTGGTACATCAAAGCCACTAGAATCCAAAGCGTCGCTGCTCTCCGGTCTCTTCCGGTCTCCAAAACTCTCCAGAGTGTCTCGCACCACGTGTCTCTCTCTCCTCAACAACATACCGACAACACCTTTTCATTGGTGTTTTTAGAAACGTGGTACATTTGTGGAAATTGAATAAAATGGACGTCATATTGCATTCAAGCATTTCCTGGTCACAAAACATTCACTGAATGAGCCGCAAATGCGACAAATGAAACCCGCAGACTCCTTTTCGTCTACCGGCTCAAAGCAGAGCTGCCCGCTGCGCTTCATTCTTCACATAATGCTTTACAGGACAGAAACTACTAAGCTGAAAACAAATCACCAAGTGATGCCGCCGATCGCTCCGGTATTAAAACTTAGCATCAATTTCTCGATCTCACCGCTCACGCCGTTCTGGTTCTCTTTCAACGCAACTTGAACAACTTTACTGTTTCTTAGCAACAAAATACAGACCATAATTATTTGTTGTAGACGTGAGATTTTCAATTGCAAAGGAATCTAATGGAATCCATTTTTTACGTCTGGAAGCTCATTTCCTGTTACATTCCCAGAAAAGCCCGTTTAATGTTTATCTGACATTTGGAAAAAATATGGTTTACATATTTAAGCACAACTCCGGTTTTACTTGGTCTATTAACACAATTTAAAAACTGGTGTGTAGTTTAATATGTGCACTTTAAGCACAAGTTGAAAGTGAGACTGGGGAGAGAGGTCACGTGATCAGGACCAAGATGGAGGCTTGAGGCTTTTTTCGCTCCAAGCTGAAAAGTTCTTTTTTTTAAATAAACTTTATTTCTTGTAAGCCACAATACACAACTGTGCTGTGTACATATTAGAGAAAAAAACAAAACAAAAACTAGCCAAATATAATTGCCAGGGGGAACATAATGTACAATAGTGATGAGGAAATAAAAATCAAAATAATCTTGCATAAAGAAAATAGTACAAATTGTGGTAAATGGGCCAGAATTACAGTGATTAACATAGGAGTTAATCCAAAACTCCAAGTTGATTGCAAGTCCATATTGTTGTTTTTGCTTTTTGATTAGTTGAAGGTTGAATTGTAAATATAATGTTTAACTTCAATCAAAAATACTGAAAAGTCTGTTTTTTCCTCAAAAATTTACATTTATGTAGGTGAAATTTAGCTTTAATAAGTAATACATTGATAAAGAAACTTTTTAAATTCTTTTTTTCTTTTTGTTGAAATCCAAACAAGACATTTTTCCAATATAAATTAAAAGGTCAATGCCTTGACCTTTTGCTACATTACAGCCGCACATATTAATGCGTTTTATTTGGGATTTTAGCTGTGAAAAACTGTAAAGGACAGAAAAGTGCTTTATGGTTTGCAAAATAATTCCAAATTAAGATATGAAAAGTGTTGTGTTCGTTTGATATTTCATCCACACTTTACTCTCCATCTCAAAAAGAAGATTTAGTGCAACCAATCACTGTTAAATTAATCTGTGTGTGTAATTTAATTTCTTGTGTAAATCCAGCTGGACAACAATTAGTCTTATACTCCATAAATGGAAGAGTGGCAAGAAAAAAAAGCCAGTGTTGAAAGAAAGCTACAATGGACGATATGGCTGAAAAACGTATCACGATATAAGCGTCTCACATCAGTCGATAACAATAATTATTGATTCGTTTTTTATCGTAAAAATCAGAAATGCTGCCAAACTGGTGGTGTAACCTTTCCTGTTTTATCTGCAATTTTCACTCCACGTTGTTTATATTTCAGTAATTACAAGGTACAATGACCAAACTTGAAACTGCTGCTGCACAACTTACTCAACAGGTTGTTGCTAGGTAACCAACGAGCCAGTGAGTTAGTCCATGCCACCTGATTTTTCCTCTGCCTATAACTCCTAGAATGCATTTTTTTCTGGATTAGAGTTGAAATGATTGAATATTATATTAGATATCAGGGATTCCCCCAGAAAACCGGCTAAGCCTGGCGGTCTGAGCGTCGGGTGCGCGCGATCTGTTGAGAGCGAGTCCTACAATTCTGTTGGGGGTGGCGGGGGCGCGCTTTCTGATTGGCTTTCTGATTCAGCCAATCAGAAAGCGCGGATTGTCCGCCTGCTTTCTGAGGGGAAATTACCGAGGGAAATCCCAAACAGCTGAAACGCTAGGCCTGGCGGCAGGGGTAGCAAAGCATGGCGGCAATCCTATAATACACTGGGAGAAACCCTGGACATATTATCTATTGATACAGATCATGTATCTATCACAGTATATTATTGTTATTGATTTATTGTCCAGCTCCAGCAGCAGTCATGTTGAAGAAGGAAAAAAAAAAGTCAGTTGGTCACGTTAGAACAAAAATAATATTTATTACGCTACTTGGAGGGAAACTAAAAGAGCATGGTAGTGGCAGTATCATGATGTTGGGATAACTTTCTTGGTCGAGACAGGGAAGTTGATCAGAGGTGCTAAAAGACGGATGGACACAATTATATAAAGAAAACCTGTTAGGAGCTGAGAAAGACTTGTTTGGATCTATATAACTACAGAGTATGATATCCTAGCAAACTAATGTGTTAAAATGGCCTACTGAAAGTTCAAACTTAAATCTAATAATACTCTTTGCGAGTTGTGAACGTTTTTGGTAACGTATGTTCTACGTCTGATCCAAGCCTGAGCCGTTTTTTTCCAAACACTGGTTTGGTGTCCCTTAACGCCAAAACGGAGCCGTTTGGAGAAGAAGAGAACGCTCCTGCCGGCTCCCCGAAGGCTCATGTGAAGAGCTGGCGCGTCGTGTTTGGTCTCTGGCAGCCACCCAAGGTATTCCAGTCATGTCGGAAGGGGAATTCTTCAATCGCCGTTAAGGCTGGATCCATGTATGGAAAATTGCTGCCTGGGCAGTGATGGTTCCCACTGTTTGGGTTAAAACGCCACGTGGGATCACATCAGAACTCTGCATGCACAGTCCCACTTTTCAGCATCAGCCCTTCCTAGGATGCCGGCCACAGTGTTGAAATAAGAGGATGAAGATGCAGAGTTCAAAGTAACGTTAACTTTGCACCGTATCATCCATCTGCTCTGGAGAGCCTTCCAAGGCTGTGGTTCTACTGGGCTCCTCCCAATTGTGAATGTGGAGGAAGAGGAGAACCTCGGCTAACCTCGCCTGTATAAATAAAGATACTTTAACACTGCATCACCCTCACGTGACCATGTAGAGGCGTGGGAAGAGCAACATGAGATCGCAGAGCTACAAGAAGGCTACTTCCTGCTGATATGCGATATTTATAAGATGAGGAAATTATTCTGACTCACGTAAATGAAGGAATGTGAGGAATTTATAAAATACACGACTGCTGAGAAGTTTTGCCTCCAGATTACATTCAGAGCCTCCACTTGGAAAGCCAGGATGTTGCCTATGATTGCATGAATATCAAGAAGTGAGTCCTGGGCGAGCGCCGCGCCGCCCCACCTATCCTCTGGTTTCACCAAGCGCAAACTCTGCAGGATTCCTACTAAAGTATGGAATTTGAGTCATGTTTTTATTCCAGGTGTAGGAAAAGGAAGATATGGAAAGTAGTTATTTCCAGTTTCGTAGTCAAACAGTTGAGCCAAGTTACTTTTTTAAATCTGGTCATTGTACTCATTTTGTTCCTTCCTACATTATTTCGCAGTTTTTCTCATTTCCTCATTTCTTTCTTCCTCCATTTCCTGTCCTTAATTTTTATTTTACTTTCTTCATTCCTTTTGTCCCCTCTTCTCTTCATGAATCAGTTTGTCTTCTTTTACACCTTCCTTTTATCTTTACTTCCATGTGTCCTGCATTCTTTCCTTTCCTATTACCATTTCTGTGCTCGTTTTCACATTCCTCTTTGTTTTTCTCACATCCATCCATCCATTTCATTCCCTTCTTCTGTCTACACTCGTTCTTCTGTCATCTCCTCCTTTTATTTGTGTTTTCCTAATTTATCCATCTTCACAGCTGTGTAGTTTCTACCCATCAGCAGTGATACCCGTTCCCTCAGACAGCAGTGACACCATGTGCTTTATGAACAACCATCCCCCTGTTGGGCGTCACAGTATGAGTGATTCCATCACCTGCAGGAAATGGGCAGCCAAATGCTGGTCTTCACCTCAAGATGGGTCAGAATTTGCTTTGTGCTTTTACTGAGGAAAATCACACAAAAATTCTCCAGTGGGAATAAAACATTTTGAACATCAGATTCACTGAGGAGTTGGAACAGATTAAAAATGTTAATTTGAAATTGGGAAAAAATCATTTTGTCTAAATTACGCTATCTGATGAATCCAGCTTCACACTTTAAAGATTCAGCAAAATAAAACTATTTTTTTTAAAATTCTGTTTGATTCATTTTTATCATCATTTCCAATGATCCAACTATTCAGAACCATCTCCACGACAGTATATTGTTTCTACTGCCCCCCAGTGGCCAAATGTAATTACGTTTATTCTTTTTTTTTATTAAATAAAAATACTTTTTTTCTGTATATTTCAGTCAGTAAATGTTGCTGGTCACTGGTGTTTGGCCCACAGTGCGTTAAAATCCTTCACTTTGTCCCTGGAGGACATTACATTCAAATAATTATGAAATATTTTATCAGTTACCACCCTGCTCTTTTCCCCTCACAGCTGGACAAACGTTCCATTATGATCAAGATCACGTTGCCATGGAGACTCAGTGGAGCAACACTTGAATCCTTTATAAAATTTCTTAATTATTTCAAATCGTTGGCGAGTATCAAAGTAAGTAAACACTGACGTTTTTCTCTTTTTTTTGTCACAGATCAGTTTTTTAGTTGCAATAAAACACAAGTGAGATGATTTGTAACTGCAGGCAGATTAAGAACACAAAAACAAAGCAAAATGTCAACACAGTTTATACAAGCAGAAACTGACCTGGAGTCAGTTCTTCAGGCTTCCTGGAGCAGCGTAAACCGAGAAACACTTAATGACAACAAACCTCATCAGAACAAAGTTCAACTAAAAACCTCAAAGCTTTCGCTGCGCACAAGTTCTTTTAGTCATCAGAGGCAGAACCGAACAGCGGATCAGGCCGCAGCGATCAGAACACAAGGAGGTGGTACAGGGGGAAAAAAAACCAAAAGTGAATACTGACGTCAGTCACATAAAAATAAACGCCTCTCATGTAGTACCAACCTGCAGCTTATTTATGTTTTAATGCAACCGACCGAAACGATGGAGGTACGGTCCAATCTGTCTGCTCTTCAACAACAACAACCATTCTTAGCTGTTCTTCAGCAGTGTGAGGTCATGTGAGTCATGACTAGGAGTCCGAAATGGAAAAAAAAAAAACAACCTAAAATTGAGTTGTAGAAGCCCATAAAAAAAAAAAATCCACTTCCTAAGTTTTGTTCTGGGTACAAATGAGAAGAGGCTTTTGTTACGTCTTTAGCTTCTTTTCGGAGGACGACAAGCCCAACTCGGCCTCCTCCGACCCGACGTGAGTCCGTTTCAGAGCGTTCTGCGCCAGGCCCTTCTCCCTCTGCTGCCTGGGTTCTTCGGCTAGCGTTCCGATCTCGTCCTCGGACTCTGAGGACGCGAGCTGATTGGATGACGTGACGGGTCTGTGTTGCCCGTTCACGCCCGGACTGCGTCGGCTTTGAGAGACGCCGTCTGCGACAGTCGAGAGACATCGTTGGCATCTCCGCCGTTAGGGCTGCCGAACTCGTCTGGTAACCGAGGCGACGCGACGGAGCGCCCTCTATTTTTTGATTGAATAATTGTGAAACAAATCTAACTCCATATGTACGAGTCGATGGCTGAGAACAGAGCCTGAATGGACTCGGGTCGGTTTCCGGCCCTGGACACCACGTTCATGCGCCGCCGCCTCACCACGTTCTGGCGTCGGACGGCGCTGCGCGCCGCTCCTCGTCGTCGCTGCTGGAGCTGGAGGTGGACGTGGAGGAGCTGGAGGCCTCGGCGGGGAGCGACGGGGAGTTGCTGGGGCTGGAGAGCGTGGAGTTCTCCCGGGGGCTCGGCGAGCGAGGACGGGGCATCGGGTCGAGCCAAAACTCACTGGAGTCCGAGTCCTCGTTGGCCAAGAAGCCCGACTGGTGTTGTGGGCGTCTCCTCTGTCTCCTGGGACATTCCTCCCCGTCCTCCCCGGCGGCTCGCTCCTCACCGCCTGAGGCGTCGGGTCCCACCAGCGAGGAGGACGAGGAGTTGTCGGAGTCGGTGTGGCGGTCGGCAGCCGAGGCGATGACCGGAGCTGCCGATGCGGCCCGCGTGGAGCGGCGGCCGCGGGCGTGGAGCTGCATGATGGCCTCCTCGCTCAGGTCGCTGTCGGAGTCCGAGCTCCAGCCCTCGATCTCCCGGCGCACCAACGAGTCGAAGAAGGCCATCATGCGCGGGTCCTCCTCTATGGACTGACTGACGTAGTCGTGGGACAGGCCGCTGCCGCTGTTGAGCACCAGGCTGATGTACTCCTCATGGCTGTAGAGGCTGCGGGAGCGGTCCTCCACCCGGCCCTCCAGATCCCCCTCGCTGTCCGGCTGCCGGTACGGACTCCACACCTGGGTCAGACAGAAACATTGTAGGGCAATGAGCCGACATCTCCAAGTCCATCCATCTTTAATACTTTCGCTTCAAACTATTGTTAAGAAAATATATTTAAAATATGCTAGTTGTAAAAGGTAACCTGATTTAATCGAAAATAGTCTAATAATAGTTTTGGAATTAGAAACTTATTTTGGCTTATTGACCTTTACTTTTTGGTCTAGAGTAAATTGTCATACAAGGTTTCAAATTAGGTTTTTTATGTCAGGATATCACCAGTGGAAGTTCCAGCTGTTTCACAGTAATTTGAGAAGGCCATAACCCAACGGGGGATCGGAGACATCCTGCTTTTAACTTATTTAAAACAAAAGGAGAAGCCACGTTTTTGTCTCTGAAGGAACTGTAGGGATTTTCCGAGTTTGAAAGGGGTCAGAGACAGCTTTTGGTTGGTCGAGAGGTGTTGCACCTTATTTGAATAGAACACACCTACTAGTATAAAACCTTATGCGCAAAGGAATTAAGCCAGAAATAGTCAATTTTAGCACCATGGGCTGACTGTTTCTCCGAGGACGTCTTCGACGTCTTCGTCTTTTCCTCTATCTGTCTTATTCTATGACTAATGAGTGACTGTTTCTTTTAACTTTCTGTCTTGTGTTATACTGTCCACTGATTGGATTAAACTCTGAGCTCCTGTGACGTCAACACGTAGCGTGCGTCTCTGTTTTATGCCACACGGCTCCGGCTTCGGATACGAGAAAGAGCCTGGGACCAGAGGAAAGCCCGAGCCTGGTTGTTTTTTAATAGTTAATTTGGTTTTCCTTAACACTATGCAATGCTTGACGTCTTTTTTTTGTGAAACTTGTAATGAACCTGCAGCTAACAGCTAATTTGAGTATGACAACGACTAAAGTACTTATCTTCTTAATGGACTTTGACCTGGAAATCATCACAGTGGTTCAAGCAAAAACAATTTTTACCAACCTTTAAACTGCTGATTTTAATAGAAACAGGTGATCATTTACACTGGAAACTGAGATTGGAGGTGATGCACCAGTAATGATTTTTCAATGTGACATTTAGGGAAGTCACAAAAACAGATTTTCCTGGATAAATATTTGTCCCAGAAGTTTGGTGTCAACCTGGTGACACACACTTTCAGAGATTTCTTGAAATTTGGTGGTTTGGAAATCTGTCAGGTTGTAAAAATTATTCAGACATTGTGAAACCTAAAGTACCACTCACTACATGTCACTCTTAAATTAAGGCTCATTATACTGTCACAACACTTGATTAATAAGGTAATAAGGCAAAGTAAAACAATAAAATATTGTGTACTGTCTTAGAAAGTTTATTTGCTAAACTAATATTTAAGCCCATCGCAATAAACAATTAATTAATTGCATGATAAATTAAAATAAACTCACAAATTTTCATTTGCTTGATTTATCATTTTTCTCTTTTTACTATAAACTGAATGATGAAAGTCTTCAGTCTGGTGCTTTGAGCTCAATTATTCCTTTATTTTTAAAGATTATTTTGTTTACAACGACCACATAATTAATTTTATTTGTCGTTTTATTTATTTATTTTTGGATATTTTAAAAGTCTTCCAGTTCCAGTGTTTAAATGTTCATTAGAATTTAAAGTTTATTGATCATTGAGAATCTGTTCTTCCATTATTGCACCTTTATTACTTGAAAACAGTCTCAAAGCAACAATATTGTTTATCACAATAAGTTCTGGAACTATTTATCGTCCACAAAGTTTGTCGTGGTTACAGGCCTACTAATATTAATTTAGCAATGTGCCACATTTTTGCTTGAGACCATTAAAACGACATATATGGCATAAATCAAATTAATATATCAGTAATAACCAACCGATTGCATTATTTTAACAGCAGCAACAACAATAATGTTCTTTTGTTGAAATAAAAGCAATTAATGGCAAAATCTTTTGTGCAAACACTAATACTACCTTGAAAACATGGTATTTTTATTCAAGGTCATCACAATGTAAGAATCTCAGTTTAGTCCATGTGTAGAGTTGATGGTGACGTTGCCTCTCTGAAGGACGAGCTACTGTCAAAGTGCAAAAGTTTCTTTCACGCTTCAATCAAACCGACTGAACGAAGAGATTCTCCTCAGCAGAGAACGACGAAACTCGACTGCAGAGATGTTTCTTTGCTCACCTTGATGACTTTCTCGACTCCGGAGGAGCAGATCATGTAAGACTGAGGGTTGAAGCGAACCTGGTTCACAATGGAACGGTGGCCCTTCAGAACCATGAAGGCTCCGTTCACCACGCGGCCGGGACCACCTGGGGGCAGAAGGCTCAGCGTTCTTATTCAAAAACAATTGTATAGATAATTTTAATTACATCCAAAATCAGCATGAGTATGTTTATGTCTTTTTTTTTCTTTAATAAGAAATAATATAGCTGTTGCAGGTGTTTCTTGCGCTCGGTAAACAATCTCCCACCGCAGGATTCAGGCAACATTTTCAAGCAGGAATGTGAAAAATCAACCAGGAATCTGGGAAATCAAACCAGCAACTCACCTGCTTCAGGGTCGTTTGGGATTTTCCACATGTACAGATTAAAGTCATCTGATCCAGACAAGATGTACTGAAGAGAGAGAGAAAAATAAAGTACTGAGACAACTTCACCAAAAGGGATAGAAACTAGGAAAGCAAGTAAAAAGCAGATACATTCAGAGAGAAGACGAAGCAGAAACCCAGCAGATCTAATCAGAGTGTTGCAGTCAGACGCAGACTTTATGTGTCATGAACTAAACAAAGCTCCTGCTCGACCTGAACCGTTATTAGGCTTTATGAACACATGGTTTCACTTAAACCGTTTCTACAGGAGGAAGTTCTGACAGGGTCGATGGGGGCTTCACATTCTTTTAGACACATGTAACATTGAGGGAAGGAATGTCTCCAGGCCCGTCTACAGGAAGAGAAAACACCAAAAATACTTTTTGCATTTTTGTTGCTCAATGACTTGAGAAGAATTTGTTTAATTCGCCTCTGTAAATATCCTCCTGATCTCTGTTTCACGGCTTAAAAAGGACACAAACACAGTTTGATTCATTCCTACTGGGACCAACGAAAAGGATAACATGGAAGGAAAATACAAAGTCTGAAATGTAAAGCTGAAAAGTGTGGCGTGCATTTGTTTTCAGTCGACCTGCATCGCTACTTTCTAGAATAAATGTTCAAGTTCGGATCTTTGTTGGACTGTTTGAACTTGTAACTATGCCTTCATCTACCGTTGTAGCTCTGTTTGCTTATTTTAGGAGCATCAAAGTAAAACCATGATTGCATATTTTTGTTAATAATTTTTTTTTCTTCCAGCATTACGATGTTGGAACATTGTAATGTAATGTCTTGACAGACATTACTGACAGAGTTGGAAAAAAGGCATGATTAGGGCTGTTTTAGTAAGCAATAAATCAATTAATCATGTGATTAACTAAATTATTTCCATTTGTATGAATTATTGATTTTCTCTTTTCTCGCTTCCTACAAAAAATTTGATGATAAAAGTTTTCAGTCTGGTGCTTTGGTCTAAACTACCCTTTTTTGAAGGGTAGTTTTTCCAGTGTCATTTCTGTTGTTTCATTTATTTATTTTGGATATTTCAATTTAAAATAAACATGTTTTTATGCTACTACCAACATATCACATGGAAATGGTCTCAAAACAACAATATTATTGTTTATTGCGATAACGTCTGGGACAATTTATTGTCCAGAACAATTTGTTATAGCGGCAGGCCTAAGCATGAATCAAACACTCCAGCGACCGGTTCCTGCTAATTCAAGGAGTGGTTTACCCCTTGTTATATCATCTGCAGGATTGTTTGGGCTGTCAACGTACCGCCAAGCCTGACGGTCAGTTAGTTCTTGTATTTCTGACACACGTGTTCCGACAAACACCTTATAGCGGCAGGACTCTGACTGAATCCACTCCAATACTGTGGTGGAGTCAGACCAAAGAACTGTTTGTTGGATGGGGAGCGTCATCTCAGTTTGTAAGAGCTTGGATAATTGTGCTCCAGCTAATGCTGCGCAGAGTTCTAAGCGTGGTATGGACTTTTGCCGTTTTGGAGAAACCCTGGATCTGGCCATCACAAAGGAGGTGTGGATCGTGTCTCCAGTAGGCTGTTCTCATTGTCAGTGTAGAATGTTCAATGATTCGATACTGATAGCCAAGGGTGTCAGCAGCACAGTTCCATCTCATACCTAAGGTGGGTTCAAGTGGGTCTGTATGGTTCTGGCTTAGCCACTGTTCTGTAGCTGAAGATCTGGCGTCAGCAGGTAGATGGGCTACTACTGCTGGTTAATTACTGGCCCACTGTCTGAGGTTGAATCCTCCATCTGCTAATACAGTGCACAGTTGATCGACTCTTTCTCTGGCTGTTGAGATGGTGGGAAAACTCTCGAGGCAGTTATCAACGTAGAAGCTGCTGCACTGACTGCAGTACTTCAAGTTGGTTATCTTGGTGATTATGAGCATGTTGTTGTAGGGCGAAGATGGCACAACATGGGCTACTTGTTGTACCAAATGGTAGTACTTGCCATGAAATGAACAGTTGAAGACTAGGCGTGGTTTATTGTTGTGGATCACCAGATGATGGGGGAGGTACCAAGCTTCTGCAGACTGTTCCACTTCAATCGGTTGAAGTCTTTTGACGTACCATGCATTGATGAGCTTGTTTATCTCTGTTAAGTAGATTGTTGCTCTCTCTGGTTCTTTCCTCAGTCGCTTCTCTGTGGCTCTCAGGTGAGCTATGACTGAGTGTATAGAACTGTTGAGGATAAGTGCACCAGGTTTCCTCAGGAGGGGTGTCGCATAATGCCGTATCCCTTCAATTTTGAGTCTCTGTGTTTTTGTTTCCAGAAGATTCATGCCTTTTTGATCCTCTTGTGAGCGGATGACTGTTTTTTCATTTTGAAAAGGTATGACATCAAGTTGCCATACCCTTTCGACGTTTCGATATAGAAGGTCTTCTGGGCTGACGAATGAGGTGAACAGGCATTGTTGTACTGATGCTTGGTCTGACGCACTCTTTTCTGCTCCTTGTAGGGCCCATCCAAGGGTAGTGTGAATGGTTATGGGACCACCTTTAGATCCTTTGCGGATTGGTTCAATAGGAGTGATGAGGTGCACATGATCTGAGCCAAGTAACACTAATGGCTGTACTTTGTTGAATGACTTCAGGGGTATTCCTCGCAAGTGGGAATATCGTTTCTGAAGTGTCTGTATGGGGTAGGTTTGTTCTACCAGGTCTAGACCCCCTGCTGTAAAGGCTCCTTGTACTTTAAACCGTTTCTGTGGGTTGTCTTTGGAGGAGATCTCAAAGTTGACGTTTGACCCTTGGAGGTATGTGACATCCATCCGCACTGTGCGTAGGGCGAGGGTTTCCAATGCACCATTTAGCCTGAGCTGCTAGACAGCTGTTGGTAAGATCATAGTCCGTTGTGCTCCATCATCTAATACAACATAGGTTTCTACTGAATTAGAATTGTTATGCAGCAAAACTGGAACCACCTTCAGGAGCACTTTGCTAGAGTTTGTGCTGGGTGTCAAATAAACTCGGCTCTCTGAGAATTTAGGCTGTCGATGGGAGGAACTATGTTGAGCGATGCCATGGAGTATTTGGAGATGGATGTCACCACAGTCACTGCAAGGTTTCTTGAGGTTGCAGGACTCAGGTGTGTGAGCACGTGCACATTTCCAGCAGCGTTTGCCTTCAGTTATCCACCTGTCCAACTCTGCTGTTGATTGCACTTTAATGATGGGACAGCAACTGATGTAATGTTCTGTGCTGTCACAGAAGAGGCAGTGCACTTTAAAGGGTTTCTTCACACTAGATGATGTGGGTTTGTTACAGGTGTTTGGCTGAATGGGATCCGCTCCATGATACACAGCTACACTCTGTCCTTTGCCCTTATAATGGATTTTCTCTTTGCCATTGTTAGCAGGTTTCTCCAGTTGATAGCGTTGTACTAGTCTGTTTGACAGATGCTGCTGCTGCATTTTACCTTGGAGCCAACCATTTAGGTCTTGTAGGTTGTAGGGGTTAAGGCTCTTGGTGTTGAGCTTTCCATGCAGCTGAATATATTCAATGAACCCATCTCTATAATATCTGGGCAGTTTACTGAGTAAGTGATCAACATGGGAGCAACAGTTGAGTTCCATCCCTGAGGTCCCCTCTAGGGAAAGCAGCATACTGACAAGGAGATGGACTCTGAGAGCAAAGCTCTGAAATGCTTGTGCATCTCCTGACTTCACAGCAGATGCAGTTACAATAGCTGCTATTTCGGCTTGCGCTAACTGGTGGGGCTGACCATACTGAAGCTGCAGTGCATGCATGGTTGCTGAATATGGGAATGGATCATATCTGCATGACTGGCCAATCATCTGAGCCTCTGGGAGCTTGAGGTGTTCGAGTAGCACATGGTTTTTGTATTTTTTGCTCAAATCTGGATAGGGCTCCAGCAGGTTATCCAAGGCTAGTTTTAAGTTAGCAAACTCCCTTTCATTATCAGTTATGAAATTAGTTTGAGTTTAATGAGTGTTTGATGGGAATGAAAAACACAAATACATAAGATACAGTAACTGGATTGGTAACCAAGAACATCACAGCATAATTAGTCGGTAAGTGCTCCTAAATTCTCTGTGATACTACAGTATATAAGTAAAAGCTGAATGAATAGTGATTCTTGAGAATAGGGACAAAACAGGCCCTATGCATAAAGCACAAAATTTGAATAAAATATACACAAAATATTTTTTTTTTCAAATATCTCACTAAACTAACCTGGGTCATGTGAGCACAACAATGTATATTTTCCAGGTATTTGCTGAATATTTTTTTATTTTAAACATTGTAGTCAGTGGATGATGCCTGTAAAAGCCTTTGTCCAGGAGCAGAATTCAATACATTATAGTAGTTTAAAACAATTTAAAAAATACTAAAATTATATATTATGACAGTTAAGTATGAGTAGTCATATAAATAATTATAAATGTATCAATAAATTGAATTAAAAATCATTTTTATATATTTTCCAACTCCATTGAAATTTGTCCTTAGTTTTTGTCAACACCGTCAGAAATGAAAAGAATGTAAAATAATCAGGCATTATTGGGGGCACCAGAACTTCTGAGGATCCCATGACCACTTCATTTCTCTTCCTTTGCTAAGAGGCTAGTTAGCTCTGGTTAGCTTAAGTTATTCTTTAGATTTTTCTTCTTTTTATTCCTAAGTTTTTTTGTCACAACCATGATGTGTCAACACTGTAACTAACATTTTACAAAACTTTGATGAAATTTTGTAAAACAAAAGCTTAATTTTGGTAAATTGTAAAGATTTCATGGACCTGATGAGCTACAATATGCCCTCCTTCAGAATAACATATAAATTGAGGTAGTCTGGCTTTTTGTCAACTCCGTCAGATGTCAACTCCATCAGAGTTTTTGTGACTCTTTCAGTGAAATTGTTGTCAAATCTCACTTAAATGCGCAGTTAATTCATTTTAATGTATTTTACATAAATTGCACTACTTCACATGTAACAAGTTTTTTATTCTACTCACTAGTTTGTCACCACCTTCACTTCTGTGTCGCCATCATGCAGTGTCAACTCCGTCAGATGGACTTTTTATGTTTTTTTTGTTTTAAATAATATTCATTTTGTTTCTTGAGAAGCTTTTGTCTGTAAAATGAGTAAAATATCACTAATAGGGTGATTAAAAATTATTTTTGATGTATTTTTGTCAGATGATGATGACAACGTTACAGGTCAGGTCAATTAAAAAATGTAATTTAAAAAAAAAATGTTGCAACTGGGACCCTGTACCTCAGCATCTTTACATTTCCATTTTCAATAATTTAGTTTTTCTTAGTCTTAGTTGTATTTTTCTCTTTTCTGCTGCAGCTGTCTTCTGTTATAACTACGGAAAGACTACGTTTTTCAAAGAGAACTGGCACTTTGAGAATTCTTTAGATGTGATGATCGGATGATCCACAAGGTGGCGGTAATGCAATGGCATGAATACCGACAGTCATAAAATCACAAAGAAGAAGAAGAGGACGCGTAGGAGGAAAAAAGAAGACAAAGAGGACGGCAAGTGGTCTGTTTTGTTGAATGTTCCAGCATTTCTCTACATCTTCAGTCCAGTTTAAATGAGTTGATCTACGAGCAGTTTACTGCTGCTGGAGAAACATTCAGAATTGATGTTAGGGTTCCCAGAAATCATCGTCAAGTCGTAGGAAGAGATGGATGATCGGCGCAGACTGCTTGATTTCTCCCGGACTCCCCGGATAATCTTACACCGAATAGGTAGGAAACACCAGCGTTTGAATGAAAGTTAATGTCTAAATATCTGAAGTAGTGATGGGTAGATAAGGCGTCATGGATCGTGTCGACACATAGCAAAACTGTCGATTCTGTGTTGATACTGTGTAACTCAATACTGACACCTGCTGGACATAAAAAAAATCCTACAGGCACCGCAGTGATTTGATGACATAGTCTACACAATACGATTTAAGTCTTCGTATTTTATGGAATATTATATATCGTATTATATCATATCTTCAATTAAATTTAAGTGGCGCAGTTGGTAGAGCTGTTGCCTTGCAGCAAGAAGGTTCTGGGTTCGATTCCCGGCCCCGGCCTTTCTGTATGGAGTTTGCATGTTCTCCCTGTGTATGCGTGGGTTTTCTCCGGGTACTCCGGTTTCCTCCCACAGTCCAAAAACATGACTGTTAGGTTAATTGGTCTCTCCAAATTGTCCCTAGGTGTGCATGGTTGTTTGTCCTGTGTGTCTCTGTGTTGCCCTGTGACAGACTGGCGACCTGTCCAGAGTGTACCCGCCTCTCGCCCGGAACGTTAGCTGGAGATTGGCACCAGCAACCCTCCCGACCCCACCAAGGGACAAGGGTGTCAAGAAAATGGATGGATGGATGGATATTTGATATACAGTCAATAAATAATGTGAACATGTACCATAAAGTGAAAATTTTATTGAATGTTTTTGGAATGAGGATGCTTGTGGAGTGTTTAAGATTTTTACAGATTTTTATTTTTTAAAAAAGTGTTTACAACATTTTGAAATTTAGCCTTTTATGCTCTTTTGACAAAACTTCTGCTGTAGAAAAAAAATTAAGTAAACACTACATTTACAGCGAACCTTTGTTTTTCTTAGTGGTTGCGTTTCGAAAAATAACCAGTGATAGGCAAAATCCATGAAGTAGTTACCTTTAGTTTTTACTATTATTTTACAGCATAATTAAATACTCTACATTGAAACAAAGCCTGTTTTCAGATCAGCAGATGTGTGTGTTCATCAATCAGGCCTTAATGTGATCCGCAGTCATGTCATTAAAACGTCCCCTCCAACCTGCCCTGCGAGATCGGAGATTCTGAAAAAGGACTTTAATATTCTTCTGGTCACAATGGAAAAATTAAAAATGAAGTTATTTCTCAGTGATCCAATTCCATCGCCTCAATGGGGAGACAAAAAACATTCCAGGCTGCTTATGATAAACAAATGGCTGATTAAAACCTTCTCTGCCAGCTCAGTGACCTTCATGGATAACCTCTGGATCTACTGGCAGCGCTTTCATCTCTTTGGAAGAGGCGGGCACAATCTTAACAAACATGGGATAAGGCTGCTCACTGCAAACATTTTTCATTTTATCAACAAGAACAACAATGTGACCATCACTTCAGAAGAACAGGCTCAAGGATGTCTGACTAGGATGGAAGCCTGAACCGCTTATCAAGAGCACAGTGTCCCAAAACAAAGTGATAAAACATCAACTCGGGACAGAATGACTGGCTCCCCTCCGGACTCATTCCCCCTTCAAAATCTTTCCCCCTTACTTGCTTTCCCCCTCCCTCTCTACTCCTACACTCACTCATAAGAACAGAGTTTCTCGGGAAGTCGATCACTAAAGAGAGCCGGGCTTCTCCTGAGCCGCCTGAAGATGCTGGTGGAGGATCTGGGTCAGAGAGGAAGATGGACGGACTCCTCCTCCCAGCAGGATGGTATGGATCAACAGGTTCGCCTCGGCATGACTCTCCATTGCTCTAACATAACAGACCTCAATTCATCTAAGCCACCTGCCTCTGACCTCCCTGAGGATACAGTTTCTGAGGTCTGAGACCGGGGTCCAGATATTATCTTTACACCCGTCTTCCTCCAGAATGTGTCTGACCCCCCGACATTGCATAGCGGGACATTACCTGTCTGGATCACTACAAGACAAGTTATAAAATACAGAAATATAAAAAACAGCGGTCTTAATTCAAACCTGAGACTGATCCCCTGCCTAAAGGAACCTCAGACTGAAGAACTTTCATCCTCCAAGTCACTTAAACTAGCTCTTTTAAATACTAGAGCTCTCTGTGCTAAGGCCCTATTAATTAGTGATTTCATCACTGAGCATAATATCTGCGAAGCAGCGATACCATGAAAGGTGAACCACATTATAGTGTGGGATCACTGTATATTAAATAATTTATAAAAACAACTGAGTAATTTGTAGAATGGCTGTATGTCTGAGTTTATCTAGGTGTATCTGTGACTTCATTCTCATGCCTGGCCTTATAATGCCTCAACATTGAAAAGGTGGATTTACTTAAATAAGACAATTTAGTCAAACATATGCGACACTTAACCTGCAAAACATAATATGAAAGTAACCTAAGACTAAGAGTCAATTTAAGCTGAATTTAAATTCAGATAGATCAAGTAGAAACTGACAAGAACCGGATGAAACAACAAAAATGAAAACAAATGTATATTCCAATATAAGGTCAAAATGGTCCCACACTGTGGAAACCTTTCCTTTGAAGCTGCTCTATAGTTGATGCTGCTCTATATAGATCAAGAATTCGTTTGGCAAATGCTTTTGACATATTTGCATACTTATAAACACAGTTTGGCACGTTAATGTCATTTCAAAACAGTTCCTGTATTGGTCACGTGACTTGCTGAATCCAATACGCGCACCTACACTGGTTTTGGTCTGTGGGCTTGACACATGCGCCGACGCATCGGTGTTGCTAGACCCATCACTAATCTGAAGCTTTCTGTATGAGAATCATTTTAGTAACTGTTCTTTTCCCGTATAAATGTTTCGTTAACAGGTAAATGAAAGCACACATCACAATTATGCGATGAGAATGTAGAGGCCCAACCCAATGCATGCTGGTGTGATTTCAGTCTCTATAGTTACAGAAAATGGACCCAGAGTTCTTCCTGTCTAACTTAGAAAAGTAAATAATAAAGGAACAAAAACAAAACTATTAACTTACAAATAAACTCATGTTTGTAAATAAACCCCAAAGATATAAAGTGGACTAAAATTTAATTTTAATATCAGTGTTGTGGTACTCGCGATCGGTCTTGGTCTCGAGTCTGGTCTCGAGACCGTTTCTTGATGGTCTCGGTCTCGTCTCGGACTCAACCGCATTTGGTCTCGGTCTCGGGCGCTGAGGACTCTGCATTTTATTTCAACACCGGTGGAGACCACAACTGTGAAAATATCACTAAACATGCAGCAGACTCTCCAGTTTATTTGTTAACATCTTTGTTTTCAGTGGACGCAAAACTCACCGATAAAAACACAACCAATAACGTGACTTGCCAATTAGGTGTTCATGTTTCTCCTCCCTCACCTTTCACTTGCACGCGGCGCTCCAGACATGCGCAGTGGTTTCCTATGAGCGGCAGAAGATCTAATAGTCAGTAATAGAATAAAGCTGCATAAATCATAATAAACCCGACGGCCACAGTAACTCAGCAGCGCTTCGCTTTCACAGACGGTGGGACAACGTCTAACCTTTTTCGTCACTTAGAAAAGTATCTCAAAGAAGGTAAAGCTCCGTTGATGTGACGTTAGCAAAGCTAGCTGTATAGAGACACATAAGCATTGTGATGAAAAAAAGTTGTCACTCAATGTGCTGAATTATTGTGCGGAGATGTTGACTGACTTGTTGCACATATGAGACAACGCTTTGTCTAAAAGTCTGCAATGTAGTGATGCGACATTCAGGAGCAGTACGATTCCTCTGCACGGGTCTTTACTTATTGGACAGGACTGGAGTGTCACTGAGAGCCTATCAGATTACCATAGGCTGTCAGAATAGCATACGTCAGAGGTTCCCAAACTGTGGGGCGCACCCCCTAGAGGGGGCGCCGTGCCATTGCAGGGTTTGGGCACGGGAAGCCATGTGGATGAAAAAGAAAAACAAAAAAACATGAACGCTGTATGCACTGGGCTTTTACTTTAGAACGGCCAACTCTGTTATTCCTTTGTCAATTTGATACAGTAGGGGCTTCTACACTTCCCATATCCGTGTCCTCTGTAACTTTTATCAGCAGTTAAAACTGTTTAATACGTTGTTAACATGTGGTAGCCTGTTTTTCCGAGCAGCCTTTAAACGCAACATGACGCTACAACGCTGGGTTTACACCTGTGGGGTAGTGAAGGAGACCTGCTGCTTCTGTGCGGAGCTGCACAGGTGTGTTAGAATCATGGCAACAAACCAGCAAAACGCAAATAACTTTTCACAGTTTTCCCCCCAAACTAACAGACTGTTTAGTGAAGCTGTTTGATGCAGGTAAAGTTAGCTAAAAGATGACTAGCTAGCTAATATCAATGCAGCACCTTAAGCTTGTTAACAAGTAGCTTATAGGCTAAGTTGTTGTCTGTGGTCAGCTGCATAGATTAATTCTTGCTTGTTGTTCCTTGGTCAGTGTTCAGTTGAGCATTGCCTAAATTGCTATGTTTAATGGTAAAGACAGTGGTGGTTTCTGACATGAGCAACATGGGTAAACACCCAGGGCGTTATCCTTTTAGGGATGGCACAAGACCACCGTAGCACAGAGATGGAAGCAAAGCAGAACAAAGAGTTTGTTAAATTTAATATTGGTTAAATTTATTAAGTATTTAATATATATGTGTTTTTATGGGAATATGGATCTTTGAGATCAATTTCAGAAGTAATTTTGATCATATTTCACATTTTATCATATCATGTAGAGCGCGGCGCTGGTCTTGACTCGGTCTCGACTTCCCTCGCTCTTGGGAGGGAGACTTGGTCTCTGACCCTAAAAGTCTTGGTCTTGTCTCGGTCTCGATACACTCTGGTCTTGGTCTTGTCTTGGTCTCGGGTTAGGTGGTCTTGAACACAACACTGTTTAATATAATTAAAGTAATAAAAATTAATAATAGCACCATATAAATATCATGAAATAAAATGATTTGCTGTTAAATATTAAAAATAATCTCTACTACAATTAATCTAGTAATAAATAAAATGTTTTTAATATCAGTTTATTTGAGAATTCTCCAGATATCAGCTGGATTTGTCAACTGATCTGTCTCTTTGTCTACGCTCTTGAATTTTCAAGTGTGTGCTTTTGTTCATTTTGTCTTAAACGATGAAGGTTTTCTCCTATTCAGTAAAGTTAAAAATTTCTCCTTTTCTCTGTTTTCTTCTCCAGATTCCCTGAAGTGTAATGTTTATAACCAGAGAGGAGATCCACTTTGGACCAGGACGAGTTAAAACCTCTGCAAGTAAAAGAAGAACAGGAAGAACCAGAAGTTCATCAGATAAAAGTGGAAGAGAAAGAAGTTTACTGCAGTCGGGGTGAAGGACAGATTGAGTTAAAGCAGGAAACTGATACCTGCATGGTGGTTCCTGTTGATGAGCAAACAAACCAAACTGAATCAGAACCAAACAGGAACCAAGACATCTTCCAGGAAGTTGCTGAAGCTAAGAACCAAAATCAGGAAAAAAGAAAACCTTTCTCATGTGTGACCTGTGGAAAACGTTTTAGTAGAAAACAGCATTTAAGTATGCACACGATGATTCACACTGGTGAAAAGCCGTTTTCATGTGTGAACTGTGGAAAATGTTTTAGTCAAAAACAGAATTTAACTGAACACATGAGGATTCACACTGGTGAAAAGCCGTTTTTATGTGTGACCTGTGGAAAATGTTTTAGTCACAGAGTCAGTTTAACTCGGCACATGAGGATTCACAATGGTGAAAAGCTGTTTTCATGTGTGACCTGTGGAAAACGTTTTAGTCGAAAACTTAGTTTAACTCGGCACATGAGGATTCACACTGGTGAGAAGCTGTTTTCATGTGTGAACTGTGGAAAAGGTTTTAGTCGAAAACTTAGTTTAATTCGGCACTTTATAATTCACACTGGTGAGAAGCTGTTTTCATGTGAGACCTGTGGAAAAAGTTTTAGTCGAAAACTTACTTTAACTCGGCACATGATGATTCACACTGGTGAAAAGCCATTTTCATGTGTGAACTGTGGAAAAAGTTTTAGTCAAAAACAGGATTTAACTAAGCACATGAGGATTCACACTGGTGAAAAGCCATTTTCATGTGTGACCTGTGGAAAGTGTTTTAGTGAAAAACAGAATTTAACTAAGCACATGATGATTCACACTGATGAAAAGCCGTTTTCATGTAGGAACTGTGGAAAATGTTTTAGTCAAAAACAGAATTTATCTAAGCACATGATGATCCACACTGGTGAAAAGCCGTTTTCATGTGTGACCTGTGGAAAATGTTTTAGTGAAAAACAGAATTTAACTCGGCACATGAGGATTCACACTGATGAAAAGCCGTTTTCCTGTAGGAACTGTGGAAAAAGTTTTCGTCATAAAGTTAGTTTAACTCACCACGAGGCGTCACACAGGTGAAAAGCTGTAGAAGTGTTTTCCATACATGTCCTATATTGAGGTTCACTATAGAGTTGATTTGGTTAAAAACCAGAATGAGAGCCTGGATGTGTTTCATGTCTATAAAGTTGAAAATTGTTGTATTTATTAAATGTGATCATTTGGATTCTTGGAGATGTGCAACCATGACGCATATTCCTTCAGAGATGCTTTGTTGTTTTTTCTGGCATATTCTGTATCAAAAAACAATAATGATAAACTGTATGTTGTATTAACATCCAGTTTGTGTCAAACTGTATGTTGTGTGTACAACGTGAAGAGCAGAGGGCTCAGTACACAGCCCTGAGGAGAGCCAGTACTAATGCAGATAGATGAAGAGACTTTGTGGCCCACTGACTATTTCATGCATTAACAGAGTCTGACCGGAGATGAACTCCCTTCCAGAACATTCTCACAAGATTGGACTTGATGGATTGATTTGTAATATCCTGTACAATAGAGAGTTTATTTGGGGGTCTTAATTTTTGTTTTCTGTCAAAAATAGAATGTATAGATTGGTTGAGTGTTTTCAATAAATTTAGTCAAAAAACTGCTTGTGATAAGTGTGTCTTTAAAGTAAAATAAGACTGAAACTGAGTTCACTTCTTTAAAATTATATTAAGCAATTTTACTCTGCCTAATTAAAAATAACATTAAATACACCTTTCTCAACAGGTGGGGGTGCACTTTCTCCTTCTATAATCAGACATTCCAGCGACATGAATCCATTCCTCCCTCCCTGGCACCTCAAGGCCTGGACCCCCATCCAGCCCGGTACGGGGGGGGCCGTTGCCCCCCGCCCCCAGCATCCCTATGACTCCGCCCCTGCTTTAGTATACTTCAAACATACTTACATTTGTGAGGGTACACTTTAAGTATGCTGATTATTAAGTGTACTGCCTATGAGTATAGCTGAAGTATACTAAAAATACACTTGTACCAATTTCGAAATTAGTACGTTACACACTTAAACATAATTTACCAAAATACACTTTTAATATATTAAATAAAAGTATACTTTAAGTTAACAAAATCTGAATGAATATGTATGAACTTTTAAATGCCTTAATAATCTTAAGGGTTTCCCCCAGAAAAGCTGCTAAGCCTGGCGGTCGGGGCGACGGGGGGGTATGCGAGAGTCCTACAATTCTGTTGACGGGTGCGCGTGCGAACGCTGAATGTGACAGGCAGCCAATCAAAGAGCGCGGACTCTGCACCTGCTTTGCTTTCTGAGTGGACATTACCGAGGGGAATCCCAAATAGCTGAAACGCTAAGCCTGGCGGCAGGGTTAGCAAAGCATGGCGGGCCGCCATGCTTATAATACACTGGGGGAAACCCTGATCTTTTACTATTTATTAAAATTGCATACAATACAAAAAGGATAATCATGATGTAATTTTTAAGAAAGTACCCAATCAATTTTCAGATGTGTGATGTAAAACCTTATAATCAATGGCAATAGCTCCAGTTCATTGGTTCACCAATACCAGATGGTGGCGGTATTGCACACTCATTTAAAAAATGCCACCAAGAGAAGAAAAAACTTGAAGCAGAGAAGATAACAGACGCTGTTCAAATTTGCCATTTTTACTCGCATAATATTGCCTTAAAAGTAGAGAGGGCCTTGACAATAGTTATTAATTTTGTTAAATTCAATCTGGTTACGTCCTAATTTGAGATAGGCACCAGCACCTCCCGACCCCATTAAGGGACAAGGGTGTAAGAAAATGGATGGATACTTACAATTTCAAGACATTGTGGACTCGCCATGTATGTGACATCATAAGAACTGATGATCATTGGGACCGGATGCCTGGGGTGGAAAAACATTTCTGGGTGTCTTTGCCTGTTTATGTTGGAAGTAGAAAAACATTGTCAGCAATGTCATAGAGTCAGTTGATGTTGGCATTAACTATGAAGCTGTTTTAAGTGTGGACTTAAGGAGACAAATTACCATAACATCTTTCCATCCGTGATCCGAACACACTGATCCTTGCAGGGTGGTGAGGGGGGCTAGTGGTGCCCATCTCCAGCAGCCATCAGATGAGAGGTAGGTTCACCCTGGACAGGTCACTTACAGGGTCCTGAAAGTCAACCACAAATAAAAAATTGAAAGATAAATGTTAGATTAACAAGTAGAGAAAAATGATTTCCAGTTACCTTTAATTCAAATCATGTTTATTAAGCACTTAGTGTTGGTAACACAGCAGTTTTTGTTGTTGAAAATGTAGCTAGCTCCTCATTGAAAAAACAATGAGGAGCTTACATCAAACTTACATCATTAAGACGATGTGGAGGTTAATCCTCAGAGCTGGTTGGGGATCTGGTGGAGTCAGAGCTTCTTCTGAGACAGAAAGTCTTTAGGTTTTCTAATATCCAATTTCTCTGGCTTCTTCTTTCATCTTTATTGGCTTAGTTAGACTGCAAACATATGTTGAAGATAAAATTATTGATGAACGGGTTAGAACAACACCCACCTCACAATATCAAAGTTTCTCTGTTTTATGGAGCTTAATTAAAACCAAGTTAAGTTTATGAATTAAAGTATAAGTCGCAACAAACAGCATCCATGCAGTTATAACATGAAGCTGAATGATTACTATAATAATCATACAAGTCACAATACAATTGATAAAATAATTATTTAAGAAACCAACGTAAGATATATATCTTTACTGCATTGTTTATAATTAAATGAAGATAATTAATAAGCAAATTTACCATCAGCTAGCAACACTTAGCAGCCTTCGTCCCCCCTGGGCTCCTTTTGTGACATCGGTTGTTGTCCTGTTGTGTTGTCGTCTAGCTCCAGCTGGTGTTCTGGGCCAGAGGTGGGTTATGCCCTGGACAGGTTGCCAGTCTGTCGCAGGGCAACACAGAGACACACAGGACAAACAACCATGCACTCACACCTAGGGGCAATTTAGACAGACCAATTAACCTGACAGTCATGTTTTTGGACTGCGGGAGGAAACTGGAGTACCCGGAGAAAACCCACGTGTGCACGGGGAGAACATGCAAGCTCCATGCAGAAAGGCTGGGGCTGGGAATCGAACCTAGAACCTTCTTGCTGCAAGGCAACAGCTCTACCAACTGCGCCACTGTGCAGCCCTGAAATTGTAAGTATTATTTTTTATTTTCCATTTTTCTGTTCTCTTTAATTACAAATGCTTTCTCTGTTTAATTACCCTATTGTTCTTTTTTTGTAGGATTCTGTAAGGTGCAGTGAACAGGAATGTTCTGTCGTTGATCCTCACTTTTATGTTTCATTGTCACACTTAAATTTTCATGTTCATGTGTTCACTTTTGATGTGTAAATTGATAATTTATGTAAAGTTCATAAAGTTGTGAGCAACATTGGACAATTTTAAAATGTCTGTAATAAAGAATATTTGAATTACTTTGGGCATCTTGTGTAATTAATCTTTCCATGTAATTTTAGCCTAAAACATTGTAAGTACTGTAGTGAAGTTATGCATGTCATTTACAAAATAGGTACGTAGGAATAAAGACGAATTAAGAATAATTAAAATTGTAGTTTATTATCAGTAGTAGGAAATCAAAAATAAAAATTAAGTGTAATTTAAATACATTATTATATTAGTATATTTAAAATATATTTGAATCAATCAATCAATCAAATTTTATTTTTATAAAGCATTTCAAAGTGCTTTACACCATTTAAAATGGAAATGAAAACAGAAATAGACAGATTTTGAAAAAGATTAGAAGATAGAAACATTATTAAAAGTAAAACTTAAAAGTGAAAACATTTTAAAACATCTCAAACCTCGACATCATACAAGGATTCTCAAACCTCAGAGTTTTAGCAGAGCGACATCATACAAGGATTCAAACCTCAGAGTTTTAGCAGAGCGACATCATACAAGGATTCAAACCTCAGAGTTTTTGCAGAGCGATCTACAAGGATTCAACCTCAAGTTTAGCAGAGCGACATCTCAGATTCAAACTCAGATTTGAGAGGACATCATACAAGGATTCAAACCTCAAGTTTTAGCAAGCGACATCATAAGGATTCAAACTCAGAGTTTTAGAAGCGAAATCTACAGGTTCAAACCTCAGAGTTTAGCAGAGCGACATCATAAGATTCAAAAGTCATGAGTTTTAGAGAGCAACAGGTCATACAAGGATCAAACTCAGTTTTGTCTTAAGGATCAGCATTTCAAGTGTTCACATTTAAATAAAATATAACAAAGAAGAGTTGAAAGATCAAAGTTAAATCATTATTAAATAAAACATTCATCTATCAAAAAGCAACCTAACGTAAAGACACTCAGGTTGAAGTAATATTTAATTTTAATATAATTTGAGACATATTATAAACTTATATAATTAATAATAAATCAAATAAAGTATACTTGGAAGTTGTTCCAAAAAAGTACGTATAGTATACTATTAATTGTCATTTTATACTATATTTTATACTATTTTGTACTTAGTATACTTTAAAGTATACAAGATACTAAAAGTATACTTATAGTATACTAAAGTATACTAAGTACAAAATAAGTTGTTCCAAAATAGTACAGTTGAAGTACATTGATAAAGGATACTAAAGTATGTTAAAATTTAATATACTAAAGTATACTTTTTTTTTTACCAGGGTATCAGTTCAATACTAAATGCTATATTTAATAGCCAATTGGCTATTAAATTATTGGCTATTACCACGGGACGGTGGCAACTCTAGTTGGAGGTCATTAAAATTATTTTGTAGTATAATTTTTATCGTCTTTCCTCAAATAAAGATGTAATTTATTTATTTATTCATTCACTCAACTATTAGGCAATATGGTTGCAAGAGGGGCAAAAAGGAAAGAAGGGCAGAAAACTTAAAACTGCATCCAATCTCATGACTTGAGTGTTATTGTTTCTGTTTTTGATTCTATTTGAAGGAGTAAATGTTGGACTCACATAAACATTTCCCCTGCCTTATTCGTCTGGCCTGTTCATGATTTATAGTAACCAATTAGAAAAACAACAATGTTTGGAAGGAACAAAACATGATTATTTTCCTTTGTTTGCTTGTCTGATTAACTGCACAGAATCCGTTCTGTCCCACCTGGATCCAGCTAATGCAGAGGAGGACTGAGGAACATGTCCCTGATACAGTTCAAGGACTTGAAATCCTCTCATACCAAACGTGATGGAGAGTGGAGTTGTTTCAGTGAGCGCCAGCTGGTCCCCTTCAGGCCTGGGGTCTTTGAAGGAGAGAGAGCGCCATCGTGTGTAAACGAGCAGCAATTGCTTCCTTTCTCACTGTGTGGCTTTGGGTTAAAGAGGAAAGGGTTAGGTGTAAGGGGTGTGTGTGTGGTGTGTGTGTGTGACTCATTCATCCTCAGAATAAAACCCTGAGCAGGCAAGAAGAGGCCAGTCAGACTTTTTAACCACACACTAAGAACATGGACACAGACAACAAAATCCCTGCCTAAGAGAGGGCTTCCTGGTGAAGAGGGTAAGAACATTTCATCATTATTATCATTAGTAGTATTATCAAAACCTATCTGAAGTGTAAATTTTTAACTGAATCCGATTCCTCACAAAAATACATCAGTTTAAAAAGTTTTATCACGTATATTCAGGGCCACATAGTTCACAACTGGAAGGCCCGCTGGTTCGTGCTGACGCCTGATAAGTTGCTGTACTACAAATACGAAGGAGGGAAACGGGATTCATGTCAGAGAGGGAAAATCCTGCTGAAGGACTGCCTCATAACATGTCCGTTCCTGGAGTATGAGAATCGGCCGGTGAGTTGTTTGGGAACATAAACACACTTTAGAAAGGAAAATGAATAAATTTACACAACAGCCAAAGAGCATCAACTTAAATTTGGATGAAAGTAACATTAAAAAAACAGAAGAAAAAACATGTTTTCACACTTGTGCATATTGTTATACATTGTCTTCTTTCTGTGGTGTGGATGAGTAATATTTTCCATTCTGAAAAATTAATTAATGTTTAAATGGAAAAACATTAAGTACGCACAGCCTGTATTTCTGTTAGTTATGATGATTTTCTGCTTTCAGGTAATTAAAACATTTAAGAGTATAATATTAGATCATATCAATAAAAGATTTTAAGTCCAGAAAAAATGAACTTCATAAAAAGTATGTTTAATACTTTTAATGAAAGGTTGTTGCAATCTAAAAAAAGAGGCTAATCTGACTGAATATTCCATTTTCTACATAAGCTGTAGAATATGCAAAATATTTTTCATTGTCCCAATAATGATTTAGTACCATGACAATTAGAAGTCAATGTTGTCATAGAATTAGATTTTCATGCTGTTAATGTCTTGTCTTGTGAGTCTATAAACTGAAGAACATCAACAGCATGTCAGCATACCTGCTAATTAGCTAGATTATGCTAGCTAATTAGCAGGTAAAATGCTAACGATATCACAAGTGTACAAACTCATTCGTAAAAATATTACCAGGTTTAGGGTAACTAAAATTATTATGTAGAATCATTTTATCATCTTATTTCATCCTAGACTATTTCAAATTGTTTGGAAAACAGTCAAGCTCCTTCTGTTCTCTTCAGTAACCAAAGAACTGGGTCAACTGTGACCAGTTAGCTAACCACCCATCTCTTCTTTGGATTTTTTAAAAATAATAAGAAAAAAAACACTTCTTTTTTTTTTTTGCAGCACCACCTGGTGCACTTCCACACCATCAATTATGAGAACATTTATAGATGCCAAGCATCAAAGAACAGCTCACGATTTGCTCTTTCTGTGTTTTTTGTTTGCTGTTTTCCTTCTCACTAGCTTGCGTTCAAACTCCAGACCAAGCATGGAGTGGATCACTTTTTGGAAGCCTGTTCCAGGGAGGAGAGGGATGAATGGGCTGCTGACATCACCGCCGCGGTCAACAAGCTGCAGGTGACTGACGGTGGGAAGCCGATGAGCCAGAAAGATTCTGCCCAATCCCGCTTACAAAACATCAACCTGAGGTTTGCAAACCCGACTGATGCTTTCGCTCCCACGCGTTTGTTTTCACTGTCTTACTGAGGCCCTGTTACTTTACTCTCTTCTACAGCAAAGTGTTGGACTCCATGTATGATGTCCACAGTGGGATTAAGTTGAGCAACCATGTGGAGCAGGGAAGCACTTACAGCAACTGCTTTTCAGGTGAATCATTATTTATTTATGACATTTGAAGCTCTGATCTGGTCTGAGACCTCAGACTGGGAGGCAGAACAGCCTTTTAGCTACATGGTTGTGTTCTAAGGGCTCGGTTCTGTTCAGGCACTCTAACTTTTGCCTCCAATCTGAAAACATTTTTAAGTTACATTTATGGACAGATTAGCACAGGGGTAGACTGGTTTTATTAAGTGATGAACAATAGAGAAAAAGTAAACTCAAAAATATAAATTTCTTCTCTTTTTTTGGCTACTATTTGGAGTGAACAGAACGGGTAATGTAAGGCAGGCAGAGTACTGCTTTTCAGGAAAATGAAAACATGGAATCTAGGAATATGAACTTATGTTCATGTTGTTCCAGTTATACCAAAACCTTGCCTTGGGAAACATTTTCAGATTTTTATGGTAAATCATAGATTTATAAAAATTAGACAAAAAACTTAAACTGACACAAAAAGACATGAACATTACGTGTCTGGAAGAATGTGTTCCCAATGTGTGTCGTCCCTGCAGGTTCAGCGGTGGTGGACTGGCTGGTGTTCATGCAGCTCAGTTTGACCCGCGGGGAGGCCATGACCTTGGCCTCCGCTTTGCTCGAAGAGGGCTTCCTTCGGACCGTCGGCCAGAGGAGCGTGGAGGCCCTTCGCACCGCCGGCCTCAGTGAGCAGTTCATGGACGACTCCACTGCCCTCTACAGCTTTGTACGTTGCCTGGATTTTTAGCGTCTCCTTTCTTGCACCAATTTTTATGTTAAATCAGCTCGAATCAGGGAGTCCATTTAAAATGTTGGCTTCATTTGCACGACTCTTGTGCTTTTTCCCAGCCGGACAGCTTCAAGAAAAGAGGGAGCGTGAAGTCAGAGAAGTCGCTGTCTGCAGTGGAGCTCAGTGGCAAAGTCATAAAAAGAGGATATCTGCTGAAACAGGTGAAGATTCTTGAGACTTCGGTAAATTTTGGAATGTGAACACAGTTTTTCACCGAGTCACTCAAACCTCCAAGTGGAGTTGGAACACTGAAGAGAATTATTGCTCTGAAATTGGAATTTACATGAGAAAGGCGGAGCTTAGCCAAGGAATCAAAAGCCAATATGGCTGCCTTTATGCGAACACAATTTATTGCTGCATTTTCGACATTTTGAACTGTTTCACAAACACAATGTCATACAGTCTACATTAGCTAAAATGTTGCCAAACTGGTTTGAAAGAACAAAATGAAGGTTTGTATGTTGTTATTGTTTTGGCTAAAAGTAGACAGCATGTTGACTGAGCGTATACAAAAACATTCTATTCTTTTGAATATTATCAATAGTTTATTTATTTCAGTAAGTCAATTAACTGAGCGAAACACGTTATGTACAATAATTACACACAGGCTGATACTTTCAAGGCTTTATTTCTAGTGATTAATGTTTTCCTGCTTACAGCTACTGAAAACACGACATTTAAGAATAAAATATTACATCGGACCAATAAGAAAAATATAAATTCATAAATGTGGACTTAACCAAGAGTATGTTTAACACCTGCTCAAAGGTTGTTTTCAAAATGGACTTTTAATCTGACAGACGATCTTCATGCGAATGCATTTGCTAATTTATTCATCGTGGCTGAAAATGATGAAATCCTGCTGTCTTTTTATACAGTTGGGTTTAATCTCCTTCCAACATCCAAGTTCTGACCCGACATTTTTGGCTGGTTGGAACACATTCCCTATAAATGTGATTAATTTGCCTCATATTTACTGTGTAAATACCACTGAAGCTAAGCCAAGAGTTTATAATATTAGCAGAATTAAAACATTAATTCTTAGAGGTAAAACAGTGACAGTAGCTGTTAAACGTCACAACTTGCTTGCTTGTAACCAACCACCCCCCTATATTACAAGACATTCAGTCCATCTTGAAGGTGTAACAGAATGCCCTTTGACCCTGGGAAGTCTTCAGCAGGTCATGTTTGAACTTCTGCCTAATCTTTAACTGCAGGGCCACAGAAGGAAAAACTGGAAGGTGCGACTGTTTGTGCTGCGTTCGGAGCCTGACTTCCTCCATTATTATGACCCCACCAAGGTGAGCGCTGCAAAACACGAACTATAGGAATGCATTAAACCAGACAGAGTAAATTCCTGCTCTGTTTGTTTTTGCTGCCACTTTTACAAGCTGGGAGTCTGACGGTGGTGTTACTCATATCAAACTCATCATTATCATCCTCGTCGTCATCATCCATGACTCCTCATGTCTGACTTAATCTCTTCCGTTCTTGTGTGACTTGTCAGGATGACATCAGCCCTGTCGGCGGCTTCTCCCTGCGAGGGTGTTTGATATCCTCTCTTAATGATAATGGAGTTCCTTCAGGTGGGTTAACTAAGATTTCAGTGACTAAGAAGAAGAAAAAAACGTTAGACGTTTTACCTACATTTTTGTCCAAATAATTTGATTTTCACCCGGTGTTAGCACAGCATTTATGGATGCTTTGGGCACCCGATTGGCTAGCTATGAACGGCCCTGAGTGTCGCTACTCTCAAGCGACTGCTTGAGCTCCCATTGGTCAGTCAAGATAGGAAGTGAAATTCCCCAACAACAAAACAACCCAATTTGTGTTATTTTTGCTAGCTGAGTTCTGAGTCCAATATTAGATAGATTTCATTCAAATTCCAAAATACTTCATTGATCCCAAAAGGGAAATTAAATGTTGCTGTAACTCATTTGAATACAAGACTCTTCAAATCACAATGACCAACTCATTTTTGCCAAAAGATAATTTAGATTAAAAAAAAAACAAGACACTTTTTCCAAAATATAAATTAGACCTTTATTTTAGGACGGTAGCAGTGATATGCATAGTGAGAGGTTGCCTTTTGTAAAGCACTTTGACTTTTCATGTCTGTGAAAGGTGCTACATTAATAAAGTTTACTTACTTACTTGCTTAACTTGGAAACTTCCAGAACCGTCTTGATGTGGCAAAAGTGCCAACTGTCTCACTATGTAGCTTATCTTTGAAGTCTTATTTTTATTTGTGTGGACAAAAACTGAATTTGAAAACTAAGATATACAAACCTTCGCCTCTCTACATTAACTTAATGTCCCGTTTGTTTGTTCGTTCGTCAAATGTCAAACAAAGCTAGCAGTAGCATACGCTAACTCCTCAACGGGAGGAAGCTAATGTTTCCGGACTTTGTCTTTGGTCTTGGAGCGATACTTCGAGACGTGTGTGCTTGCTATTTGGTTTCAATGTGTTTTATTTCAGATCTGATCTAATTTGTAAGTACACTGATGCTCCATTGACATATTTACCTTCTCCCGTTACACAGGTGTGAAGGGAAACATTCAAGGCAACTTGTTCAAAATCATCACAAAGTCGGACATTCACTACTTCATCCAGGCTCCGACTCACCAGGAGAAGATGGACTGGATAGATGCGATCAGAGAGCACACGTAGAACTGCTGTTCTTAATGTGTGCTCAACATTAAGAGCACACATTTAACTGGACACAGTTAAATATACTGTGTCCAGAATATTTAACATATCTGCAGGGATTAACATTTTTGGTAGACGTTTCAGAAGCCCTTCAGTGGTAGCAATTCTTTGATACGTTTTTCTAATTGTGTTTAAGTTTAACCGTTTCTAATTCAGTTTCAATGTTAGCATTTGGACAATGCTTCTTATATATATTTTTTAGCAACTGAACAAGTTTGTAAATTTAATTTTCTGCTATTTTATTTTTTTGTCATTTCAAAAATAAATGAATAAATAATGATATTTATTCAATTAGCAGTGTGGTCTGTCGTCTTTAATCACTGCTGACAACTTGATCTAAAGCGAATTTTAGTTGGTAATAATAAATAAACCAGAAATAAATAGCTACTGTTTTTCCGCACTATAAGGCGCACCGGATTATAAGGCGCACCTTCAATGAATGACCTATTTTAAAACTTTTTTCATATATGAGGCATTATAAGGCTCATAGAATAGACGCTACAGTAGACACTGGAGTTACGTTATGCATCCACTAGATGGAGCTGCACTAAACGGAATGTCAACAAAACAGTCGACTCTGGTCTGCAAGGAGAGACTTCCACGACTGGGCAGGGCGTGGCCGGACGATGGTCACCCTTCTCCGTTTACGCACAGCATATTCGTGGAGAACATAGTGCTAAATGACCTGCAGACTTGATTCTAGGCGGTCGGTAGGTAGGTCAGTCAAACTTTATTAATAGATTACAAACCAGCGTTCTGACAATTATCCCAGCATGCACCGCACACTTCTTCTTCTATGGGCGAAAATGAAGTTGGCGGCTGCTTACCGTAGTTGAGGTGCACCTTAAATAAGGCGCAATGGATTATAAGGCGCATTGACGGCTTTTGAGGAATTTGAAGCTTTTTAGATGCGCCTTATAGTGCGGAAAATACGGTAATTCAAAGATTTTTTTTTTTTTACAAAATTTAGATTTGGAGAGTCTACTTCAAAACATAAAGAAAAAGCATCTGTACATGCTAAAAAAAGCTGATAAAAAAGAAATCTGTCATCTGAATATCTTGCATAAGACCCCATAAGGGCAAGTCCTCACGTGGATCGATGTTTTTAATATTTTTACTTATAATTTTAATAATGTTTTTATCTTTTTATTTTTTTCCAAATCTCTTTCTCGTTCTCACTGTTTATTCTGTTTTTACTTTTATTTTAATTATGTAAAGCACTTTGAGATGCCTTGCTGCTGAAATGTGCTATACAAATAAAATTTGATTGATTGCATAATCACATTAAGGTTTTAAGAAGAATTAATATCTCTCTAACTCCTTTAACAACCTTTAACGTTTCTCCTTGTATTTCATTGAACAAAACTCTTATAGACCACTGGAGTTATCCTTTTTTTAATCTGTTAGCTTAAATACAGAATTAAACTAAAATTTAAACATTTTCTCGGCCACTTGAACTAGGAGACAAGATTTTATATTGGTTTTGTTGGGTTTTGTCTTGTATGGTCATTAAATAGACAATCAATTCCTTTGTATTTTATGTAGCACTCCCAATCGATTAAAAGATTTAATCAGATCAATCACACTCCAGCGCTGCGATTAATCACGATTAATCACTATGATTCACTTTGGAGACTGAAATGTAAACATGCACATTTTCAAAGAAATATCTAAGAAAGTGATTTTTTGCTTCAAACCAAAATTACCTGAAGATTCATACTGGTATAATGAACATTTAAGAAATGTTAAATATAATCTGGCTGTTCTTTGGTGAAAGGATAATTCATTGTTGTAATAAATATACACTACCTTGGTCTTATCCAGACTTCAAGAGTGTTTTGTCTTAAAGCAAAACTTGACAGCGAGCACAGAACTTTGACTATCCTCGCTAATCATTTTGCTCATATTTGCAACTTTGCATTGTTGATCGCAGTACAAGTCTGTAGCGTGCCGCTTTGAACCGAATAACCTGCCGTGAACAAGAGGCTTTCGGGTCAAAATAGGTAAAGCCATTAATCTTTCTTACGTCATTCTAGCATGCTGAAACTTTTTAGACTAATCGTATGAATTAACGCCTTAACCTTGACTACTCTGTTTCCTGCTGAACGCCTTTTAAAAAGTCTTGTAGATGAACTTGGGGAAATTCCTTGAGTCTGACTCTTCATGAGGTTGTTTTTCCCCGGAAAAAGAAAATATTTTTCCTTCAGCAAAAATGTACAAGCAGGGACAAGAAAAAGAATCAGCAAGTATGTGTTGCTATCGCTTAACTTATTTCCTCAGGCACTTCCAGATGTCACAGACAGACACTCCCACTCGGCAAGCTGAGTCCAGCTTTTGTCTGAGTGACTCAAATGCAGCAGCTCTCGTCTGGCTTGGACTAGATCAAAAGTGGCGCAAACACTGAGTCATATCTTGGATTTGATGTCAAATCCAAACTACATACCCACATACAAAGTGCAGCAGAACAAAGAAATACCAAACAGATTTGATTTTATTACGGTGACTAAGTATGAAAATATGAAACATTCCAGTGAAAGGTGCCAAAACAAAAAATGTTAGCCGAACAATTTGTGAACGCTTTTTCAATGTCGAAGGTGATTTACGTGTGAGTCTCAGTATATGGTTGTGCTCAGGATAGCAGCAGTCCAACATCACTAACTACATCAGTCAAGGTGAATGATGGAAATATTCCTCTAGATGAAAAAAAATGTAAGAAAAACACAAACATTGACAACATTCATGTTGCTAATTCTGTGTCACTAAATGGAGCTCGATCCAGCATTCTGTTAAAAGACAACTTTTTGCTCTTATTTAAGGACTGAGTGGCTACAGTCCATTCAGCTCTGAAAATCAGAATGAAATGGGTCATTTAAGAGATTATTCATAACAGTGCACTTTGATGAAAAAGTTGGAAATGGGAAAGCGTTTTACAATGAGGCAATTAAAGAAAACAAGCTAGTTAGCGAGCAGCATCTTGAATAACAGATAATCAAGAATAACATTGTGGATTGATATTAAACATGTTATTTGTGAGACAAAATAAAACTTTTCCCACTCATTGAACTAGTTCTCAGAAGATGTGGTTCAACTGCTCATTTCTACACTAGATTCTCATTTCCCTCTCTGCTCTGTCTGGGATTTCTCCCATTGAGCTTGATTTCTCCAATTGAATTTCTACAATTGCAGTTTGCCTGTGTAGGGTTGTAGTTCTTCAATGGCAGCAGATGGAGTAAACAAAGCCGTTCAGTCCGTGTTGGTCACGTTTCACGATTTTGAACCATCAAGATTTTCTACTTTTCTAATTTTTTAGAGATTTGTAGATTGATAACAAATTTGACACATTTTGGTTTTGGAATCGAAAGCGCAGCATTCCCAGTACACATATATGGAAGAGATAGTCTCATTAGAATAAGACTATTTTAAGATGGTGAATTTATAACAATGACATTTTATTCTGAGCAATTATGTGTATACATTTTGTTTTCTAATCTAAAATTTGCCAGCTAATCGCACAGGAAAAAATTCAGTGGTATAAATTCATTGCTTAGAAAGAAGTCTGATTCTAGAAAAACTATAGTTAATCCAAAGGTGTATGGATTTGAAAGCAATTTTAAGCTTTGCAAACATTTCAAAACATGTCGCCATTTTGAATGCAACTGTTTGGGACAAAATTAATCCAATATAAACTGAGATAAATACAAATACAGTGCTGAGTCTTTCAGGGCATGCACTAACATAGGCTACTTATACTGTTTTACACCATCAATCCTGTTGTTATGTCACTGGGCACAAAATGGCAATCTTCACTATGTTTTCAACTTAAAAAAACAGAACGATCTCTAGGAAATGAAAAGCTTTCAAAGGTTAATTCCAGAAAAGTCTAAGACAGGTTTCTGAAACCTCCTTTTCTGAAGGGGTAAAAACTAGTGCAGAGTTCTTAACTTGCTTTTTCTGTGGCTTCAAAGGCGTGAACAAAGAGTCGACCTTAGATCGCGTTCGCAACAATTCACAACAACTCAAAAGCACCTTCCTCATTCGATTTAAGACGTAAGACGACTGCGGCGACGTTCAGTCGGCATCTTCAAGTCTCCAGTCAGGTAATCTTAGTGAAGGCACTTTGTCTCAACATAGGATTACGAGGCTGGTGCAACTTTGTCTGCAAACTAAAACGGCGAAGCATCTCGATGACGGTGACTGGAAAAAAGAAGTTCTAATCTAATGGCGGTGTCTGTACCGTCCCCTCCTCCCCCGGCGGCGTGGGGGAACCCTCAGTTCAGCTTCCTGTGGGCGAGAGGCCGACACTAGGCAACCTTGGTGAGTTGTAGGTCCCCGAAGACTCTTAAGGCGGTGAGGGAGGCGAGCTTGGAGATCCGATGGGTGAAGCCACACAGAGGCTGGCCGTCCACCAAGATGCGAAACTGCTGGTGTTCACAGACGATCTCCATCTGGCAATTAATGGACAACCTGTTATTCCAGTGAAGGAGCTGGATCTGGCTCTAGTCAAAGTTTCTTTAGCAGAAAATGCTTAATTTGCTGCGTTAAGTGAAAGTTTTTAACCTGCACACCATCAATCCAAACATAAAAACATGGCAGACCAGATTTGGCCCTTGAGCCTTGAATTTGAAACATGTAATCTAAACACACACCAAAAAAAATGCTTTTAATTCGGGCAGGTGGCAAAATGTTTTAATAACGATTTAATACTGTATTACTAAACTGAAATTTGAATCAAATTTTCTTGAACAAATATATTATTATTATTATTTTACCTATTTAAAGGTTAAGAATATCAAGATAAAGGCTTGAATCATCTTTTGCCAAAAACTATTTCTGTAAAAAAAAAAAAACTTTTTTGCAAAAATCATGTTTTATAAAACTACAGTGTGAATTTATAGTCATATCTTCTAATGTAGTCTCACAGTGTACAGCAATAAGCCAGTCAATCAATCAATAGTATCACATTGATTTAATATTTAAATAGACTATATTTATGAAGCGGAAGAGAAAGGGCGTGTACTTTTTCAAATGTTTTCCAAAACAAAACAAAACAAAAAAAATAGAAAAATCTGAAAAATGTGGCATACATTTATATCACGCTCTGCCAAGTCAATATTTTTGCAGAAAGGTAGTTGAAATTTCTTCCACTTGTTGTTGGTGGAATTACTTAAGCTCAGCTTGTTTTGACACGTTTGTGTGCAGGCGTTTCTCAGTCTGACCACAGATTTTCTAGTATTTAGCGGTCTTCGCCTAAAAGGGGCTGAATGCAAATATTTATTTGTAACTACTGTATTTTTGTCTGTCACAGAAAAGACCCCAATAAAGTTTGTGATTTTATGGCTCGATGTGGAGAAACTACAGGAGCCTCTACAAGGCTCTGTAAATATAGCAAAGGGGAAACGATGACTGCGACTTGTTGGCACAGCATCTTATGCTGCAGGTTTAAACGCTGAATGTGCAAAATCAAGGCTGTGGATTTGATCATTCTCTAAAAAAAAAAAGAGAAATGATAAAATCTCTACAACAGAAAACACCTGAGTACAGAGCTAAAAGAAATACCTTAAAGGCTTCTCCAGGGGCAAAGGGAAAGAAGGAGAGTGTGTTTTCACATGGACCCCACTTCCCAGCCAAGCGGGCGTTTCGTTGTACAGCCTTATCTGTGAAGATGACCTTCAGCTGCAGACCCACATCCGCCTCTAAGTCTTCCTCCTGAGGCTTGCAGGACACGGTCACCTCGATGCTGAGTCAGCCACACCACACACACACACACACACACACACACAACACACACACACACACACACACACACACAACACACACACACACATCAGCGGCACATGAATGTGGTGCTGGCCTCACAGCTCAATAGTTAAAAACGAGACTATACATTCCATGTTCATCTTTCTTTATTTTTCTAGGAGTTACCAACGCAGCAGTGACACCTGCTGGTCAATTTTTAGAACTGTAACAATACAGCATTTCATGAATTGTCAGAAATAATCTTGATGAGTGCCTCTGATTTTAGCCAATGTTAAGCGAGAGAAATATTCACTTGAGAAAGATCTGACGGTGGTAGCTAAATATTTATATTTATGTGAATTTATATCACAATAATAAGTAATTTTCTGTTTTTATAGAGAACATCTCAAAGGGTATGAAGTCACTTGTTTGGTCTGCAGCATTTACAGGTTATATTAAAACAGATTTTGAATATTGCATTAAGATTTTATCACTTTTGCTAAAAAAAATTCAAATTAAAATATCTATGTATTTATCACGTAAACCTCAGAGAATATGAATTTGATAAAAATAAGAGGATGCAATGCACCGTTACTGCTTTCTTTATTATTATTATTATTATTATTATTATTATTATTATTATTATTATTATTATTATCATCATTATTTTATTTAGTAGTAGTAGTAGTAGTATTTTTCTTTTAAACAATCCAAACCAATGTTAGCAACCAAAGAAACGAAAGAAAGATAAAGAAAAGAAAAAAAGAAGAAATGTCCACAGTGATTAAGAGTTCATGGGATTTGCGTTTCTCCCACCCACTCACAGACTAACCCTAATCAGGCATCACGCAGACATTTTCCAAAACTGGGACTAGCTGGATGGTTGGCATGCAGTCATGCACTAAAAATGTTGCTTTTCCTGTAAACAAGGGTACAATTACGAGTTCAGTCGGTGAACTGCTGACAGTTTAATAAAATGAGACTTTTATTATGCAGTTTTAAGACGACAGCTGTGCGCACTAACCTCTTGGGCTTTTTATCAATAATTCCCATGACAACCAGTTTCATTGAAGGCCGCATCCCACCTTTAATCTGACCGATGTACAGCCCCTGCAACACAAAGGAGACACGTATTGATGAGGCTGACGCGGGATGAGGCCCGCACCATCACGCAGAGACCTGAGCTGAAGCAAATGTAAAAGGCCTAAATGCAGACAAAGTGCAGAGCAGCTGATGGGCGATCAGTTGCACCGGCGGGAACAATAGCTTCTTTGATCCAGATTGGAAACAATCAGTAACTCAGTCGCAGTCACTGCTCCAACCAGAGAGATATTTTTGGATAATAATAACGCGGCAAAATATGCCTTTCAATACAAGCACAATGAATGTTACATACATGGTCTTTCTTGTCCTGGTCATCCATTCCACTCGGGGCGTGATGCAGTGTGGAAAGCTGGGGCGGCGGTGATACCAACTGAGGACCGATTGACTCTGTCTCCCAGCTGGCAAATCCCGCCTGTTGCCATAGAGACCGGCTCCTATTTGGGAGGTGATGCTGGAAGACAGGCACAAGATTGGCGAGATACGTCACAGGGTGTCCTCCATATTGTGAGGGGCGAGTTCACCTTAGAGGGCAAAGCAAAATACCACTATGGGTTCTGCAAACATCACACAGTAAAGTTTAAATTAAACTAATTTCCATGAATTACTTCATGGGCAGTATGTTATTTGTAATACTATAAATCAAAGTTACTCACATAAAACATTTGTAAGACAGACACAAGAATGGTTAAAATTCCCATAAACTTACATTATAATGTAAGCAATAATATAATTAATGAATAAATTAATTTATTATTAATTTGTTAACATTATTGCAAATTAGACTTAATGATAATTTATAATGTAATAATAATGATAATAATAATAATTATAAATATGCATTATTATCATTTATATTATTACGTTTGGTTTATATAAGTATAACTCAAACATAAATATTTAAAATAAAGTATTCATTTCTGAATACTGTATTTTCCGGATACACCTGAAGGCAACATTAACGCCCTCCTCCTCCCCACCTTTGCCCAACCAGCGGCGGAGAATCAGCTGATGTGTGTCACATGACCTCCGTTATGCAGCTAGCATAACATGTTGAGAAAAGCTTTGCTTCGTAGGTTAAACTAGCTGGGGTTCCGTCAGGGAAATGAGTAAGTTATTGCATTTTTGTTTTGTTGGAAAATGTCTAAATATGTTATAAGTTATATGTGAACACCGAGCTTCCCCGACTCACTTCTACAGAAGTAAGGTTTAAGTTCAACTTAAGACATGAGGAGCTAATGTTAGGCAGATTTGAGGGTTAGCTGTCAAATTAAATGGAAGCCGAATGGCAAATACGAGACAGGTCAGCCTTTGAAAGTGTAGCCGAGAAACCAAAGTTTGGTTATTTAACTAGTCGAGTTTCATTTGGGGTCTTTTTTAATGGTCGTGTTGTGGTTTGTTTGCACTGATAAAATCTCACCTCTGTTTGGGTGCAGATTTTGGTGATCATAAGGGGGATTTTTGTGTGCGTCACGTTTAAACACGTTTCTAAAAGTACAAACTTAAAATAGTGTTGCTGAAATAACGTTTTCCCAACTTCTGTACAAATTGAACACAACTGCAAACCAGTTAAATCAAACACTGAATCACACTAAAATTGTATTTTGTCACTAGTCTCACTTTCGCTCTAAATATGAATTAAGTCTACATTTTCCTTGAGAGAGAGGACACGACAGAACTTTAAAAATAGTCTTACTGTGAATCTAAAATAGATCTACTTAAACTTTTTCACATTTTGTCACGATATAACAAACTCCAGAGCATCTTGATGAGCTGTTTCGTCTCACAAATTAGGTGAGTCATAGGACAAGAGAATAGAGATTTATGGGCGATGTGCAAAATGTTACCTGTGCATCAAAGCATATTAATAACTCAGAATAGTCAAGCCATAAATGCAGTTGAAAATCTGGATGTTAACAGACACTCTCCATGGAAAATACACATGCAGACATTTTCAGATGTTTCATTGTAAAGAAAAAAAAATTCTGCTGAAATCAATAAATCTGTACATTTCCATTTTACAATTGCTCACTACTCGGTGTTGGTCTGTTACATAAAAATTGTGGTTTCATAAAGTTTAAAAAAAGTGAACAATTTTATTGAGACTTAATTTTTTTTTCAAGGCACTTTATACCTTCAGCAAAACCCTCACAAGTTATACATGTTTTATGAGAAAAACCTTTAGCGTCATAGACTTATTTGTGCGTTTCACCACGTATAATGTGAGATAACAGTTGTTTTTTGTTTTTAAATTGCCTAAACTCTGATTTGTTTCTGCGTCAGGTGATGAAAGGTCAAAGGTGCTGCTCTGTGTGACCCCCCGGCTGTGATGCCCGAGTCGAGGCCCGTCACGGCAGAGGCCGCCGTGTATCCCTTCGGCCGTGAAGCCGAGGTCTCGCTTCGCGACCTCTTTGAGCACTTCAAGAGCTGCCTGCATCATGGAGAGTGGCAGCTGGCGAGCGCCTGCGTTCCCCAGCTGGTCAGCTCTGAGGGGGAACTCTCCGAAAAAGTGCAAAAGATAATCAGAGCTATCATCTGCCACCCTTACGGCTTAAAGTGAGTCGCCTGGAGGATTAAAACAAGGTTCAGTCCAGATATTTACAAATGCCGCATAAAAAAAACAGGTTTTTTTTCATTAATTCAGATTAAACTTTGTGTTTTAGGTCAGTTGGGATCCCCAGAATTGCTAGTTTTTTTTAAACACCAGAATAGAGTGAGATTTTTACATTTTTTAAATTATTATCATTTTTTAGTTCTATAACATTGTTGTTACTTCAGTGGTAGACCAGCAAAATTGACCAATCAGAAGTTAGCTCAAGGAAAGCCAGGGACAAGTCTGTCATAATAACAGATTTTACTGGGACGATAAATTGTCCCTGTAGTTATTGCAATAAACAATAATATTGTTCGTTTAAGACTGTTTTCAAGTAATACATTTACAATGGCATAATTATGCCAATTCGCTCTCTCAAGGATCAGTACACTATTCATTTTCTAAAGAACACTTAACTCTTCAAGTTAAAGACACTTGAAAAAAACAAACAAATAAAAAAAATAACAATCATAATAAATAAAATGGAAACAAATAACACACAGATCTGCAACCATGAATAAAATGGATGATGAAGTCTCGGTAAACAAAATTGCCCTTCAAAAATATTAATCATCATGCTTACTGTGACAGGCTTAGTCAGGAAGTTAAAGTTTGGATCTTCTAAACAGACAATGACTGCTGAGCACAAAATTAGCTACAATTTGTTTTTAAGGACAACAAAGTCCATCAGTGAACAAACATCTCAGCTTTCTTGAAAGTCTGTGGCTAAAACGGTGTGTGTGTGTGGAACGCATTCATTTAAAAAATTAAATGTATCTTCATCCTAACTGGACCAACAAGGAAAAGTTTTGTCTAATTTAATGCCCGACTTTAAAAAACAGTTTTCTTCTTATGCAGTGCTTGATAATATCTGGTTTCAGCAGTATGTGCATATACATCTCGTTTGTTTTTGCTGAACTCTGTACATTTTGTAGATGGGGTTCTACTGGCAGTCCGCACAAACTGGCCTGGTTCTGGCTGCAGGTCTTGGAGAAATGGACTCAAGACCAGGTAAACCTGCGAAACATTTAACGTCTGCATTTCTTCCTAATCACAATCCCGGACCGGTTCTTGTCCTTTTTGTTGACACCATTACTTTGAAATCAGCCTTGCAACGTGAAAACCGCGTCTCAGCTTTGCGGCTTCCTCTCCAGGTTCCTCCTCACGTCAAACGCGAGCTGGAGTTCCTGCTCCTCCTGGAGGAGCTGGGGTCAGAGGGCATACCGGAGGCTGATCTCAAGGTTTTTCTTCTTACATCCTGGCTGTAAATGTGAAAAGTGAAAAAAGGAGACGTGGACCTAACAATAAAAATGAACACTCACCTGTGGTTTGGTTTTTGGCAGGAATTGCATCAGGCTTTCTTGGCATCCCAGTCGGGGGAACAGGTGTCTCTTGCTGCTGTTGAGTCTTGCCTTCAGACTCTGCTGGAGAAGAAGAAACCGAGACTTGCCCTGACTTTGGCCCATTTCATACAGGTGAAGTCAAAGTTTGGGGTTTGTATTTGCAGTCAGTCAGTAGATGACTTGACTGCATAACATTTGTAACGCAGGATTTTACATTAACGGTGAGGAGATGTAGTTTAAACCACGGGATAAATCCAATATTTTGCTTTTGATAAGAGGAGTTCAGCTTTAAGTACAGAAGTAGAACCTGGGGAATTTGAAGCTGATGTTGTAAACATTTGTATTAAGCCCCCTTTTCAACCTGATACCTCTAAATGTAAAACACTGACATTGTCAGGTAATTACTACGTAAAGTTCATCAGTGCGTGCATTGACGTTGAACAAAAAAGTGGACTCTGGTGCTCCTAAAAAACTGGGTCTCAATTCGGTTGAAGTGAACTCTGTTGCGATTCGAATGCATCTATGGATGCAGACTACAGCGCAAGGCATTCGGGTAAATACAAGAAAAACAAACGTTCGTATCTAGTGCTAGTGGGAGAAATGACTTGTGGTCTTTTACCAACGGCAAAAGAAGAATCCTACATCCACTAAAACCTCTATTTTGGTTTACATTTTGAGAGGAAGAAAGTTGCTCTTCTGAGGTTTTTGTGTCGTTTTCTTCTGTGGTTCTTGGTGCAGCGCCCCCACAGGCGAGGAAGTGAACAGGTTTTTCAACTAGTTTGGGTTGTTTTACGCAGTCCGCAGCAGCTCAGCTGAACGTGGAACAAATGCTGCAATTTTGGTCCCAAATAGAATCGAGTCTAACAGACTGTCAGGAGTGAAACACCCTAAGTGAACAACCACAGATGATAGATAGATCATGACCAGAGAGCTTCTTCTCACAGTTGAAAGAGTTTGACTCAAAGGGCTTAACGCCGCACAATGTTACCGTGGGTTAACAGAGCCATAAGAGATCCAAAGGTCAGTTTTCTTTAATGCTTGGCCTTAATGAAACAGTGGCAGGAAGAAAGCAATTGTTGAAGGAAAACCTCAAGAAGTTTGTCACAAGGAGGGGGAATAATAACCTGTGAAAGCAGGAAGTTGGGTTAATTGAGACCAAAGTTGAAGTCTCTTGGTCTGGATTCAAAATACCATGTGTTATTAAAAAGAAATCCAACATTCCACGTCACACCTAAATGCATCATTAACATTTTGCAAAGTGGTTCTTCCGTGATCTTGTAACCCAGATACAGAAGAGTACTGAAAGAGGCTGCAAAAGATTTAAGATTGTGGCGGGAAGTTTGCATCTGATTAGGACAAGACTAGACTTCCTGCTATAGCTACAGTGAGATGCTTTAGATTGAAGCACATTTCATTTATTTAATTAGGACGGTGCACATTAGTCAGCATTACAGTAATTTATGTTGGTGTAAAAATGCAGGCTTTAGAACAATAGCTAAGTTTAAACAAAAGAAACAACCTCAGTGTGAAAATAACAGGATAGAACACATAGTTCTATTAAAACGCAAAAAATAAGAAATAATTAACAGACAGAAACAATCTAAAAACAGGATACAAAATCCAGTGTTATGGAATCAGTGGAAGTCATTATGAATGGGTACATAGCTGCTTTGTTTTCAGCCTTATTCTTTTGTAGCAGTGGTCCAGTCAAAGTCAGAAAAGTTGAGACATATCCTCAGGAAACCTGTAGCAGCGGCTGCAACAAAAACTGTTTTTGCAAAACATGGACTCTGGGTTTCCATTGATCCTTTTCTGATTTTTTTTTTCTTCTTTTATTTATATATGCAAAAAATATTGCCAGCAGCCTGTTCTTGCACTTTATTGTTATTCTCTAGGTATGTTCTTTTTTATCACTTAAAATCACAATGAATTACACTGAAACGTGTGGGTTTAGCGTCAAAATTTTAAAGGGGGTGAGTTCCTTATCAAGACGCATCAGTGATCAAAAAGGTGTTGCTGCTCGTAAACAATCCCAAACCACCGTTCTTCCACCACCAACAGTGTCCAACAGTGCAACATAAATATCTAATTAATAATTTTCCTCCCCGTGTCCTGCAGGATCAGGCGAGCAGCGAAGGCCGGGCCCTGCAGCACAAATTCATCCAGCACCTGATGAAGAAGCTGGGAAGCCCCGAGCGGAGCCCGGAGAGGGCGGAGCAGTGGGTGGAGGAGATCTACTCCGTCCTGGCTCTCATGCCGTGGAGCTCGGACCGAGGCGCGCCGCAGCTGGAGGCGCTGTGCGGCGCGCTGTGGTCGGCCCGAGGCGGCCCCCTGCGAGAGGAGAGGATCCTCAGCTGCCTGCTGCGGCCTCGCTGCGACGCGCTCGTCTCGGTGTACTGCTCCACCGCCCAGCGGCTGCAGAGAGACCACCTGCTGAGAAACGCCCCTCAAACGCAAGGTGGGGGTGGGAGGCATGAAGCGAGAAGCACCGGCAGCGTTTGCGCTGAGCGAATTGGAATTACGTAAATAAACTGTCTTAATTGAAACGGGGTCATTTCAAAAGGTTGTTCGATACGTTTTTTCCGCTCGGATGAGGTGGATTTTTTCGGCCATCTTGAAATTAGTGTACTTCTCAAAACTGCGACGGATACTTTTATTTCGCATGACACGATCAAGGCTGCGGATTTGATCGTTTCTGTAAAATCAACAACCGGATGTTACTACTGGTGGAAACGAAAAAGCAGACGACAGGAAGCGGCTGAAGGAGGTTGATTTCTTTTTTAATGACTGATCACATGAACAAACGTATTCACGTGTGATTTTAACTGCATTTGTTATTTAATCAGAGAGCCACAAAATTGGGGGTGGGGTTTTGACATTAGCGGAATATTGACAAAATTTGTAATGGAAACTCAGTTTCTGACAGATAAACGAATAATTATTTAACCGGACCAATATCCAGAATAGATAAAAGTATAAAAAGTCTACGTCGAGAAATGAATGAATTATCCACTCAATTCCTCTAATCAGCCTTATATAGGAAAAAAAATGCTTTTACTTAAACTTTTTTTTATGTTTTGAAAAAAACAGTATTGACTTGATTAAATGAAGACTTCCTCTGCTCTCATCATGAGCTCAGATAATTATTATGACCAAGTTTCACTCAAGTCCCATGATTCTTGGTCAAGCGGCTCCCATTCTTGCTTTATTTATAAACATTATTTAAAATTAAATTTCCCTCTTAGGTTTAGATGGTTGGAAAACCCCAAATTGGCTGTAAAAAAACCCACATAATGTTTCTATTTTTCCAATCCTCTAATTGTGTCCATGCTTTCTGCTCTGCAGGCAGGGAGCAGTCTGACATCTCATTCGTTCTGGATCTGGACTTTGAGAAAGGCTTGAACAGTAGAAACGGGCTTGAAGATGTGGTTTCCTTAACGATGGCTTTTGTATTGTTTTATTTGACCAGATAAAGCCACATGACTGTATAAGTCAGTTCCTTTTCTGACGTGTTTGTGTGGGAGATTAATGCTTGATCATTTAAAAAGTTATGACCACAGTTATTTAGGCCATTACAGTAATCACGTTTAACAGAAAAAAAACTCAAGTCGATTTGTACATTTATCACATTTTCTCAATTTAAAGAACAAAATAAGACCTCATGCTAAAAATAGGAGAAAGTTGAAGCTTTAAAATATGTTTCCTTTTAGCAGGGCAAGGGAAGAAATGTCGATTTCCCCTTTTCCCCTTTTGAATCACACTTCTGCTTTTGCAGCCTTACAGCTTTGCCACATTTAAACTGGTGTTAGAAAAGCTGGCAGCTGCAGTTGTTTTGTTTCTTCTTTTGTCTTAATTTGTTCAATTATCTGTTCTCTAAAACAGATGAACGTAAACATTTGCCCAAAAGTGTCTCCATTTATAGGGACATAACCAAAAAAAAACATAACTATTTTTTTAACAGTCTTTTGCATTTACCATAATTTATTGCCGCTACAAAGAGAAGGATGAGGAAACTCCATTAGCTGACCTTCAAAGTGTAACTTTGATGAAACTAAAAAAGATAAAAACTTTAGCTTTTATTAAGCTGAAGCGCTGTTATAATCACAGCATATGAAAATACTAAAATTCAAATTTCCTTTTTTTCTTTTGTCCCCCTTTTTAGTGGACCTACCTAAAGCTGAGAAGCTCGCCCTCAGCTTGTGTTGCTGATGAACGTAAACGTTTGCCCAAAAGTGTCTCCATTTATAGGGACATAACCAAAAAAAAAACATAACTATTTTTTTTAACAGTCTTTTGCATTTATCATAATTTATTGCCGCTACAAAGAGAAGGATGAGGAAACTTCATTAGCTGACTTTTGAAGTGTAACTTTGATGAAACTAAAAAAAATAAAAACGTTAGCTTTTATTAAGCTGAAGCGCTGTTATAATCACAGCATATGAAAATACTAAAATTCAAATTTCCTTTTTTTTTTTGTCCCCCTTTTTAGTGGACCTACCTGAAGCTGAGAAGCTCGCCCTCAGCTTATGTTGCCAAAACGATCGTCCTTCTGCTTGGAGGACCATCTTCTTCGAGTGCCTTAGCAGTGGCAAGCATTTCCTCGAGCAGGTTTTGGTAAGGTGACAGTTTGGTAAATCGAGAAAGGGATTCAGTTTTCATTTAAAAAAGACTGATTAAAAAGTGAACGTGATGGAATTCAGCCGTGCCACGTCAGACCGTCTCTGTCCTAAAGGTCACGGGGCTCGATCTGATGAAACACGAGGAATACGACAGGCTGAAAGATTTACTGCAGCTGGAGTTTCGGCCTCTGTCTCGTCTGCTGCTGCTGCTGGGATGGAGTCAGTGCCGCAGCCTCAACGCTGCTCAAACGCTTGTTAACGTCCTTCACAAGGAGCAGGTGGAAACCAAAGCAACACACCTGCTCATGCACCCACTTTACTCTGTTCCAACTTTTAGAAGCGTCACCACTTTCCTTTTAGTTTGAACCGCATGTTTTTAGAATTTCAAGTAGCATTAAATAAATACTACCTGCTGTCACAATAATCTGACATGCTGACTGTTACAGTTGTAATGATGCTAAGCAATAAAGCAATTAATAGCAACTAAAAGTTGCATTAAATGTCAATTGAAAGTGTCAACTTTGCATTATTTGGTAAATGACACTTTTAATGCAAAGTTCATTAACTTTGCATTAAAAGTGTCATTTTTTACTGAATGACATTTCATGATAACAGTCATATCCATTCACAAAGACTCCTTTGTCTTCATAACTGGTACTTTATCATATTTATAACAGTATTATGTCAGTCTTATGCAAACCTCTTTAAATAAAGTGTTACTGAAAATTTTAATAAACTTTAATACTCCTTGATACTCAGCCCATGCCTGCTTTTCAACACAAATGTGAACTCAGTGACCGTCATATTTTTTCCACTTTGTCTTTAATGCTTTGCGAATGCATTGTTTATGTTTTAAATTCATTTTTTCCGCAGAGTTCAGCCAATGACTTGGTTCTTCAGGACTTCTGTAACCTTCTGTCCTCCCAACTGGGAATTCTTGAGTGGTGCAAAAACAACAATCCGTAAGCGCCTTGTTTCAGTTTTCTTTTAAATGTTCTTATACATTTTAAATAAATTTCATAGATTGTGTGTGTGTGTGTGTGTGTGTGCAGAGGGATGTCCATGGAGGCCCTGCATACACAGCTGCAGAATCTGGACAATCACTCAGCTCTTTACATTCTGCACTCTTTGACTCCTTTGCCTGAGTACGAAGAACGCAGGATATTAGATCTCCTACAACAACTGCCAAATTCATCTCAAACAGGTTTACGTTGTACATTTTTCTCCCCGAGCAAATATCGGCGTTGATGACGTCACATATTAACTTGTCGCTTTGGTTCCTGGTCTGATTTCTTGCAGAAAACGCGGTCAGTCAAAGTGCCGGCATGCAGAGGAACATTGTCTTGTTCCAGGGCTTCTGCGCTATGAAGTATGCAATCTATGCTCTGTGTGTCAACTTTCATAAATACTCAAATTGTACCGAGTGCGAATTCACTCAGCGTCACCAGTCTACAGAAGCTGAAACGGATGCAAACAAGACTTCAGCTTTCTCAGAAGGTAGGAGACTGTTTGTGTTTTCACACCTGATGGACTCGGTTGGACTGGGGACCAAAATTGGGAGCATTTGCAACATTCTCAGCTGCTGCGTTTAGCTTTCACGCTGCACCGTGACAAACGGCCCAAACTTTTTGAAAAACCTGTTCTCTGCTTTGCCTGTGGTGGCGCTGCGCCAAGAACTACTGAAGGAAACGACACAAAAACAACAGCAGCTTTTTTTTCTTTGCAAAAATGGAGTGGCATCACATTTTGGCAGTTACACGATTTCACTTTTGTCGTTAAAGACCACGAACAGTTTTTCCTGCTAGATAGATCTGTATGTTTGTTTTGCTAGTATTTACCCAGAGTACCCTGCGACATAGCCCACTTCCTGCTTTTGGAGCGGTTTCGGGTCCACATGCATTTGAACAAAATGAAACCTAAGCAAAGACAAAAGAGAAATCCACAAAAATCTCACAATAGTCCATTTTTGTTTAGGTTTTGCAAGGAAGGACTGAAGGTTACACTCATGTCTTATTCAGGAGTTTTTGTGTCATTTCCTTCAGTGGTTCTTGGTGCAGCGCCCCCCACAGGCGAAGGGGGGAACAGGTTTCTCAAAGAGTTTGGTGAAGTGTGAAAGTGAACCTCACCACACACTGCAACCTAATAAAGGTTGCAACTTTGGTTTCGAATCAAACCGAGTTGCTGGACTGTCATGGGTGGAAACACCCTACAAATAAAGATGCGGATATCCATGACAGTTCCCATTTGTGTTTTTTTTTTTAAATTATTTCTATTTTGAGAACTCGAGCGGTTTCAGTTCAATTAGAACAGTGTCTGATTTTAAGTGAAGATGTCCATTTCTCCTCCCCAGGTTGCCATTATATGTTTCAGCACTATTTATCCGAGTGTCAGCTCTACCTGGAGGCCGTACCCGCCATGTTCCGCCTGGAGCTCCTGGAGAATATCTTCTCGCTTCTCTTTCTGTCCACCTCTGACTTTCTCCAACACACACAAAAAGACTCCAAGCCAAACACAAGACAGGAGACGCCAACGGATCAAAATGCGGAAGCGGGGAAGTCCAGTTCGGGTGAGACCAGAAACCAGAAGCCGCGTTCCCATGGCGGCCACCTGGACCTGGGCCACTTCCTTCATGGCTGCAGGGGGTTTCTGGCAGACACCGCCGCGATGGAGGGGTTTTTAAAGCTGGTGAAAGAAGGGTTGGAGGATATGTGTGTGCTGGGCCAGCAGGAGGGACAGGAAGCGGGAAGAGCGCTGCCTCGCGACGCCGAGGCAGTGGCGAGTCTCGGCTGCTCTGTGACGGCCGAGACGTTCGGAGCCCGTCTGCACAAGTTGTCTAAGCACGCCTCGGAGGCCCAGTGGAGGCTGCAGATCGTCACCAGCAACCAGAGCACTGCAGAAGGTGAGCTTTAGTAAATAACAACATGGTAAAATAAACTCTACAGAGATACTCCCACATAGCTATGGTTTTTCTCAAGATTCGAGTTGATTTCCTGAATGTTTTCCGGAGATAATAAGTAGATTTCCCATTTGGTGGAGATTAACTCATTATCTTGAGAAAAGCATCAGAAAATTAATTCAAGAAAACAACTGCATAATTAACTTATCTCGAGAAAACGGGAAATTAACTAGTTTTCTCCAGAACGCGGGAGATTATCCCGTTATCTCGAGAAAACCATCGGGAAAATTAACTCGTTATCTTGAGAAAACGTTGGGGAATTAACATAACCCTAATCCTTTCTCAAAAAAATAGTGGGGAAAAGTATTTTTGAGTACAACCGCTCTCGACTTTATGTACTATGTATAGGTTTCTTGAGATTAACTTCCTATCTCAAGAATATTTTAATATTGGTAACCTGGGAGTTAACTGTTGAGATGCTTGTAGCTGACTGTGAAAGCATTAATGGATGCTATTCTTGCAGGTTCAGAGAGTCCCATGCAGATGTCAATGTTCAGTCCTACTGTCGCTCCTCTGGGATGCAGTAATAGGTCAAGTTTGAGGAAGAGGAGGAAAACATCGAGACATGCTGCCGAGAGACAAACCTCCGTAGAGAAACACAACGGAGAAGTTAGCACCAGCGCGTCGGGTAAATCTGAGAAGCCAAGTTGGTTGAGTTGAATTTCAGCTGAATGTTGTTTCTACAACATTGGTTGAACAGAGATGGAAAACATTTCTTAACTCTACTCACTGGAACATCTGTGTTTTGTTAGAAATGTCTTATGATTAAGAGTAAGGCTGCTACTAACAATTATTTTAGTAATTGATTAATCTATAATTTTGACGATTAATCGGATAAAGACAAATGAGGATAAAAAAAATCTGAGGACTTGTCATTTCACCGCTTAATTTTATTTTATACGGTATTAAAAATATGTTAAAAACTGCAAATAAACAATTCAATTCCTTTTCCTAAATAAGAAAATAAACATTTTATTGCCTAAAATGCGATAACATTGCATAAATGCTGATTCACCTAGCATCAGTTCAGTACATAGGGCTCATTTTGGGTTAAACATATTTATAAAACAAAGAAAAACATTTCTTTTTCATCTTGAATTCAAAATCTGTATTTTGTTTTACAGTTTGTTTTACAGTACCTAATTATTTCTCTTCTAGCTTTTTATTTTTTCAGCAAAGGGCTTAATTTTGATTCTTTATGCGCCAGTTAACGATTAGTTGATTACTAAATTAATTGACGATTTCTTCAGTAATCAATTAATCCGATTAATTATATGTTTTATAAGGAAAATCCTCCAGTCTTGGCCTTTTAGGAAGCTAATTGTTTGAAACGTTCCGTTCCTTTGTCTCTCTGATGCCAGACGGCGGCGGCGGGCCGGCGGCGGGCTGCCTGGAGCTGGAGCTCTGCCCGTGTGGCGGTCCTCACAGCTGGTTGGTACCCGCCATGTTGTCTCCTCCAGAATCTCTGCTCGTGTCCTGCATCCGCCGGGGAAACTTCATGCAGGCGCATCAGGTCTCTATCAAATCGACATCGCCAGAAAGCGTGTTGCTGTCGCCACAGTAAGATGCACGTTTTTGTAAGTTAAAAGCCTCTCCGACGCGCTCTCCAGGTGACGAGGGTGTTCAACCTGGCGGGGGCGCCCTGTTGCGGAGAGCTGGCCTTCATGCAGCGCTACAAAGAAGTCCTGGTGGAGTTGGGACAGGTGGAGCAGAAGATGGAAAGTCAGTCCATGTCGTCCTCCTCGTCTTCCTCCGAGGGTTTGGGGGCGGCGGCCGTCGTTCCCGGCGCCGGGAGGAGTCGGCTGGGCAGCAGCGGTCGGTCGACGCTGCAGGCCATTGGTAGCGCCGCTGCAGCAGGTCTGTCATCTATTGGATTGTTTTTTTTTTTCCCAGCATGTTTAATACATATCTAGTCTCTGTATTTTAGTGACTTCCTGCCATTTCCTGCTGCAGGAGTTGCATTTTACTCCATCTCAGACATCGCAGACCGTCTCCTCAGCACGCCTGCTCACCCGCTGCCCTCCCTAGAGGAAGGTTACTGGCTGAGCCGCTGCTCCTCGGACGCCTCGGGCCTCTTGCACGTGCTGCTCCAGGAGCTGAGCCCGGCCGCCATGGCGGCGTTCGACCTGGCCTGCTGTCATTGCCAGCTCTGGAAGACCTGTCGACAGCTGCTGGACACGGCGGAGCGCCGGCTCGCCAGCAGCGTCGAAGCTCGCGGTACAACGCCTGAATTTCACAGCGTCGAATGAATGTAGCCATGGCGATTGTTTGAGTGAATTTGGATGTGCTTCTTATTCTTCCTAAGGGGTGAGAATTGACCATAAAGTGCCTCATTCGGAGGGGATCTATGGGTTCCCCATGGTTTTACAGCAGATCAGCAAGATCCTGAATCATTCGGCCACTCACAAGCCTTCAGGCAAAACAGGTGAATGAAATTAGTAAAATGTTAACATGAGTTTTAACTCTTAATGTGGAATAAATAGTTGTTTTTTGAAGATTTAATTTTTGGAAAAGATATCCCCCCCCACCAATACACTCCTTGGGTTTCCATAGTGATGTCACATTTTTCTTTGACAAATGTCTTTTACATCGTCTATTTATTTGGATGTTGAATTCAAGTCAACTTTACGACAGAAAGTCGTAAACTGCCAGGATGCAGTTTAGTAATTTCTTAAATCTGAGAATAAAGTCATGATGTCATAAGAACAGAGGTGTAGTAATAATAGGATAAAGTTGTACGACAAAGTCGAAATAATGCAAGAATAAATGGTTAATTTTAACAGATTAACGTCTTAACGTCAGGTGAATAAAGTCATTATTACCATTTCAAAGAAAGAATCCCATAAACTGAGCTGCTCGCTTTACGTCTCTATAACTCTGAAAGCCTTTTTTCATTACAATGACTTTTCTCTTGTGATCTTTAAGACGTTCTAGTAAAATTATGAAGTAAAATTTTCTTTAAGCCATATTTGAAACTACCAGCATTTTTTAACAACTGAAGGTAACTTTATTTTGCTGCAAAACTGCACCGTGTGCCTGGAGAACACAACACTTCCCTTTTAACTCTGTGACAATCATAGCAAGATAGAAGTCCATGTGAAAGCATCATGAATAAACATGTACAGATTATACAGAATTTCTTTCTTTCTTTTCTTTTTTTTGTTGTTGTTGTTGTTGTTGTTTTAATAGCATTGGCCTGTTTCTGTTTACAGATGGCGCCGGGGAAGACCAGGCGTTTTCCAGCCCGTTTGGCTGCTGCATCCAGGAAGTGCTGCTCTGTTGCCACCCGACTCTGAGCGAAGAGAGCATCGCCGCCCGGCTCAGCCTGACCCAGCGTCTGGAGAACTCGCTGCAGGTTCTGAGTGCTGCTGCAGAGGGAGCAGGTGTGTTGTTGCTGTCAGCTGAGGCCAGTAACATGTCAAGAGCCTGTTTGTCAGCTGCTTTTCCATTGTTTTTTAGTTTTTTTTGTTTGTATGTAAAGTCAGATTTGATTTTCATTGACCTGCCGTGTCTCTGCCGGTTGTGTCTTGGGAACCAGAGGGCGGTGCGGGCAGCGGTGTTTTGACCCTGCTGGTGGATCAGGCCAGCCTGAAGCCGGCAGAGCTGGATGCTCACCCCGTGCGCTCCAGCATGAAGCAGCTCATCCGCTCCCTGGACCAGCTCTGTCCCTTCGAGCCGGACGGAGGCCTGGCCAGGCCGGATTACGTGCGCAGCTTCCTCGACTACGTCAACACACTAGCCTCTGTTTTGGTGAGGAGTCTCTCTTCAGAAGGTAAGGTTATCTCACTTCCTACTGCCAGCCGGAGCAACTACTGTTTTTGTGTTTTTTTCTTTTTAATCCACTTATTTTTCTTCCTTAGACCAAAGCAGTCAAGTGAAGCTTGGAAATCCACTCCTGGTTTTGCTTCAAACCCCGTTTCAGCTCGTCTCCCACCTGCTGTTTGACAGACAGGTCTCTCCTGACAGGTACACAGAAATTCCCGATTTCTGTGTTTTCATTCAAACACTTTTGAACATTTTGTAACTTTTTGGTCTGGGCGATTAAAAACAGGGAGCACTGCAGAGACACAGAATCTTAGCAAGTAGTTTATGAAGTAAAATAGACTTTGTTTGTATGTAAAACATACCTGGAGTGTTGCTTTGAATCTTTCAAGCATGTGGGAGAAATCCTTTAATCTCCCGTGGCAACCATTCACCTGTCCAAAACGCCTGGTTGGACCAAGCTCCGCCCAGGCTACATCCTGAGGATGAACTGTAGCTCCTCCAATCTGCAACTTCCAAGCTTCCTCCTCACAGATTTTCCCACTCAGCTCCTTCAGACTAGCCATCAACAATTAGCAAACACTTGGTGGAGCTGCACATCTGCTGAGCTCATTATTCAAGCTCAGTGAAGCGCTGGTAAAAGAAAAAAAAAGTTGCTAAAGGGTTAATAGAGGAACCATGTTGTGATGAGTTTCAGAAAGAGCAGGAGTTTCTTAAAGAGACAGAAGCCCAATTTCAAGGTGCTGAATTAAAAAGTCAAATTTATTACAAGTCAAACTATATAGCATTTTTATAACGACTGAAAGTCACAAAGTTGGAAACGCATAATAATAAAACACAAAATACATAATAAAACACAAAATACTGCCACTTTAAGGTGTTTTATGTAACAGATCAACACAAATTAGTTGTGTACAAAACATTGTAGATTGTAGAAAGTATATTGTACAAAAATATTTGTGACTGTAAATTAAAATTTATAGCTTGTGTATTGTTTTTCCTGACCTGTTTTTTGTTTTTTTCCTAAATCCCAGAGTTCTGTCGGTGCTGCAGCAGGAGGGTCTGCGGCTGAGCGTCCAGCAGGTCATCGTTCAGAGATGCTGTGACGTCCTGCCCGTGTGGCGCTCGCGTCCAGCTGATGAAATGTCCTCCGGCGACGGCAGGAGAGCCGGCGAAGCCTTCAGCGTCGATAGCTTATCTCTGCTGCTTCAGACGCACTTTCAGGGTCACAAAGCCATGCTGGCGCTGGTCGAGCCGCCGCCGCCGTCAGACTGCAGCTCCGAGTCCGAGGTCTCCGCAGACGAGCCATCCTCCTCGCCCACCCACCTCTCCACGTCTCCGCCGTCTTCTTCTGCCTCGTCTTCTTCCACCTCGTCTTCTTCTGCCTCATCTTCCTCAAGCACCTTCCTCCTGACGGCCTCAGCCCTGTCTTTCCTGAAGTCCCGCTGCCCCCTGCTGGCTACACTGGCGTGTTTAACTGCGTGTAAAGGAGAAGCCCCCCGCCCCAAATCATCTGGGTTATCCGGATACTTCCGCAGCGGACGAAAGGAGGTTTTCCTCGACGCCGAGCAGATATCCAGAGAGGCCGACGGCCTCCTCAGGGGGTTCCCCATTCTGAAGGCGTACCTTCAGACCATGGCGGAGCCGGTGCTTGGGACCCCGTTGGGCGAGGGTGAGGAGGGCACCGCCGACCTCGGTGGCGCCATCTGTGGGAAGCCACTCATCGGTCTGCTGCTGTGTGGGCCTCAAGAAGAGCTGACCCAGGCTCTGGCTGCCGAGGCTTTTAAAAACGCCGTGATGACCAAAGACCTGGGCCGAGCCCTCGCCCTGCTCCAGCTGTACGGGCAGGGAGGCAGCCAGCAGGGGGAGCTAAAGGACCGCCTGCTGGTCTGTGCCGCTTTAGAAGGTGGGAAGTTTTGTTTACTTTGTATAAAAAACATGGTACAATGACTTTTTCAAACTATTTTAAATTAACTTTTTTTTTTTTTTTACTGACCAGTCAGGTTTTTCTTTACAACGGGGTAAAAAAACATAGTACATTTCTGCCAAGAAAATTTGAGATTAATCTCAGAAATTCCTGAGCTCCAAAAGTAAAAGATTTGCTAAGAAAAACTCAAAAATCCTTTCTAGATCAACCTCAAAAGTTTGAAAAGTTGAATTTCCCTAAAAGTTGTTAACTTTTAGGGAAAGTCAGTCTCAAAATATCTTGAGTTTTTTTCTCACAAATTTTGACTTCTCCAAGTTTTTTTTAGATCATTTCTGAGATTTGTCTCAGAAATTTATGAGTTTTTTGTTTGGAAATCTACTCCTTTTTTGTCCTATTAACATTTTTTTCAACTCCGACATACCAGTTCTGATTTTTTTAGGGCTTCAACTAACAACTATTTTAGTCATCAATTAACATCAATTATCCTATTGACTCATCAAATAGAAAAAAAAATCAGCAGATTATTAATTTAACCACTTAAGATTTTTAATGCAGTATTAGAATTACATTAGAAGATGAAAATAAATAAATATTTAAATTCCTCATTTTAAGTAAGAGTGCCTGGAATACAACAACATAAGTGAACATTTGGTCATTTGTAGCAAAGAACAATAATACTTTCTGCTCAGCTTAGACCCAGTGCAGGGCTGATTTGTCGATTAGTTTTTAAAGGATCTAAACAGAAGTTTTCTTTTATTGAATAAGTTAATTTAAGTTAACTAACATAAAAACCAGACACTCCAGATGACAACGAGATATTTTGTTTTTGCTTCATCATGCAGAGGAAGCAGAAGGCGTTGAACATCTGTTCCGGGTTCAGGACGCCAACCTGCGAGCCCGCGTTGCCCTCCAGGCCCTGGAGCGCTGGCCTCTGTCCGCCTGTCTGGACCTGATTGACTTCTGCCTCAATGACCCCGACACACAAACATCGCTCATCGCCGACCTGAAGCTCAAGAAGAAGGAGCTGAGCATCTACCGCTGGGTAACGCTAAATCTCAAACATCCGACTCTACAATCCGTTTTTGTTTTGTTTTTTTCTCCTCGTGATCCTGCTCCCTGTTCAGCTTTTCCGGTCACCGTTTGCTTTACATACAGTTTTGCAGTCTGCGCGTGTTGCAATTAATGCCGTTTATTTCCCAGTGATTTCAAAGCCATTTACTCCGTCTCATCCCGCCACAGATGATGAACTTGCATCCATCATTACCCTCGAAAACCTGGCAGGAGCTGAGGACGGAGTCCAAAGCAAAGCCGGAGTCGATGCTGTTTGTGATCCTGGAGGCAAAAGTGAGTTCGTTCGACCCGCATCAGTGTAGTCAGCACATCAGTGCAGAGTCTGTTAGAGTTTAGATGAAAATTATAGCCTAGAGAATGAAAATATATGTGTAAAAAGTTTTTAAAAATATTGATATTAGTCTGTTTTTGTCTCTTTATTGCAGGAATTTTCTCTTTGCAAGCAGTGGACAGAGCTTTATCCGGTGTCTGACCAGCTGAAGCTGCAGCTGCAGACGGAGCATTTGCTTCACCTGCTGGAGGAGGAACAGACAGATGAGGCTTTTGAGGTCTGGATTGATCACCTTATTGAATGTTAGCAGAAAAAAAAGAGCTTTAGATGAAGACTGTAATTGGTCAGAAACTTTATTGGAGAAATCATCCTTAGAGAATCTGCTGTACTTTGTTCAGAAAGGAGAAACCGTCTTTTTCCAGGAGATAGATTCTTGTTTTTCAGATTTAAAGACATTTAAACTCCCCTTGAACAATAAATAAAACCTTCAACATTCATGATCAGAACTGTCCCTTTAGTTGTCTTTTCTCCTCTTGAAACGTTTCCCCATTTGTGGCTGCAGTTACTTGAAAACATCTCGGATGTTGCGGTCGCCCTTGACGTTTGCGAACACGCTCTGGATCGACGCCCTGGATTGGCGGCGTGTCACTTCCTGGCTGACTACCTCACCATCCACTTCCAGAGGCAGGTGTCTCCAGCCCGTCGACGCCACATTCACGCTCTTCATCTGGGATCAAAGGTTAGTCGGATCCAGGGCCTTCGCTAACTTTAGGTATTAATTGATAGTATAGCTAGTGGCCTCATAAATGTCCAACTATGAAGACAATTTGAAGGTTCATTCAAATGTTTTTATCCAAGACCCTAGAAAGGCTGTTCAAAACATGTCAAAATTAAAATTTAAAACTAAAAATTTAATAAAATCCAGCATCCAGTTGATAAATTCAATAATTGTTTTTAACTGCGTCATTGGTGACAAAATTGTAGATTGGCAAACTCAGAGTTGTTGTTTCTTGTAAAAACAACAAGTTGGCATATAAATGATGTCTTTGCCGTGGAATTTTATTGTTTTATCAGGATGATAAGAGTGTGAGAATGTGTGTTTGTGTGTTTAAAGATGAAATTCGCGTCACATCATATTTATACCCCAGAGAAACAGTCACAAATAAAGAAAATGTTCTTGAAAAATTCTGATCAACTTCAAAAAGCAAAGTGTTAATTGCAAAAAAATAAAAATAAAAAAATGCTTTGGTTATGCTTTGGTTCTTTCACATGTTGTTACCAGGATGCCAGGCACCTGTCTGGGCCTGCATGTCTGTTTTCTGAAATCACAGGAAGTACAGCTTGTGCCTGTGCTGGGAACATTCTGAAGTTCTCCTTGTATCCTGTTTTGTAATTTTCCTTTGTTTGTCAGTAAAAATCCCCTCCCAGACACTCACTGTCTTCCATAAATAAAGAACTTATTGCCTACAAAAACATATTTTGAAACTTGTCTGTTCCTAAAGTTTTGTAATTTGCAAGGAGACTATAATCTTTTCCATGTATTCTCCCATAAATCTGTTCCTGTCTGTTTTTAAATAAATGTAAGTTGGCCTTAAATACGTTAATCACAAGTCTTAAGGTGTCACTATTTAATTGCTTAGTTCTTTTTCTCATATCACTTTTCTGTCAGGTAAAAGTTTTGAGTGTTGCGCAGACATCTTTATTGTGCTCTGTGTTTCGAGACTCTTGACTCTATTCTAACTAGCTGCTAATTAAAGAGTAGCCAAAAACTGCACTCGTGTAAGATTAGCACTACTTGAGCATAGTTTTACTGGAGTAAAAGTAAAAAGTAGCCGTTCAACAAATTACTAAAGTAAGAGTAAAAAAGTATTTGGTAACAAATGCTGCTCAATCGATGGGTAACTGGTCAAAACATTAATAATTTAAAAATGACAAAAACACCAAAATAGAAAGAAATGCTAGAATTTTTAAAATCAAAATGAGTAATATAAATAACATAATTTCAAAATAACAAAATTGTGCAAAAGAATAAAAAAAATCAACTTCTTTCAGTATGAAACTTGAAGAAAAACGTGTCTGTGTCTGGACTTTTGGTTAGAACAAGCTTGTCCTTCAGTCATTGAAGTTACTCACAGTGCGTGTAGTATCCAGAAATTTTACTCAAGTTAAAGTAAGAAGTAAAGAAACATAGTAAAATATTCCTAAAAGTACAGCTATTCCAAAAAGTTACTCAAGTTAAATGGAACTAGTTAATTACCCAACTCAGTGGTGAATCTTGCTAGCTAGCTAGCTTTTTTGCGTCTACATGAATAAGGGTAAATTTATGGCCAGTTGGCTGGATGACATTATTTTTTTGTCACTTGCTCACTTCTGTTGACAACCCATGTGATGCTGAGCGCATTCTGTGCAAACCTGCCTCCAAAAAACAGTAAAATTTTAAGCTTGACATGTTGAGCCTAGCTTGAGACTCTGCCACCGGCTAGGCACCTTGAGCCTAGCTTAAAAGTAAGTGATCTCTAAACAAGAGCCACAAGCAGAGCCCAGAAATTTTAGTTTTTACTATCCTTGTAATACAGGCATTATCTCCTGTTCATTCACTAAATCTATTGTTTTTTTTCTTTTTTCTTTTCTTTTGTCTTAGATTTCATACAAGTCGTAAATTTGATTTACTGAAATCTGCAGATGCCCTGTTCTTCTTGGCTTTCCCATCAAGTTTAGTGTCTATGAATATGTTTCAACTTCCAGGTGCTGCTGACCCTTCCACCGGCCTCCAGGCAGGACTATTTCCCTCTGCTTTCAGAACCCATGCTTATGCTCGAGCAGCTGCTGATGAACCTGAAGGTGGAGTGGGTGGAGGTGGCGTTGCAAACGCTGCACAGCCTGCTGGTTGGCCATGAGGCCGGCTTCAGCACAGAGGACATCGATAAGCTCCTGGCGGACTACGCCTCCAAGGCCCTGGACTTCTCATGCGCCCCCAAAGAGAAGTCACGTTCAGGTTGGTGCTGCAGGTCCGCTTTCCAACTGTGACCTAAATTACCTAAATCAGTGCTTAATTAATTTTAAATTCCTTTTTTCCTACCTGATTCAGGATGGGGTGATTATTTCGTCGGGATAATATTGTTCGTTTTTGAAGCACAATGGCCTCTCAAAAAAATCAGAGAGTATGTGACCAGGAGTCTTCATCGGAATTGCATTGTATGGGGTTCTGGTAGTGCCAAAAAAAGTCAGAGTATATATTTCTGTGGTTTTAATATTTTTTTTTTATTACAATAAGGCATAAACAAATAAATGTGGGTATTGAAAACAATAAAACAAAAAACAATTTCAGATATGTAAAAATAAGTTTATTAAAGTTTAGTAGGTAAAGAAATCCATGGTTTTGTTGGTGGTGTCAAGTTCCGCCAAAGACAAAACGGCATTTTTTTTTCTTTTACTAAATCTTCTGTAAAATTTGCTTTAGTTTACCTCATCTGCATAATTTCTGTGCATGTAAATGTGGATCTATGTTTTCCAAAAGTTTTTACTTCAATTTCTGATATTTCTGAAAGGTTTTTAATGCTGTATAATGATATAAGGATTCTGTCGAGGAACAAAAACAAACCTAATTTTATGTTCCAACGTCATTTTCTTTGAAACTACTGCAGCTACTGTGATACTTACACTTCTAATGTAGGTTTATTTGGATACCAAGATTATTTAAATAGTTTGCAATTGCTGGGAAAACCTAAATTGGGTCAGGATGTGTTGTACTTCAGAAAACCCTGTGGAGCTTATTGCAACAAAATATGCGTCACCTTGTTTTCCAGACTCCGTCATCAGCCTTCAGGACTCGCTGCTGCAGTGTCCCGCACACGAGATCAGCACCCAGTCGTTCAGCCGAATCGACTCTCCGGCTTCTACCTCAAGTGAGACGAACGCTCTACCGTCGTAATCTGGTTTCTTTTGACTTGACTTTTCTTCATATTTACTTCCCCTGCGTTCGACGGCAGGCAGCACCCCGACACACACCTCGCCTGCAAACAGCTCGGACAGGGAGAAGGATCGAGGCTCGTTGGAGCGACGCCGGCGCTTGCCTGCCAAGTTCCGGCCCCCAGATCAGCCGCCGGCCCGGAAGGACTGGGTCCCCGACACCCAGCACGACTTGTGCATGGTCTGCCGGCGGGAGAGGTTCACCATGGTGAGTGGCAGCAGGAAGACCAGCTGAAGTTCTGGTTGTAAAACTGGAAGTTCTCAATGGGATCGAATGACGTTTCATGCAGTGAATTTATAGCAAGTGAACCACAAATAGAAAAACTGTTTGAGTTTCTAATAAGACAGTTTGCACAATATTCCATTTATCCATTATTTACATTTTACTAGTTTTTTTTGTGGTGTTTTATGTTGTTGCTCCGGTACTGGAAGTCACTAAAACACAGGTGTCAAATTCAAGGCCCTGGGGCCAAATCCGGCCCCCAGTAGATTTGACATGGCCACAAAGTTATGTCAGCTTTTCATGATTCTGCGATCGAGGAAATGCAGGCAAAATCAACAGATGTTTTTCACACTAATGCTCCATTTTCCTCAAAAATGGTCAGTATTTTGTTTAGTTTTACTACTAGCTGCTTCAGCTTTACTTGATGTCACTCAAAGTCATAAATTTGAAAACATTGCAAATATTTTTAAATTAGCACAGCAAAATCCATGATTTTGATTGCAACAAATCACAAAACAATCACAAATCTGGAAGGGACTGATCAACGAGAAAAAATGTTCAGTATTATTTAATTTTAAGAAGTCTTTACTGAATGATGAGACAGATAAATACTCAAATAAAAACAGTTTAATAGTTTTTATTAATGCATTCAGGCACAACTGGCCCATTGAGAACATTTATGATCTTGATTTGGCTCAAAATGAAAACGAGCTTGACATCCTTTAGTTGCTTTTCTTTTTGACAACTAAAGGAACTGACTTGAATTTTTGCGCCGTCTCCGTCTCTGTTGGTCTTCAGTTCAACAGACGGCATCACTGCCGCAGATGTGGCCGCCTGGTGTGCAGCGCGTGTTCGGAGAGGAAGATGCTGCTCGACGGGTGTCCAGGAGAGGAAGTCCGAGTCTGTGACCAGTGTTACCTTTACTTCCACCCAGAGTGAGTTACTTTTTAAGGAGCAAATTTTTCTGTTTGTTTTAGTAGCAGGGCCTTCTAAATAATCACATTTTAATCAAAAACCATATACTGGCAAAAAGAAAGCAACATTTTCCTTTCAAAAATCAAATTAACATTCAATGTCTAAAAGGAATATATTTATTGCTTTTCATTTATTATTTGGGCTTTTCAAGCATCAGATTGGTCCAAAGTGTTATTACACATCACTAATGGAACTCATGTGAACTGTGGATGCTTGCATTAGCATCCAGGACGTCTGTGCTGCTGCTACATGTTTAGCCTAGAGATGCTATTTTATCATAGAATTGTTCCACTGATAGGCTAGCTCCTTTTAGCACAACTTGAACACAAAGATAGTCGTTCCTAGCATCCAATCAAATCGTTTTTTTTAAGCATAAATGAATCCCAGGTGAGCCAAGAAAAGCAGCTTTGTTCTCTGTCACCGTTGCTTCTGGATGTCGCTTGTGCGTCAGATTTATGGACGCACCGGAAACGTCAAAAACATAGGTTCCAGCTCAGGACATGCGAATGCATGTCTCCGATGGATAAGTACAAATTTAAAGAAAAAAAAAAAAGAAACTTATTTCTGAAAGAATGACAAATGCAAGAATGACAAATACAATGGCACATCCGGGTTTTACCCTTTAACCCCGGATTTTTGAACGTCTGCCTAAATAAATGTTCCTTATTTTAATTGTAAGTAGTTCTTTAAATGTCCTGTGAGATTATATACTTACCCATGTATCCATAACAACCGGAACTTTCAATATCCAGCAAGTTATTTCTGAAATATACGTCTATTAACAGAGTGCCCCCCAATTAATTACACTCGCTGCAGCTGCGACATTTCCGTATTAACCCGATACTTGCTGGAAAGTGCAACGCCTCCCCTTTCAGAAACCGTTGGAATTTTTCAGATAGCGCTACGTGTGGCGGAATTACGGTACTGCAAATTTAGATGTGTCAGCGCTGACACTTCCGGTCAAGAAGGGTTAATATGTAAAAAAAAAAAAAAAAATTACCTTCAAACTCCCAGCCTTTTTTTATTTGTAAGTATTTTTACATAGTGCCCTTTGAAGTCCAAGCATTCAAAATGTAACTTCCTCTGTAAGGAACCAGTTTGATCAAGTTAAACTCAAATTCACCTCCTCATATTTTGATTTTGCAGTTCTGAAGAGGAGTCTGAGTCTGCTGAAGGTAGGTTGATGTCCCGTACCGTTGCTTTAGTAATTCTTGCCTGCAGGCCTCTGTTTGCTGAGCAGCCTCCCACTCCTCTGTCTGTCTCGGATCAGTCATCGGAAGTCCAGTCGTCTCCCAGGAGCCTCTGGATGGGATGCTGCACCTGCCTGAAGTGGTCCACCGACAGATCCGGCTGAGCACAAGCCCTGCTGAGAACCAGCTGCGGCGGAGCGAGTTTTACTACGAACAGGTCTGACTTTACATTGTTTGGTTCAACTCATTTTTTAAATGTAGGCACATCAGAGTACAGGAGGCTGAATAGAAGTCTATTTTGTAAAGAAATAATTCCCAATAAATCCCAAAAAAATACATTAAAGTTTGCATTTGTAGCATGACGAGCAAAAATACGCAAGGCAACATTGTACTTTTCCTTCCATGTTTACTTGTCTTCCCGCATTCGTCCTCATAAAAGCCTTAATTTTGGAACAAAGCGATTTAAAAATTATACGTTTCTCATCTTTAGAGCTGTGATTGTGTGCCGGTAGCTTAAACGTCATATCTGTTTCGCTAACGCCTCCAGGCTCCCAGCGCGCACCTCTGCGTGGCCATCTTGTCTCTGCACAGCGACCAAGCTGCCTGCGGTCACCAGCTCATCAACCACTGCCGCTCCCTGTCCCGAAAACTGACCAACCCGGAGGTGGACGCCTGCCTCCTCACCGACGTCATGCGGCAGCTGCTGTTCAGTGCCAAGCTGATGTTTGTGAAAGTCGGTCAGAGCCACGATCTGGCTTTATGCGACAGGTAGGAGGCGACGTGAAGCTGAGTGTCGAATAGCTTTACAGACCTGAAAAGGAATATATTTTTTTAATTTACTTTTGAAGTTCCTCAAAAGTGAACCAACACCGGAAGGTTTACAAAACTGTAGCTCATCGCTGCAACCGGACTGCAACACTTTTAAGTCACAGGATGCGTGACGTAAAGAGTTTCTTTGATATTTCCCCCACTTAACCTCACTGCGTCCTTACAGAACGTACAGAGCAGGTTAGACACGTACACACTTTCTTTATCTGAGTGTTATACAACAAAACCAAAAGTTTTCAGTCAGGAGCTTCTCTAGAACTGCTGTAACACAGACTGCTACAGGAGATCCTTCCTACATATACAGCAACTCTTTAAAGAACCCTGGATAACAAGAATTAAAACGATATTTAATTTCTGTTTGGGTTCTGTAAAGTATATTTGAATTGAACTGAATCATGAATGAGGTTAATTAATCAGTTAATTGTATAAGCATTTAAAACGAGCTCAATAATTTCCATTCTGATGATTTTAATATTTCTTCAAGTGCGGTTTTGTAGAGACGTCATAAACCATTTTATTCATGGTTTCAGTTGTGTGTGGTTTTTAATTGGCTTTTTTTTATTTGTTACTTTTGGTTGTCGTTTTTTATCTTGATGTATTTAAAATGTCTCCCGGTTCCAGTGTGCAAAGTTAAAGTTTATCAGTCTGTGTTTAATGCATTGTTATGTCATTACCTGTTCATTAGTGGAAAATGGTCTCAAAGCTTCAATATCATCAATCTTATTGCAATAATTTCTTGGACAATCCAGTAAAATCTGTCATCATAAATATCAATTTTTGGCTTTTACTGATCCAGGATATTTAGTTTTGAAGTTCTCCATTTGTGAGCTGGACGAATGATGCAGCAGATAATGTCAGTCAGTTTTCATTTATCATGGACGTGATTTAATTTTCAAGTTCAAATAATGTTCATATAAGCTTAAATATAAACTTAGATCCGCACTAATAGCTTTTTGTTGGAGAATAAATGTCTTTGTTTTTCTTCACTGAAGCTGCCATCCAGTCACGTGTTAAATCCTCTCTGAATGTCTGTTTCAAAGCTTTTGCTTCTTCTTCTTTCTTCCCGTTTGCAGCTACATCAGCAAAGTAGACGTGTTGAAGATTCTGGTTCTGGCCAATTACAAATACATCCCCTCTCTGGACGACATCCTGGAGACGACCGCCGTCACACGCCTGCGCAATCAGCTGCTGGAGGCCGAACACTACCAGCTGGCGGTGGAGGTGGGGCTTCCTGGGATTCGTCGATTCGATTTAAATATTTTTCGCCCTTTAGGGCATTGATGATGACGACGATGTCTGGCTGTGTTGCTAGGTGTCTACAAAGAGCGGCCTCGACCCCGGCGGCGTGTGGCAGGCGTGGGCTCTGGGGTCTCTGAAGGCCGGGAACCTTTCCGGAGCCAGGGAGAAGTTTTCCCGCTGCCTGAAGCCTCCGGTGGATCGGAACCAGCTCAATCTGGGCCCCCCTCTGCTGCAGGAGATCGTCCATCAGCTGGAGACCACCGTACGGCCCGCTGGCGCCCCGGTGAGAAGCTTTTTTATTATATATATATATATATATATATATATATATATATATATATATACATACATAATGGTGCCACTCCTGTCTTTCTGTCAAAACATCGCTATTAGTTTTACACTTTTTAGAAATCAGGGTTTCCTCATTCTTGCAGTTTTATTACATTTAGGCCTGTTATGATAACAAATTATGCTGGGCGATAATTTTTCCCAGAAATTATTTCGATAAACGATACTAATGTCATTTTCAGACTATTTCCCACTAATATGATAATGTAATAATGCAAGTGTGTCCACTCAAAGAAAAAAATTATTCTAAAGAACATTTAACTAAATAATAAGAATGCATTGATTCACTTTTTTCACTTTTGATACTGATACCAATATCTGAGGTTTAGGTAATAAGGTAATTTAATTTATATAGCACATTTTCAGCAACGAGGCAATTCAAAGTGCTTTACATGAGTTAAAAAAAAATACAAACAAAATAACAAACCAAGGGGGAAAAAAAATAATCTAATGTTGTTCTAAAGTATGTAAACTCAGTTCTCCTGTTCAGGGTTGCTAAGTATCTAATTCCATTTCTAAATAGTGAGTACTCTACAGTTTCTGATAAAATAAACTAAAGAGTGACTGATCTAATTCCTTTTCTGCTTAAAGTAATATAAACTAAGCAGTGACTGTTCCTGTTGAGTATTTCTGGATTCCAAGTTCGTAGTCATTCTAATTCTGATTCCATTTCTGGGCTGTATAATGTTGATCTAAATAGTGCGTACTCCACAATTTCTGATATTACTAATAAACTAAAATAATCCTAGGATTAAAAATAATCCTAGTATGGAACGACATCGTTCTGAAACAGAAAAGCAGAGCTTAACTGACTTAAAATGTTTATTTGTTTTGTAAATACAGGCATAATGTACTGAATTGCACATTTCTTTGATAACTCACCAGTACAACACACTTAAATACACCAAAGCTTCACTAGTTTGGTCCAACGTGTTAAGACAACACAACTTTAAGTCGGTGCAGTTAGGAGTCTGACAGCCGATGTAAACTAAATAATAAAGATGTTGAAATTTACAAACATAAACTCTTTGAACTTCTTTGAAATGGTGCAGAAAGTTTGATTAGTAATTCTAAACATAATGTAAACTTAATAATTAGCATGATGTCTCTCAGAACACAAAGTGTAGAATCAGTCTGAATAGATCCGTGATGGATCGGGTCACAGATCTAGAAGTTTCATCATTACTGGGACCGATCCAGGTATTAATATCGGATTTGCATATCTCTACTTAATAATCATTCAACTTAGAAAGGGTAGATAAACTAACTACTTTGTGTCAAATGTTTGCAGCGTTTCTAAAAAATGTTCAACCGCCTTTAAAAAGGAGCATCTCTGCCATCCCAATGGACATGATTTCACTCGCTTTAGTTTATCACACGATTAATTGATTTATTGCTTGTTGTGACAGCCTTAATTATATTCTTTGACATTGAGCTGTGAATTGTACTGTTTGTTAAACCGCCGCCTCCCGTCTCCTCCGTCAGTCGTACGGCGAAGACATTTTGGCGTCCCTCCGGGAGCTGGAGGACGCTCTGAACGAGGTCAGTCCACCGGAGCGACAAGACGCCCCGACTCAGAGCAACTACCTCCACCAGGAGTGTCTCTATTACCTGAAGACGTACGGCCCCCACCTGGCTGTGGTCAGCTTCTACATGCGCCACAACTGTGACGAAGAGGCCCTGACGTATCTTCTCACCAAGGTGAGGCTCCATGGTTACGGGTCGTCTTCGGGTTGACCCCTTGTGCTGCAGAATCAGACGTTTGCTTGTGTGTTTGTGTGTTGGCACGCCGTCCGGCGGCTCAGGAGTGTCCCGAGGAAGTGTTTCTGGAGGGCGTGTTGCAGCCATGCGTGGAGCGAGGGCATCTCAGCAAGCTGCAGGGCATCATGGGAAAACTAGAGCCCAGCTTGGAGTCGTGGAGCCGCTACCTGATGGCTTCCTGCCAGTTCCTGCAGCGGAAGCAGTACTATCACTGTCTGTACCAGCTGCAGCAGTTCATGATGGTAGGATCTGCTTTTAGTTTTGTGTTTTTCTTGTTGTTTGTAAAGGTTTAGTTTTTAGCATTTAGATTAAACCAGAGCTGGGTCAGAAATAATTTTTAATCATCGAATTTTTGGGTTTTGAGGATTTAATTTTTGGAAAATGTGGATTTTGCCTCCTTGGGTTTCTATATTTCAGAGTGATGTCAGCATTCCTGTGGCGGCCATCTTGTTTGACAAGCATTTTTTAACAGCTTCTGTCTACAGGTCAACTCTACGTCAGGATATCAGGGCCAGGCTATGATTTATTTTTTTAATCACAAGGAGAAAGTCAAAATCCTACAAGAATGCAGTTGTATGACAACAGAATTGAAATAATGCAAGAATGAATGATTTATTAAGGGAATAAATCATCATTTTATGAGAACTACATGAAAAATAAGAAAAAATTAAAGTGGAGAATGGTGAGGATCTTGCTTTTTTATAAATAATACTTAATAAGCAAAATATACTTAATCTTTGAACATAATAGCATGAAACTGTAAGTAGTAGAAGGATTTTTAATCGATTAATAAAGAACTACACACGTCAGCTCTTAACTCCATCCCAGCCTTTTTCTTATTAAAACAACTTTTTTAATGAGAAAATGTTTCTTCTGAGGAAATTTAGTTTGTATTTTTGTAATTGAACAAAAATTCTCGTAGTCTGTCCCTAATTCTCCATTGTACAACAAAAATATCTTCTAGTGTTAAATCTGATTTTAAAAGTGTTAATTTTTTTGTTTTCTGCTCAGGATCACGTCCGCGCTGCAATGACCTGCATACGATTCTTCACACATGGAGCGACCTCATACCTGCAGCTGGGGGAGCAGCAGGTATTTCTGTATTATTTTGTCTCAAGTGGACAATTGGTTTTTGTTTTATTTTTTTAAGTCAAGCCTGCATCTGACTCTTATGTGGACGTTCTGCAGCGCTGGCTGGCCAGAGCCAAAGAACACCTGAAGACATACCTGCAGGAGCAGCAAGGCCGAGGCGCCGGCAGGAGAAAACCGTCCGTCAGCTCCTTCAGGAAGACGATGTCATCCAGCGACGTGTCCAGGTTATTTGATGAACATATTGTTGCGTTTAAAAAGGGGTTTTGTACCCTCTGTTGTTTTTCTGTCAAGAGATGTTGAACATTTCAAGCAGAGATGACTGAACCTTCTGCAGGCACATGAACACAATCGAACTGCAGCTGGAGGTGACTCGCTTCCTGCACCGCTGTGAGGCGGCGTCCTCCGGCGCCTCGCAGGCTGGCAGACCTCGCTCCAGGCCGACTGGATCCGGCTCACCGCCGACGCTGTTCGGTGAAACTCTGTGAAGATGGAGGTCGCCTGCAAGGTGAAGCTGGATGTTTCTGACTCGCCTTCTGAGGATAAAAATCCATTTAGGAATGATCCAATTATAGCTACAACAAACAGGATTTCAGAAGGGCACTTTTTTGTGCAGAGGGAAAAAAGGCAGGTTCTCTAGCACCCCCTAGTGTCTATGAGTGAACACCCAGGCATTTCTCTAGCAGCTTTACACGTCTTAAGACAAAATAGCCTCGAGAGTTGCCTGGAAAACAACAACCTACTCAACCTGATTGAGGTCTAGGCTTCAACTATACCTTTTTAATTGAACATTCGTTCTGTTGTAGCTTTGGCGGCGTCATCCTGCTGGCTATAGTTGACCAGGCTAGTAAAACGTTTAGGGACGTCCTGCAAGCTAAAAAACAAAACATTTATTTAGTATTTATTTATTTATTGGGTTTTACATTTATGTCTCATTGAAGAGGATGAATCTGTTTGCCTTTGTCTGGCCAGCATTTTTCAAGAGGGGTTGCCAATAATATCAGTTTTTAAGTTGAACTTTTCCATAACTTTATTCATCTAACCTGTTGTGTTTATTGTTACTCTCGATGGAGAATGCTTATTAAAATTCTCTGATAAACCTCTCAGAAAATCCACATGTTCTCAGAAAGAACATCTGGATTCATATTGAAATTAAGTCGCATGTTTTTTGCTTCTGCATAAAATCCCCCAGAGCTTACATTAAAGTTAATGTTATATGAGTATTTTTACAAGACAAAGAATTTTGGGGACAAGGTCGCAGAGATGGTCAAAAAGCTCCTCAGTGCAGGGTCCCGGGGGTGGATCAGATCCGCCCGGATTTCCTTAAGGCTCTGGATGTTGTAGGGTTGTGTTGGCTCACGCGACTCTGCAATATCGCATGGACATGGGGGCAGTTCCTCTGGATTGGCAGACCGGGGTGGTGGTCCCCCTATTTAAAAAGGGGGACCGGAGGGTGTGCTCCAATTACAGAGGGGTCACACTCTTAAGCCTCCCTGGAAAGGTCTATTCAGGTGTCCTGGAGAGGAGGGTCCGTCGGATAGTCGAACCTCGGATTCAGGAAGAGCAGTGTGGTTTTCGTCTTGGTCGTGGAACACTGGACCAGCTCTACACCCTCAGCAGGGTCCTGGAGGGTGCATGGGAGTTTACCAGTCTACATGTGTTTTGTGGACTTGGAGAAGGCGTTCGACCGTGTCCCTCGGGGGGCTTTGTGGGGGGTTCTCCGGGAGTATGGGGTACCGGGCCCTTTGATACGGGCTGTCAGGTCCCTGTATGACCGGTGTCAGAGTCTGGTCCGCATTGCCGGCAGTAAGTCTGGCTCGTTTCCGATGAGAGTTGGACTCCGCCAAGGCTGCCCTTTGTCACCGATTCTGTTCATTACTTTCATGGACAGAATTTCTAGGCGCAGCCGAGGTGTTGATCCGTTTTGGTGGCCTTAGGATCGCATCTCTGCTTTTTGCGGATGATGTGGTCCTGATGGCTTCATCAGATCTTGATCTGCGGCTCTCGCTGGAGCTGTTCGCGGCTGAGTGTGAAGCGGCCGGGATGAGGCTCAGTGCCTCCAAATCCGAGGCCATGGTCTTGAGCCGGAAAAGGGTAGAGTGCCTTCTCCGGGTCAGGGGGGTCGTCCTGCCTCAAGTGGAGGAGTTTAAGTATCTGGGGATCTTGTTCACGAATGAGGGAAGAAGGGAGCGGGAGATCGACAGGCGGATTGGGGCGGCGTCTGCCGTGAAGCGGGCGCTGTACCGGTCCGTCGTGGTGAAGAGAGAGCTGAGTCAAAAAGCGAAGCTCTTGATTTACCGGTCGATCTACGTTCCCACCCTCATCTATGGTCATGAGCTTTGGGTCATGACCAAAAGCAGCTGAAATACGTTTCCTCCGCAGGGTGGCCGGGTTCTCCCTTAGAGATAGGGTGAGAAGCTCGGTCATCCGGGAGGGACTCAAAGTAGAGCCGCTGCTCCTTCATGTTGAGAGGAGCCAGTTGAGGCTCGGGCTTCTGGTCAGGATGCCTCCTGGACGCCTCCCTGGTGAGGTGTTCCGGGCACGTCCCACCGGAGGAGGGGAAGACCCAGGAGACAAGCTAGAGGGACTATGTCTCTCGGCTGGCCTGGGAACGCCTTGGGGTTCCCCCGGAGGAGCTGGAAGAATTGGCTGGGGAGAGGGAAGTCTGGGCCTCTCTACTGAAGCTGCTGCCCCGGCGACCCGATCCCGGATAAGCGGAAGAAAATGGATGAAAGAATTTGTGAACACATGAACTCTGGAATCTCACGTGTTCTTTTTCATTTGTGTCGCAGGTGATGCTTGGAGGAAAAAACATAGAGGAAGGATTCGGCATTGCATACAGAGTCATACAGGTACCTGTAAGCAAAGCTAAGCAGCTCCCCATTCGAGTCCCAATCACAGAAAGTATTTAAAATTTTTATTAAACTTTCTCTCGTCTCTTTCCTCCTCCTGCCCTCGCAGGACTTCCAACTGGAGGCGCAGGCCGTCTACGTCATGGCGGGGCACCGGCTCGTCCAGAAGAGGCAGTACGGCGCCGTGAAGCAGCTCCTCAAATGCGTGGGCGAGTCGGGCACCGCCACCAGGAGCGACTGCGACGCCCTCATCCTCAGCTGTGTGTCTCTGGCTGATAAAGGGCCGGCTGACGTAAGTGGCAGAAATCACTAGGAGGGAGCTGAAGGTCAAACTGTGACATGCTGTCGGTCTGATTCTCACCTTTGTTTTGGTTCAGGCCAAGGAGCTGGAAAGCCTCATCATGGAGATAAAGAGCATAGAAACCAAGGTAGACTGGTGTTTGTTCTGCTTTATTTGCACAAAGCAGTCTGTCATGAAATTCAATAAAGATAAAACTGAAAATAAAATCTGTTAAAATTTAATTGCATCCATCTGAAACTTTCCGTCTCAGATCAAAGCCTACCTGGTGTGCAGTAAACTGAGGCCGGCGTACCTGCTGGCCGTGAAGCTGGACCCGGGCCGGGCGGGCCCGCTGGTCCAGGACGTCCTGCAAGCGGCCGAAGGAGCGCAGGACTCTGTGATGCAGAACATCTGCCGCCAGTGGCTCTCGGAGCACAGCAAGTCCCCCCGGCGCGTCAGAGCCGGCCCACCGCAAGGTAAAGAAGGGGAAACTGGAGCAAAAGGAGTCGCACAAATGTCCGTACCATCAGACGCGATCTGCACTCTATGTGGGCCTCAGGGTCTGCTGACTTAAATCTCCCCACTGACATGTTGTTTTTACCCACCACAACTGTAAGGAATCGACCTTCCTCATTTGGCGTGATCGCAGCAATCCTAGCCTGCTAATTATATGTGTTACATAAACTTACAGGGCTCAGTTGAAAACCCGCCAGGCTGAATCTGCTGAAGTGAAACCATTTGAGGAAAATATTTCAACTTCCTGCAGAGGCCACAAAACATATTTTTAGATTTTGTGTAAACAAGTACTTTCAATTTAAATAATTATGGCGTTCCCCTGCGACCAAAGAGGACACATCTGTGCATCATGTTGGCATTATGCAGTAATTCTACTTTCTAAAACTAGTATAACTGACAAGTGATTTAATTTTTCTTTAATTTCTGAACATTTTTACACAAAATCGTAGCATCAGTTTCTAAGATGTAACATTTTTGAGAATCAATTTGTACCGGCTCAAAAAGTGCGTGCTGGTACGTTAGCGCTAGCAAACACTAGCGCTAAACCAGCGCTAACCCTGTGTTGACGGTAGAACCTGTCGGAAAGACCTTTTGTCACGTAAGTAGCGTTCTTTCTGCGGTAAAGCTGTGAATCACCACTGTGCCGATTCTCAAAAGACGACGTTGCTTTTCATCGGTAGGTATTTAAAAGGGACGGTACTTGACTGAAACACGCTGCTTTGCATTGGTGTGTGTTTGTTTCCTACCTCAGCCTAAAGGGAAAAAAGAAAATCTGAAACTGACTGGAGGTCCCCTGAAAATGTTATCAGGTTTTTTTTTTGTTTTTTTTTTTTCTGTTACGATATTAATGTCTGTGTGTTTTGGTTTGTCCACTTTCAATGTTCTTTGTCAAAATGTTACATACCTAACATATTCTTTTTGCTAACCCAGAGACGTAGTTTACGTGTACAAAACACATTTTCAGTGAATGTTTCTTTGAAAAGGATGGTGCAGGATGTTTGAAGAGACGTGCTGTTAAAAGGTTGTGAGGAGGTGATATCCTAGCCACAGCAGATCGCTTATGTTATCCAGATTAGTTGGACGTGGAGGTTAAAGCTAACAGCTAACTTGTTAGCTTAAATTCCAGAATCAAAAAAGTCACACTTGTTTACCCAAACATTGTTTTATGAACCTTTAAACCGTTGACAGGTTGGTATTTGGATCTTATTTACACAGTATGCAGATGCAGGAAGCAGAGCACAGTTCACGATTTTCCCATGTGAAACATTCAATGAAAGCAGAACTTGTTTTTCCAGTTGCACTAGCCAATTGACTATAAAGATAAAATGAAAAATAGAAATTAAAAAAGTACTAGCCTTAATCCATTACTTGGACCAGGAATAGTTTTACTTTTCCTCTGTTTTTTTCACACAGGAAAATCATTATTGATGCATCGTCTCCAGCCTCCATTGATTCTGAAAATAATTGTGAGAAGGGGTAGAAGTTTCTAAAATAACGTTGGCTTTAGCTACCATTATTAAAGCTAATTTTTAGCTAGAATTACTAAGCTAAAGTTGAGTTCTTTAAACAGAAACAGGAGGGTTCCTATAAAGTAATCAATAATGGTTCCCTCAGCAACAGTAGGCAGATATAACATTGTAGTGAGGTTGGATAACAATACAGAAATCAGGTCCACTGTAGTGACCACTATTCATGATGGAAGGCTAACAGCTAGCCAGCCGCACCGTCTATTTTATCTGCAGTTCAGAACAACTCAAACCTGAAGATAATATTTCTGGGAAATATCTGTTCAAACATTAACAGATATTAAATGTCTCCTTCTTCACGAGAAACGGCGTACATTTTTTCCCCACCACTTTACATTTAGGTGTTTTTGACGCTTACAGCTGTAAATCATTCTGTGTTATGAAACAGCAGCCAAAGAGGACTGAGCGTCAGAACAGCAATGCAGTAGTTGTTTGACAAAAAAATAACAAAGTTATCAGCACCTTCTTGTGAAGGCGCGTGATGGAACCATTTAAAGAATCTAAAATATGCTGGTCTTAGTTAGCCATTAGCTTTAGCCTCAAGTACTCTCTAATGTGGATGAAAAGTTATCTGCTGGAGGAAAAGATATTAAGAGCTTCTAAAAAAATGTTTTAACAAAACCCCACTTCAAAAATCCCAAACTATCCTTTTAAAGCAGTTGTACAAAGAAATAATTATATTTCAGGGCATTTAAGAACATTTTTAAATGTTTAAATTTCAGGTGGGATGAAGGAAGGGATCCACTTCGTTTGAGAGATCAGAAACACTGTTGCTTAGTCAGACTCCTAGTTTTTTTTTTTTGTCTGTCCTTATGGTAGATAGACAGTGTCTGTGCATCAGATTAAGAGTAAAAAAACACACACACAGTCACAAAATCAGGTATGACTTTTAGAGTTGCATTAAATCAGTCGCACATTTTAAGAAGTACCATCAGGCGGTGGAGATGTGTTGCCTCTTTGCCTTGTGTGTCTTTGCACTAACCTGGTGATGATTCTTCTCGTAGTAATTATTGAGGAACAATAAAACCCATTCTGAACGAAGACGCACTCTGAACTTTGACTGTTGTGTCCCATCACTGCCGCACTTTATACTGAAATGAATATTTAGGGGAAAAATATAATGAAATATGTAATTAACTGCTTTAAAAAATGCAGGGACTAATGATTTTGTGCTCTGATTGTCAATTGTGAAATAAAATAATTATTGATATATAGATTTTTGTTGAGATGTTTATTTCTGGTGTTTGCTTCATTTTTCTTTCAAATACGGCCACACGCATCCTGCAAAAATTTAAAAAAGAAATACTGGAAGAATAAAAGTGGTTTTTATAGCATTTCTTTTATAATTTTTCTGATTATGTTTCCAATCGGACAATTTCTGCTTGTAGTAAAAACTGTTTCCAATAATTAAATACTTCACTTCAACCTGCAGTGTGAAACTTTTACAAACATGTTTTTTTTCCATATTTTTTAAAACTGTCACCATGTCCTGACAGTATGAGACAGATAATCTGCGAAGAATTGGCTCCTCCACTTTCTCCCTGTGCTACCATTGCTGTCTGCAAAAATGAAATGCATCGCTCCTGGTCAAAGTCAACCAATCAGAGCCAGGAGGAGGGTCTTAGCGCTGTCAATCAACCTCCTGTACGCTCCTCAATGTGCCAATGATGGAAAAACAGAAAACTGTTTATCTGCCGTCATCGGTGGCTATGCTAACTAGCCTTAGCAATAGTGGGAATCTCTGTGGTGAATCAGCTGTAGCTTAGCAAAGAGTAAGAGGGAGGAGAGGAGCACAAGAGTGATTGACAGCGCTGAAAGCCTCCGCCCATCTCTGATTGGTTGTTTCCAACTGAGTGGTGTGTTCCCACAGTACTGGGAGAAGGCAAAGGAGTTGCATTTTTGTCACAGGTTATCTGAGTTGTTTAGTTAGTATCTCGCTTCAACTTTGTGTGGGGGTTTAGTGCCCTCCATCTTTTTATATTCACTACAAACACTCATACCTTTACACACATAATCCAAACAGTTGAGGTGTGTGACCCGTCTATTTCCAAGACATAACCCTGAATGAATAAAAGGCAATCCTGCAATCAGCATTCCATCTTGAATTTTCCTTTTGCAGAGCTAAATGGCCCTGGGTCACGTAGCAACCATCTGTTTCATACGGAATGCCAGAAATGTCGAGACGGGTTGAGATTCCAAGAGCCACACAAGCACCCTCATTGTAACGTTTCTGTTTATTTACATAAAATGTAAACATTCAACTCTTACTATGAATGTCAGTTTGGTAAAAGGCATGTTTTGACTTGTATAAAACAGAATGTCAACTCTCTGCAACTACGAACGTGAACAAAAACATTAAGTTGGGAGCTTGTTAAATCTGCTTAAACGTGCCAATCAGGACACTAGAAAAGAAAGTTCTCATCTCTTAAAATAATGAAGAAAACAATACATTTATGGCTCACACTCAAGCTAATAAATGGTAGAATATAATCCCTGCTTTTGACATTTCTTTCTTTTTAAGAAAGTTGGCACAAGAGTTGAACTATTTAACTGCAAATTCCTAAGAAACGAACATGAAATCCTATGAGAATGAAAAAGATGCTGGTCTCTTTACCCTGCATTGACAGCTAATTGTACGGCAATAGCATTACAAAAAGATCAAGTTTGTTTTGATTTTTTTTTTTGCCATTTGCTGTATTCACATTGTGTTACGAAAATAGAGTCCTAAAACATGAACCGTCGGTCCAGTAGACTGGTTCTGGTCTCGCGAGCTGCAGCAGAGCACCAAGACACCCAACGTTACTGCATCTTATTTCACACAAAAAATAAAAACCTTCACATTGTTTTACTTCCTATAGAGCGTCCCGGAAAGAAAAGCTTTCGAGTTCAGAACATCGAAATTAAAAAAAAAAGAGAACAGAAGTGTGAGGGACTCCGAGGAAGCCTGAGAAATGTGTGAGCGTTGCGAAGAGGAGGACTCAGTCCCAGTCGATGCCCAGAAGCTCGCAGCTGACGTCCCACAGTTTGCTGGCTGTCTCCTCACTTCTCCCCTGAGGAGCGACGAAGGCGGGGGCGCAGTCGCTGAAACCGGAGCAAAAAAGGCCCAGACCATTATTATGTAAGAGCTAATAACAGCATGAGTCACCCCCAGCTGCTCCCGTCTGTATTCATTCTGACTTTGTTGCACGGCTTTATAGAAACTGACCGTCCAAACCCTGATTGACCTGAACAGAATGTTGCTAATCTGTACTTTATTTCTTTATTCTTTTTAAATCCCACACTTTTATTTATTTATCCTCTGGGGCAATAAACATTAATTAACATCTTGGTAAATGTGCCAGAATTAGCCAAAAGGCCACTTTTCTTCTGTTGTCCCTGGACAATGGCTCAAACTGTCTAGCTAAAAACAACCAAGGTTAAAATTACGCAACTACACAAACCTGAATAATAAATACAAGGAAACTACAACACAAATGTCATTAAAAGTAAAAGAAGTAATTAAAACTACCCTAATCCTTCATTTTTCAACTCAATTTTTCAACTCAAAGATTTCAAATTTGACAAGTATTTTTCCAGGTCAGAATTTGGGAATCAATTAATTTATTAGAAATAAATTTAGCCTGGCTACCCCTATAGCGGATGTTGACTTTGTGCTTCCAAGTCAGACTGCCAGGAGGCGACTTGGAACTCATTCATTCATCCTGACACACAAAACCGACCAATTTGGATCTATGGAATAATTCAATATTCTGACAAAACCTGGAAGGTTCATCGCTTTTTAAATGATTACATTTAAAATCTGCTCTGTAAATAAAGGTTTATTGGCAAAAATTCAAAATAGTTCTTGAACTACTTGTATAAAAACACATGGAAATAGCTAAATAAATCTTAGTATAACAGGGATTTCATCTATGTAATCCTTTTCTACAACTGAAAAGACAAGTTTTCCCTATTTTTAGTTTCTCATCCTCCGTTCTTTAATAATACAGGAGGCGAGAACAAATTACTGACCAGCTTTTGTAGCATTATGTCCACATTTCTTTCCGGGTGCTTCTTCTCTCCGATGAATAATTCAGAAAAGAGCACCATCCCATTACCGGACATTTTTTTCTTTGTGTTTTTAAGTAGATTTGTCCTCAGCGCTCCGTCTCCTACCTGAAGTGTTTCCCAGACACAGAGTGAAGCTCCTCGGCCACAGCGCAGTACACGCTGGTCTGTGCTCCTTCCAGCGGCGTCTTCAGGAACACGGAGAAGACGGTGAACAGTATCATCATGAGGGTCGAGTGTCGGGTCAGGTCGGAGTTCACCGTGCCCGGGTGGACCGAGTTCACCGTCACATTGGTGCCTGGGAAGGCGAAACGCGGTTTAGAACTTCTGCGATCTTTGTTGTGTTTCAGTCGTTCAAATATTAAAATACCGAGCTATTTCATGACGACATACAGCTATTATTTGTTAGTGTTTTTAAACATATGTAACTTTTTCCTCCATGGAAATGAAACCAAGAAGCGTTATTTTCTTTGAAACTTCACTTTTTTCCCCTTCAATTAAAAATGCTATTTATGGCACTATTACTTCTTTTTCAGCTTTTTAATATGTTTTACTTTTTTGTTAATTTTTTTATACATAAATAAAAATTACAGTTTAACTTGAAGTTTTGGGTCAAAAATGTTTTTTTCCTGCCAAAAGTTGACATTGAGCTCGAGTTTAACTCAACCGACTGCTCCTCCCACCAAACCACCGAGACAAATGAACACAGTCTAAATCAAAATGAAGGAAAATTTGTTTTATTTCACAAGCTGTGACTTTTAGTAAATGACAGCAGGAGGAATTTGAATTGCGTTGCCTCAGGTGAAGTTTCCTTGTTGAATTCAGGTCAGACGTAGCAAAACCCAAAAGTTTCTTCAGTAGTTTTTTTTTTTTTTTCAAATGCATCTTTGTTTCAGTTCAGCCTGCGGCATTCATCTAACATTTTTGCTGGAAATGCAATGTTCTGTCGTTTGTATCCATCTACTCAAACCGATACGAAACATTATTTTATTTATTTTTCTCACTTTGTTCTGTTATTATTTTTAAGCATCCCCGTTCTAACTTTTTGTTTTGGTCCCCTGAGAGTAGAGGTCATCTGTCCGTTCTCTGATGTGTTGTTTGACAGTCTGTGTACCTTTTAGCCTGCGGGCCAGTTCTCTGGCAAACAGCACATTTGCCAGTTTGCTCTGGCAGTATGCTAGTCCGCTGTTGTAGCTGCCCTGGCTGTGAAGGTCGTGGAAACGGATCCAGCCAAAGTTGTGTGCCAGCGACGAGACCACCACGACACGGGCCGGCGCGCTGCGCTTCAGCAGTCCAATCAGGAGGTACGTCAGCAGGAAGTGACCTGAGGGAAACGCACAAGGTAAAGTACTTTGGGTCTTTGTTAGAAACTTGTAATATTGGTTCGTTGATCAAATCAAAAAGCGTAAAGGTTGAACACTCAAAGTCTAAGCAAAAAAATAAATAAAGATCAGAATAAAACCTTTACAAACTAAAATTTCATAACCACTGAAGGTTTTCTGGCAACAAAAATTAGGTTAATTTGCAATATATAGGTTAATATAACTTAGTTATTTACGTTAACTAAGCTATATCTCTTTTTTTTGTTGCTTGAAATCATGTTGTAATATTATTTCATCATTAAAAACCTACCTGGATTCTTGCTTTGATTATTTCATACATGTTTGAGAAATCCTGTAATCTCCATGGCAACCATTCAGCTGTACAAAATGCCTGGATGAACCTAGCTCCGCCTTTGAGGACAAAGCTCCTCCTCAGAGCTGCAGCTTCCACATAGAGCAGCTCCCACCCCTCACCTGACTCCCCCACTCGGCTCCTTCAGACTAACCAGCAACAATCAGCAAACACCTGGTGGAACTGAGCATCTGCTGAGCTCATTATAGGAGCTACTTCTCACTGCAACACTGGTAAAAACGTAGTTAGCAGAGTCCTGCTCTGTCTCTTTAAGAGAGAGCAGGACTGTCTTAAAGAGATAGATGGCCAATTTCAATTAAATCAGGAAGTAAAATTTCTTTTAAGTCTTATTTGAGATAAATATATATATTGATAACAATTGAAGGCAACATAGTTACTTGATTGTGCTATAAAACTGCTCTATCAATTTCAAAGCTCCTTTAATAGGAAAACAAATGAATAACAAATGCATCCATCAGTTTTTTTTAGCCAATTTCAAAAGTCGGTTTTGAAAATCTTTGGCTTGACAACAATACACATTTTGATCAGTTCTGATTTCCCAGTAAGACTTTTTTGATTTCTGCCTGTAATACAATCTAAAGGTGGGCCAATAAATTGATCCAGATGTATTTAATTTTACTGTGATGCGAATCTGTACAAAACGGTCTGCTCTTGAAACCTTTACCTATGTAAATACATTTGTGACTCTGACACACTTCTGTTTTGGACCTACCTAAATGATTGACTCCGATGTGCATCTCGAAGCCGTCAATTGTTTTCGTGTAGGGACACATCATCACTCCAGCATTGTTGATGAGTATATGAAGATGGTTGACCTCTGAACAAAAAGAAAAGCAAACAAATGTTACGTTAAAACGACAACAAATTCCAGTTACTTGCGAGCTTTGAGACCTTCACTCACCTCTCAGGAATTTCTGAGCGAACGCTCGTATGGAGCAGGTGTCTGCCAAGTCCAGCTCTCGCACTTCCACTTTGGCTTCCGAGTACACGGCTCGTATACTGGCGGCGGCCTCCTCGCCCTTCTCCACGTCTCGGCACGCCATTATCACCCGAGCACCTGAGATGTTCAAGAGAAAAGCGGCAGAAAAATTATTTGAAAGTGTTAGAATGAATGTTAGATAATTGTGAACCAATCCACATACACTCTTTGTTCACTCTGAGTAATGTCAGGGGGGCTTAAAGGGGCAGTATTATGTGTTTTCATACATATAGGCCCATTATAGAGAACAATCAAGTATCTGTTACCTTCCACTGTTATAAAAATGTTATACATGTGTCAAACATAATTTAAAATAAACTTTACTTTGTAATTTAACATCTTGAGATTAGGCTTCTGTCTCTTTAAGAAGCTCCTGCGCTTTCTCAAACTCTGCCTTCAGGAGTTTATAAACCAGCATTTCCCTGACAAGTAGCTCCTATAACGAGCTCAGCAGACGTGCAGCTCCACCGAGTATTTGCTAATTGCTACTGGCTAGTCTGAAGGAGCTAAGTGGTGGAATCACAGGGGAGGGCAGCTCTGTGAGGCAGAAACGGTTGCCACGGGAGATTAGAGGTGTCCTCAAACATGCATGAAAGAATCAAGTCAACGCTCCCAAGTCTGTGTTTGATTTGTTTGAACATCATAACATGATGTAAAGCTCAAAAGAGTCGATTTTGCAAATGTTGCTTTTTTTTTTTGTAGGTGTACAAAAAGGTTGTTGTTTTTTTTTTTGTTTTTTTTTTACAACTATTTTTACTTTTCAGAGTGGTGCCATATCGATTTAAACCGGACCCTGAGTGTCAGCCCACCTCGCACTGCCAGGTCCAGTGCCGTCTCCTTGCCGATCCCAGTGTTGGCCCCGGTGATGAGCGCCGTCTTCCCATCCAGACGCGCCGTGGATTTGCACACGGCTCCTGCTGCATATCTTCTGTTTGGAAACACAGAGCGGCTCGTGACGTCCGTGCAGCGCCACCGTTTAAACCCCGTAGCCTCATTAGGGGATGAACATTTGGGTTGGACGGGTTAATTATTCATAGCAAAACTTGGCGGAAACGACGCCGCGCGTCGAGCCGTGTGTGACCCACGCCACAGAGCGGCACCGCCCCGCAACCAATAGCGTGGCGGAGTGATGCATACAGCTATAACTCCGCCCACGCGCAGCCTCCTGATAGGCCCGAGCAGCTCAGACGGAAGACCGCCGGATCACCTCCGTGCTAACGCTCCATCAATCCGTTCCATTGATTTCCAGCTCCCACATTCCTCCATTGTGCAGTAAACTTAGAAGTCGCACATATAAATAAAATAATTATAATTAAAAAAAAAAACAGCTGCGTTCAAACGCAGAAGAGAAATTGGCTAACGGGGACAAATGGACAATGTAGTACAAATTACATCAGTGCAATGCAATATCTGGTCAACCAAAGCATAATCTGGTCAGAAATGAGGATTCGTGTTAGAATAAAGGTACTTGCCGTATATGTGGGGCGAATAAAATCACCAGAAGCGTCACCACTCCGAGCCCCGCGATAATTAATAAGACAAACATCACGCCACAGATCTCTGAGCCTGGATGTCCCCTTCTAGAAGATGCAACTGATGTGTGTAGGCAGAACAGCTGATGTCAAAGCAGAACGGGGTGCAAAGCGAGAAGGGAGGGAAACAGACTCACGATGCGAACGGGATCATGGGATTGTAGTTTTTAAGGCCGGAGATAAAAATATATGTATATATATACATGTGCGTGAGGTAAATTATGATCATCTCATTTTAATAACCCCTGCAGAATTAAGGTTAAAGGTAAGGAACCCAACATAATCACAGTCTTTACATTAACTTTACATTAATCATATTGTACATTGGTAAACAAATGTAGATTTGTTTTTAATTTCATTTATTTTGTTTCAAAATTATATGGACTACTTCTTGTTTGAAAATAGACTTTCTATTGGCTCAAAAAATAAGTACTACATCTTGGCTGTTTATGTTCTGTTTTTGCGGTACTGTATTCTAAAAGAAAACGATTGAATTTTATTCTCAATAACAGCATTACCCATTACCTTCAATTAACTTAATTTATGAATAATTGACAAAGGCATTGTCAAGCTCCACTAATTCTCCAAACTAATTCTGAATCATAGTAATAAAAATAACGTAAACGTTATATAAATATAAACTATAAAATGCAATTTTTTGAAGGTTTACTTTTTAATTTATATCGACATTCTATCAATGTCATATTTACTTTAGTATAAACAAGAGGAAATACTCTGATAAACCTACACTTTCTAGAAAACTACATGTCCCAAATATTTTTATAACGGTTGCCCGCGTTAGTGCCTGATTTAAAAAAAAACTCCGTTCTTTCACGCTACTTTTTAACAGCATTATTATTAAATTTATATTAAAATCTATCATCATCAATGTAAAATTTGAAATTCACCATATTTAACACCTAACCACTTAACATTTAGACTTTTGTTGAGAAGTTCAAGGCGCTACGGGTCACGTGGGGCATCATGCGGAAGAGTCTCGGGGTTCTGATTATAACCAGAGCAAAACTGTCAGATTTACTTGAGCTCGAAATTGTTGTTGTCTTGTTTGAAAAGCCGGAGTCTCTCAATAAGCCCCAGCGGACTTTACGTTTAAAGTAAAAAATGTCGTCAGAAGAGTTTGAGAAGCTGCATGAGATGTACAAGTCGCTGTATGATGAGCTGAAGCTAATTCCGGAGAGAGTTTTGACCAGCCACGGAGGTAAACACTGTAAACACCCAGCTAGCATGATTAATTTAAAAGGTATTCTGTGCTGTGAGTGTTGAATTTAGTTTGTCTCAAATGCAGAGGAGAGGAAGAGGCTGGTGAGGACATTTGATGAGAGACAAGGAGAGGCTGAGGAAGTGGTGAGTTACTGTCTGTTTACCAAATGCAATAATTGGAAACATGTCTCTTTATCTTGGATAAAATTTGACTTGTATGCTTTTTTTCCCCCATAAGCAGTTACTTTCGTGACAATCTGTCATATATGAACCAAGAACTTCAACATACTTATTTGGATTTTATTTTCTAGACCAACACCAAGCATAATTGTAAGTTAGAAGGAAATGAATGCCAAATAAAAATCTGGAAAGTGTGGAGTGCATTTCTGTTCTGTCCATTTGGGCCAATGCTTTGTAGAGCCTTCTGTCAATGTCAGCCACAAGTCTTTTTTTGGGGTGGGGGTAAGTCTTGATAAAGTTTAAGAAAGACATTTCCTGTATTTTTTTTTTTTTTAAATATTTTTGAGAATACAGTGTTTTACCCTTTAAGCGTTATGATCTATTTATATTTTACCATTTGTGTGAACCTCTATTATCCTTTATGTCCACACTTATTTAGATGTTAATTAGCAATATACTAAAATTAAGAGAGTAGTGAGGAAAATGCATGTTCAAAGGTTTTGTGTTGTGCAGCCCTAATTTAACTCGGTCCATTTTCTCATCATCTCTGACCAGCTTCTTTGGAACTACCATCATTACTTACTAAGTTAATCGGTTGCAGTGAATCGTATTTAGAGTGAAGGGGGATGAATACAATTGCCTTCCACAGTTTTTCTCAAATTTTTTGTTGTCAAAACCCAAGTAGTCTTTCTTTTCATTTCACAAAAATGCCTTATTTAGTGCTAATATATTGCATTAATGCCAGTAAAATCCAAAATTTGTGTTTGCAAAGCAACAATATTTGAAAAAGTGGGGTGTGAATACTTCCTTTGAACACCGAAAACGTCCTGCGCCTTTAAATTACAAAGCTTGTAGCTATAAAGTAGGATAACTTAATCTTCTAGGGAGTCAGATCATCCCTTGTTTTGTGGCGTCGTTCATCTTCTTCTTTTTTTTCCCCCCAGTTACAAGGAATGGAAGAGGAGTTGCGTGGTGCTCCTTCTTCATACAGAAACGCGATGAGTGCAAAGCTGCGTCTCTACCGCAGGGATCTTGGCAAGCTGCAGAGGGACATGAAAACCGCGGCGCCGGGGTTCAGCTCCTCGTCACAGACAGTCCAGGGAAACCATCCGAGCATTTACTCAACTCAAAATCAACAAAGTGTGAGCATCAAAATCCCCACGCTACATAGCTAATCAAAAACACTCGCTCTCGGATCTTTTTTTTCTTTTTTTTTTTTTTGTCCAAATTGAATCTTAATTCACCCCGTTTTCACGATGCCACTTTGGTCTACCTCTGCAGACACACTTGCAGTCGCAGAGAGCTCTTTTACTCCAGGGAACAGAGTACCTGAACAACGCCAGCCAGAGCATCGAGCGAAGCCAGCGCATCGCCGCGGAGACGGATCAGATCGGCACGGATATTATCGAGGAGCTGGGAGAGCAGAGGGAGCAGCTGGACCGAACCAGAGACAGAGTGAGTAGACAGTTGGTCAGTTTAAAGGTGGCATTTATGCAGGAAAATGTAGCTGGGTGGCAACGAGCACATGATGGTAGAGGAGAAACCGACTGTGATGTCGTTGCTAGACAACGACATGTTAAATGTGTGTCATTTAAAATGTGCTTTGGTTTTTCTCCGTTCAGCTGATGAATACAGGACAGAACCTCAGCCGGAGTAGGAAAGTCCTTCGTGCCATGTCACGACGGTGAGTAACACCACGCAGATTAACTCCCCAGTTAATAGTGATGCTTAAGCAGCCTTAGCATAAATTAATCTTTTATTGACATAGATTGCTTTTCAGTTTCCTCTAATTTTTACGTTTGTTTTTTTAAGCTGATAAGAGAATCCTGGACATTAGAAGAACTAATGCATTTTTTCACCCTCTGATATAAAATGATGAGTTTTTTTAGCAACTCCTCATAATGGGGAGGAAAAATGGGTGAAACTGCCACGTAAATATAGAGAAGGGATAAAACAAATGAGCTACGTGCTTTATCCTGTCCATATCTACGGTCAGATGAACAACAGCTGTTTAAAATATGGAATCACAACAAACGTCTTGCCGCAGTTTGTAGCGAGAATCCCAAAAAGAACAACAGCAAAACACTCTGGGAGGGTTTGGTGTCAAACAAAGAGAATATCTGAAAATGAAAAATGAAAAGACCTTACCTAGTGTTAATTTTCTCCTAACAAAAATAAAAATGGTTACTGTAGGATAATGATCAAAAACGACACAGAAATGGTTCAGCAGTGTGTCTTCAGACACACTAGTAGACAAAACTGTCCATTTTCTAAATAAAAATGATCGAATTAAACCTTTTTGTAAACTAGATTATTCTACTGCAATAAAAAAATAATAATTTTTAAGACATTTTTACGCATCTCTACCAGTGTATAAAATTGTATGATATTTTCCTTAATGATTGTTTATACGTCTCTACCTTAGTAAAGCTACTATATTGTTCAACTATAATTCAACTATATTGTTATTTTAATCCAGTAATGCACGTCTAAAGAAACTATTTCAGTTTCAACTGATGATTCAGCTAATAATTTCCTTCTTGCTTACTCACTTTAATTTGTAAAAGAAATCTACATATCGGATTGAATATTAGTCAAAGTCTCATTTTACTTGAATCTGAAGGATATTCTTGGACAAAATAATTCTAATGCATCCAAAGAAAACAAAATACTGTTACATTCTCGGGACTCCCAAGCTTAAGGCTTCACATCGGTCATCACGATCACTGAGTTCTTCTTCATTCATATGCTTTGCGCGTAGTTGATTTTCTTCGTAGACGTTCATTGACAACGTAACCAGAGTTTCTCTTTGTGTGCTTCCTTCCCGTCCTCTAGCCTGATGACGAACAAGCTGCTGTTGGCCGTCATCATTCTGATGGAGCTGGGCATTCTGGGCGCTGTGATCTACCTGAAGTTCTTCCGCAAATGAAGAGAACAATGTCATCTGCAAACAGGCGGAGCTCTGAATCCAGAGCAAAGGACGTTAAACTAAACACCGTCTCTTTCGGCTGTTCGGTAGCAATAATACTTGTCTGTTGTTCCTGCCAGTCCTTCGAAGCGATGAACTTTTTCTAAGAATGGGTGTGTATCCACTGACTATTGGGACGAGGGTGTTAAATATTCAAAGCCGTTGATGGACCAAACCCACAGAAACGACCCCGAACTGACATTTGCGCTCTTCTGGCCGTCTCTAAACGCCAGTGATATCCAGTGGGACAATGATCTGGACTTGTGCGCCGGCCGCCACGAGGCTGTGTCAACCCTCCTTGTTCATAGGTGAAGGAAAGTGAAAACTGACCGACGTAGAAATCAAAGAATTGACACCAGCTGAATTAGTTTTGTAGCGTTGTGCCGGTTTTCCAAATCGGAGAAAGCACCCAAATCCATTAGAGGCTGAATGTGAACTATGAGTGAATGGGAGGTCTTCATGCAGCTGCTTTATTCTTATAATAACTGTATATCTAATCAGTATACTCTCAGGAGTCCTTATTTAAAAGTGTTCATGTAATTAAAGATCATGTTTGACCTCAGATGGCTTTTTACCCAGTGTTTTAAGAAGCATGAGATAAAGCAGTTGGGGGAAAAAAGGCGACATTCGCTGTGGATTTACACACCAGTGGGGAAGTAACATTTGCTACTATGAAATTTACTCTCAAATGAGCGTTGATAAGGCTATTTCTGGTGCGCTGCTAGTGAAGCGGCACATCTGCCGCGGTGTTCCTCGTCGAGCTTTCCTGGAAACATGACGAATAAAAACACGTTTGGTGACCTGGTTTTCTGTGGACTGTAAGCCCAAGGCTTAGATAACAACTGATTTAAATGAGCTCACTTGAATTTTCCAGGATAAGAAAAATGTTTCCTTGACTCACAAATCCGTTTGAGTTTTTGATGTTATCAGACACTTTAGGCATCTTGAGGTTTTATTAAAAAATATATATATATATCTATATATATATATATTTTGAATTGTAATATTTAATAAAATATTTCATATTTTAATTAAAATATTACAAAGTATTACAAATTTTTTTATGAGTATGTTTAATATTTAAAAAAAATTTAAATCAAAAATATATTTAACATTATCTTTTATAAAAATATATATTTAATGTGTTTTTAAAAATATCTTCATGGTGTAGATTCAGCACCATCAAATATTTCACCATCTATGTCCATGAAATGTACAGTTTCAGTCTAAAACCTAATATCTGACTGATTCATCAAAGTGAAGGCAGCTAACCACTACAGGTCTAATATAAATACATCACATGCATTTTTTTGTCCCAGCACTTGAGTGAATACTAAACGTTGTTTGTGAGACATTCAGTCCCATAAACTTGAGTCCTCCATCTGTGTCATTCTGAACTTTCAGGAGTTTTTTTCTGAACTACATCTGTTGAACAATGTTTTACTCTCATTCGCTCTGTCCATTCTTCCATCTATCCAAGACACATTTTGCTCAAAGCCTGTGATCTTCTTCATCATTGCAGTTTATTCTCTGTCTTCCTCCTATCCATCTCCTTGCTCACTCTAGTCTTGACGTTAAGCTGCTTCTGTATGCTCATCAGTTACTCTCTGTCTTGCTCCCTGAAGGCTGTTTTTCTCGTTTAACAGTTCCTTTAGTTCAGTGGTGATCCAGAGTTTATTAGGGATGCATCTCACTGTCCTGGTGGGGATGTTGTCCACACAGATGTTTATGCCATCAGGTCACACTCTCAGTCCTCTCCAGGTGGCTGGCAAAGAGCGATCCAATCTGTTGCATAACAAAATCCCACTAGAGATCTAAGGGTTTCTTAGCCACAAGTCCAAACCCCGAACCTATTGTCAAGGACAACAATATCGTCCCCACTTGGGTTTATTTAGCAAGAAAGATATTTCTGGAGGCAAGAGTCTAGAAATGAAAGTATTTTCTAGTTTTCTAGTATTTTCTATCTTTCTAGTAAGGAAAGATAACAAAATAAGACACTCCCTGAAGTGTTCGTCCATCCATCAGTCAATATGTCCATCCATTGGTCAAGCTTCCTCTACCGTCCGTCCATCATCAGTCATACTAATCAGCCACCAATCTGTCCGTCTATCCTTCCTTACAGGAATAAGTTACTGACTGTGAACTTTGAAAAGCAGAGACTGGGAGAGTAAAAATTTAGATTTAGATTGAACAGGAACCTTCTGTACAATGTTTTTTTTAGTTGCTATTGCTAATACAAAAACAAGGTAATTTCAAATGCATCTGTTCTTCTGCTGCACAAATAGGACTAAGAATTATACTGACAGAGTGATTTCAGATGGACTCTTTCCAAGTTTGTCTTGAGTTTGTAACACGGCTGTCCTGGAATAAAGGGACTGTATCCGTTTGTGCTGCCACCAAAACATTACGAAACACACGATTTTCTCTAATGTCTCCTTTTCTCTAATGTTAGACTTTTTGTCCAACATCTGCCTGATCACAGAGACGGTTGAGCCACGATTTCATGAAATTAAAAACAAAGAGACAACAGGAGATGTATACAAACCAACATTTATTCACACTCATCATGGAAGACCAAAGTAAGTTTGTAAATAATCATTAAGCCTTGATCTGAAAGTAGAAGCAACAAACCACAGGTCTAATGTAAATACATTATATGTATTTTTTCCCCCAGCATTTGAGTGAATGCTAAATAATGTTTTTTTAATTATCTTTTAAATATTTAAAGTGCATGTACTGATACCAATGTAAACTCAATACAGTAACCACAGATGGTCCAAAAGTAAAAAGTGACATTACTACAGTAGTTTTAAACTATCTGGCACAGCCACGAAACAATAAGAGTCCACGTCAGACTGTGAACTTTAAAGAAGTACTACTTCATGCCTTTGAGGCAGGTGCCTCCTTATTTTTTAAAAACACTTCATACAAATAAACATAAGTGGATTAGTATTGCTTTTCAGATAAGCAGCGGTTTTATCAAACCGTCCAGTCCTTACAAATCGCGTTAAAGGCTTTCCTCAGCACGACCAACATGAAGACTTTTAAAGCCCTTTTGTTTCGTTCTTTTGTTTTCGAGACCAGAAATTCCCTCGCTTTTCACCAGAGTTTAAACAACAGCAGAAAGTAAAAACAATGGAATGGTCAGGCATGGCTTAAAGTTCAGACAGCTTTTGATTCTCAAGGCTCTCAGAGGCAGAGCTGCTCCGTGTCGCTTTTCTCCGCAGGGATGGAGGCGTGAGCGCCCTCTCTCGTCTGGCCCAGGGACGACGCGATGACGTCCACCGCAAGGGATGCGGTGGCCTCCACCGCCTCCTGGTTTGCCCCCAGGACGGGGTTCACTTCCACCAGGTCGATGGCCGACAGCAGACCTACGCATCGACACAGGAACGTGTTGGACTCCAAAAGTCAAGGATCTACACGGTTATACAGGACTGTTGTTGAAGACGCTGGTACCTGTATTGTGAATCTCCTCTGCCAGGTAGATCCCCTCTCTGTAGGTCAATCCACCATTGACCGGCGTTCCTGTGGCAGGAGCCAGAGACGGGTCGAACGCGTCAATGTCGAAGCTTAAGTGGATCGGTCGCTGTTTCCTGCAGGTAAAGACAAAAAGGTAAATTCAAGGTGTCTTTGAATTCGAATCAGCACACCCGATCGTGATCAGTAGGTATTCACTACCTTGCCAGAAGATGGTCCAGAGCGACTTCCATGACCCTCTGGATGCCGAGTCTGTCAATATCCCTCATCGTGAAGTACTGAATGCCCAGGTTCTTTAGGATGTGGCTGGAACAAAGCGTACAAATAACGTTTTTTGCAATTCTTGCACAAAGCAAAAATTTGTTACACGTCAAAGATATTTTAAGTAGAAGCAGGTACTCGGGTACTCACTGCTCTCCAGGGTCGACGTCCCGTAGTCCGACGTACACCAGATCCCGTGAAGAGAGGAACGGTTTAGTCCAGGAGAACCCAGGAATATCAGGAATCTGGGTGTGTAGATGGAAACAATGTTAATAAATTCATAACTACAACTCTGTGAAACAAGAAAATAAGAAAAAAATAAATCAGAACTTTTCAGGATTTTGATCAGGAATCATTTTTAAAAATCTATAAACTGTGGCTTATGTTAACTAATCTCTTCAATACGTAGACTACACACCAGATGCCTTATGTAAAAAATACATACAAGATGCTGTTTGTGGTAGAAAAATTACACTGTAAGTCCCAACACTGGATCTGACGTGGGATGAGGAATTAGGAAGTTCTTCAGAGTTGAAGAGCAGATAAAATAAGATAAATGCCGATAATGCTAAAAGAAAACCGCAACAAAATGCTTTGGACATTCCAGAAAGTTCATCTTAGCTTAGCAAAGATGTACGGGCAAAACTTTCAGCTTGGTGAAAAACTGGTCAGTGAAGCACTGACTGAACAGACACTTCGCACATTTTGGATTTGAATTTGTGCTACTTTATTGACATGAAGTTACGACTGCAGGTTAAGATAGATGGAAAGAAAAACAGAAGTGTTAATTTCCTGGGAAATTTGTCTAGAGAATCTGAGATTTTCTAGACAAAGCAAGGAGTTTCCAATGTCAAAAATTTGTTTGAAAAAAATTCAGAAAAGTTTAGATTAATCCCCAAAGTTTTCTAGAAAGGAATTGTGGAGTTTGAAAAGTAGAACATTTGCTGGTAAAAGAGCAAAAATGTTGAGATTCAGAAATTTTTGAGAAAAAAAAAACTTGGAAATTCAAAATTAAAAAAATGTCTACTTTTTTAAACTATTTCTGAGGGTTTTTTTCTAGAAAATCTTCCAAATTTTGAAGCTCAGAAATGTCCTGGCCTGAGTTTTTTTTAGCGGATATTTGTCACTACTTTATTTTTCATTATTATTATTATTTCTATCTACAATGAATGAACCCTGATACGCAGTCCTAAAAGACGCCATTGACCTCGCCACCCTTCTCACCTTGTCCTGCAGCTCTTTGAGCATGAACGCCACAGGCTGGCCGTGGAGGTTTCCTGACGGCGACGTCATGGGCGTGTTTATATCTGCATGAGCGTCGACCCAGATGACACACAGATCAGGGCACTGCTGAGCGTGGCCGCTCACTGATCCAATAGCGAGGCTGCGAAAGGTCAGAAGCAGTCGTCAATGTTTGCGGTTTGAGCTCTTCGCAGAATATTCTGTGCTACGAGTGGTGCCATTTTCTCTCTCTCGATTTTTTTTTTTTTTGGAGATAAATACCTGTGATCTCCCCCCAACATGACCACAGTGTGTCCGGCGCCGGCAGCTCTGCTCACTGCGCGGGAGAGCTTTTGGTTGGCGCCGCCCACGCTTCTCGGGGACTTGACGTTCATGTGGGGCTCGTCCATCTCCGGGAGGTGGAAGCTGAGGTCGCCAAAGTCATGAACAGAGTAGTCTGAGAAAATAAAATATACCGTCATTCCTCATCACGAGCCAGAGTAAAGCTGCAGTACGCTACTTTTATTTTAAAAAAATATATATTTTTTTTTTACATATTTGTTAAAACTTTCACTGTGTCTTGACAGTTTGTGAAACATTCTGATTAGAAGCGACACGTCTTAACATTAATGGCTATTTCACACGAGCCACGTTATGTCACAACATCATAGTTTTACTTCCCCTTGTCGTGATTTAGTCTTAGAAGAATTAAAGTCTTAAAAACTTAAATATTTTGCGCTGAAAACCAAACATGTCGTTCTAAGCAGTTAAGCGCAAACAACGACGCTCCCGCTGCCCTAGAAGAGAAACCGCCCTGGACCGCCGCCCGTATCAGAAACCGCTCGCTATCTGCAGAGCATAAAACCTGTCACAGCTGAACTGTTCAATGCAATCTGGACAGTTGCACAGTGTGAACACCAGGTGGCAGTGTCTGAGACGCCTCCTCACAGGGATTTGCTTGACCCTGCAGCCTTTAAGAGGGTTGAGTCACTGGCTGCCAGTGGAACATTAGTGACGGGGCACTTTCCACTTGTCCCGATTCCCACTGGCGCTCGGGTTTCAGTGACAGTGCAAAGTTGCTGCAGACTTAAAAACTTGAAACAAAAAAAAAACCATGAACTCACTCCAGGGAGGATGATAGATTGTGAACAATTTGCGATGTTTAAAGGCCATCTGGGTTGAAAATGTAAACCCTGTTAGCGGTGTAGGATTACTCTGCTGATCTCAGGGCTACCGGCCTGGTCGATTACTATTCGTGAGGCAGGACAGGAATAGCTTTGACTTGATGCAACAGCGAGCATCTCTTGCAGGACAGACCAAGGAGAGCGTGGACGGTTCTGCTGGTTCTGTTCAATCCGGTTCAAATCACCAACTCAGAACTCTTACATCATACTGCTTATTGATCAGAAGGTCATGCTATGATTGCTAAGGCACAGATGCATAAGACACTGTATGAACAAACTGCTTTAAGATTCAGGGATGGTACGATGTGTAGTTGGGTTGGTGTTTAGTTGCAGATACTGGACTCCGTTCCTGATGCTGCAGTCAGGGGTTTTCCGCTTTTGGGAGGCAAATTTTCACTCCAGTTGCCTTTAAGCTTTAATGAGTTAAGATCTTTTGATGAAGAAGTTGAGAAAAATCTTCTCGCATTGACCATTTTTACACAGTGTACTTGCCACTTCAGAAAAGAAAGACATTCGTTCGTAATTCTTCATAATAGTTGTATCATCAGATAGCCACGCTAATCGTGACAGCAGTTTTTGCACGTGCGCTTAAATCGTCCTGTTGACTGCAATGCAAACCTTTTATTTGTTTCATTATTTTAAGTACACTTTACAACAGAAATGTTCACATCTGTAGGATTCATATAGAAAGTACTTATTGTAGATAAGTTACACTGCTTTACAGCATAACACAAGTTTATGATGCAAATTATAGCTGTCTACACATGAGGAGTGAATTGGGTACTTTTTATTTTCACAAGGCCCAGCTTAAAACCCGACTTTGTTGACAAGCTTTAAATCACACATAGTACATAGGTGTAATTAGTGTTTTTTATAAGAAAATTATATGTTTTACATACTTAGAAATGTTGGTGGTTTATAAAAGTGAGAAAACAAGACTTTCAACAGATAACTGGAAGTCTGAAGTATTAAAGTAAGTTGGTCTGTTTTATTTCCTTTGGTGCTCTAATCTTGGGTTTAAAACTATGTTGGACTTACTCTGTAAAAGTCAATATCCAACACATGCAACTTTCCCTTCTGATTTCATCCGATGTCTGGGAGCAAAGCTGGTCAGGTTACTTGGCAGTTGCTGCTTTACGCCTTGCCAGATTGAAAGCAAACACCGCTATTAAGGCTATTATATAATTTCACAGAGCCGTTGGCATCAAAGACACTCAAGCCATTCCCCTTCTTTATTTATAGACGTATAGTTAAAGGTACTGAACAGGTGACGCCTTCCATACTTTTTATTTAGATCAATTTCAGTAAATACTGTTAAGTATTCTGCAAGTGGAACTGTTAAGTCCAACTAACTCAACTAAACTGGAAATGAACTACTTACCAACATCATTTAGTTTTTCTAGTTTGTCCTTCCAAACTATAAAGAAATATGTATAAGCATTTTAAATCTGTTTGTATGCTTATTCTAGATTTCTATGTATTTACATGCATTTTTAGTCACACTAGTAGTTTTTCAGTATTTTTTTCTGTGCACTCTGGTAGCCAAACGACATTTTGTTGCCAAATTCGCTGTTGTGTTGTTGTGCAAAGACGATAAAGTAAATCAAACAAGATGGCGCACACAGTTTCCATGACAACCGCTTTAGGGTTAAGAAGCGCATCTTGCTAGCAAGCTAGTGCTGTCGCTAGGCTAGGTAAGGTTGGATACAAACTTGTTCAACCACAATATTTACTACCTTTGGGTTCAATATTCAGAGGACACAGGATTCCATTTCGTTGCTATGCTGATGACTGCCAAATGTATTTTCCTTTGAAGCAATATAACATCTCCTGGCACGCCTCGACGAGATTAACGTGCGCTTGAATTTTTAACATTTTAATGAAAAGAAAACACAGGCGACAACTTTTCAACCCAGTGACCCGTGTTAGTTCTCTGCTGACTTGATGGGTCGGCTTAGGGAAATATATAAGATTGTTATTACACAATAAGCGTTTTTTTCTTCCTTTAGGTAGTTTAGCCAGGCCCGTTAAGGGCGCCATATCATATTGTTGTCAAGGAAGTGGTTTACAAACTATTCAGGTTCAATTCAAATATACTCGACTGCTCCCAAAGGGATATTAAAATGTTGCCGTAATTCACGTTAATTCAAAATTCCTCAAAGAGTTCCTGTATCTAGTGATGGTTCTGGGCAGAAGATATCCCCTGTAGCTGTCAGTGTTGGAGCAAATTTGAAGAAGCCTCTGACTGTTTTTCTAAGGCAGTCTCGTGAAGAGTAAGCTTAAAGACTTTTTTACTACTTCAGTACCATTTTTGCCTTAATAATAGACAATTTTAGAAACATATTTCAGATTTATTTCAATACTTCAAAGAAAGTGTCATAATTTCACTGAAGGACCCAGCAGAGAACATCCCCTCAAATTCATAAACCACGTTTGTATTCTCTAGCTATTACCGTTTAATAATCTAACCAGGTGCAGTTTGTATTGATTGATATAAGTTTTAGGTTTTAAATGCATGATAAGGAAGATTGTTCTGTACCTGTTCCACATTTTAAAAGCAAAAGATATCAAAGTTGCTAACTTGTTTATTGTCTGCAGATGTTGCTTTCAAACAGCTAAGCAACATGCCAGACTTAAATACTGAGCGATCGCCATTTCAGTATGCTAATTTTTAGAACATCTTTGCTTGTTTACCATTCCTTTAAGGTTAAAATCATCAGTTGTAGTAACAAAGACATTATGCAAGCTAATTACAACTGACGCTAATAAAAGTTGGTATGTCACAGGTGTGGTGTTGCTTACAGGAATAATAAAGTACCTGGTTTTACCATGTTGGTATGGGGGGCACCCGAAATAAAATCTGCTTAGGGCCCCAAAAGGGCTTGAGCAGGCCCTGGTCATCCCAACCATCAGTGCTTAAGATGACCCATAGGGGACCTCAGTTTACTCAGTTGGCTGCAAATTAACTCAACTGGGTTTTATTTAGCGGTTTTGGGGTGAGAGGAGGGGTTGAATACAAACAGCACACTTTCTAGATTTTTTTTTTTCTTTTCTTCAGAATTTTAACTGTAATTTTTTTTTCCCCTTCCAAGAGAGCAAAAGATATGAACCACTTTGCGTTGATCTAACACACAAAATCCCTATTAGTTATGTTTTTATTGTGCTCAAAATGGTGGGAGTCCCTTGGCAACACTCTGACAACATTTTGTTATCTGAATCACGGATGACTTCAACTTTATCACGTGCAGCAGTCATTGATCCCATGTTAATCGTGACGCACAGCCTCATTGCGTAGTTAGTTACAGAAGACAGTTGCGTTGTTTGGTTTTTTTTTTTTCTTCTGACTGAGGTGGCGTCTGATTTGTCCACCCGCTGGCGGCCTGCAGCTACTGTAACCACAGTCCGCCGGGGCGCAGCGCCACTTGAGGTGCGGATAAACCGGTAATGGACGTTTATAGTCTGAAAACAGTAGTGACAAAAAAAAAAAAAGCTTAGAAATGAGTCACCTTCAGAGCGTTTACAACAGCCGGAGGACTAACGCCGCCATGTGGATGTCAAATTGAGGGAAAAAAAACCTCACAACGTGTCCCGCCTCTAAAATCGTCCGCGATGGCGGAAGAGTTAAAAAAAAAACTGGACTTCACTTCTTACACGGCGAGTATGTAGCCTATATATTTATCCCGTCTTGCGGTGATGTAACAAGTTCGGAGAAAACCGGATGTGTAAGTTAAAACCCTCGCCGTGTCAGACATCCCACGTTGCATAACTCTGCGGAACCGGCGGTTCCATTCTGACCTTCCCCGCTTTTCACCTACCCAGGCTGGACAGCCTCTCGATGAGACCCGCATCTCTGATAACTTTGGGTCCGTGCTCCACTCCTCCTCTTTTCTGGAAGCAAAGTGGAGCAGGAGGGGAAACAATAGATAAATGAATGAAAGAGGACTAACAGTAACAATAAAAGTGAGACTCTTCTACCTGTCCTTTTGAGAACGGGGCTCCCAGTATCGCCACAGACTGAGCTCTGCTTTGCTGGCAGGTATGTCTGAGTTGAGTTCGGAGAAGACGGGAAAGCGATCCTCTTAGTGCCATTTTCTTTTTTTATTATTATTATTATCCTCTCCAAAAAATATATATATAAAAAATTAAAATTAAATAAATAAATAAATAAAAAAAAAATTGAAAATTCCTCAGTGTATTCAGGCACAGAGCAAAGATCTCTGATGAAAGCCCGGCGAAACGTTACGCTGGTGGATGCTGCTGGTACAGGAGGGGGTCGGGTTTTATTGCGTCTGAAAGCTGCTTAATATTCATGAGGTGAAGCGCGAGAGGCGCAGAAGTGGGCGTGGCGGAGCCAACACGCCCTAATGTAGCCACACAAACAGCCACAAGTTTTGCGTACCTACGTGTTGTCTGCGCTGGCAGCTATTCATATGGTGCAACTCGAGTTTATCAAAGGGGGGCGGGGTGGGGTGGGGGCTCGTCTGGGTTTTAGTAATATTATCTGACGTCACGTTGAATGACACGTATTCGGGCTGGCCAATGGTGGTCGTCGGAATCGGTGGGATCGTTTTTTTTTTTTTTTGTGTGGGGGCGTGTCTTTTCTTTGAATTCAAACTGTAGGCCAAGATCTTTTCTTTTCTTTTTTTTTTTTTTTTTTGATGGGTCATGGAGCTCTGATCTACCCCTGTGGAAATTTCCAGACTGCTGGGTGGGTCGGCTTACCGGACCTACTACTCAGTGGGGCTGACCCATTGGTGAGCACGTGGCCGAAAATTCGGATCCAAAATATTATGATATGTTAGTAGCATCTGCATATTTCTGTCATCCGGGTCACACCCTGAGTTACAAGACCAATTTATGCACTGTAAAAATACAAAATAAATTTAAATGTGTTTTTATGTTAGATTAACTTAAAAAGTTAAAAAGAAACTTTTTTTTATACACGCCATATAAATTTAGCAGGCATGAATCAAACCTGGCAGACTAAAACAAGCCTAATCAGCTGCGTTGTCAAGCTGTAAAATGTGATTTGAGCACTGCATTTTTCACATTTTTCCACTGCAGTACAGTGCAATAGGCTACATAAAATCATTATGGGAAACAAGATTTGAATTTAAAATGTGTTCAGTTGTATTTATTTTTATGACGTTTTAAATTCAAACTCGTACCCTAGTGTTTTGAGTTTGCACATAAAAAGCTGTACTGAAAGTATGAAGAGGAGGAAACACTTACGAAAACAATAAAGTGAGCTTGTTTTTGATGCATTTAGAGTTGGAATCGACTTTTATTCAAGGGTCATTAAATGTTCATAGTCTTTATGATGCATTTTGAATATAGACAAGTTTAGAATGCAATCCATTCAAAAATCGGCAAACAATCATAAATAATTTTTCAGATTTTTTAAAATGTAGCCTATATATATTATTTATTTATTTACTTATTTTTACATATTTTAAATAATAAAAAAGTAAAACCTTGATGGTTTTGCAAGACACCATGGGGTACAAGATCATAATAAATAAACCTGGGACCCAAATTTAGAACCAATTGGGCCAAAGCAATGCGATAATGATATTGTGCATGATTTTTTTTACTCCTTTTTAAATCTTCAGTCTAAGAAGTAACATTTTTTGAAAGATCTTTTAAATCAGAGGATTAATCAAGATGTTCTTACAGTTGTAACGTTTGGTTGACACTTTAGCAGGAATTTCACAGGAGCACCAAAAGAAAAACCCGATACATGTGCAACAATAATATCTGGATAGATAAGACCTGGAAAAGCACATAATAAGCACAGGAGTTTATGGAAATTATTCAAACAACAACAACATTTATTTTTATTCAAATCTTAGTGTCTGTAAAGTTATTCTATTTCCTTTTTTTCTACAGCCAATGACATCCCAAGCCCTGATTTGTGCAGACCCACTTGAACTTGAACCTGACTTTGCACTTGAATGACTCAGCATGCTGATCGGTTCTTTGGCAGCTTGCAGCTTGCAGAACTTAAAGCAGTGAAGAACCGCACAAAGTCTTTGTTCCCTGCCCCACATGGCGTCTGTTACCAACATGAGACATTTTTAGTGGGTCACTAATAACCAGGTAAGATATTTGGCGCCCCCACGTGTCTGAAAATGGGTATTTTTTTTCTAACCCACGATGGTATTTCTCGTCCCCAGTCGTTGTGTCAGGATACAACTGAAAATATTGGCCGCAATAATGACCTTAACTGCAACTACAACTTTTGACTGAGGCACTTCCAACCATGGTTCAGAATTGAAGGCGCCTAGTATTTTGTTACTCGTTTAATACAGTTACAGATATGAAAATGTTTGTTTAGTTTGCCGTCGCAAACCTGGACTTTTCTTCCATCTTAACTGAGTGTGTATTGCTGATGTAGATTAATGGACCTTTGAACATTCTGTAAAAGACATAACAAGAGTTCACGGGTTTTATTACGCTAAGATGCAGAATTGTAAAATCAAAGATAAACAAGCATGAATCAATGGATCAATAAATCAAACAATCAATAAACTTTCGAATATGTGATATAGTTCAGCCCCCTGGTAAGCATGCAAAACCTCAACATTAATGTTGGATTTGACTCTGGCCTTGGAAATGGGAGTAATCACAAACAGATATGATAAGTCAAGATTTTGAGAAGTTACGGCTTTAAAATACCTCTTTTTTGTCATATAGTAAAAGTGTTTATAATATCCAGTAACTGTTGCACTTTTCTTCTCTCACTAGAAAGATAAATTTGACTGAGGTTGTGGAAAATAAAAAGTGGTTTAAATGTTACACTAAGACTCATTCTCTTTTAGTCTCTTCTCCAGACCAAAACATAGTGTAGTACTTGTATGCATCTGCTTATCTCTGCATTATTTCCCATACTGAATAGGCTGATCTGAGTTTAAGTGCGTTACTGTTCATTTGTTCTGAGAGGAATGTTTAGTTTTAGTTCTGGATGCTCGCTGACTCTGGTGTGGACATGTGAAGTTCGTCTGCATCGGCGTTAGAGCACTTAAACTATCCAGTTGTACTCCGGTTCGGTTATCTTCATTAAAAGATCAACATTATTCCCTCCTGGAGAGGTCATTATCCCGCACCTTTACAATCCATCCGTGCCCGCCGTTAACAATATTATCCCAGAAGAAAAACGAAAGCAAACAAGAATACCAGTAGTATGAGAAAATTATGTCACAATCTATTGGAGTGTACAGTAAAATACAGTATTTAGATTCTACAGCAGAGGTATTCAACCTTTTTCAGCCCGGACCCCAAACTGAATGAGCATTCCCACCCACAAGTTAGGATTCTAACTGTATACTAGCTTTCTAGAATGCGGTTGCTATCAATTAACTGTTGAGGAATAAATTGTGAATAATTCCACAATTTAAGAAAAAAAAAGTTTAAAATTACTATTTAACAGTATTTTTTATGTTTTTTTTTTTTTTTTTGCTGAAGTTCAATGCATTATGCTTAAAATTACAGGTGCTGGTCATAAAATTAGAATATCATGAAAAAGTAGATTTATTTCAGTAATTCCATTTAAAAAGTGAAACTTGTATATTATATTCATACATTACATACAAACTCATATATTTCAAATGTTTATTTCGTTTAATTTTGATGATTACAAATGACAACAAATGAAAATCTCAAATTCATCATATCAGAAAATTAGAATCTTGTGAAAAGGTTCAAAGTTGATGGCACCTGGTACCTCACTCTAATCAGCTAATTATCTCAAACCACCTGCAAAGGCCTTTAAATGGTCTTTCAGTCTAGTTCTATAGGCTACACAATCATGGGGAAGATTGCTGACTTGACAGTTGTCCAAAAGACGACCATCGACACCTTGCACAAGGAGGGCAAGACACAAAAGGTCATCTCTAAAGAGGCTGGCTGTTCACAGAGCTCTGTGTCCAAGCACATTAATAGAGAGGCGAAGGGAAGGAAAAGATGTGGTCGAAAAAAGTGTACAAGCAAGAAAGATAACCGCACCCTGGAGAGGATTGTGAAACAAAACCCATTCAAAAATGTGGGGGAGATTCACAAAGAGTGAACTGCAGCTGGAGTGAGTGCTTCAAGAACCACCACACACAGACGTATGAAAGACATGGGTTTCTGCTGTCGCATTCCTTGTGTCAAGCCACTCTTGAACCACAGACAGCGTCAGAAGCGTCTTGCCTGGGCTAAAGAGAAACAGGACTGGACTGCTGGTGAGTGGTCCAAAGTCATGTTCTCTGATGAAAGTAAATTTTGCATTTCTTTCGGAAATCAAGGTCCCAGAGTCTGGAGGAAAAGAAGAGAGGCACTTCATCCATGTTGCTTGAAGTCCAGTGTAAAGTTTCCACAGTCAGTGATGGTTTGGGGTGCCATGTCATCTGCTGGTGTTGGTCCATTGTGTTTTCTGAGGTCCAGGGTCAACGCAGCCACATACCAGGAAGTTTTAGAGCACTTCATGCTTCCTGCTGCTGACCAACTGTTTGGAGATGCAGATTTCATTTTCCAAAAGGACTTGGCACCTGCACACAGTGCCAAAGCTACCAGTACCTGGTTGAAGGACCATGGTATCCCTGTTCTTAATTGGCCAGCAAACTCTCCTGACCTTAACCTCGTAGAAAATATATGGGGTATTGTGAAGAAGAAGATGCAATACACCAGACCCAACAATTCAGAAGAGCTAAAAGCCACTATTAGAGCAACCTGGGCTATCATAACACCTGAGAAGTGCCACAGACTGATCGACTCCATGCCACGCCGCATTGCTGCAGTAATACAGGCCAAAGGAGCCCCAACTAAATACTGAGTGCTGTACATGCTCATACTTTTCATGTTCATACTTTTCAGTTGGCCAACATTTCTATAAATCCTTTGTTTTTATTGGTCTTCAGTAATCTAATTTTCTGATATGATGAATTTGAGATTTTCATTTGTTGTCATTTGTAATCATCAAAATTAAACGAAATAAACATTTGAAATATATGAGTTTGTATGTAATGTATGAATATAATATACAAGTTTCACTTTTTAAATGGAATTACTGAAATAAATCTACTTTTTCATGATATTCTAATTTTATGACCAGCACCTGTATAAGCAAGCGTTAGAAATAACATTGTTATATGCATTACATTATATTATTTCATTAAAAAGATTAATAAACGTATATTTTATATCTTAAATAAATGACTTGAGAACTGTATATGTTTTGTCTTAAGGTTTGTGGCGAACAAATTTGGCCTTTACATATTTTCCTTACAGGCTTGCAGACAACCTGACAGACGGTGCGGAGGGCAAAAAAACCTTTGACGTGCAGCTATCCCATGATTCCTTTCCCAGTTTTCTCTCTACCATAGGGGTTTCCTTTAGCCCACCGGTCTCTAATATAACATTCGCTTTTAGCTGTGTGTCCCTCTGTCTGTAGTTGTTTCGGGGGCTTTTTATGTGCGATTAAGCCATAAAACTGGAGGTCGCTTTCTTTCTTTTGCTGGTGAGTAAATCAGTTCATGAGCGCCGCAGCTGCTAACTGAACTAGCAGGGAGCTACAGAGTTAGCCGCTGTTAGCTAATTTAGCTAGTTTACGTAGCGGAGTATTTCACATGAGCGCGTTCACAACCTGCCAAATATGTTGCTACTCCAACACTCGGTTGTATTGTTTTTACTCTATTATTACGGCTGCTAATGTAGCTACTCGTTCGACCTACTTGGGAAACGGTAAACAGTGTCCTCTTTGTCACTAATAAAGCATTTTGCTTCTTGGCTCCAGGTTTGTTCAGGATGTCTTACTCTCCTCCAATCAACCGCCCTCCGATTGGCATCCCACAGCTGCCTCCTGGCATCCCTCCTCCCCAGTATGCGGGCTTTGCTCCTCCGGTGCCTCCAGGTACTAAGTTGAGAACCTGACAGATGTATTTACATTAACAAGACATATGCATGGGAAATGGATAGAAACACAGAAACAAAGGTTATCAGAATGTTAAACACGGTAAAGTGGTTTCACATTAGTTCACAAGTAATTAAAGGCACATTAATAGTAATTCTGAATATTGCTGAAGCTTTAATGAACTTTATGAGTTTTTGGCCAGTATTAAGAACACTGAAGATTGTGGTTGTAATGTGAAAAAAATTAAAGGCCTCTTGCAAAAGTCAAGACTATTTTAGCCAAGTATTGTATGAATTTGATATCATACCTTCAGCATCTCGCAACAATTTGATTTTTGATCAACTTTGTAGTCTTTGTACATTTTACAGACTGTAAAATGTAGTGTCTTATTTAGATGTGACCAGGTTTCCCCCAGAAAACTAGCTAAGCCTGGTGGTTGGCCGCTGGACCAGTCATTCATTCAGCAGCCTCCCATGTTTTTGAGTTAAAAAATGTTTAAAGTTGACAGAAAATTTGAAAATTTCACTTGAAAATTATATGTTATTGGAAGATTAATACTTGAATTCCAACTATAAAGTCTTTAAAAAAATTCAAACATTAAAAAAACAACTAAAAGAAATAAGCAATACTTAGCCTGGTGGGGTCCCAAGTAAAGTCTGGTGACCTGCCAGGCTTGAAATACACTGTGGGAAACTCGCTGTGAATTAGCAGCTAGACTTAACTTAATTTTCATCCTCGTTTTCAGGGACTCCCATGATCCCAGTTCACATGGGTGTAATGGCGCCTGCACCCACAGTGAGTAAAAGAAAACAATAAGAAGACCCCACTAAACATATATACATACTTTTTATGTCAATATTATTTTATATTTATGACCTAAATGTGCGCTGGCTGTCCAGGTGCTGGTACCGACCGCAGTCACCATTGCACAGAAGCCGGTAACCACGAAGAAGGACCCAGTCCTCATCCGAGCCAAGGACGCAGACGAGGCCGTGGGCCCCACCACCACCGTGTTTGTGGGGAACATCTCTGAGAAAGCGTCTGACATGTTGGTCAGGCAGCTTCTAGCAGTGAGTTCTCCATTCGCCGCTGATCTGTCAGAATTGAACTGACGTCTGTTTTCTTTAACATTGTTCCAGACAAGGATACATTTGTACCTTTTAATTCAAATACATCCTCAAAGTCCATTGATGTCCATGACGGCTGCTGGCTGGGATTGTTCATCCGGTGGAAAAGTTGCTGATGAATAAATAGGTTTTATCAATGAATTAAAACACATTATTTTTTGTTCTCCATCAAAACAGAAATGCGGTATCGTTCTGAGCTGGAAAAGGGTCCAAGGTGCCTCTGGGAAACTTCAAGGTAATATAAAAGTAACCTTACTTTTAATTTCTTCTTTGTTAACATAGATTATGCTGTCCAGTCTTGAGACCTATTACTATTAAAATAGTTTACTAATATTTGTGTTCATACTGTCATTGTTGTTATATTCTCTCTTTTCTTTGACGCTATTAAATTAAGAAAAACAAGTTTTTATTGTTTTAAGCAATCCAAAAATAACAACTGACTTCTTTTTTCTCATTTTGGACATACTGAATCCTTTCTGCCCCTTGACGTGTGGAAGCTTTTGGATTCTGTGAATATAAGGAGCCTGAATCCACGCTCCGAGCTCTCAGGCTTCTGCATGAGCTGCTCTTAGGCGACAAGAAGCTGCTGGTCAAGGTGGACGCTAAAACCAAGGCTCAGCTGGACGAGTGGAAGGCAAAGAGGAGGAGCGCCAACGGGGTAACAGACGGTGAAACGAACGCTTGTTCGAATTTGATCCTTTTCGAAAGTTTTTTTGAAAAAGTTTTTCTCCGGCTTTGACACCCAGGGAACCACAGACGGGTCAAAAAACGACACGCAGGACGAGGAGGAGGTTCTCGATGAAGAAACCGTGCGTCGGGACCAGGCGGTGAAGGGGGCGATAGACGTCCTCATCCGAGAGTACTCGAGCGAGCTCAACGCTCCCTCGCAAGACTCCGACGGACAGCCTCGCAACAAAAAGCGCAAGGAGAAGAAAGAGGAGGTAGTCCGATCATGAACTCATGATCATGGTCATGAAATCTTCCATACCTGGTTCTGTTTCCAAATCTGTCTTTACCTCTTTCTAAGGACATCAATGCCATGGAGTTGGAGGACGACAAGAGAGACCTCATATCCAGAGAGATCAGCAAATTCAGAGACACACACAAGGTAATGCACCAACCTGCCTCTGTTGCTGTTTACATAAGAAGGGAACTTATGTTTGTACTTCAAAATCCCTCCACAGGAAGTGGATTCACACTCTATAAACAATCTGTTAGACTTATGCTAGCTTATGAACTCAGATTTTAAGTTCCAAATAAACCTAATCTATTGATTAAACCAAACCAATAAGGTAGAGTTCATTTGGTGTCTAGAGCAAGATGAATCTCACTGTGTCAGCTTTGGAAAAGGTTGCATGGCTAGGACGCGGGTAAGCTCTCTTATTTCTTTCCTAACGTAGGGGTAAATTGCTCTATTAAAGCTGGAGAAGTAGTTTTATTTAATTGGATAACGTGTCGCACGGTGTCACGTTTAAAACTTTTGAGCAGCTCAGTGAACCTCTGCATGTCCCGACATCCATAAATCTGTGTTTGCGTACACACAGAGTCTAACCACCGCAGCCTTTTAAACTGCAGCTAACAGCATCGTTAAAGCAGGGAGCGCCTCTCTACAGCACTCTGTGGTCTGAAGACATAGAAGGTATGCTGCCTTTCTTTTTCTCTCTTTTACTCTTTCTTTGTCGCTATGCGTCGAGATGCTATCAAAGTTAAGGAAAGAGAAAATATTTTAAAAATACTTTCTGTTAGTCAACAATAAAATCGAGAGATGCATTTTTAAAATGAACTGAAGACTACAATAGCTTCACAATCCTGTAGTAGGTGTGTGGATCATTTAACTGTTGCAGCTTACTTAATTATATTTAAATGATGTCAGTCTAATTAAATAGAATGTTTTATTCATCTCTAAAATGAATCTAAAATTTCTCTTAAATTGAGCTTAAATTGCAAACTTCATACAAATGAATAAGAAAATGTGTACATTAACTCTTCAGCTGGAAATTGAAAATCTTGAGCTGATTCAATAACAAACCTTCTATTAACTAATTTCTTTCAGTTCATATATATTTTCAATAAATGTAATTTCAAAGGACACTTTGCAAAACAAGCAGACCCAGTCTGTTCACTTCAATCTGATAGACCGATTTAAAGACAATGACATGCATTACAATTCAATTTGGGTTATAAAACAATAGTCAGAGGTGTTTTTTTAGGGAATTAGTTTTAATTTTTTACTATTAAAATGTTGATTGTAGCATTTTTTTGCGAATCAGCAGGTCAGAGCTTTACAAAATCTCCTAATTGGCCACAAAGACTCTGATCAGTGCATCTCTAGAAATAATATATATTTATTTTTTGTTAAGCTTATGGTAGCTTAAAAAAAAAGAAATCGCATCCAATTGGGAGGTCAAACCAGTTTCAGACACTCACATTGATTTTCAAAAGAACGGCCTGCAGAATAGCACATTAAAGCTGGTATTTAAAAGCAGACCCAGTTGGACGCATTGATATGACCTTAAATAGAGTTCAGGTCAGGATGTCCGTCCTGTCCCGACATCCTGGCTTTTATCTTCTGTGTCATTTGCATCAGTTTGCATCATCAACAATATCCAATCATGAAGGTCATTTGTGTTAAGTAGCATTGTGTTTTAACAATGTGTTTAGCATGTATCTATAACATAAACATCTAACTATCAGATCCAAATTTCAAGCAATTCTTTAAGAAAATGATCAAAAGCTTTTATAAAATCAGAATTTTTGGATCTGACTGTCTTGTTATTTTTAAAACTGGATTGGTGAGACCTTAGAGGCGCAGGAAGTCAACCTTAACGTACGATGGCTTCCCTACTTTTTTCTTGTGTCAAACAATGAATTTAAAGGAGCTGATTTTGATGTTTCTGTCACAGCAAACTGTTTCACAGCTATTTTGAATATTCTGACTTCATGATTGACCTGCTTTTTTTCCCATATCAGGATTTCCCCCAGTGTATTATAAGCCTGGTGGGCCACCATGCTTTACTTGTGCCCCCCGCTAGGCTTAGCATTGCTTATTTAAGTCTTTTTAAAATGTTAGCATTTTTTTTTTAGACTTTTTAGTTGATGATCAGGTATTAATCTTCCAGTCTTCCAATAACACATAATTATCAAGTGGTATTTTCAAATTTTCTGTCAACTTTAAATATTTTTTTAACTCGAACACAACGACGGGCCGCTGGACAAATACTTAGCAAGTGGTGGTCCAGGGGTTCAGCACAATCCATGTATGGAGACCTTAGTCCTCAACGCAGTTGTCGCAGTTGGCAACCTTGTCTCCATATTTACCAACTTATCAGACAAAAAAAACAAACAGTATTGGCCAAAATTGCAATTGGCAGGTCAGGCTTTTTTTAAATCCCAGAAGACTGCACCTCTACTGATTATGTAAATTTCAGGGGGAAAAAACAGTCCTAAAATAAGCCTGAGTCCTCTACAGTGCTTTAGTGTATCTCACATAATCATGACAGAAAAAAAACACATCGGTACGGATTATGTAATTTATTTAAAACTGGGCCGTTTGCCATGTAAAGCCGTGACTTATATTAATCCACTTGGCACCCTTGGGTAACGTCAGAGCGGTCCATTACGTAGCAGCGATGTTAAGTATGCTACAGGTTCAACGCTGACTTGGCAGCTTCTCTGACTCTAAAAGCTTTGTAGGCAAAAAGCCCATTGAGGATAAAATCTCCTTCCTCAATAACACAATGCAGACTGTCCTAAGTCTTAGTGTTTGTCCTTCTGTCTTTTTGCTGTTTGCCTGATAAAACCAACGTCAATCATGTTTTAATTTTTAGGGGTTTTTTTGTTGTTTTTTTTCCAACTAGCCGTTTGTCCATTTGTATGACTGCACATTGATTTGGGGGGAATTAATTTGACCAATGAATTTTTAGCTCACAGCCGAGTTGTTATTGAAATAGCCTCTTATTACATCAGAGCATAATCGCAGATATCCTCTGCTCACTGCCCTGTTACGTACTCCGCCTGGTGAAAGCGTTCATGCTGCTTGAGCTTTTTAATGTCGTTCTGTGACGTCACAGAACTTGCTTTTTATTGGGGTTTTATGTAATAGAGTAACACAAAGCAGTTTATCACATCAGCAGAGGAAAAATGTTGCATTGATACTCGGAGGCAACATTTCAATGTGGTTCCCCAGGAGTCTTGGGGTTAATAAAGTTCAGTTGATGGTTTTCACAGGAGTTTAACCTGAACTGAGATGTAAACGGGGCTGAAATGATTAAACTGGTTAATCGCAGTGAATTGATTATCAAAACAGATGTCGACTAATTTAGTAATCAGTTAATCATTAATTGGAAAAGTTGATTAAAAACCGACAATTTTCTGAAAGAACAACGTAGTCTGAGCAGTAATGGAGTCAAAACTGTACAAAAAATATGTACATTTTACATTTTAGAAATGAATAAAAAAAATCTTTGTCTGCACATTGCGTCAGTTTTAGCTTCACCTGGTTCAAATTATGCAAAATAAATAAATAAATAAAAATCTCCTATTAAGGACATTTTGCTATCCAATTATTAATTGGTTAATTAAAAAGTAATCAACAGATTAACCCTGTGGTTTATTGATATTAAGTGGACTAGAAAGGTTAATTGCTTGTAAGAATATATATATTTCCATCCATCCATCCATCCATTTTCTTCCGCTTATCCGGGATCGGGTCGCGGGGGCAGCAGCTTCAGAAGGGAGGCCCAGACTTCCCTCTCCCCAGCCACTTCTTCCAGCTCCTCCGGGGGAACCCCAAGGCGTTCCCAGGCCAGCCGAGAGACATAGTCCCTCCAGCGTGTCCTGGGTCTTCCTCGGGGCCTCCTCCCGGTGGGACGTGCCCGGAACACCTCACCAGGGAGGCGTCCAGGAGGCATCCTGACCAGATGCCCGAGGCTCAACTGGCTCCTCTCGACGTGGAGGAGCAGCGGCTCTACTTTGAGTCCCTCCCGGATGACCGAGCTTCTCACCCTATCTCTAAGGGAGAGCCCGGCCACCCTGCGGAGGAAACCCTTTTCGGCCGCTTGTATCCGTGATCTCGTTCTTTCGGTCATGACCCAAAGCTCATGACCATAGATGAGGGGGGGAACGTAGATCGACCGGTAAATCGAGAGCTTCGCCTTTTGACTCGGCTCTCTCTTCACCACGACGGACCGGTACAGCGCCCGCTTCACGGCAGACGCCGCCCCAATCCGCCTGTCGACCTCCCGCTCCCCTCTTCCCTCATTCGTGAACAAGATCCCCAGATACTTAAACTCCTCCACTTGAGGCAGAACGACCCCCCTGACCCGGAGAAGGCACTCTACCCTTTTCCGGCTCAAGACCATGGCCTCGGATTTGGAGGCACTGAGCCTCATCCCGGCCGCTTCACACTCGGCCGCGAACCGTTTCAGCGAGAGCCGCAGATCCCGATCTGATGAAGCCATCAGGACCACATCATCCGCAAAAAGCAGAGATGCGATCCTAAGGCCACCAAAACGGATCCCCTCAACACCTCGGCTGCGCCTAGAAATTCTGTCCATGAAAGTAATGAACAGAATCGGTGACAAAGGGCAGCCTTGGCGGAGTCCAACTCTCACCGGAAACGAGCCCGACTTACTGCCGGCAATGCGGACCAGACTCTGACACCGGTCATACAGGGACCTGACAGCCCGTATCAAAGGGCCCGGTACCCCATACTCCCGGAGAACCCCCCACAATGGCCCCCGAGGGACACGGTCGAACGCCTTCTCCAAGTCCACAAAACATATGTAGACTGGTTGGGCGAACTCCCACGCACCCTCCAGGACACTGCTGAGGGTGTAGAGCTGGTCCAGTGTTCCACGACCAGGACGAAAACCACACTGCTCTTCCTGAATCCGAGGTTTGACTATCCGACGGACCCTCCTCTCCAGGACACCTGAATAGACCTTTCCAGGGAGGCTTAAGAGTGTGACCCCTCTGTAATTGGAGCACACCCTCCGGTCCCCCTTTTTAAATAGGGGGACCACCACCCCGGTCTGCCAGTCCAGAGGAACTGCCCTCGATGTCCATGCGATATTGCAGAGTCGCGTGAGCCAACACAACCCTACAACATCCAGAGCCTTAAGGAACTCCGGGCGGATCTCATCCACCCTCGGGGCCCTGCCACCGAGTAGTTTTTTGACCACCTCGGCGACTTCGTCCCCAGAGATTGGAGAGCCCAACCCAGAGTCCACAGGCTCAGCTTCCTCAACAGAAGGCATGTTGGTGGGATTGAGGAGGGCTTCGAAGTATTCCACCCACCGACCCACAACGTCCCGAGTCGAGGTCAGCAGCACACCATCCCCACTATAAACAGTGTTGGTGCTGCACTGCTTCCCCCTCCTGAGACGCCGGATGGCGGACCAGAATCGCCTCGAAGCCGTACAGAAGTCTTTCTCCATGGCCTCTCCAAACTCCTCCCACGCCCGAGTTTTGGCCTCAGCGACCACCCGAGCCGCATGCCGCTTCGCCCGCCGGTACCCATCAGCTGCTTCTGGAGTCCCACAGGCCAAAAAGACCCCATAGGACTCCTTCTTCAGTTTGACAGCATCCCTCACCGAAGGTGTCCACCAACGGGTTCGGGGGTTGCCACCGCGACAGGCACCAACGACCTTGCGGCCACAGCTCCGATAAGCCGCCTCGGCGATGGAGGCACGGAACATGGTCCACTCAGACTCAATGTCCCCACCTCCCCCGGAACGTGTTCGAAGTTCTGCCGGAGGTGGGAGTTGAAGCTCCGTCTCACAGGGGACTCCGCCAGACGTTCCCAGCAGACCCTCACTACACGTTTGGGCCTGCCAGGTCTGACTGGCTTCCTCCCCCACCACCGGAGCCAACTCACCACCAGGTAGTGGTCAGTGGACAGCTCCGCCCCTCTCTTCACCCGAGTGTCCAAGACATACGGCCGCAGATCCGATGAAACGACGACAAAATCGATCATCGAACTGCGGCCTAGGGTGTCCTGGTGCCAAGTGCACGTATGGACACCCTTATGCTTGAACATGGTGTTCGTGATGGACAGACCGTGACGAGCACAGAAGTCCAACAACAGAAAAACACTCGAGTTCAGATCAGGGGGGCCGTTCCTCCCAACCACGCCCCTCCAGGTCTCACTGTCATTGCCCACGTGAGCGTTGAAGTCCCCCAGCAGAACAAGGGAGTCCCCCGGAGGGGCACTCTCCAGTACCCCCTCTAAGGACTCCAAGAAGGGTGGGTAATCTGAACTGTTGTTCGGCCCGTAAGCACAGACAACAGTCAGAACCCGTCCCCCCACCCGTAGGCGGAGGGAGGCTACCCTCTCGTTCACCGGGGTAAACCCCAATGTGCAGGCGCCAAGATGGGGGGCAACAAGTATGCCCACTCCTGCCCGGCGCCTCTCGCCTTGGGCAACTCCAGAGTGGAAGTACATCCAGCCCCTCTCAAGGAGACTGGTTCCGGAACCAGAGCCATGCATCGAGGTGAGGCCGACTATTTCTAGCCGAAACCTCTCAGCCTCGCACACTAGCTCCGGTTCCTTCCCTACCAGAGAGGTGACGTTCCACGTCCCAAGAGCCAGCTTCTGCAGCCGAGGATCAGACCGCCAGGGTCCCCTCCCTCAGCCGCCGCCCGTAACACACAGCACCCGACCCCTTTGGCCCCTCCGACAGGTGGTGAGCCCATTGGAAGGGGAATCCACGTCTCCTCTTCGGGCTGAGCCCGGCCGGGCTCCGTGGTTAAAAGCCCGGCCACCAGGCGCTCGCCATCGTGCCCCACCTCCAGGCCTGGCTCCAGAGTGGGGCCCCGGTGACCCGCGTCCGGGCGAGGGAACGCCAAATTCAAAGTTTGTGTCCATCATAAAGGGTCTTCAGGGTATTTTGCATTGAAGATAAAACACATTTTTTGTCTGTAAATATGTTCTACCCACAATTCCTCAAGTTCCAAATTAGCTCTTCACTGTATTGATGTCAGAAAGGTCTTCATGTGTTTGTGTTAACAGGATTATTTTTGCTGTAGATGCATCGTTTGCTACAAATGATCGAGCGAATGCTTCTGTTGTTGCATTTCAGGCAATAAAATGTTTTATTTTCTTATTTTATGAAGGAATTGGGCTATGTGCATCTTTAATGTATTTCCAATACTTTGTAAAGAAAGACTTAAAGGAAAAATCTGCAGAAGGCACCAATTTTTGTTATCTGAGTAATTATCAGAATAATCAATATATTGATCGAATAACTAGAAGAATTGTTAGTTGTAGCCCTAGATTTAAATCTAGGGCTTGTAGTGGTAGCTTTGGACCACTACAAGGCCTGACTCGAGTTGGAGCGGCCATCTTGTCCAAGGCTGTCGGTCTTGGTAGGATGTCAACATCTCCAACACAGGCAGTTTGAAATGCTGTCTTCATGATCATGTAGTGATTGTGTGTGTGGTTTCTTTTTAGTGTGTGTGTCAGTGCAATAACTTTTCAGACCATTAACGTCCTTTGACAAATGTTCCTCTTTCTCTTTTCTTTCTCCTGTCGGGGTGCTGCAGAAACTGGAAGAGGAAAAAGGGAAGAAAGACAAGGAACGACAGGAGCTCGAGAAGGAGCGGAGGGAGAGGGACAAGGAGCGCGAGCGCGAGAGGGAGCGGCGCGACCGAGAGAAGGAGAAGGAGAGGGAGAGAGAGCGGGAACGGGACAAGGAGCGGGAGCGGGAACGAGAGCGGGAGAGGGACCGGGAGCGGGAGCGGACGAAAGAGCGCGAGAGGAGTCGAGACATCAGCGAAGCGCGCAGCAGGTCGAGGTCCGTGCAGCTGATGCTTTGATGGTGTGAGAATTGTTGGGAGTAAAAACCACATTATTGAACGGCTGAAATGGATTTAAACATCAAACCATTGACAATCTGGTAGCTCGTGGTGGAGCAGTGTGAAACACCAAGTCGAGTCAAGTTTCAACCATCTGGCTGCCGACCGTTTTGTGAATCGTGGCTCCGATGTTTGAAACTTGGAACACAGCTGGATGTTCCTACAGGGCGATGATCCCAAACACTCGTCAGAATCGGGCTTTAACGGACAAAGCAGGCGGTGAAATCGACCTGCTGGAAATGTGTGAACCGTACCTCAAAGTTTCAGTTCATTTTAGCAACAAATGTATTTCATTATACTCAACTTTGTCAAGACCAGAGGTCAAGAAATCACCCAGGATTATGGCTGAAACCAGTGGATCGCTGCACAAAGTTGCTAAGTTACATTTAACCAAATATTAATGGGGGGTTTATATAAGTGAGTTTATATAAATATTTGTTTCAGGGTCTAGACTTTAACCCATTAACTTTGATTATTTACGTATAGATTTTCACGCTATTAATTGCTATTTCTTTTTTTTAAATTTACACTTGAAGTTTCTGATTCTCCACCCAGGAGAAGGAATAATTCAAATTCAGTAACAAAGCCTTCAGATTCAATTACTCAAGCTTATTAAGAGTGCATGATAATGTTTTATTGAAACTGTGTTTGTGCGGCAAGGAGCCATAAACAGGAAAATCTGCCTGAGTGGCTCATTTGAGCAGTTAGAAGGTTAATACTGGGTGCCGCGGTAACGGGTAGCCAGTCTCAGAGAAACAAAACAAATCAATGTTTTTGCTAATTTTTCTGATCTAAACATCTGTGACTTCATAGTTTTGCCCTGGATTGATGATATTCTGTGAATATTCTGAAATCCCCTTTGCAGGGAGAGAAACAGGGAAGATAAAAAACGAGACCGTGACGAAGACGAGGAAGACGTCTACGAGCGGCGGAGACTTGAGAGGAGGCTGAGAGACAAAGAGGCTGCTTACCAAGAAGTATGGATGCGACTTCTCTCTTTTTGCGTTGCATGTAAATGATTACCCACAGGAGAAAGTGTTGATATATTAATGGTGTGTTTCTGTTTTTCCTTGTAAAGCGGCTCAAAAACTGGGAGATCCGAGAGAGGAAAAAGGCTCGCGAATACAACAAAGAAAATGAGAGGGACGACGAGAGGCGGCGTGAAATGGTACACGTCATGCACTGAAAATAAATGTTTGTTTTTTTTTGGTCATCTTATGTGTGGTTTTATTGCATTCTTTTATTTTTGTTTTACAACATTTTCAAAAATCAGATGAAAGAAGCCAAAAGACTGAAAGAGTTCCTCGAGGATTATGACGATGACAGGGACGATCCGAAGTACTACAGGTCGGCCATCCCAACTCAGGCTTTGACACGCCGTGTTTCTGCTCTGCTGTCGGAAACAGAACAACAAACGACGATGATCTCTTTGTTTTTCTCGTCCTCAGAGGCAGCGCTTTGCAGAAGCGACTGCGTGACCGCGAAAAGGAAATCGAAATGGACGAGCGAGATCGAAAGAGGGAAAAGGAGGAGCTGGAAGAGATTAGACAAAGGCTGCTTGCCGAGGGTCACCCTGACCCAGATGCAGAGCTGCAGAGGGTAAAACGATTCATTAACATAAAGTTTGACATATTTTCTCCTAAATTTAATGAAAATAGTTAAGTTTTACAAAGTAACAGCATTTTGTGTTCCACTCATTTCCAAATGGATTATCCTCTGTCATTCATTTGCTACTTTGTGCCACACTGGTTTGTAATTTACCTTGAAACATGCTCACGTTTTACACTTGATAACAAATCCTACTGATGTAGGGATTCATCATGACAAATATATTAAAGTCACATTTAAAAAAACAACAACTAAATCATTTCTCCTGAAGAAGAAAACACAATGCTGCATTTAGACAACTCAAGTTTACCATTGCTTCCTAATACGCTTGTTTTACTGGAAAAAGTTTGAATCCTTATTACTGGGTGTTAATTCATGCCACCGGTTACCTATTCAAAAGCTACATAAACATTAACATTATATTATAATCACTAAAGTAGTCTTTGTAATACTTTTCATTTAGCTAATTGTACAACAACGTTTTAGGGCCAGGATAGGAAAAAGAAATCCTTTACAAGTCATAATATTACGAGAAAAAAAATATAGTATTCCAAGAAAAGGGCAGTGGAACAGAAGACAAAATCATACAACAATGTTTCAACGATGTGAGAGGAGGCTGAGGGACAGAGGAGGCTTAAAAAGAAGTATGCATGCGACTTCTCTCTTTTTGTAACTCACAGGAGGATGTGCTGATTGGGTTTTGTAAGAGAACTTTTTCTTGTTGCATTACAAGAAAAAGTCATACAACAATTAAGCTGAAATGACATAATAAATCAAAGTAATAAAATCATAATATTACAAGAATGAAGTTATAATATTATGAGAATGAGGTAGCACTGCTACATGGAAAATAAAAGTTTAAAATAAGGAATGTTGAACTTTTTGTGAAGTTACTTTGGTATTAGTTTTACAGCTGAGGAGATAATTGATCTTTTAACATATAGGGATTAAATTATTATCAGTAGCAGGCTGTGTAATTAACTCAGTCCATTTTGAAGAAAGAACTCTTTTTTTTTTTTTTGCATTAAAATAACTTTTTTCTGGTAATTTAATGACTTTTTCCCCCCGGTAACGTTGTGTTTCTGCTAACATCATGACTTCATTCTCCTTGTATCATGACTTTGTTGGTAAGATTTAAAAAGTGTTTTTCTTAGTCTGGCCCTATTTCTCGGTTGTAAAATTGTAACAATTTTCTGCAGGTCAAATAAAACATGACATGATGATAGTTCAAAAACCCATCAGCAATGTAGCAACATCTGGATTAAATGGCAAACGGGATAATACAATGTTCTTCATTCCCGATAAGACTTGACTTGGACTCGCCTCTCAGAGTCTTGAGACTTAAATTGTTTGACATAAAAGACTTTGAAGCTTAATTTTGACTTGCTACTCAAAGACGTGAAACTAGATGTGGAGAAAATTCACTTTGAATGTCTCTGCTTTGGGATTCTGCAGATGGAGGAGGAAGCCGAGCGCAGGCGACAGCCTCCCCTGAACCTGGAACCCGAGGAGGAAGTAAGCCAGGAGAAAACTCACCGCGACCGCGAACTGGAGCAGGTTCGCGACCGCGACCGCCATCACGACCGCGACCGCCACCACGAACGCGACCGCCATCACGAACGAGACCGCCACCACGAACGGGAACGGGAGCGGGAGCGAGAGCGGAGAGAGTGAGAGAGCCTCTGAGAGAGCCTCTGAGAGAGCCTCCGAGAGACCCGTGGAGCCAAAGCCCCAACCCCCCCGGCAGGATTCGGACGACGACGACAACAATGACACCAATGCCAACGAAAGGCACGAGGACAACTTCCGCGACGGCGAAGATTCGCTAGAGGCCAAACCCCAACTGAAGCCCGTGATGAGACCGATCACCATTGCCCCATCAGTTTCTTCTGCTAGCGGGAACGCAACTCCGAACACTCCTGGGAACGATTCCCCCTGCGGCATCATCATTCCAGGAGAGAACACCCCCGACCTCCAGCCACTAGAGGAACATCGGCCCAAGATCGGCCTCAGCCTCAAACTGGGTGAATGAAACGGCAGACCGTGTCCGCGCAGCCTTAAAAAGTCTTAAATTCAGATGTCTAGAAATGAAGGCCTTGAATGTCTTCAATTTAGATTTAAAATTCAGAGGTCTTAAATATTGTTCTGGCTGGACTGCTGGTTTTGGATGTGTAGTTTCTTTTTTTTATGGGACTTTTCCTGCTGGCAAAAGTCTGAGTGGTGCACAGACATCTTCATCCCGTTTTGTGATTTGAGGCAGTTGAGGCTACCGCTAACTAGCTGCTAATATGCCCTTGCTAGCTAGCTCCTTAACTTTTCTGCATCTATGATCGGTGTTTATTTATTGCCAATTACCAACGTTGGTCTTCTTCACTTGCTGGTACATTCAGATCAAAAGAGCTTTTATATTAAATATGAGACTGCGTTCTGTGACTCAAGATGATTGAGGCTACTGCTAACTAGCTGCCTTTTCTAGGTAGCTAGTTTTTCTGTGTCTGTTTTGGGTAAATGCAGATTTCCCACCAGTTGGCCGGACAATGTTTGATTTTTCCAACCCACAATGCCAGAAACATTTTGTGCAAAAAATAATGCTTCCAGTCACTATTAGCATTTTTGCGATTTCTAGATTGTAATTCTTATCCCTATTCATAAAGATTGAATTGAATTAATACATACATGCAGACCAAAAGTTATAGGTTTTTTTGCTTTTAAATTGAATTCAATGTGGCATTAAAAACTCTTAAACTTGACTTGCTAAACTCTGCCGTAAACACAAGGTGTCTGTTCCTGCAGCGTCCAGTCAGAGTAAATCCTCATTCTCCCCCTGCAGGTGCGACCTACAGCCCCAGTCAGCTCCACGCCGTGAAGAGAAAGAAGCTGGCGGCGGTGGACAGCGTCTTCAACAAGTTTGACGACGAGGAAGCGGACGAGCAGCCCCGCAAAAGGAAGCTGGTTCCCCTGGACTACGGCGACGATGACAAGAGTCTGGAACTCGACGGGGCAGAAATCTCCGCCGCCAAGGGCGGCAACATCAACACGGAGGAGAAGCGGAAGCACATCAAGAGCCTTATCGAGAAGATTCCCACCGCCAGGCCGGAGCTTTTCTCTTACCCACTGGACTGGGCCATGGTCGATTCGGTAAAAATAACAGTGTTTTTTTTTTTTTTAAATGCATACATAAATATTATTGTTTATTAAGTTTTGGGATATTTTTGTTGTGTGTTTTCTAGACTCTGATGGATCGCCGGATTAGACCGTGGATTAATAAGAAGATCATTGAATACATTGGGGAGGAGGAGCCCACCCTGGTTGATTTTGTCTGTTCTAAGGTTTGTATTTATTCACTGAGAAAACTGTGAACAACTAACATTTTTCCAGACTTTATTATCAGTTTGCTTTTTTAAGAAGATACGTTTGTTTCTTTTATGCTTCTGTACTTATTTTGTTTTTCCATTTTACGTCCAGATAATGGCACACAGCACTCCCCAGGGGATCCTTGACGACGTGGCTATGGTATGTTGAAATGTTTCAGTATCGTCTCAGTTCCCCAGTATTATACCTTTTAAAGCTTTAAGTAAGTTAGATTAGTAATTATCTACAAAAAATATATGCAACTGAAAAAAAAAATCCATATCCAATTCAGTGATTGATGGAGGACATTTCACTTTGTTTGCCTGTAGCTTTAGTTATTGGAGCCATCTGGCGCGAGACATTTTCTACGGTCTGCTCATAGTTATCCATTTGAAAAACTGGCTCTTATTTCTACTGATAAATATAATATACCAGCAGAAGGTCACTTAGAGCTATAGTGGTTTTTCCAGGGATCATAATCTGTTATATTTCATAAGAGCCAGATGGTCCAAACATGGATCAGCAGCAGAATAAATGGAAACTGGCTGTACTACAAGGTTTTTAGAAAATAATATACAATTAATTAAAAATATTTGTAAGATTATTATCTACTTCTGTACACAATTCAAAAGGGAGATAAATTGATCCAGTACACTTCAAGTACTTCATCACATAGACATGGAAGGAAAGTAGGAGGAGTTGAATATAAAAAGTGGTGAGATTGTTGATGGTTTTATCCTTTTAGACATGAATATTTAAGGGTTTTTTTAGTTCCTTGCTGAGAATAGCTGCTCTTTAAAATGTTTCTTTCACTCACAGTTTATTACTGATTTAAATCAGGATTTCAAAGTGAACTTTTGTTCTCAAATTTATCATGAGCAAATGTGTTTATGACCTAAAGAAGGAGCAATGAAACAGCTAGCTTTTTTAAGAGAACAACAGCAGCACAGTTCAAAAATAGAGGTGGGTATTTATTTTATTGTTTATTGTGTATAGTGATTTATTATTGTTACAGTAAATTCTAATCAGTGATATTTAAATAACCATAAAACCATTTTTATCCACAATTTGTTTAATAAAGCTGTATCAATGGATTTAAAAATGATTACATCCATTTCCTGTGTGCAGGTTAGTGAAGCAAGTCACACTCCTTTATGTGATCGCTGCCATTCAAAAGTCATATGTTACAAATGTTTCTCAAAAGCAGTACTTGTGTTTGTTTGGCTCTGACTGCTGTGTTATGCAGTCATACAGTCACATAAAAAAAATACAGTTTGCCACTTTTACCACTACAGCAGGAGTACCACAGAATATCGTGATAACATTTAAAGTTTGTATCGCCCAGCCCCTCTTCAAAATATCATATTTTGACAGCTGATATCGATTTATATGCTAACAAAGTGGTGCGACTTAGCCTTTCTAAAAGAAATGTAGAAGTCTCACTCAAAACGAATCCTTCCTGTTGTGTGAGCGCTTTAAGATTTCTGAATGTTGCAGAAATCTAGAAATGTGTCTCGGCAGAACTACCGCTTTCGTTTGAGCGACTCTTCAAGCTTTACCTGAATCTTCCCCTGATCTCGTTTCGTTTCAGGTTCTTGACGAAGAAGCAGAGGTCTTCATAGTAAAAATGTGGAGGTTGCTCATTTATGAAACAGAAGCCAAGAAGATTGGACTGGTGAAATAAAAGACTATGAAACCCCCGAGCTTTCACTGCAGCTAGCTACAGTTTGTCCTCCGGTCGTCCAGATTGTAAATACGTGCTCATACTCCTCTCCATTCCACCTGCAAGGAGCTGCTACCTTGTGCGTATGCGTGTCTGTGCGAGTGTACGCGTCTGTATGATAAGGTCCCAGTTTGTGAGCAGAGAGTTTGCACAAACCTCATGCATGGTAAAACTTTGGTTTTATTGTTTTTCTTAGTTTTTTTTTTTTTTTTTGGCATTATTAGAGAAAAAGGCAGATGCATTTCACTGCCTGTTCTCCAGGTTGTTGAACATTGTACATACTGCTTTGATTTGCTAGTGTTCTGTGAAAGCTCTGCCCTGACAGGTGAACTAATAAACGTGCTTTTTAAAAAACACAAAATAAAGTTTAATTGTTTGGAGTTTGTTTTCGCTTTTGTTTTGTTCCTAAAAGTTAGCCATCTTACCCACCTACAATGGAGGTCAATTTGACTTGTACTTGATGAGCTTAATATGAATGAGCTTAATATGAAAGACATTTATAGAAAAATATTTTTTGGCAAATTTTCTGTTTTTTGGTAAGTTGAAATTGTTTCTCAGCACATATAAATTAGACTTGCTGTGTATTGATTTCACACAGATAAATAGAAACAGATATTTATCCAAAATCTGACACAGTTCCAGTTGGAGGTCTGTCCAGTCTTCGCAGGCATTCTGTTATTTTGGACTTTCATAAAGTCCTTGAATTTTTCTTTTTTTTCTCTCCAAGATTCAAGTATCACACAGCAGCTTCTTTGAATTACAAAAACGAGAATATTGTTAGACATACGAGCTCAATATATATTAGGATAAAGGTAAATTGTAGAGAAATCATACATCTTGTGACCTACAAGAAGCTGAATTTCTGGTACAGTCCCAGCTCTTGGGCCTCTTCCAGTAGGTTGTGATTGAGATAAATTGGGCTGTCAATGTGTTTCTTGAAAAACTAACGTGCTGAATTTTACCAATTCTGCCTAACAGAGAAAATATCCAGAATTATCCCGTCAGAAAATAGCCATGATCTTTTTGGCAGCTTTAAAAAGTGTTTTTTTTTCCCCCCGCGACAATGGAAATGTATCCAAAGTGGGGTTTCATTAGAGAAAATTCTGAATAGATTCTGATTTAATGCCTGATTTTGGCATTAAAACTCTAGTTTTAAACGTTTTTAACTAGAGAACGGTTCTGATGACTATCTAAAGCCCCAAAGACATTCACACCCATGAATGTAGGTGAATTATTGACCAGGACTTATGAATTCACAAATTTATTTACAACTTTTTAAATAAATTAAAAATATTTTTTTTATTGTAAAATTAATTCAATGAAAAATATTAATAAACTATAAATATGTTAAATAACATTTTTAGAGCATTTAAGTTATTTGTAATTTTTTCAAAAAACGTAAAGATACCATAATAATTATTTTTTTATTTTATCGCTTTAAATTTCCTCTTTTCTCCAACGAGTCTCGCATGTACGTGGCAACCTCCGCGGTTGAGTTGTGACCCGGAAGTACTTGACAGGCACTAAAACAAGAGGCTGTTCTGTTAGCATTTTGTGTTGTTTCCTGCTAAACACCTCGAGAAGTTGCAATATAATTTTTGACCAAACACCCAACTGGAAAAGAAACATCTTGTAGCAGCACAATGGAGGTCTGACGAGATACAGTTCCAGTTTTTTTTGGTTTGTCAAGCCCTAGAGTCGGATATTACCTGAAGCTAGTTAGCATTAGCGTCGCTTTTGAGGCCAAAAAGGCTGCAGTGTTGCTGTTGTGTTTGTTTTGGAGTCTGACAGACCTTTATTCGTAGACTCCTGTTTAATTATCAACCCTTTTGCGCAGTGGCTACATCCAGGGCATGGTGGTGAACCGTGAAAGCTTCAGGTTCTGTGCTAAAAGTTTAACTTTGATGGTTTAGCAGTAGGCTAGCTGAAAAGGGAAAGTGCAGCCATGGACGATTTTAGCTCGATTAGCCTGCTGTCTCTTGCGATGTTGGTGGGATGTTACGTGGCCGGGACGATCCCTCTTGCTGTCAACTTCTCGGAGGTAAGTTTCGAACAAATCTAAAACAAAGCAACAACGATCTCTTTCAGCTTTAATGGAAAAGTTCAGCTCCAAAAGTTATTGATCCCCCCCTCAGAAACTTACCATTCTATCGATTGAATGAATAGTGTTTGTCTTATGCTGAGGTTCTGTCCGTGACTCTCTCTCTGTGTGTGTGTGTGTGTGTGTGTGTGTGTGTGTGTGTGTGTGTGTGTGTGTGTGTGTGTTTTCTTTTTTCCCCCAGGAGAAACTGAAGCTGATCACCGTGCTGGGAGCAGGGCTGCTTTGTGGAACAGCGCTGGCTGTTATCATTCCCGAGGGAGTCCACGCACTTTATGAAGAGATCCTTGAAGGTAGAGTATCTGGTTCACACCTGAAAGTCTAACTCAGTGGCTTCTGTGCTCCCCGTTTGTCTCTCATCACGCGTGTTCATGCAAGAACTGCCTTTGTGTCAGCTTATAATCATGACTTCACTCTGATGAGCTTGTATCTAGATCAATCAATCAAATTTTATTTGATTGATTGATCTAGATACTTTACATTGAACATGTAAACATCTAGATGCATTACATTGAAATGCTTTACATTTCAATGTAATGAAATGTAAAGCAAATGAAATGAAATGTAAAGCAAAGTGCTTTACATCATAAACACAAAAACACAGTCATGCAACATAGATCGACAATCAAAACATTACATTAAGTCAAGTGCCATCATTAAATTTGTAATTGATTATGTTTCAAATATAACTATACAAGTGGACCTTTAGTCGAGATTTTAAGGCACTCAGTGTTTCAGCTGTTTTACAGTTTTCTGGAAGTTTGTTCCAAATTTGTGGCTCATAGAAGCTGAATGATGCTTCTCCTCGTTTGGTTCTGGTTCTGGGGATGCAGAGCAGACCAGAACCAGAACCTGAGAGGTCTGGAAGGTTGATACAACAACAGATCTTTAATGTGGTGTTAAACCATTCTGAGCTACAGGGAACCAGTGTAGGGACTTTAAAACTGGTGTTAGGTGTTATGTCAGAACATGAGCAGCAGCGTTTTGGATCAGCTGCAGCTGTTTGACTGATTTATTGGACAGACCTGTGAAGACGCTGTTGCAGTAATAAATGCAACTAAAGATGAACTCATGGATGAGTTTCTTTAGATCTCGCTGAGACATAAATCCTCTAATCCTAGAGATGTTCTTCAGCTGATAGGCCGACTTTGTGACTTTCTTTATGTGGCTCTGAAGGTTCAGGTCAGAGTCCATCACTACTCCCAGGTTTCGGGCTGATCGCTAGTTTTAGTTGTAATAAAACCTAGCGATAAGATAAGAACTTTAGAAGTTTCATTATTTTCATCAATGACCGTAAAGTTTGTACAGACTCTAAAAGTCTCCAACATAATAAATTAGTTGAATTTTTAATGCAACTAAAAATGCAAGTTTTCAGACTCCTTTAGCTTTAACTTATTATTTTGACTTGTTAAAACCACAAACTTGTGTGAACTTTATGTGACACATTAGATTCTACCATGTGAGTCATGTATCTCTGCTGTCCCTTTTTTTAAAATGACATATTTATTTTTGTTTCAAGCTCATTTTTATGTTAAAAATTGGCAATATCAATGAACAATTGCATATAAATACACAAGATTATAGCAAAGTGGTTAATTTCTCTGTTCCTGTTGGCAGATTGATTTTAAAGCTCTTGTTTATATCTTTTAACATGAGTTTAGTTATTGTTCTGTTCCTCATCCCCCAAAATTCGTTGATGTTTGAAATACAAACATAAAACCATAACAAATAAAATAACCAACTATTTGGTTGTTTAAAAACTCATCTGAGAATTGAGCCGTTTTTTTTCTGATCACAGAAAGTTCTCAGGAAAAAAACCCATCTCTTCCCCAAAAGTTCAAGAGAAACGCATTTAAATTTCTGTTTATACTGGAAAGATGGAAACTTCCAATCTGCAGTCAGATAGTCTTTTTGTGTGTTTTATTTTGTTTCCATATTAAGATTATATACTTAGAGAAAGGACCCTGATGCTTACTTCAGCAGGCACAATCTGAACTATTTACGTCTTTACAATGTTGAGATAAAGCTGTCGATGGTTCCATGGCTCCCCGGCCGTGATCTATGAAACCAGATTAAAAACGCAGTCGGGACGTTTGTTACTCTGTCTCTGCTGTAAAACTTCGTCTCGGCACCATTTATGTCAGAACCAAAAGGGGCTTTTTGCTTTAAGAACCACAACAAAAGTATGTCCTGTGTGGTTTAATTAGCCTGTCACATTATTTGTTCTTTGTTGTTTTATGTGTTTTATTTTATTTTAAAGGAACAAAACAAGCAGTTTGGAGCTATTTATAGAAACATTTGCTGCTTTAAAAGTGAAAAAACTACTTTTTCTAGTAAAGCACATCAATTCGAAGTGGTAAAAACAGAAGAAAGATATTTGAGATTAATCCAGAGCTTTTTGATGGACAGGCTACATCAAAAACGACCGTTAGTGTCTAAACAGCTGAGATATCGGACATCTTTATCAATTTGAATCTCAGTTTAGAGGTTTTTTTAATTTCATTAGACTTTGATTTGCAATGTCTTCATCCTCCTCGAATGATTTCCACGTTTATAATGATGGCACATAATTCAATGTATGTTAATGGGCAAAGCAGCACAAAGTGGAAGGAAAATAGCATAAAAATATATCTGAAAAAAGTGCAGCGAATTTGTTACCCAGCTTTCCTTTTACTCGGAAACACAATCCTGTTGGTCCACATGCCTTCAGAAACCACCTACTGAGTGAAATGCGTCTTCTCCAGCTTATTCTCAGTCTTTGAACAAACATAGTAACTAGAAGCATATCAGGGATAAAGTCTGGAAGTTTTTAAAATGAAGTCAGGTTTTTTGAAAAAACACACACACAAAAAGAAAAAGTTATTGTTGAAGTTCCCACTTCCCTTGTAGAGAGACAGGAGATATTTGCAGGACACTCCTGTGTTTATGTGGCCCTCTAGACTCCCAACACCAAGTTATGTCAATCAGCTCCTTCAGGTTTTTGTGATGCTGTGAAGGTAGAAATTCATGTAAAATCAACAGATTGTCACATTTAGTTTTTTATTTAATTTTATTTTTTTGTGCTGATGCATGATTTTCCGCAAAAATGGTCAGAAACATCGGGTTTAAGAGACAGAGACTGTTCACTCCGACCTGCAGGTGGCAGTGTTTGTTGCCTTTACTTGCTAAGTTAACATGGCACATAATCGCAAATATTGCACTTTTCCTTGTAGATATTTTGACCTTTGTGCAGGTCTTATTCAAACAGAGTAAAGTTCAGCTGACTATGGAGAACAAAACACCAACATATTTATAAATACGTTTCTACTTCCATTTCTCCAGCTCTTACTTTCGCTGCTTATAATCCAAGGCGCTTCTGGTGCAGTTTTGACCCCATCGCTTGCGTACGTTTGACGTTTACCGGTCGCTCCGCGTTTCTTCCCGCAGGCGCTCACCACAGCCACAGTGGGGCCGGGGCGGCCGAAGTGTCTGAGGCCAAAGTGGAAGGGGTGGTGGCTCTGGACGCCACGGGGAAACACGAGCACGGCCACGAGCAGCTGCACGCCTGCATCGGCGTCTCCCTGGTGCTGGGCTTCGTCTTCATGCTGCTGGTGGACCAGATAGGCAGCTCTCACATTCACAACTCTGAAGGTCAGCAAGATGAAAATGTACAGAGGTGATCGTTTGTGCCAGTTTGTCTTCTAAAAGCATGTATGGTTTTGTTGCCCCTCTTAGATCCAGAGTCGGGAAGAGTCAACAGCTCGAAAATCACCACTACTCTGGGACTTGTAGTCCATGCTGCAGGTAAGTTGTCGATTCATCTTCTGTCAAAAACAGACACAGACAAAGATGTTCAAAGGTGATTATTTCCACTTTGGTACCATTTTATAATAAGATTCCCCTTATAGATGACTAATGAATAGTTTTATATCTTTTCCAGTCATAAACACTTTATAAATCATTATCAATTGTTTATGCATTAATTAATCCTGGAGACCAAGTAATAAAAACCTATAAATGCTTGTTGTGCTTACAGGTTGTTTAGTAGAAAAACGCCGGTGGATTCTGTCTAATTAATGCATAATAAACAGTTATTACTGATTTATAAAGTGCAGAAAGATGAATTAACATATTCATGAACTACTTATTAGATTCCCATAGGTTAATGAAGGGAAGCTTTACTGTAAAGCGATGTCTTTACTTTTCCCAGGAATCTTGCAGCTGTAATTTACACTTCTGAAGTTTTAGTTTTGATGATTTGAATTGACTAAATGGACTCGGATGCTGTGTTGACCCTTGTTTCCAGCTGACGGCGTGGCGTTAGGAGCGGCTGCCTCAACATCTCAGACCAGCGTCCAGCTCATTGTTTTTGTAGCCATTATGCTACATAAGGTAAAAGAAAATACCACTTTTTAAAATCTGTGTTGTGTATTTATTTGTTATTCATAAGCCTGTCACAAAAATCTGTAAATCAGCTAATCACATGATAAATTCAAATGAGTTGTTTTGTTTACATAATCCATTTTATTTCTGGTTTCTTTTGTGGGTGGCTTTTATTTTTATTTTATTTCTGTTTGGTTGTTTTGTTTATTTTGGAAGTTTAAAACATCTTCCATTGCTAAGTGTTAAATTAAAGTTTATTGATCTTTGAGAGAGTAAAGTTGCATGGTCATTATCAATATGTTGGTTGAAAATGGTCTCAAAACAACAGTATTATTGTTGATGGCAATAATTACGGGGGCAGTTTATCGTCCAGCAGGATTTGCTAACGTGACAGGCTTCGTTATAGCGCTACGTTTCTACCTTCTCTCAACTGCGATGCTCTGCCCTCTGACCTTTAGGCTCCAGCGGCTTTCGGCTTGGTCTCGTTCCTGATGCACGCCGGCCTCGAGAGGAACCGCATCCGCAAACACCTCCTGGTGTTCGCCTTGGCAGCCCCTGTTCTCGCCATGATCACGTTTTTAGGCCTTAGTCAGGTGAGCCGGGTTTCCGTTTGGATCGAGTCCTGGCTTACAGTGGAAATAGAAATGTTTTCATTCTGTTGACACCTGGGCTGCCGTTTCAGAAAACCCTCAGAAACTCGGAAAACTATTTCTCCGCCATTATTGGTGGCCATGCTAACTAGCCTTAGCATTTGCAACAAGCTATATTATAGTGAAGCAGCTGTAGTGTAGGAGAGAGAAAGAAGGAGAGCAGTGAGTACATGAGTGATTGACAGCGCAGAGACCCTCCCCCTGGCTCTGATTGGTTGTTTCTAGTTAGCACTGGGAGAAGGAGCTTTTCTATTTTTTTTTCGCAGCTCTATGTCACTATGCTGTCACGACATGATAGTTTTGACAAACATATTAAAAAAGCATTTTTTATATACAGCATCTTTAAGTGTTTGTAAAATGTTCTCTATTCAGTTATACATACAGTAAACATTGCATTTTAATCTCTTTAAAGCTAAAAATAATTCAGTTAAGCAGCAAAAAAAACATGCTGTAGAAAGTTTAAATGGGATTCTTCAGCTTCTTGTTTCACATCGTTCTCTCGTTCATTTTTTTCCCCGTCACAGAGCAGCAAAGAAGCCTTGTCGGACATCAACGCCACCGGTGTGGCCATGCTCTTCTCCGCCGGCACCTTCCTCTACGTGGCCACCGTTCACGTTCTCCCCGAGGTCGGTGGCGGCGGCCACAGCCACGCTGCCGCCGGGGCCAACGGCGGGAAGGGACTGACCAAAGTGGAGGTGGGCGCTCTGGTTCTAGGCTGCCTCATCCCTCTGGTGCTGTCGGTCGGCCACCACCATTAGACCCATGGAGCAGGGGGGGACTCTGGACACGTGTACAGAGGGAAAGACGCTGGAATCGAGACGCCAGACTTTGCGGGTTTTAAATGTCTTGCTGCTGGACCAGACGGATGTCGCTGCAGGGACGCCACGACTCGATCGACGGCCGGAACGAGGGGAATCGGAGCCGAGACAACCAAGGGACACGGCAATGTTTTATCTGTCCACACAATACGTATACTTTAACTCTACCCGAAATCTTAAGTTGAGACATCGTAGATTTTTCTTTTTTCCCCCCTCCGTTTAGCTCAATGTGTTTAGATCCAAACAGATTAGCGTTATCATGCTCGTTTAACTTTCCCGCTTCGGTTTTATCGTCTTTTTTTTTTTTTTAAACCGGGTGGCTTTCGTACAGTGAGATTTGATGTTGGTTGAGCTTGTGATTTATTTTTATTTTAATTTTTTTTGGTTGTAAAAATAATTTTTTTATATATATATATATATATATATATTCCTGTACAAAGTGTAAATTTCTCTAACTGATTTTTTTTTTCCAAGTGCCATAATAAAGAAACCAGTAGCAAAAGATGACAACAGCGACTGCGTTGTCGCCGTGACAACCATGCGATTGGGGAAAACCCAGATGTACCAGCTTGCAAACCTCTGGGTCTCAGGTGTCACTTTATCAATCAAGTGTTGCTCTTAAACCTTTCGGAAAGATAAATCGCTCCTCGACGCCTCCATCTGCTCCCTTTTCAGTGCATGGATTCCCGTAAAAATTACACGCGAAGGCCGATCTTTGAAGACGGCCGACATTTTTGTTACGTCACTTATTCTTTATGGTTTCACTTTCTATCTCTGAACGGTTTCTTCTCCCTGTAAAACTTACTGTAAATGAAAGCATTCTGTACATATTTGTCTTAAGTGATTGTTGAGTTCAGATGGAGGGCATCTCGAATGACAAACATGTCTTACAGAAAAGGAAAAAAATCATCTTTAGGGACCATCAGCTCAGGAGAATAGAGTATAATGTCTGTGAAGAACTTTTAACATTTCGGACGATTGTCTCACTGGTAAGAAAGAGCAATAAACCAGAAACGGGCGGTGAGGATTTAGGGTTAAATTGCGTCGTTTTGCTGCGGTGAAGCCTGTAAACGCTGTGTACAGTTTAACACTTGTAATGTGATTCCTGAATGCGGATCCGTGACTTTCGTCTCTGACTCCAGTCCCAATAAAACTGAAAGTCCATTAAAATCTGAGCGGGTTGCTCTTCTGTCTGTATGGTGTTGATGTGCCACTGTACCCGCTCACAGCAGTGTGTCTGTAACCTTGTATGCTCCACACGGCGACCTTTCTCCACACACACTATGGAGTATAAAAAAATGTATAAATACTTTTTCCTATATGAATTTCTTGTCTTATTTTTTCCTTTTCTTTTTCTTGTATGAATTTAGTGCCTCCAGACTACAGTTAAAGACTACATCTTTCAAAAATTGACCTTAAAGGGGCAGCATTGTGTTTTCCAGCCACATAAATTAATTTTATAGCATAATTAAGTCTGTTACCTTGCCGTATACATCAAATAAGATTAAAAATAATTCGGCTTGGTAATTTAACGCCTTGAAACTGGTCCTCTTTAAGGAACCCTTGCTCTTCCTGAAACTCCACCTTAAGGAATTTCATCACAGCATCGCTCCTGTATGAACCCTTTAACTACGTGTTAACAGGTGTTTGCTAATTGCTGCTGGCTAGTCTGAAGGAGCAGACTAAGGCATTTTTCCCAGCTCAACGGGAGATAAACGGATTTCTTACACATTCAGGAAAGAATTAAGGAAATGCTAAAGGTATGTGTTTGATGAGGGAATAATACTACATGATGTAAAATGCAAAAAGTTGATTTTGCATAATACTGTCAAGACATTTGTCTCTGATTGAAATTGAGTGACTATTGAAGGACAAACTGTTTATGACTATGTAGATAGAATTAAAAAAATTCTGGAAATAAAAAAAAGGAATTTCGAAGTCTAAAAAGCTGAAAATTTGCTAGAAAAAAAGTGAAATTTTGAGATTATTCTCAAAAATTGGAAAAGAAATTGGGAAATTTCTGAGTTTCAAAAATGTTTAACCTTTGAAACTGAACATTTTCAAAAGTCAAACATTTTTGACTTTTAAAAATAACCTTTTCAAAAAAAAAAAAAAGAATTCTAGCAAAATTTGAGATTTCAAACTTAATCTCAGTTTCTTAGTGCTTATTTATTATTATTATTATTATTATCATTATTATTATTATTATTATTGTTATTATGTACTCCTCTGTTTTCTATGGCCCTGGCCCGCATTCCTCAGTTTATACTGGATCCAATTTTGGCGGAGGTCAAATTACAGGACTTTGAAGTCACACTTGGAAATGTTGACGATTCATAAAATTACGGGAAACGACATTAAATTGCATTTTAACATGACAAAAAAAAGTCAACATATGGACAAAGTTATATAACTTTGAGACTTTCCCCCTCTGTCCGGTTGTCCAGGCCGTTTCATCTGGAATCTCTCCGCGCGGCTAATGCGTCTCACCGCCCTGGACGCTAAAGCCGAGCCGCCAGTATCTGTATAATCCGCCGCCCTTCCACTCTGACACATGTGCTGGGAATTAATCTGACACTGATGACACTGAAGCTGCATGTCAGCCTCTCCGGTCCCTTTTACTAGAAAGTCCTGCCATACAAACAGATGTCCTCCTCACCATCCGCTGCTTCTGAAACATACGGAGGGAGCAAATTCTAAATGAGAGAGAGAGAGAGAGAGAGAGAGAGAGAGAGAGAGAGAGGAGAGAGAGGAGAGAGAGAGAGAGAGAGAGAGAGAGGAGAGAGAGAGAGAGAGAGAGAGAGAGAGAGAGAGAGAGAGAGAGAGAGAGAAGAGAGGAGAGAGAGAGGAGAGAGAGAGAGAGAGAGAGAGAGAGAGAGAGAGAGAGAGAGAGAGAGAGAGAGAGAGAGAGAGAGAGAGAGAGAGAGAGAGAGAGAGAGGAGAGAGAGAGAGAGAGAGAGAGAGAGAGAGAGAGAGAGAGAGAGAGAGAGAGAGAGAGGAGAGAGAGAGAGAGAGAGAGAGAGAGAGAGAGGAGAGAGAGAGAGAGAGAGAGAGAGAGAGAGAGAGAGAGAGAGAGAGAGAGAGAGAGAGAGAGAGAGAGAGAGGAGGAGGAGAGAGAGAGAGAGAGAAGAGAGAGAGAGAGGCCCCATAGCTCATACCTGCCGGTAGCTGTAAACTGAGAGTGCTGTAATCTGAATAACAGCTTTTACTGGCCGGACTCTATCGACCGGCTTCAGATTTAGCAACTCATTCCTAAAGCTTCCCTCCCTCCCTGATGTTCTCTCGATGCGGGTCGGGTCTGTCTGCCTCCAGCTGATGAGCGTATTGGCAGCTGCATCATTCCGGCCTGCTGAGTTATTGGGATTTGCCTCCTGCTTCCTCCTCCTCCTGCCCGGTATTGAGGCTGGATGCGCCTGCAGGATCTCTGCGTGTTTTGTTTCTGATCGAATGCTGCTGGACTAATTGTTATTGACAGACTGTGCAACACTTTTTTTTAAATATATATTTCTATATCTACATTTTATTTTTTTGGCCCCACCTCCCAGGGTGAGGGGAATTCTGTTGAGGGGATGTTCTCATCTTCATCCAGAAACTCTTTGCTGTCACCCTGGACGTCCATGGAGCAGTCAGACTCCGAAGCGCTGGACATCAGCACCAAGGTGCAGCTGCACGGCGTCCTGTGGAAGAGACCCTTCGGACGGCCGTCGGCCAAGTGGTCCCGCAGGTGAGTGGAGGAGAGGAGTATCTGCACTGTAAAAACAAAAAACCGTAAAACTCACGGTATACGGAAACAATCGTGGCTCCCAGAATTCCACCGCAAAAATACCGGTAAAACATTTTATTCTTTCACGGTTAGACGGTATTGGCTTTTCTTTTTTTATTTTTTTCTTTACATTTTACGGTTAAAAATGGTGCTGGAGTCCATGTTTTGCTGCAAAAGCAAACATTTTAGCTTAAAGGTGGAAAAAAGACAAATGTTTTCCCTTAAAATGAACATAAAAACAATGAATGTACAAATGTAAAAATGTACAAATCACGATTTTCACCGATTCATTTATCAACAGCAACTTCACATCAAATCAACAGTTTGAGTTTACTTTATAGGTTTCCTCTCACAACATTACTGTTTATCATGGATTTTTTTTTTCAGTGCGTGATCTCTCTTTTTTTCCTTTACTTGTTTTTCTGGGTTATTTCAGGTAGTTGGTTAAATCCTGCATTTGTACTGCATATATTAATTCCACTCAAAAGCATCTGAGTGGATCTAAAGAATGGTTCACTTAAAGAAAATCCGTTACTTAATTTGAATCTAAAAGCTATATAAAGTAAAAATCCTTATTTTGCTCCAGAAACATGTTTTTGATCTAGTTTCCAGTTGAAATATATTTGGAATAAGACAAAATTGACTTCAAAGTAAATTTTCATCACAATGTAGGAGTTTGTTTTAAGTCAATAATTCCTTAATATTGATGAAAAAGTGCTAGGTATTACTGAAATAGTCTGTTCATGAAACAAGATATTTCAACTTATTACTGTTCTGTGGACTGATTATTTCACTCCCAGCTAGTACTTTTTCATCAATGCTAAGGTATTAAGGAATTATTGACTTAAAACAAGCTCCTATATTGTGCTGAAAAATTACTTGCAAGTTAGTTTCAAGACATCTGTGTGTGTGTGTGTGTGTGTGTGTGTGTGTGTGTGTGTGTGTATGTGTGTGTGTGTGTGTGTATGTATGTGTATGTATGTGTGTGTTCAAAAATGATTGTTTTAATCTCCAGAGCTTGAACTAATAAAAAAAAAACATTTAAATTTTTCGGCCATAACATTATGACCACCACACCACCTGTCTTGTTACTTTGTAGTATTTTGCTAAATGATATCTGATAACAGTTAATAAGTTGTGCTAGTTTGACTTCTTGTACTGTAACAATTTAACAATGAAGAGAGAGGGTAAAAAATAACCTTAATGAAAGGATTCTAATGGGCCAAAAAAAAAAAAAAAATCAAAATAAGACAAATGTTGAATCCTTTTTCAGAGCTGAACTGAACACAGCTGGACAATCAAAATCAACCAGTAGCTCGTGAATTGTAGCTATTGGGATCTTTGTAAACATCTCAAGGAATTCTGTCCGGTCCATCATCCAAAACCCAAGAGTGTTGTGCAGATGAAAACATACAAAGAACTGTTCACCGACATTAACAAGCATTAACAAGCTATATAAAGTAAAAATCCTTTTTTGCTCCAACAATACAATGATGGAAAGAGAATCTTTTTCAGGAACATTTACATATGTACAAAAACCTTTGTGCTATGATTAAGAGCTCCATATAGAAATCACATTTATTAACAGATAAATAGAGAAAAAAAAGGTGCTTTAACAGTGTTCACCGACATTAACAAGCTGGGAAAGAATGGCATTAGGCTCACCAGCGGCCACAATTCCCATGGTAACTGGAGAAGCTGCGGGGATACACAACTCAAGTTGAAGAAGGCTATTGTTGAAAGGAAGTCATAAGACGTCCCATTTAGACATTTTTGGTTCAACAAGTGTGAACATACAATCAGATCTGTAACGGAATGGCTTAAATCCCAGCATAGTCACGCGTTAGAGTGGCCTAGTCAAAGTCCAAAGCACAATCCAATTGCTCTCTCGCCAAGTCCAGGAGTTTCAATCAAAGGGTCTAACTGGACTTGTGTGGTAAGAAGAGACTTATGACCAAAACACAGGAGATGATTTACTTTTGAGGTAGAAATGTCGTTAACGGAGGTTGTGATGTTGGTGCGGCACATACTCGTTAGCTTCAAGAGATTACTGTTAGTCTGATATTTTTTTTAAAGCACATGCTTTTTACTACATCGTTCATATTCTAAGGTGTGTAGATTCTCATTCCTAAACTATAGTTCTGCTTCCATCGTGCTTTGTGATGTTTATCTGTTCACTTGCGATGACATTTCCTTTCACATGAGATGATGAGTTCAAAGAGTTTGATTTAGCAGTGCTTGTTAAGGCTCAGAAAACAGTCATGGAGTTGGAATTTAAAGGAAAATGTCTTTAAATTCAATTTAAAAGAATAAAGGAGTAAATTCCGTCCATTTTTTCTTTATCTAACGTTGCATGAAAGCAAATTTTATGCTTTTTGCGGTTCCAGTCCACTAATATAGGTTGGCATAGAAAGTTAAGCTAGTTGAGCTGCAGTGTTGCTGATGTTGACTACAAGAGCGTTGGCAGATGTCTGTTCTTTTCAGGGTTCACTCACTGCTGTTTTCATTGTCTCCTCGGTACAAAAGATTCTTCATCATCAAAGACAGCTTCTTGCTCTACTACGCAGAGAGCGAGAAGAGGAGCTTCGAGAGCAACAGGTACTTCAATATCCATCCCAAGGTGAGTGAAACGCCTGGAGACAGTCACCGCACAGTTTCTGAGCACGTCCTCCTAAAAAATCGTTTGGTTTGTTTTCTGTGCCAGGGAGTCATTCCTCTGGGAGGATGCGTGGTGTCGTCCAATGAGGACATGGGGATGCCTTTTGCCATTGTGGTCAACCTTGAAGATTTTACAGTAGGATTGAGTTTTCTCTGTAATAGATAAATGCTCCTGTGAGTTGCAGGAGCACCATTTGACCAGGTCCAGTGAATAGAGTTTGGTTTCCTGGTATTTTCATCAGGGTTGAGGTCAGAGCCAACCCAAAGCCTGCCTTTGCCCATCGCCAAGCAACTTTTAATCTGTGTTTCTGATTGTCATCCTGGTAGATGAGGCAGTTGCTACAGCTTTTTCTAACCATCTAGCCCAAAAATCTGTCATCATAAAAGCCTAGAAAATTGATTAGGACAATTAGTGAAATCGTAAACTTGAAATGACTTGAATACAAACGTCAGAACGTTTGCGGAGTAAATTCAGTTTTTCATCAACATGGGCTGACCAGGTGCTTCTTCCAAAATCAACAGCTTTAAGGAAATGCAAGTATTGACCAGCCAAATGTTCCTGGAGAAAGGTTTTACAGTGAGATGACAGAAAGATTCATTTACTTGTCATTTTACCTCAATTTTGACGTCACACTACACTGTGGATTATTTTACCCCATTTTTATGAGATTATTTGCGATGTTGTACTGCATAATGTGTCTCATTTGAATCCATCATGGCAGGGATGCTCATTACGTCGATCGCGATCGACCGGTCGATCGCGGAAAGGTTTTGAGTCGATCACGGCAGCAGGTGACAAACTGATCGCCGCCAGGACGCTGAGACCAGAACTTCCTCTTCTGATAGGCTTATCAAAAATATTCACTAAGATCCTAAATGTTTTTAGCTTCATTAAAAAATAATAATTTTAAAAAAATCAACGAAACTTGTTAAAATTAATCATCTCAGTAGTTATTTTTTCAACAAGTGCATTTCGGTTTCATTAACAAAAAAAGCGACTCAAAGACCGACAGAGAGTAGAGCAGGAGTTTAAATCAGCTACTCAACCACCGCTGTGTTCATGAGAGGCTTATTAATAATAATCGAGAAATAAATAATCCTGGAAACCTGATATGGTAACGACTGAATGTTGTGTTTTTAATGTAATCTTTGCTCGGTTTGCAGGGCGGTTGCCACGGCAATGGGTGTGCTTAAACAAGAAAGAGTGAAAACTTTCAATAAATGACAAACTTGGACTACCTCGTTCTTTGTGAGCAACGTCACAATATCAAATAGGACAAATATATCTAATTAAGTTTTAGCAAATTCTACCACGATAATTAGGTGAAATTAAATTAATTATATCCCGTTACCTTCACTGGGCTCTTTGGTTCCTCCTATCAGTCTGTAGTTTCTCATACTGAGGTCATCAAACCAAAGTTCAGATCCACCATGACTGACTGACACCTGCTGGTTTGCAACCAGCTTCTGACTGAGAAACCAGTAGCTGCTCCCAGAGTCAGAATCTCACTGAGGAAGAAACTGAATTAGGTTTTCTGTCACTTTATTATTTCTGCTATAACTGATGTATATTCGCATTTAAAATAAGTCAATAGAGTTTAATTTGCAATTTTTGTGTCTTTGTGTCGTGAGGTAGATCTCAGGCAGCTGGAGAGAGAAAAAAGTAGATCTTGGTCTCAAAAAGTTTGAGCACCCCTGCTATTATACTATTTAGTATAGTATACTATTTGTCATTTTTCCTCATTTTTGATGTGAGACTATACTATATCTCAATTGGCCTAATTTTTGTCATTGTGTGAATTTACCTCATTTTCGACAAAATTCCAGACTACGTGTACATCACTGGCGACGCCCATACTGTACCTGATTTGGACTCATTTTCCACGTAATGTTTAGTTTTACCTCATTTATGTCATCATACCATTTGTCATTTGGCCACATTTTTGACTTCATACCAGGTGCAGAGCTAAAAGAGGGTTTGGGGGGGCGGCTGCCCCCAGGCCCGGGCCCAGATGGGTGTCCATGGGGGCCCGGGTCTGGAGGTGCCAGGGAGGGAGGAATGGTTTCAAGTCGCTTTAATGTCTGATTGAAGATGGAGAAAATGCGCCCTCGCCTGTTGAGAAAGGTGAATGTAAGAATGTCCTTTGGTCTCATCCCATACTTTGTGTAATTTAGCCTAGTTTCGGTGTTTTACTATACAATGCGTCACTTTACCTAATTTTTGACATCACACTATTTATTGGTCATTTGGCCTATTTTTCGATAACATATCAGGTGATTTGACCTCATTTTCGACATCATTCATTGTTCTAGTAAAACAGAATTTTCTTCCTAACAAATAAAATGAATTATAGAGTTCTTCTAAACAAAATTGTCCTTCAAAAAAGCAGCTAGTTAAGACCAAATACACCAGACTGAAGACTTTTGACATCCAGTTCACGATAGAAAGAAAAAAGAGAAAGACGATAAATTATGCAAATGGAAATTGTTGAGCTTGTTTTAAGTCATCATGCATTTAATTGATTTATGGTTCATTGTGACAGGAATAGTCTGGCCTTGCGATTTTAACTTTTAAGAGTTGAAGCAACATCTAAATCTCCACCTGATTTCAAAATAAAAAATTAAAAAAATCTCTTCGATCCAGGACTTTATTATTTTACTACCCCATCTGAAATCCAATGTTTTAGATCTTGAAGCCATTACCGACAAAAAGCTGATGCTGCGTGCATTATGTCCTCCCCCAGGGGACCGTCGTCCTGGCTGCTGAGTCTGAGGAGGAGCAGGTCCAGTGGATAGAGATGCTCCAGGAATCAGGGAAAGTGTGAGTATCTAATGTCCATTTGCAGGAATCGAAGTAATTGATAAAATAATGTCAGGGGTTTTGAATCTTTTCCTCCTCCTTGCCATTTCTTTTGGACAGCACATGGAAGAACTCGCAACTCGGGGAGGCCATGATCGAGAGTCTGGAGGCTCAGGGGCTGCAACTGGCCAAGGAGAAACAAGAATACCTGGGTAAATATGAGCAGCTCATCGAATGAGTAGAGGAAAGGATTTTTTTAAAATTGTGTTTATTTTCTTAAAGATAAACTTATGGAAGAGACAGAGGAGTTAAGTCACCAAAGAGCACAGAAGGAGGTGAGGTCCTGATTTCAGTGTTTGTTTGTTTTTTGCTGTTCAAAAAACCATCCACTCATGTCGGGGGGGATACTTAACGCTGCAGTGTGTAACTTTGATAAAAAAAAAATATATATATATATACATATATATATATTTGTTTTTTACATATTTGTTAATATGTAAAAAAAAAAAAAACATTGGTCAAAACTGACCAATCAGAGGCAGGAGGAGGGTCTTTGCGCTGTCAATCCCTCCCGTGAATGTGCTGTGAAATGTGTTAATGGCTACAGGAAAACCACTTATCTGCTGACTGTCTGACATACTAGCCAAAGCTAGCTAACATTGCTAGCATTAGCTGGCTAACACTGCTTGGTAAGCATTAGCATTCACGACAGGCATCGCTGATGGGAGAAGCTGCATTGAAGCAGAGATCAAGGAGGGGAGGAAGGACCGAAACGAATGTGGGAGAGCAGCGTGCACACCCCCATGATTGACAGCGCTAAGATCCGCTTCCTGGCTCTGATTGGTTGCTTCTAGTTAGCGCTGGTTGCACTGGGAGAAGGCAGAGGAGCTCAGTTTTTTCTCTCACACACAGCATAGCGACGGTTTTCGACAAATATGTCCAAAATTAGTTTTTATTTTATTTTATATAAACGTTTCACGTCGCAGCTCTAAGTGTGCATTTCTGCAGGAACTGGAGCGTCTCAACCAGGTCCTGGAAGAGGAGAAGAGGAAGTTTGAGGAGGTGGTTCTGGAGCTGAAGGCGGAGCAGGAGCAGATCAAACTGTAACTAACTTTCGCTTCAGGATTTCCCAGAGACGACAGCGCGTTTGTCTGAGCGTGTCGCGTAAAAGTGCTTCTTGCCGTTGCAGAGACCTCGATGACACAACTCAGTCCCTGAAAAGTGTTGACCGGGAAAAAGAAGAGCTGAGTTGCTTAACAGATACGCTTCAGAAGTCCATAGAGGTATTTTTTGTTTTCCAAGATTTTCGCAGTTTTGCAATAAATTCTTTACCTCATCCTTAATGCGCCATAGGCGCATTAATAGAGAGCTAATAGTTCACACACAGTCCGTTACATCCTCCTACCAAGGCTTTCCAAATGCTTCCATCGTGTTCAAATAAACTTTTAACCCATGATGTCCTGAAACCTGTGAGTGTTTTAGAACCTGTTAGGAGGAAACTTTGTTCATATTTACATATCAAGCGTACAAAGTTTTATATAGTGATTGATCGCGATTAACCAGAGCGCGATTAATCTGATTAAATTTTTTAGTCGATTAACAGCACCGGTGAAAACCAACGCAACAACCAGAAGCCCAGCATAAACCACAGAGATGTTGCTGTTTGTTTTCAGGAGCTCTCCCAGGAGAAACAGCGGAGACTTCTGATGCTGGGGGTGAAAGGTCAGGAGAAGGAGAAGGAGGCGGACCAACAGGGTTCGGGGTCGGCGCGCGAGGACCCGTGGACGGAGAGTCGGTCCGAGACCCGGAGGTGCTGCAGGACCTGCGGCACATCGAGGAGCAGATGAAGATCCTGCTGAAGGAGAAGGAGCAGGCCGACGAGAAGTGAGCTTCCCCCCCTCACCCCCCCCACCGCATGCTCTCCCGTCGTAGCAGCGCCGGTCCGAGCTAATGGTACAGTGGAAATGTGTATCGATCCGAAGCCAAGCAGCTCATTGACGAGGCGCAGTAAAGTGGGGATGTTACAGGTTGCTGCCATCGACTGTGAAGCACTAATGCTCGGCTCCGACATGCGATCCATAGCGCCGCGTTTCCATGAGCGGGTCAGTCAGGCCGGCCGCTCTGCGACTCCCACCGGATTCACGTCTTGCTGCGTAAAGGCGCAGGGCTTTTCCGCGCGTGTCCATAAGATCGTATTTGATCTCCGCTCGCACGTGCGAGCATAGGAGTCAAACGCGTTTTAACCCCTTCAGAAGTAAAAAGAAATAAAGTCATTCAAGTGGTGTGAGTTTATATTTTAAAAACTCTAAAAAAAAAAAAAAAAAAAAAAACTAAACAAAAAATTGAACAAATCGATTTGTGAAATCAGAAATAAGTTATAAAACGATTGCAGATACGTTTTCTTTCTTTGCATGGTAACACTCCTGATCTGTATCAGAATGGACATTCAATTAGAAAAAAAAGGTACAATTTAGTGGTAGAAAGTGTTTTCAAAAGCTTCATCCAAACTATGACTAACTTGACTTTGGACCTTTGTGTCCACGAGAGACGCTGACTGGCACACACCTTCTGTCTGAGCGGCCACACAAAAAATGAAAAAGTCAGGAGTTATAACACTATAACATTACAAAGCTTCTTTATCATCCATCTTTAGTGTGATGCTAACCAACCACTAGGCAGAAGCTGAAGTGTTTAGACTCCGCCCTCCTCATTTGCATAAATAGACAGCAACGCATACAGAAATGGAGAAGTAAAGAGAGTTCCTTAGGCAATGCCACAAAAACAAACGGAAAAAATATATACATTTCTTGACATAAAAAAATGCTCGTATGACAAAAAGGAAAAACAATATATACATTTCTGCTTTTATATTTTTTTAATTATGTAAGTTTTGGTCCTCCATACCGCCCAGAAGCTTTACTCAAGTAAGAGTAACAATACCTCAAGCAGTAGTAAAAAGTACTTTTTGTTCGGGGCGTGTAATCTAATTTATTGAATATGAGCTGAGCTCAGTGTTTCTTGCTTCCTGTCCCTCTCTGTGCAGGCTGAATGAGAACGAGCAGCGCTCCAAGCTCCTGCAGCAGGAGAAGGAGTACTACTCCACCCAGGCCCAGACGCTGCAGCAGTCGCTCTCTCAGCTCACGGCGGACAAGCAGCAGACCGAGGCTGAGCTCAAGGTGACAGAGCACGCAGGGCCAGAGCTGAATTAGATTTGTGGCCCCTTTCTTTTATAAGAATCCCCCTAACCCTCATTAACAGCATTTCAACACAGATTTGGTGGAATCTGGGTGCTTAATGAGCTTAGCTTAAAATCAATCAGTGATTATTGTTTACAGAACAAACTGAGCTCAAACACAAAGATTAAACTTGTGGCATCAGATTGTATCTATGGCAACACAACAAACAATATTATTCATAATACTTTTATAAAATAAACTTCCTTTCAGTCTTAAAGGGGCAGTATTACGTGTTATCCAGCCACATAGTATCATTTTATAACACAATCAAGTAACCTTTAGTTATAAAATCCTATATATATCAAATATGCTTTAAAAGAAATTTAAAATTGGGCCTGTGTCTCTTTAAGAAGCTCCTGCTCTTTCTGAAACTCCGCCTTCAGGAAGTCAACACAACAGGGAGCCTCTATTAACCTCTATCAGAAGTAGCATTGCGCACTGTTCCACCAGGTGATTGCTAATTGCTGCTGGCTAGTCTGAAGGAGCTGAGTGTTGGAGTTGTTGGGTAAGGCTGTGAGGTGGCAGCTAAGAGGAGGAGCTTCATCCTCAAAGGCGGGGCTTGGTCCAACCAAGCACGTTGTTCAGCTGAATGGTTGCCAAGGGAAGTTAAAGGATTTCTAAAACACAAATGAACAAAATCAAAGTAACACTTCAGGTTTGTTTTTAGTGAGGGAAAAACATCATAACATGATGTAGAGCTAAAAAAGGTTGATTTTACATAATACTGCCCCTTTAAATAATAAGAAATAACATAATCTCTGCTAAAACAGTCAAATCAAGTTCTCAATAAAACAAATATAAACATTTTTATCTACAAAACAGATGAAATGCTGAGTTCATTTAGGCAATGCTAAAAACCCACCTGCTTGGAGGTGACTTTGATTCTATACATTTTATATTCCTGACAAACTACAGTTTTGATTAATATTAATTACATATCTACTTTTATTTAAGAATATTAATAAAAGTTTATTTTTCTATTTTATACATGGTAGATAATTTATAATATAGTTGTTGTTTTTTTTGACAAAAAAACCCCACTTGGCAAAAGTTTTTTTACTTAGGCCATAATTAGGAAGGTGACAATATTTATCTATAATATAGTATAATGATTTTTCTTCTCCTTTTTTTAACTAATAATTATTTGAAACTTAAGTGAATGTGACTTTGTTTCAAATATATTTATTGAAAGAAGAAGAAGAAGAAGAAAAAAAACAAGATTCAAACGGTCATTTACGGTTGACCTGTCCGTCCTGATGTCCTTTGTGAGGCCAGGCGGAGATCCAGTCGCGGGTGGAGCTGGAGCTGCGGCTGAAGGAGGCGGAGGCGGCGCTGCAGGACCTGGAGAAGGGACTGAACTCCCTGGAGCGGACCAGGGAGAGAGACGAGAAGATGAAGGGGGACGTGACGCAGCTGAGAAGTGAGTGTTAGCAATTAGGGCTTGTTTAGATAGCGCTGCTGACTGAGGTAGCTTCAGTTAAATGGTAGCTAAAGCTACCATTTAACAGTCTGTACAGGTATTTTAAAGGCTGCTTACCTGTATGATTGTGAACTTTGATGGTGTTTTTTTTAGCATAATCCTCCACTTCTTAATGTCCTTGTGTGACAATAGATGGTATGTACTGCCACCTATTGTCCACTCAGTGTAAATTCATGAAGACTTCATTCAATCATTCAGCTGAAAGGTGAGGGGATATTTTCACTCCTCCTGGTATATTACGAAACCCTTAGAGGTAAAATAAAATAAATCTAATTTGGCAGCATACAAAAAAAATGACTTGATTTGACTGATAAAATAATATTCGCCCTTGTAGGGAAATTTTATTTAAACATTTGAGTTGTTAAAGTGGACATCACACATCTCTGGTTTTATTTTATACATTGTCATATTTTTATGACAATGTGTATCCAAATTGTATATCCAATGTATGTCCAAATTCTCTGAAAGCTTATGATGTTTTTTCCCCTGTGAGAACTAACGCACCCTTAAACGCCTAAAACCATTGATAAAAAATTCTAATGTTAGTTTTTGCACAAAACGTATCATTTTTATCCACTTCCTGTGAAGTTTGCATTTCATAACAAAATCTATGCAGCTGATATTTACAGTAGAACAAGCAAAAAGGAGGCACATTTGGTCATTTTTGTCAGTAAAACCCGAAAACGATTGTCTGCTGTCATCTCTCACTGTGTTTGACGATTGTGTGTGTGTGTGTGTGTGTGTGTATTCGTTCACCCAGAGTTCTTCGAGGAGTGTATCTGTGCAGCGGAGATCGAGGCGAAGCTGCCGGCCATCATGAAGAACGCCGTTTACCTGCACAAAGCCGCCGCGCGCAGGATCAAGAGCTGCCGCATCCAGAGGAGAGCCTCCAGACGCCACTGGTGTGAGTGTGAGCTTCACACACACACACTCCACTCATGTTCTAGCGGTCGGTCTCACAAACACACATCTAACAGCGGTGGCTATAAATAGCTTTCCTGCTAACATTGGAAATGAGAAACCAAACTCTGTACAGTATTAACAAACTGGTAAACTGGTTATTTGTCACAGAATGATGCTAAAAGTACAAGTAATGTTGTTTCTGTCATTAAGTTGGAAACTATGTGCTTTAAAAAAATATAATAAAAATTTCCATAAATGTCAACATATAAGGAAACATACCCATCATCTTTTCTGCAAATGTTTTCTGTTTATTTTAAAACCTAACAAAAGCTTGAAAATTGGGATTGTTTAGAAATAAATTTTTTGTAGTAGATGTTCATAGAATATTTTGTTACCTATTTTGGTAAAAAAAAAAAAAAAAAACATTTGCATCTAACAAGTTTTATTTAGCTGGACTGAGAGCAAACATGGCTCTTAGGATTATTTAGATCATTGCATATCCTTGTATTAGAATGGGCCAGTCAAAGTCCAGACCTAGATCCACTAGACCAGCCGCAGCAGGACTTGAAAAACAGATGTTCTGAACTCTGAGCTATCAAAGAACGGGGAAAAGTTTCAGTCTGTAGCTGTACAAAGCTAGTAGAGGCCAATAATCGACTCAATACGAACGGATGCCAAACTTTTCAGATTTTCCTCCGTAAAAACATTTTTTATGTTTATGTTTTTGGAAAGCACGCATCATTTCCCTACAGCAACGCTGAGGTTTGTGGCTGAAACGTGAGAAACGCAGAAGAATTCCTGGAACCGACTTTAAGGTGTTTCATACTCAGCGGTCAGCAGAGTGAGGGTGATTAACGTCGGCTCTGTTTTACAACAAACCGTTTCTTATTCGTTTTTTTCCAATTGTTAGATGATATTCTCAACATATAATTTTTAGATTTTGCAAACGACATCTATCTATCTGTCGCAGTTGGAGCGGGATGGCAGAAGAATACCTCCATGTATCGCCGCGTTTGAGCTGTTACTGTTTGGGTTTTTAAATGACGGCGAAGGTGCAGTCCGTCTTAATCTTAAGAAAATCTCTTCACAAATAACGACGCCTCCCGTTCTGCTCTCAGGGGATTTCCAAACAAACAGCGTGAATGATTAGCAATATTTCAACAAACATTGTGGAGAGAAACTGGAACAGAAAACATCTGTGGTGAAAGTTTAGCTTTCGGCTCCAGCTCTGATGATATACTTGCTAGTTTTACTACAAGCCTTAAAAATCAATCAGAATATTTTTTGTCTTACTTGTAAAATGTGAGAATAGAACAGCTAAATAGAAAAAAAACAGTCAGTGTTTCTGATGAATGGCTTTGATTGTTCCAGTGAAACACTCCAAGTCGTTTGCTGTGGCCGGTTCGGACGACGGCATGGAGGAACTGCGGGCGACGGCTCGGCGGCTCACCTCTGACAGCAACTTCAGGGAGAGCGTCTACAAGATCGTTGTCCGCAAGGAAGCCGCAAACACCACGATAGACTGAGTGGATAAAAGAAGAAGAAAACAAAACAACAACAACAACAAAAAAAAACAATCAGAAATGGTCCTTTAGCTTTAATTCCATCAGCACAGAAAGTTGGATAAGACCCTGATCCCAAACCTTAACGTACATGCACACACCTGTTCACTCACGGTTCCAAGTCACTGCAGTAATAAAAGAAATTGGGCAATATGAATTAAACAAATGTAAGTGACATAACCTGCTTGGTTTTTTTTGTGTTTTTTTTTTTGCTTTCTTTGTTGCACTTAAATGTTTCAGTTTACTGAAAAATGTCTTAATATCAAGCAAAGTCAACCTGGAAAAACAGAAAGAAAACTAGTTCTCATGTTATAACTTTATTTATTTAGAGGAAAAAAAACAATCCTAACCAAAATGAAGTAATCCCACCATCCTAATAAAAATAATAACTGAGTATTTCTGTCACTGTCGACAAATTTTGACCGACTCTTTTCTATAGAGCTGTTCTTTTTTAGCCACATGCTAACCTTTTCTATAGTAAACTGACTCTACAGCAAATAAAACTTGAAGATAACATTTGTCTTTGATCAGTAAAATCAAAGCAGTTTTTTTATTTATGTAGTGCCAAATTACTTCCTTTATAAATATGATTTAAATTTAGAAGTAATGAGCAAATACAGAGAACGCTTCAATATTTAATCAGTTTAATCTGCCGTACCTGGCAAGTTGAGGACATTTGTAATCTTTATGTGGCCAGAGATGAAAGCGAGGTAAACGTCCCAGTTCTAGGTGTTATCGAGCAACTTTGTGCCAGACAGGCAGTTCAGTAAGTTTTTTATCGTACAGGTCCAGCTGTGGTCAGGTGTTGGTGCGGACAGACAAACTGAACTTGGGGAAAAAAAGTGGCTGAAAGCATTGAATTTATGGTTTAACAAGATGGAAATATTTATATTTTTCTTCAGCCCAGGTTAGTTAAGATAGCTTATGAAGCAAAATCAGCATCGATGCAAACATTTCAGTTGTTATAACAATGCTACAAATATCAAATGTGACTTAAAAGAAATTTTACTTTGTAATTTAACGCCTTAAAATTGGGCTTCTGTTTCTTTAAGAAGCTCCTGCTCTCTCTGAAACTCCGCCTTCAGGAAGTCATCGCTACTTTGCTCCTCAATTAACCCTTTAGCAACGTGTCAACAGGTGATTGCTAAAATCTGGCTAGTCTATAGGAACCGAGTGGGGATGTTCTCAATGCCGGGTCCACCCAGACGTTTTGCACAGCTGAATGGTTGCCATGGGAGATTAGAGGATTTCTCAAAATGAATGAAAGAATCAAGGCAAGACATTACAAAATGATGAAAAGCGAAACACCTCTTTAAGAACAAGCCTCATAGTATTGGCTTTCTTAAAAATCTCTTTGACATAAATGCAGCTAAAATATTTTAAAATTTACACTTTCTTCTTTAGGAAAGCCTGTCTTTAGGACATTTGTCCCTGTCCTTCGTGTCTCGTTGGTTTAAACACGACATGACTCAGCTGCCTGCTGTTGAAGCCACTGGCCACTTCCTAGAAAATGACCCATAATTGTCCTGCTGGTAAACACAGTGAGCTCCAAAGTTTACTGTCAGAGAAGAAGGACTGCTTGAGGTCAACCCAGTCTTCATAACAACCACTGGACGCCATCTATCCATCTGCTAATCTGGTTACACCAGAAAAAAGACTTTCCTCTCCTGCTCCATAACAAACCACCAGTCCACCAGTAAACTGGAAACGGGTCAACACTGGAGTCCCTCAGCCAGATATTTACCCAAAATCTAAGGCTAAATTCATCAGAGAAATGTCTGAACAGACACTAGATCAACATGCTTCACGGTGGTCCCCGGAGCTCTGGAAAACTTGGAAACTGTGAATAAGTTGAAAAGAGTCATTTCCTAGCATGGGATGAGTTTTACTCTTGAGTACATAAAACACAATCAAAGGTTCAATGTAAGGGTGAGATTGTGTGTCTGCACTAAAAGTTGACTCCAATCAACTGAGTGTTGTGTTTTCTAGACAAGAGTATGAAGTGAACTAAAAATGCAAACATGACTAGCCTTGAGTTGATAGAATATTTAGTGGCTGCATTTTCTAAGACATCTCTATACAACATTTGCTTGACATTAGCGGTAGATTACTACACTGTAACCTGTAGAGTTGGGAGGTTCAGAAAATTAATATTTTTGTCTTGAACTCGTTGAGGTTTAAGAAGTTCACCCCTGTCAATTTACAATAATTCACTTATATATCAAGACAATTGCCGCAGTGCGCCACAACTGTTCGGTCCCATCAGAGAAAGGACGTTCCCTCTTTTGCTCCATTTCAAAAACTAGAGTTGCTAACTTTCTAGACAATAAATTTACAGCAAAGTTTTACCCATGAACATGAAGCTATTGCTTTGAAGAGCTTCGGTTCTCCTCGGGTTGGACGAACAAGTCGCTTGGTTGTTCGGTTGGAACAATTTTCCTCAAATTTAAGTTGCTCAGACAATTTGTTGCTCTCATAAAGGTTGATTTTGTGGTCTGGAAAGATGAAATCAATTAAATTGTTTATCAAACCATCACAAATAAATAATAAAAGTACATTTTTCCTCTCTCGTACCTGATGCTTTCTATCACATTGAGTGCATGTTTCTCTTCAGCATGTCAACAGGGCTTGCAATAAGTACTTGAAACATTTTATTGCAAAATCACATGATAGAGAAATAAAGTAAACAGGACAGATAGCTCAATTCCACCTTGAAGATCTTTTTATTTGTCCGGGTTTGTTTGCGTTTACGTTTGACGGATGCATCCGATGTCGTCCTTAACCGTTTCGTTATTGCTACATCTCAAACCTTTTCTGATACAACAGTAGTTTAAAGAGAGAGAAAAGAAAAAAAAACATTACATAACCAGAAAACCTGGGGGGGGGAAAAAGCCAAGATTTAAGATAATAAGGTTAGAAGGACAATAAAAATGAACAGATTGATCAGCACGCCTCGGTATGAATAAAGCTGTTTTAGAACCGTGTACATTTGATTGGTTGATGCCGAAAGGCAGCCGCTTCTCCGCAGCCTATTGACGATGACGATGATAATTGAGTATGATCAGCTTTCCTATAGGTACATTTCACAGAGGAGAGGAGCTTATGGTGCAGAAAGCTCAGGCCTGGTTCAGTCGTCTGCTCTCAATCATCTCTGGGACCTGCAGCCAATAAAAAAGATGAGGGATGAAATCAGTCATTTCATTTTTTAATATAGCACTACATAACACATGTTCAAAGACTATATATTTTAGAATAAAATAAGCACATCAATGTGGAAAAACAATAAGCTGAAAATACAAACATGCCTTGATCAGGATTTTGAGTTGATAGAGTAGCCATCTGTTGCCTTTTCTAATGAGAAATTTCTAAATTTGTCTGATAGACAAACTGGAGGGTTGGGAGGTTCAGAAATTAACATCTTTGAAGTTTAAGTTTCTTTAGTTCATTAAATGTAGAAAAAAAAGAGAAACAACATGCATAAAAGCTTTATGTTAATTTAGCCAAAGCAAATTTACTTCAGAAAATTATTTTCTTAGAAAATAAGGAATTTTAGACTGAAGCCAAAATGAAGGATTTGTCAACAGACGAGTTACAGTCCTGTGGTTCCTTTAAAGTCTGACTTTGGTAATTTCTTTTCTGAACAGATTCAAATTCTTTTGTTTTACATTTCTTTTTATCTGTCAAGCAAAATAAAAAAGGAACAAATAAGCAGTTTGTTTAATAAAAATCAATTAAAAATGAACAATCATATGATTATATCCCTAATCTATGATAATGATAATCATATGGAAGGCTAAATCCTAAATCCTTAGCCTTTTTTTAAAATGCAGTTGCAGCATTTTAAGAGAAACCTTGAATTTTTTTTTTTTTTTTGTTATACAAAAAGCATCCACAGAGGAAATCTGCTGCCTCATCCTCCCCCCCCACCCGTCCACCATGATTATCTGCTTGGAGCCCTGCTCAGTCAGCCATAATCCTGCTGGTGTAATGCTGTGTTTTCAATTCCCTCAGGCTTACATCTCGGCCGAAAGCAGGTATAAAACACGTGACTGTCTGAAATGCTCTGCTTTCTGGTTGCTTGGCAAAAAGTTTCCGTACTCAAAATCTTTTCCCACATTTTTACAACGTCAAACTGCAATGGTTTTATTGGGATTTTAATGTGATGGAACAACAGAAGAACTGTGCAGGATTGTGGCATGGAAGCAAAATTCTACATGGTTAAGAAAAGCGGGCGATCGTGATTGTGTTGACTAGAAAAACAAAACAAAACTTGAACTCAATAAAATAAAATGAAATAAAACAGGAGCATAGTTTACATATTTTACATACATAGTTTACATATTTTACATACTGTAAAATATTATTATAAGTGTGGATACTTTTGCAGTGTATTTAGTGTTGTTTTTCTAAATGTAGAGTAAAGCTGATGTTGCACATAACCCCAAACAAAACATGCCCAGAATGAAGCATGGTGGTGGCTGCATCATGCTGTGGAGATGCTTTTCTTTTCTTTTTCTTATTTGGGACCGATGATGGAATACCTTCCAACAAACCCAGAGGTGAAATGAAACGGTCAAGATTTGAAGTCTTAACCATATAATATGTTGGAATGGCCTACTCAAAGCTTTTAGCTTTGAGTAGGCCAAATTAGGCCAATTAGGCCCGAGGTCCTAATTGACCTCGGGTTATTTTTGTAAAGACCGTTAAAGGCATACCCAAAGTTCTACAAATTGTGAATGTGGGAGCCGGTGGGGGGGCCTTTTCTCACTGCAACCCAAACTTTTCAGACCTTCTTTCAGCTTCACTGCTTTGGTTTCCTTTGTTTTGGTTTGTCACATCATATTCCAGTTGTGGGTGTACTGTGACAGAAAGAAAAGAAAAGAGAAAAGAAAAGAAAAGAAAGGAAAAGAAACATCCAGAGCTGTTTTGAACCTTGGTGAAACACTTTCTCGAGTAAATAAAGTTTGATGGATTCAATGTTTTTCCACTCTAACAGCTAGAAGACTCTATTTTACACCAAAATCCTGGCTGGAAAAAGAAACATCCAGAACAAGCTCCCAGTGAACCATCCTCATTACTCAGGCGCTTTCTGCAACTCCAGCCAGATTTGTATTGCCATGGCAACAGCTTCAACTCACATGTGTCGCTTCAGTTTTATTTAATATTTTTTCCCCCTTTTCCCAGCTTGAAAATTGTAGGATTACTACATTATTAAAACTATTGGTGAAGCAGAATGCAACAAAAACAGATAGAGAGGGAGGTTTAAACCACCTACCTGTTGGCTGGGAGACAGTCACCATGACACTGTGCTGGAAGTAGGAGGATGGTACGGGGGAGTCGAGTGAAGGTTTACTCTTGGAGAGCTTTAGTGCTGACTGCACTTTAATGTGAAAAGGGGAAAAAAACAGAGTTCCTGAAGGGAATTTGAAGGGGGAATGCTAGTGATGCAATATCTACCGTCCTCTGCACCTTCCGGCGCTGCGCCGTCAGCACCGAAAGGACAGAAAAGCTTCTTGGGCTTGACTTCCAAACTGTCTGCATTTGTACAAACAAGAGGGTGGCTGGGGAGGGGGCTTTTGCGGGCCAGGAACCATTTGTGTTTAGCCTTTTCCTCAGGCTTGCTTTCCCACTAACAGGAGTGTTCCCCTGAAAGTCCCTGCAGCTGTCGTGAAGTTGTGCTTCCAGATAAACAATGACTCTTTCATTCCAGCACAGCTTCCAGTCCAGTGGCTGAAATAAGACGCAGCTAAGGGCAAAAGGACGAAGAGAGAGAAAGAGAGAGAGAGCGGGTTGTGTTGCCACAAAAAGAAGAAAATTGTTCTGTCCACTCTAAACATTAAGCTGGCTCCGTCTGTCTAAAGGGCTTCACTGTTGAGAAATAACTACTGATATGGTTTGTTTCTCTAATACGGCAATAATACAAATCTGGATTTGTTCACTTTCACTTTCTTGGGAAAAGTGGTCAAAAGTATAATAAAACTGCTAATAGATAATGATATTTAATGTAAAGATATGACTTGTGTTGATTGGAAGAAGGGCAACCTGTTGAGTGTACAGAGGTCAAGAGCCGATGATATGACCGGCGGTTTACGACAAAGCTGTGGGTTTACTTCTCATCCAGACTCGCTTTGAGCTGCGCTTCCAGGGCCATCTTGTCAAAAGTGCGCATGTTGGTCTCCTCCCGCACTTTGTCCCGCACGTGGAAGGAGGCCCGGGCCACGGAGCGGGCGCTCTCCAGCACCGCCTTCTTCTCCCTGAAGATCTGCTCGCTTTTCTCCAGCTTCCTCTCGATGGACTGGAGGAGCTCCAGGCGCCTCTGCCTCTCCTCCTCCTCCACCCGTTGCCTATTGAGCTTCTGGAGTCTCTCCTTCTCCTGTCGACTCTGGACGGCCCGCTTGGCTTTCTCCTTGGCCTTCTCCTCGGCCACCACGGCGGCCTGCTGGGCTCGCTTGGCGGCCTCCTTCACGCGGGCCTCCAGGAGCTGCTGCTGCTGCTTCTCGCGTTTCTCCGCTGCCTTGCGAGCCTTCTGGATCTGCTTCTCCCCACGCTTGGCCTTCTCCTTCAGTTCCTGCCCCCGGCGTTCGACTATCTGCTCGTAGTTCTCGAGGGAGCGGTTGAGCTTGTCCTCTGCCACCCTCTTGGCTTCATCCCTCTCTTCCTGCTCTCTACGGGCAATTTCTTGTATAAGGGCGGCGTGACGCCTCCTCTCCGCTTTATTCAGACCTCGCCTCTCCTCGTGGGCCTGGTGCTCCCGCTCCTGCCTCTTCAGCTCAGCGATAGTAAGCTTCTCCTCCAGGAGGAGTCTCTCTTGCTCCAGCACTGCAGCCCTCTCCTCTTCCAGGGCCTTCAGATTCTGTTCCTGAAGAGCTTTCTTGTGCTTCTCTTCCCTCGCCGCCTGCTGCAGCCTGAGCAGACGGCTGCGCTCCTGCTGCTCCGCCAGCTCCTTCCAGCGCTCCTCGTGCTCCTCGGCCTGCCGCAGTTTGGCGGCGGCTGAGTCGCGCTCCTGCTGGCAGATCTTCTGCTGACGTATTGAAACCTGGGTCTGCCACACTCGCTGGCACTGGAGCACCGCCCGCTGCTTCTCCCTGTCCTCTTGCTCCCGCCGCAGCTCCTCCATCCGGCGCTCGCTGTCCCACTGAAGGTGAGCGACGTAGCGGGTCTGGCTCATGATGTCTTCCTCCTGATATCTGGCAAGCATCAACGCTGCAATCTTGCGGTCGCGCTCGGACACGGCCTTGAGTCCTCGACGCTTCACCTCCTTCACAATGCGCTCCACCTTCTGTGTCGTCTGAGGGGAGTGGCTGAGGTCTCCGAGACTGAGGCTGCGCCCCATCAGGGAGTTGAAGGTGGCCATTGTGCGAGCTCGAGGACTTGACATTTTGGCCCAGTGATCTCGTGCGCCGTCCCAGCTGTAAGCAGATGATGCCCCGGACTCCGACGAAGTGCATGTAGTCGTGGTGGTTGTGGAGGTCGAGCAGCAGACGGGATCCATCCTCCTCTGTAAAGACTCCAGGGAATGGCTTTTCCCTCGAGCCTTGGTCTGGAATCCAATATGTCCATTGTGCTGAGAGAACAGCCCTCTCGTTACTCCGTTCAGAGGTGGGTTGGAGTTCTGACCGGCAGGCTTCAACACTGATGATGTTAACGTCGAGTTGGCTCTGGGGAAGGAGGGAGGTTTTGGCGTTGATCTTGGAAAAGTGTTGGATGATTTACCTCCGGCAGATTTCTTGAGCACTGGTGGGGGACCGGATGAAACTGGATGTGTGGTTTTCGTATGTTCAGATGATGAGGACACCGAACCTTTGACTGATCCTTGAAATAGACCCTTAGAAGGTAGAAGGGATGTTTTGGGCCCAGACTTTGTAGGTGGGGTAGTTCTGGGTTGCATGGATTTTGGGGAGGTACTAAGAGTAGAGGTGGAGGCTTTTGATAGGATAGTTGCACCCGATGCCGCAGGTTTAGAGGGAACTCCCACATTGGGAACTGAGCTGGAGGAAACTGTGTCAGATTTAGGAGGCGTACTGATCCCAGATGTGACTTTGTCCACAGAGGATGAAGACGTGCTGCTGTTGACAGCTGCCTGCAGAATCCGTCTTTTCTCTTCCCTAATGATCCTCTCCCTCTCTTCCCTGCACTGCCTGAGTTTGCCATGTCTGTCCTTCTCATAGACTTCGAAGAGACCTGTGGCGACACGCATGGACCGGCCTGGAGCCTCTCGGACAAAGTCGGCCAGCGGGCGAGGCAGCAGCTCCACGGGTTTGACTCCGCACCGAGCGCATGCCTCCAGAGAGCGGGGGCTCGTCAACACATAACGACTGCCCTCCGCCTCGGGCAAATCAAAGTTATAGAGGTCCAAGTGAAGTTTCGGTGGCAAATCTGCGTCAGTTTGAGTCTGTGGTTGATGAGGTGCTGCCCCCTGTGTGCTGACCTGCGGACCCACCGGAGACGCAGTGTGGCAGGGGCTGGGCTCTGAGCTGCCAGTCGGTGGCGTCTCGAAACCTTCCTCCTCAGTCGTTGTGTCATCGGCCGGTTCTGGTAGTCGAGAGTCTTCAGCGGCCACAGTTGGTGCGTCAAGTTGTGGGCCTTTGCACTTATTCTGCTCCTCAACATCTGAGGGGTCGACCATAGTTGGCTCACACTGCAGGTAAAGAGGGCAGGGATCAGCGCAAGACACGGTGGATGTATAAAACACACACAAAAATGGAGGCTAAAGCCTAAATCATAAAATTCAGCTCAGATCAGAGATACGTTTGTGGGGGAAGGGTCAAGGCAAGCTTTCAGGGATGCATGCATGCATGCATGAGCACATGTTCATACACTCAGTGATTTTACACCAGATGAGACATTTTCCCTTCGGGGGAAGTGAAATAACGCACAGAAAAACATCACAGCCCTTTAACAGAAGGGCTATTTTTGGCAGAGTTACTAGGCTGAGAGGATTTGATTACTCATAGCCATGTTTTTTTTTCTTCACACAATCGACCTACATGTACCTGCACACATTGAAGCCAATGAAAAATATGGTAAAGAAAATAAGCTGAGTATTGTACAGGAGTGTGGGTCAAACTGATTATCGGCGCGCACCTGCTAACAGTGAAGGCCTGGACTTTTCCACTGTGATCCAGATCAAGGAAAACAACAACTGAATGACAGTCTAAAGTCATAGACTGCTGTAAATGGAACGTACACGTCGACTAATATGAATACGCGGGTATTTGGTGGATTTAATGCAATTCTGTACGACATGGTTTATCTCTACTGACCTGCCAGAGTGCCAAATGTTTTCTAAACCAGTGCTTCTTTCCCCTTTAATCCTCGCAGCCTCCCTTGCTCCCTGCATAATAGCAGGCTTTCAGGAAAAACGGCTCCAGCCGCCGATCCAAAGATGGAGCATCACCTCGCCGCAGCCTCCAGCGACACGATGGAGACAGATGGAGACAGATGGAGGCTTCGCTTCGCAGCCCGTCAGCCTCTTTCTGCGGCGGAGCTCCAATCGACGCCTCCCGACCACGATTCGAACACAGAGCGGTCCCGAACGTGATTTTTAAATGTATTTATTTATTTTTGTCTTACTGCGTCTCCTCTCCAGCAGCTCCTGATCCTCCCTAAGTGAAGCGCATCGCGTAAACATCCGCCGTCTCCACCTGCTTCTCAGCAGCTCGCCTCGTCTCAGCATCCTAAGCTCCGCCTTGTTGAGGCAAGAAGACAGAGGTTTGTTCACACAGCTGACCGCTTTAAGATTGTGAATAATAATAATAATAATAATAATAATAATAATAATAATAATAATAATAATAATAATAATAATAATAATACTGTAATAATAATAATAATAGTAATAATAGCGGAAGAAAAATGAGGGGAGATGTAGTAGGAGTAAAAATTAAATTAATTAATTAACGTGTCGCGAATAAATAAATAAAAAATAACATTGTAATCGAACTGTAAGCTGTCTGCACAGTTTCCGGTTTAACCGTGCTAAAACAGGGCTTGTGCTAATGAAGAAGAAAAAAATTATAGTAAGCGTATATACAATTGAAATACAGTACCTAGTAAATCAAATAAAGATTCGTAATAAATAAATGCGGTGTTATTCGCAACGCTTCCGGTTTTACCATGTGGAAAGGGCTTGCACGGTGTAAAAGAAACAATTAATAAATCTGGGATCTGGGATCTAAAATAAAAACATAATCCTGAATGAATACATAAAATAAAATAAAATAAAATAAAATACTTAAGTAAAATAAGAAAAAGCCATATGTAGCATAGATGCACGCAGTAAGGTGCGTAACAGCGGGTATCATTAACTCTAGTGTGGTTGTGAACCTGTGTGTAATTAATCAAAATGGACACAGGGGGGCGCCGCAGTAACACGATCTGTGGCGTCGGCCACAAACTGCGAATGATGGAGGATTGAGATTATGACGGATTTTGTTTGAAAATACACACTGTTCTCTTTCTGTTTTGCTCCAGAGAAGCAATGAAGCTATCAGGTGTTAAAAAACAAACAAACAAGAAAAACACAAACTAATACTGAACTGATTTTCATTTAATTCGGTTATCAATCTTTTATTTTTGTCAAACTCCTTTTCCCTACTTTCTGTGTGCTCAGCAACTTTAGTCCATCAACTTGATTGTCAAACGAATGCATGTGTTAAACTTTTCGTTTCACAAGAAAACAGAGAAAACAAGCTTTGTTCCTAGTGTTTCCCAACTTTCTACTAAAAATAAAAAGAGATCTGAGATTAAGAAAATTTGTAAACAATAAAATGACCATCTTGCACAAAGTATCCATATCCCCCTCCCCCCCGCCCCCCTATTGTGTATATCAGAACTATAAAGTTCAACCCATTGTGTTGGTTTATTTTTTGTGACAGACCGGCTACAAAACTGTGCATTAATGAGGTGAAAGGAAACGTTTTCCTAATGTTTATAGAGAAATTCTAACAGGTTTATTATATCTCTGCATTCAGCCTCCTAAGATCCAGCTCAACAATTTGCCTGCAGAATTTGCCTCATTAGCGAATACGTGGACCAGCAGCTTAAGCTCTGTATGAATCCAGCTCTTCAGTGGAGGTCTGGGACATTTGGTAGAGAATATTTGTGAGCAAACGATGTCAGGGACACAAAGGAGCACAGGAATACAGTGGGGAAGATGTTACAAGGGTTAGGTTGTTAAACTATCGCGGGGACAGAAGACTGGTCAGTGTTGATGGGAAGATGGATGCAGTCAAATACTACAACGGAACCGTTAGACACCACAGAAGATTATTTTACTGAGTTGCCTATGGGATCAAAAAAGTTTTTTTTAATGGATTTGAATTGAAAACACTTTAGACTGGGGAAGAGATTCACTTCCCAGAGGGACAATGACCCCAAACACTTGCAGTGGTTCCGTCTATGTCAAAGAACGGCCCAGTCGAAGTCCAGACTTAAATCCATTTGAAAATTTATGACATTACTTGAAAAACAATTGCAGTTTAAATACTTACTCTGTGTAATATCACTTAGCCAGGACTATTTTGCAAAGAAGAGAGGACACACAACTTCCCTGTGGCCTTGTCTTTGTGTCACCAATATGAGTGTGCATGGAAACTCATGTGAGCTCATATATCTGCTGCTGATCATGTACGGAACATCAAGGAGGCCAAAAAGGTGTGAAATTTAATGCATCTTTCACACGCAATGTGAGGTATTAACAGGTGAGCATCTGCAAAGGTGTGTAAATACAGCAAGAACACCAGGAAATCCCCTTCATCCAATCAGCGTATTCCTCGGATGAAAAAGAACCAATCACCGCCAAAAAGTTCAAATATTCCAGGAAGTGACAGAAACAACACAACTTTAGGATTCAAGAAAAAACACAAGAAAACAAAACACAGTTCAATTCTGTTACCTAATAATCTGAGCATACAAATAAGCTTTGCACTTATGTTTTAGGTAACATGTCTACATTTCTTGAGCCACTATATCCGTCGCCACAACCTGCTTGCAACGCCGCAGACTCTCTTACAAACAGAGGAGCCCTGACTGCGTTCCGTCACCACCGGCAGCCTCAGTTAACGCGCCGAGAGCCTCTCTCTATAACCGCAGTCGTCTGGTTTGGTTCAGTGATGATTAGATAACCCTGAGTGAAAACCACGGTGATAATGACCCACTAAACTCCTGACCCGTTGTGGGGAACAGTGCGAGTTTAATTGGCTCCCTCCCGCGCGTCGTATCAGGTCGACGGCGGTAGCGAGCGACGACAGGGAATGTGGTAGCTGGCTTGTTAACTAGGGGGGCATAGAGTCTGGCCGAGGGGGGTGGGGGCTCAGAATGGGGCACAGTTCACTGCCCGACAACATTTCCATGTTTCTGTTTTTGTTTTTGGTGGGCCGGACTGAGGGGTTCATCCAGAGGTGAGCCGCTCGGTGCAGTCATGGAGACCACCGAACAGATCGTCTCTCTATACATATAAATGTATAAACACCAGGTGTTTCTTATTTAAATTGTTGGTGACACATCTGGATGGACTCTGGATTCACTTTTTTTGGTCACACTTCAAATCATATTACTTCAAAACCAAATTTAACTGTATTTAATTAAGAAAATTGCTTCCACATGAGGATTTCAGTCATTAAAGCAGTATTATGTAAAGTCGAATCCCCCCCCCCCTTTTTTAGCTTTACACCGAGTCATCTTCTTCCTCCTTCGTCAAAAAACATACTTGGACTGTTGCTTTGATTCTTTCATGCATGTTTGAGAAATCTTTCAATCTCACGTGGCAACGGGTCAGCTGTGCTAAACGTCCGTTTGGACCCAGCACCATCTTAAAGGCGCATGCCCACTTGTGAATGGTTTCAAAAAGTACAAGTTCAGACTTTGACTAGCGGCCCAGTCAAAGTCTGAACATCAATTTGATTCAGACCACGTGGCATGACTTTAAAAAGTCTGTTCCTTTATTGAAAGGAGTGTGTTTCGCAACGCTGCAATGGAAACACTTTTCACCTCACACGAGTCATGTGATCAACAACAGGATGTTACTACTGGTGGAAACGACAAAGCAGACAGGAAGTGGTACTAGGATGATGGTCTGGCATTTTTATTTAAATAACTTATAGTAAGAACAAACTTAGTCACATGAGATTTTAATTGCGTTTCTTATTTAATGGAAATAACCACAATTGTGTTTCTTTTTGACAATAGTGGAAAATCGACAAAGTTTTGCCCACATTAATGGAAACCCAGATACTGGAATAGTACTGATATAAACTACTAATTATGTATTCTGTAACTTCTGAAGACAAAATGAACTCTCCACTTGTCAGATTTGAGCTCAAACTGTTTTTGAAAACCGTAATGCACAACTCAGTGTTATTGACGCCGATAAAGCACAGACTGGACAAAAAGTAAAAGATTTTAAGGATTTTGAAAACATTTCAGTTCCTGTCCTATTTATGGACTTTTGTTATTTTTAAACAGCAAACCAACAGTGCTTGCACTGATCGGAAAGAACCAATGCAGGAACGTTATTAGAATCAAACTTCAGCTGTCCAAAGGCTGATTTTAACTCTTAAAACAAAACAAAACAAAAAAAAAAAAAGACGAGGTTTCACGCAGATTGTTTGACAGATATAGTTCCAGAGGCGTGCGGCGGTGTCTGGACATGTCCTCTGCTACAGTCTGCTCTTCTTTTGCCCTGGACGCTCGCTGCCCTGCTGGAACCCTCTGGGCCTGTGAAGACCGGGACCTCCTGCCCCCCACCCCCCACCCACTGCAACCTCCTCCAGCCTCGGTTTGCTGACAGAAAAGATCATGTTATTTTGGACAGTTTCAACAACTCCCCCGCTTGACCCCTTGCTTTTTATCCTCCCTCCTCTCCACCTCTCCCTGGTCCTCCGGCTCTGGTGTCTGCTGGACCGAACAGGGCTCCATTTTTGGGGTGTGTAGCGCCCCCCACCCCCCTCCCCGCCTCCCTCTCTCCTCCGCTGAAGGGGCGAAAAGGTCCCAGAGACCGAGCTGTTAATTCAATCAGGAAAGCGGTATGCTCAATTAGGCATCCATAAGGGCCCTGGATGGGTCTGGGGGCCCTGTGGAGGCCAGGCAGCCCCGTCCCCAGGAGGTATTAATTGTGGATGACAGTGTATAAACAGTGGGGTGAATAGACAGCGCAGGTGCTAGACCCCCAGCCCAGACTCAATAGTCCTTTTCACACCCGCGACTCTCTGTTGCCACTTTCCCTTTTCACTCACTTTGTACAAAAAAAAAAAAGAGAGAAAAGAATAAAAATATCCCTCATATCTCACAGTTAAGCTGGCTTTCCTGGGTTATTTATTTGCCGAGCGCTTCCATCTCAAAGCGTGCGAGTTTGCGTCTCGAGGAGAGGAGTGAGAAGCCGACTCTGTCGGCCAACTGAGGCCCCCAAATGTGGCTCCTCAATTTAGAAGCTAGTGAAAATTGCAGCCAGTACATGTAAAATATGTGGAATTTTTAAAAATTAAATCCAGATGATACTTTAAAAAGCGAGGGGCTTTCTATCTGACCCATGAGTTTCTTTTTTTTTTTGTTCAGCATGCCACCCTCCCCCTTTCCCCTACTCTGCCTGTCTTTCATGCTGCGTTGTAAATGTGTTTAGTTGACTAAGTTTCCACAATATATCAGGTGAATCTAGAAATCTTACAATATCTATCATGCATAATGATTCTGTCCAGGGTTTTACATAAGACATTAACTACAAAAATCATTTTAAATGTATCTGAGTAAAGATGCATTTGAATAAATCAGACTTTTCATTAGATTAGAGCAATAAGAAGCTGGGAAAAAAAGAAAGAAAAATGTTCAAACAGGTTTAAAAAATGGAACTGATGTATACATATTTTCTAAATTGCTGTTTACTTTTTTAAAAAAGTTGCTCAGTTTCTAAGATTGTCTCATAAGTAATTGATGACTTTCTGTTTCCCTGTCATTGATTCATATTTAACTCGTCACAGTGTGTGCTAGAACAGAAGTAAAGAGTGAAATCCAAAACATTTACAGACTCTTTACGTGCCAAGTGGCTGTTTGGCAGGGAGGCCAGGTTAAAGCATTTTTCATTCCTTACAAACATATAGACAAATTGAGTTAGCTAAACTCTTTGGCAACCTCAGCTGGAGCTGGGAGTTGTGATCAGACGGAACTGTTGAACGTTTCAGCCAATTTTCATAAGGGTGGTTGTTGTTAAGGTTTACGACTCCAGATGGTTTTTGTCTTTTTCCCCTTATTTGCTCCGTACGAGACCAGGTTTGTTTACATGTAGAGCAGTGGCGCCCCAAAACGAGGGGTCAGGGGGGCTGTGACCCCTCCTTGAAAATGTCAAAAAAACCCAAAAAAATGGGTTAGGGAGAATGTCTTGGTTTGGCATGTATGCAGTTACTAAAATGAATGGAAGTCAATACAAAGTCTTCAGTTTGTATATAAGGATGTCTGTATGTGAGTGTGCTGCTGCAGTTTTGGTGCTCTATCCACCAAAACTATTCTATTTTGTACTTTTCAATTAGTTTGTTCACAAAATATGAATTTGTAAAACAAAAACAAAAAAAGAGAAAGAAATAAAACATATTTGAACTGGGCAAATGTCCCTTTAAGGCCTTTCTAAAGTATTTTAAAGTTTATTTTTCCACATTTAAAATATGTCATGTGTGTAACAACCACTGGGTAGTCGTCCTTTTCCCTCTACCTTTGGTAATCTATAAAAAGAACGGATGCTAAAATAGATTAACTCCGTCTTGTCATCTGGTACAGTAAGCACTGCATTTGAACCAAATCTATAAAAACAAGCAACTACCTTCCATAAACTAAGAGTGAGGCATGAAGAAAATGACAACGCAGCTTTTATTTAGAAACAAAATGGATTATTTTGGAACGTTTCTAATTAGTAGCTCCGTTAGCTCCAAGGTTCACTGGAGTGCAGCTGAACTGTCTTTGTGTGTTTGAACTTTTTTTTTTTTTGCTCGTGTGACATCATCATGGCTGAACATCTGTGCTAAATCTGCCCCCTCTACAGATCTCTGGGGTGGCCTCTGCACTGCCCTCTCTGTTTCTGTGTCTACAGACACCTGCTAATTTTCAGCCGTGTGTACTTGATGTAAGCCGGTGGGGGAGAGCGAGAGCCCGGCTAGGGGGCGGGGGGGCAAGAGGGGGAGGACTCAGTGGGGGCGGTCCAGTAATTAGGAAATATGTGTCCTGTAAACTTGTTCACTTTACCCCCTCTGCCCTTTTTTCTTCTTTTTTCTTTCTTTCTTCTTTTTTTGTTGTTGTTGTCGGTCAGTTTTCCTTTCATGTTCGGCCAGACGGCAGCAGAATCAACGACGGCTTCGTTCCTCGGAAAACCTGCTCTGCTTTTGTCCGGGGAGGGGCACAGGGGGGTGAGGAGAGAGGGAAGATATAAACTGATCTCGTTAACATTCCAAGAGACACTCCTATTCTCCCCCCAACCCATTCCAACACACACACACACACACACACACACACACACACACACACACACACACACACACACACACACACAGTCATGCTTTCATGAGTTGTTGTGGGGACTTTACATTGACTTCCATTAATTTTCTACAGACTAACATTAACCCTACCCCTAACCATCACACACCTGATCCCTAGCCAAAAAAACAGCATTTCCTAACATGGGGTCTAATGAAATGCCCCCAAAAGAAGCAGTGGTCCCCACAACCCCACATAGGTCCCCACAAAGATGCGAAAACCTGGTTCTCATACACACACACACACACACACACACACATACACACACACACACACACACACACACATGCACGCACGCACACACACACACACACACCTACACAGTACTCTGAACATTAGTGAACCAGCTGCCGCAGATTACAAGGGGTGGATCTCCAGATTGAGAAAAGCCTGAAGATGTCTCTCACACACACACACACACACACACACACACACACACACACACACACACACACACACACACACACACACACACACACACTGCTCTGATAAGAAGAATTCACAGTATCGAATTCATTCCTTCCCTCTTTTGTTCTCCCTCCAAATATGACCGCCCCACCGGCCTCCCCTTCCTGTCGCCGATCCGTTCCGAGGAAGCCTCCCTTCATTTAGCCGAGAATCATCAGCGGTGACCCTAATTGTGCCAGCTCCAGCAGTTCAATTGCTCCGATTACAAGGCTCTTCAGTGAGGCACTCAAAGGGCCGTTGAACTGTCAAAACCAACAATTAAAAATATCTATAGGGACAAGGACTGGGAGGAGGAGGGGGAGAGGGGAGCCGGATGGGCCTTTTCAGCTCTTAAAAGCCTGGAAGAAGTGAGAAGTTGTTGGACTAGAGCTGGACACCTGCACCGCTTCTCCCCGTAACATGTTCCCTCCTTCGCAGTGGGGGAGAGAGAGAGAGAGAGAGACAGAGACAGAGACAGAGAGAGAGAGAGAGAGAGAGAGAGAGAGAGAGAGAGAGAGAATGTGGCAGCCAGAAGTGGCTTGGTTTGTTTGGATGGCTGTGATGTGGCTTCACTTTTATAAGGCCGCAGTTAGTGCATGTGTCAGGCAGGGCAATAACAAAATCACTAGTTGGGGAAAATATGACAGCAACATCATTGGCTTTTAAAATATATATTTATTACTTAGTAAATTATAGTCCTGTACTGAAAAGAAAAGTGTGTTTCAAGGTTTATAGTTGGACCATGTTACATGTAAACAGTTCACACAGAAAGCAGTAACTCAAGCAGTTAAAGGGACGGCGAAGGATTTTTTAAATGAGTTTCGTAATATAAAACTGATTTTTTTAAAATTTCATGTGCCTCGTCAAAAACACACCTGGAGTGTTGCTTTGATTCTTTCATGCATGTTTGAGAATTCCTTTAATCACTGTGGCAACCACTCCACTGTGCAAAACACCTGGGTGGACTTAACTTCAAGGACAAAACTCCCCCTGTAAATTTTCAAGCCAAGCTTCTGCCTCACAGAGGTAAACCGCCCTCCCCGCGATTACCCCACTCGACTCCTTCAGACTAGCCAGCAGCAATTAGCAAACACCTGGTAAAACTGTGCATCTGCTGAGCTCATCATATCATATTTCAGTTCTTTGAAACACAGGTAAAAACGTTGCTAAAGGGTTGATGCTGCAATGACTTCCTGAAAGTGGAGCTTCAGAAAGCGCTAGTATTTTTTTTTTCAAGTGACAAAGACCTAATTTCAAGATGCTAAATTACAAAGTTGAATTTCTTTTAAGTCATATTTGATATATATTATTTTTTAACAACTGAAGTTAACTCGATAACTACAAAAATTGTAGCTAAATTGTTAACCAGTTTCAGAAAACTGCTGCTATCATATGCTAACTTAATCACCTGTTCATCCTCCTAGAGGCGAAAGCTACTGGCTAGCATGAGACCAAAACCAAAGGGCGGCTTAGATTGCCTTCAAACAACCATTAAACCTCCATTATGGATATATAAGATAATTTATAAAGAAGCAGGTAATTATTTCATAGGTTGATGTTACATCACGTCACAAAAACTTAAAGCAGACTTCCTATATCTGCCATAAGTTGAAAGAAACCTGATAAGCTGATCAACTTTCCCCAAACCAAAGAATGACTGAACAAAACCAGCTTATGTTGGGAAAAAAGGGGAAATTATTTCCTTCAACACCAAAGCTTACCGTCAACAAATCAGAATGAAAAATACAAAAATGAAATGCTTAAATAAAGAAAAAAAAACCTTCACACCGGATGCCAAAACTGGTTTAACGACAACTATAAAACTAAATCATGAAATAAAAAGCAAATTTCTGACCAGTCGGAGGCGGCAGATCTTCAAACACAGGCTGACCCCCCGCAGTGTGTGTGTGACAGCTATTGACTTTATTCAATAGATGTTTCCCATTGTAACCCAAGTACAGAGGCTAAATGTCACAGCAGCAGGATCCTGGCCTATTATAGAGCATTATACGTCCCTGAAAGGGGATGAGAGCCCAAAGTTTAACCTCACAGTCGCTCGGCCATTGTCTCTGCTCTCAAAGACGGATGATAATACACTGAGGGGTCTCTGCAGCTGCCAGCTTCTCTTGACTCAACCAGATCCTGCGCAGCTTCTTCTTCTTTTTCTATTCTCAATGTGGGCGCGGCTTCGCCACCAGGCGGCGCCGCCATTGGCTCCGGCAGAGCGTCAGTCAGCCACGCAGCCTTCAGCCTGGCTTTTAAATCAAAGTGCAGCGACACTGAACCTGTGGAAACCGCGATGATCAGCTGATCCTCCCGCCGCGGTCTCCGGCCGGTCATGATGTCCGCTCCTGCGCACGGCACTATGTGAATAGCTGTTGGACAGACAAAGCAAGGAAGTTATTACAAGAAGAAAAGAGTGAAGATTTATGCACATGCATATGTGTTTTTGGGATCTCAAATTAATAATAACGTCTTAGATTTGTGTTTTTTTCTTCTTCTTCTTCTTCCCGGATTGGAGATACTGCGCGCTTCTCGGTGCGCCACCGGCTCTCCGTCATGCTTTTGCCAAGCGCTGTTTTCACTTTTTCTTGCTTTTTGGCCCCGTTGCTCCTCTGCTACCTGCCTCAAGTCTCAGCACAGAAGCCCGGATCGCGGGTGAGTGACGGACCCACGCGTGTCTCTGCACTCTTTCAGAAAAACAGACACGCAGAGCCGCCCGCGCGTAAAATAGTTTATTGAATCTAGTATCTGTTTTAAATGGTCATTTTTTTTTTTACTTGCGGGTTAATTTTCTTACTCAGAAAATGTAATTTGAAACATACAAAGCAGGTAAATAATTGATTCCCTTGCTAATAATGTGTAGAAAGGCCTTACAGTAAATGAAACTTTTATTGTTTTTGTCAAAAACGAGTCAAAATCCCCCATATTTTTAAACTTTATGTTCATTAAATACTGAATTTTGTTGGTTAACCTGGTATTACTGGTTTGTTTGGTTTACAAAGCAAACCAGTAATAGTTTCCAATCATCTCTGTTAAAACATTTCCTGTCTTCTCCGGTAACATTTCACAAGCTTAACTAAACAGATGAATCTCTCCAAGCACTTCAGCTCACCCCACTGGTTTTCCAATTATTATTGATCAATTTTGTGTCTGATTAATCATCTCCCTGTTGATTTAGCAGAGTAGAAAAACTCATTACTGATAGAATCTGCCTTATTTCTATTAAAAACCCTCTTTGGATAGTTACAGAGTGACGTTCACTCTAGCAATTTTCCCAAACCCTCTACATTCACTTCAATTCACAGAGCTAATTAACAATAAATGTCTCCCCACTACACTTTATGACAGAAGCAGGTAGAATCAAATTATTATTTATTTTGTAAGAGTTTGTGGCTCTAGTGGCATTTATTCAGAGTAATCAGGCAGGAAATGGAAAACATGCAGCAGCAGCAGCAGCAGCTCCGGATGTTGGGAATTAAAACCCTGGAGGACCAAAAAACAACTGTGACTGGCTGCTTCCTTCCAGTTCAATCCCAGGAATAAAGCAAAGTTAATTCAGTTTATAAAATGATCCATCCAGGGATCAAGTTGCCATCATCTGGTCAAACCTTTAGATGGTTTATTGCATTGAGTTATAAGACTTTATAGCTACCAGACTGAAGTAGAAAGAAGCCCACAGCATCACAGATTCATCCCATTTTTTGTCGATGGGGTGCTCGTTGCCAAGGCGACCCACCTCAGTTTCATCTGGGCCAAAGCAGATGAATCAACATGTTTGCATTTGCTGCTTAATGATGTATAAAATGAGTTTCCTCTATATCGTTTCTGCACTAAATAACTTTATTTTAAGACTCTTTCTACATCGACTACCAATAAACGTTTGTATTTTACTGTATTTCTTTTTCTTTCCTTTGGCTAGATTATGCATTATCTATTTGCAATCATCTAGTCAGGAACCAGCAGTGTTTTAGTTGCTTTTGTAATATGGAGATTTTTGCAACTGTCTGTAGAATCGGCACCGAACAATAAATCCAAGGTCTGTCCAACTTCAGTCATAACATTTTTGCGAGGTTCAGACAAGCGCTGATGGCCTTGACAGGTACCAAAAAAAAACAACAAAAAAACAAGAAAACTCTAGGATCCAGATGCACTTTAGAGGATTTGATTTTTTTCTTCTCTTTTTTGCTTCAGTTTTTCTGAACCTGTTCTACTCACAAGCTTTGTGTGTGTGTGTGTGTGTGTGTGTGTGTGTGTGTGTGTGTGTGTGTGTGTGTGTTATTTAAACGTTATTTTGGAAGAGAGCAGGACTCCATACTGCACCGCTGTCCCGCAGTTGGCTTTAATTGTGAGGCTTGTTCCAAAAGTGGTGTAATCCATCTAAGTGAGTAATGAGAAACAGCAACCCCAGACCCGATCCGTCTCCAACCAGGTGGATTATGAGCAGCTCAAACCCAGGAAAGACTTCTCTCTTCTGTGTTTTATATACGTGATTTTAAAGCCTACATGTCAGTGCAGTCAGGGAAAACCGAAGCAAAGTTTGTCCAGATATTTCCTTACTTCCCACAGCATCCCTGCTCCTGTTCCCTCCTCTTGTTCTCAGACAGATCTTTGTCACTGTTGTGTCTCCTGGTCCCGTTTATCCCCCCCCCACTCCCTCTCTCCCTTCTCCTCCCACACACTGCTCTGCTTGTTCCACCTCCCCACCCCACTTCTTGTGTTCTTTAGTTCCTTTCCAAATACCCGTGGCACCGCTGAAGGCGAAGAGGGGAAATGAGCGATGCGAACCGGAGAGGACCGGTATTGTTTCGGTTTGCTGATGCGCCGTGATATTTGCGGCTGTGTGTGTGGGGGGTGGGTGGGAGATGACTCACGGCGGGGGTGAATATGTAATGCCCTCTCACATACGGGAACCGTTTCACAATGTCTTTGAAACCTTCTCGAATACAAAACGTGGTGAGGTCTGTGGGGACAGAGGTGCAGCGGATTTTGTGCTGTCTCTATCCGTCGTTTTCCTCCTGGTGAAAATAGTCCAACTAGGGGGTTGGGGGTGGGGGTGGGGGGGGGTTATGGTTGACTCAGGTGCAAAAAAACCCCTAAAAAGCTTTGGTTGCCGTTGGCGTTTTCCATTTTGGAATTCACTTGGAAAGTTTCACCTCAAATATTACGTGACTGACAACCTGACCAGCTCTTCTTCTGATGAGCTTAAATGTCGTGTCGTCCACGTCAGGAAGAGAGATTCTTGTGTGATAGGTTTTAGGCAAACTTCTCCAAACCACACTGCAATCAGTTCGACAACAACAATGAGAAACGCAGTAAAAAGCGAGTGACTGTACGTCTGTTTGGTGTCACTTTGTACAAGTTCCAGCCAGGAATGGTATGAATCACCTCCCAACACATGAACTCTGCATCCATTTCGTCCTCTTGCAGCTCACTGACCACCAGCATCCACAAAGTGGAGACTTTCACCGTCACTTGTTTTCACCTGAGCTTTGTTCCCGTTCCTTCTCGTTAACCTGGAGGTTCAAGAACATGCAGAAACTGAGTCTATAATACTTCAGCAACTAGTAGTGGTACTTTCTACTTGGTATAAGGCACTCTGCCTGTTCAGTGGAGGCACAAACACTTTTCCTGCTTTTTAAAAAAGTCGTCTCTGAAAACAGAGCCAATTGGAGCACAGGAAGAACCTCTAAATTATTTTACTGTTAACAACACAGCGAAGGCTAACTCTACATGCAGCTTAGTCATGACTGAAGCCACACTAAACTGCTATGAAAAGATAAAAAAAAACATGAGCAGTGATAAGTACAAAAGCAATCAAAGATGTGAGAAGTTATAACATATTCCACCTGTTTTAATCGACAGTTCTTAACTGGGTTTAAAAATCAATTCATTTTTTAACAATTAATCATGATTCAATCTCAGCAGTCCTGATTAAAAATGGTCATTGTTTAACAACCCTTATATTTATATATGTAAGCTGTATACATATATTGATTTTTCTTGTAAACAAATGCTCAGTGTACTAACACATAAGTATATAGGTCTAGTAGTCACCTTTCAGTCAGCTGACCAGCAGTGCATAGAATTTAAGGGGTTTGTATTGTATTGTATACAGTCACTTTCTTTAGCATATGCTAAAGGACCTTAAATAGTATGGCGAAAAATACTTTGGGTTTTTTTAAACTGTAGATATTTACAGTTTGGTACATCAGATATTACTTATGTTTACCTACAAAGTCAATAATTAATTTATTCCAAAGTAAGACATTTATGTTCATGTTTGGTAAAAGAAACCAGAGCATGTTTCTGAAATCTGAGAATAGAACATAAACAGCCAAATTTGCTAAATTTGATATGTGCGTAAAATTTAATTAAGAAAACAACTTTGTCCAACATTGTTTATCCCATTAATTCTCTTTAATTGTATTAAAATTAAAGACAATTAAAAACTCTGATGCTGAAGGCAGTGGAAGGAGGTGGAATTGACCCTATTTGCACCTGTGGTCAATTCAAGATGTTCTGTAATTGTTTGTGCTCCGTGTTCATAAACGTGAAGGTGGGAGGGTTTGAAGGGGATGAGAGCGCGGTGGGGTTGACAATAAATTTAGAAGTTAAACTTACCATGTCCTATGAATCAGTTTTTAAGCACATTTTTTAAACCTTATTAACTGTCGGGGGGAGCGGTGGGGGGTTTGCACACTAACGAGACAGATGGCGGACAGACAGTCCGCAAATATCTTTGTCATGAATTCAGCTTGTTGAGGATGTCCTGCATAGCCAAGCAGCCTTAATCCTTCTCATCAAATCAACCTGGTAGTGCTTGCTGAGGGATGCAACAAGCGGTCGGCGTGCATACTTTGCTGACGGCATCAGTGAGGACTTGTAAACTCACCGAGCAGCACAGATGAAGAGCCAGGCCTGGGTGGCGGGGTTGGCCAGGAATGCATGCCTTCATATTGGGAGAGAAAAAGTCACACGGTTCAGCAGAAAAGCAGATTTTTTTTATCGCTGTGATGTAGATCACAGCCTTTGCTGCAGGTGTGAGTGGGCTGGATCTGTGCGCCGATGGATGCAACGTGCATGTGTATAGTCGGCCAGTGGCTCTAATTAAGCTCGCAGCACGTAGGTCTCGGGTTTTATTGAAAGAAAGAAAAGATGAGTGAATGCTGAAGTCGATCTGAAAGTAAAGGCAGGTGTCAATGCTATTAAGACAGCTGTTATCTTATGAGAAGCACCTTTTACTCAATTTGGCTGTGGATGTCCCATTGCATTTCTTGATTTTGAATATGTTCAACCATCCTACCATTATCTTTTCCCAGAGGAAGGTCTGGGGAAAGATCCAGACCTTCCTCTCTTTAGCCATTTGCTCCAGTTCCTTCAGAGGAATCACCAAGGCATTCCCAGATTAGCTGAGAAACATAGTCCTTCCAACATGTCCTGGGTCTTCATCTGGATCTTCCTCTGGGTCTTCGCAAGTTTGGAACATGCTGGGGTTCTCTTGATGTAGGTTCAATAATGATATCCTACTGGATGACTGCACTTCTCACCCCATTTCCAAGGGAAACCTTTCGTATGAAACCCGTTTCAGGCTTTTGTATCTGCATTCTTGTTCTTTTGGCTTGTGACCAAAAGAAAGGAAAGGAACAGAGGCAAACTGGTAAAGTCAGAGCTTCCCCTTTCGGTTTAGCTCTCTCATCACAATGACAGACCCACATCACTTAGATGCCACACTACTACCCTTATTGATGTCCCACTCCAATCATAATCTAGAGACATAAATACATGAACTCCTCCACTTGGGGAAATACCTGGAAGGCACTCTACCATTAACTGCCTCAAGACCAAGTTTCTGAATTTAACGGTGCTGATTTCATTTTTTTTTTTTATCTTGACTGCTTCCCACTTGACTGCGAACCATCCCAGTGGAAACTTCATCATGATTTGATGAAGCCAGTAGGACTGCATTGCCTCCAAAAAGCAGAGACGCAATACTGAGGCCACCTGGACGGATCCCCTCAACGTCTCGACTGCACAGAGACAATCGAGACTTTCGAAACTTTCGAGATTTTAAATTTTGTTTGTAAAATTTATGAACAGAATCTGTTGCAATGGGCAACCTTGGCAGAGTCCAACTCTCTCTGGAAATGAGTCGGACTTGCTGACTGCAGTTCAGACCAAGCTCTGGTCATGTAACGAGAGTCCGTGACAAGGGGGCCTGCTACCCCATCATCTCAAAGTTCTCCACACAAGACTCCCAATGAGACTCAGTTCAACGCTTTCTCCAAGTCTAAAAAAATGTTTAGGCTAATGGTTATGTCACCCTCCAGAGCCCTGCTGCGGGTGTAGAGTTGGTCCGGTGTTGCATGGCGGGGGCAAAAACGACACTGCTCTTGTAAATGTCAAAGATTTGTCACACGTCAGAAATTGAATATCTTTTTCTTTTAATATCTGGTTACATGAGGCTCAGGTTAGATTTTCTTTTAGAATGTTAGACGATTGCATTCATAAAGTAATAATAATAGTAAAAGAGCACATGACGCATTAAAAATAGAAAGTATTGAAAATATAAGCTGACATTTCAGGCAGAGCAATTGTGGTCTTACTTAAATTTGTCACTTTTGTGTCATCAGAGACTCTAAACATGCTCAACAAGCCGGGTAGCCCAGAGAAGTAAACTTTGTTTTATTGCTCTATCATGCTGCATATTTGGTCATTTAGACCCAAATCTAGAAGGTCAGGGTCTCCAGCTGAGATGTTTAGACCCTCTGAAGTGAGCGGTATGGTTGTCCAACGATAACAAACAGCAATGAGAACATCAAAACAAATGCAGGGGAGTTTGTGGGAATTTTGTGGGTTTGTGTTAGCCGCACTCTGATGATTTAGAGAAAGAAAAAGCAGGAAAATCAAGGCTTTAAAGGAATGACAGCTTGAAAAAGTCATATTTCTCAAAACAAAGATCAACAGTTGGAGAGTTGAGGCCCATTTCTGATCTCTGGTTTATTTAAACCTGGAGTCTGCTGACACCGGTTTTAGTAGATTGCAATTTGGTTTTGTGAAATGTTGTGAAAAGACTGTTTATCAATTATTTATATCGAAGTCCCACAGCGTGAATAAGAGATCATTGGCTCTAACATAAGGCTATCAGAAGTGAAAACCAAGACAAAGTCATTTCAGTTTCTGTCTTTAGCTTTTCATATTAGCCACATTAGCGTAGTTAGCATTGCTAACTGTAAACATCAGTCTCTGTGTGTGTGTGTTGAACAGAGAATGCAGACCTTCACATCAACATAGAGTCTCCCAAAAAGCTGCCAACATTTCTAACATGTTTCAAGATGGAACTAAAAAGTAAACAGAAGAACTTTGCATTCCTGGTTTCTACTGAAATCAACTCCAGGTCGATTCCCCCAACAACAGAAAGATTCAGATTTAGTGCTCTTTGGCAGGCGGTTCATTTTTGTATTTGGTTTCTGCTGCAAAAGTCTAAATGAACACCTGATGTACCTCTGTGGAAAATACAGATTATGTTCTACTTTGATTGCTTACAATAGTTATTGTGAAGGGTATAAAGAATTTTTCATTAAAATGTAAAAAAACCTTTTTATTTATTAAATGCATGTCAGTTCCCTTTGACATATCATCTTTTGAGAGATGTTTGTCTCTTCTCTTAAAAGACAATTTATTATTATCCAATCAGAAAACAAAATTCTTGATGAAATGGAAATCCTTTTAAATCTGAATCTACCAGATGGGGGAAAAAAACAAAGATCTTGGACAAATTTAAGTGGATTGTGATTTAACCAAAACACACTTAAGAATCATCATAAACCAACAGGAAGAGGAAAAGCAAAACACAGAAAAAAATGCTTAGGATGATTGTACAGTTTCTTATTTTTTTCATTCACAAAACATTATGTTTTCAATAAATAAAAAAAACCCAAAAGATAAAAAAAACTTAGAAATCCTTCCAGACACCAGGGCTCCACTTTTATTGTATTGGACTCTAACAAATGCCTTGATTGGTCACTCCACCTCTGACCAGTCATATTGCTTGCATATGTTGATTTCCTCAGATAAGTGCATGATTAGGAAAATTCATTTCATGCTCAATTTCAAGACTTCGTAATCAGGTTAATGGAAAGCAGCCATCCTACAAGAGTCAGGCCTGGAGTTCCCGTCAGGAATCGTCACAATTTTACTCAACCTTTTCTTCTCTCTGTAGATCCTGCTGATATGTTGGGGGTGGGTGGGTTGCCAGTATTTACATTTTTATTTTTATTTTTTCCCCCTCCAATGTCAATGAAGTCAAGGAAACTCACGTGACGCATGTTGAATGAATTACGGCTCTCTTTAATCCTCAAAACGACTGCAATGTTTCCGCCTCCTTATCGGGCTCCCTCTGCAGATTTAGCCTTTGCTTCTGGCTCATATTTTTTTTTGGTTCGCTTTGATTCGAGCAACTGTGTGGTCCGGAGCGAGCAACAGCGACTTCTAATCCGGCTGTAGCACGTGATGGACGCACACACTTCCACCCTGGGCGTTTCTTCCCAGGCCGGCGGACACGGGCCGACTGTTCTGCAGCCAGGATGGAGCATTAGTGACAGAGAACGCTGTTAATCAGATTTAGAGTCATAGCCGAAGAGGAAGAACATGTCTCCTTATCCCAGCATCAGCTCTGGATTTATATTTCTTCTCACCACTTCAAAAGACGCCGAGGACATTATCCAGATCATTAATCCTGTCTTCGGTCTCGAGTGCTGATCTGTTTTCATCGTGGCCTAGCAGCGCGGCGATGCAAGTCGGGATTCTTCGCCTTACATTGCTCAAAATGAAATTGGCTAGGATAATTGTTCACAACAATAGACTAAAGTGATTATAAATTTGGCCAAAGTAGAGATTTTCTTGGTCATACTAGAGGAAGCAAAGGGAAATTTCTAAAGTAATTTGGAACCAGCTGGGAAAATTGACTGGGTCAATTAAAAATAAAGGAAAAACTCCACAGATGGTAGGATTTGCAGAGAAACTCATAACTCAACAAATAATCTCCTATCTGAACACGTACTCAGCTTCCTTTCACCAAATCTGGTTTCAAAGTTCTATAGAAAATGACAAATGCCACATGACATATTAATGACCAAGCAAAGTGGATTTCATTTTTCACCTTAAAACTCATTGACTTTTATTCATGTAATGGATATGAGACAGTCAGAATCAATTTTTCTCGCAGGGATCCACTCTTGGACCATTAGTGTTTTTCGCTTTACATAAATGATCAAACGGATTCAGTGTGGAACCTAAAGTTCCTGGGCCAAGAGAAAGAATACAAGCTGTATCAGAGTAAAAAATATAAACTCTGATAGAATCTAAATTAACTTTTAAATCCCAGATGAAAAGGGTCTTTTGAGTCAAATTCAACATTTCCAATTTACTTTCATAAGGTTGCACTTATATGTAAAAACAGGCCAGTGAAATATGTATAAAATACTATGGTCATGTCACAAATCAGCTACTGTTTAGCATTAAATAGAGCCAGCAGCCTTATGAGACCTACTCAAAATACATATTAAAAAATTATTGATAGTCGGATATGCCAAGACAAATATTAGTTTTTTTCCCCCTATTGCTCTGACTTCATGAGCTTCTCCTCCTACTCCAGTTTCTGCCTTTCTCTCATCTGAAAAAAATATTTAGATGTTTGAATATCTTAACTGGCAGATTTTTTTGTTTATTTGTATATTATCTAGAGTCTGATTATTGCAGCTCGTCTTTTCTGTGTATTCTGTACATTCTGTTCTATAGTGTAAATGCTGTTTTCGGTAACTTGTAAAGACCGAGCGCCAGCAACCTGCAGGTGTTTACACTTTACCTACAACATTAAAGCAGTAAATGTCTAGGCATTCACATTACAGAATTCCTGATAACTCCACTAATTAATGGATACGAAGGAAAACCTTCACTCACAAAGGTTCAACGCCAGCCCAGACGGAGGAGGACAAATTTTCATTGGTTTGTTGTTTCTCAGTGGTGGGCTCGTAATTTAAAGAGTCCTATAAACAGTCGGAGATTATTGACAAAAGGAAGCATTTAATGGACATGTAGAAGAATGCGAGTTGTTGTTGCACCGCTTGTTGTTGCTGTTTCACCATGATAACAAGCCTGTCACACAATAGCGAAGATCTTGGCGCACAGTCAGTGAACTTGAGCGGTCCTTAATCTGCCTGAGAATAGAAACACTTCTTCCCAGCAATAGTCAAGCCAGGGTGAGACCAGCAATGTTTTTTTTTTTTTTTTTTTGCCATAATGATGAGAGCCTGTTTTGTTCTGCTTCAGAATCGTACAGAGCAAAAAGGGGGTTCGTTAAATCATGTTTTTCCTCCAAACTGCCTTTCATCTAGAAGATGTGAATTTGGTACTTTATGTTGGAAAATGTAGATCCTTCGGGGTGAAAAGAGACCGCAGTGATGCATCATGCCATTGCCAAGTTCAGTGTTGCCGTAGCACACTTGTTTGTACTGGATTCACTTTTTCCACTTTTTATTATAGTGGACACTTCTTCTTGTTGTTGTTGTTAGAAAGTTTCCTCTCAGTTTGTGGAAAGAATTTGTGGGAAATCTTTTGTATACAGAGGCCTGTCGGGATAACAGATTTTGCTGGACGATAAATTGCCCCAGAAGTTATTGCGATAAATGATAATATCGTTATTTTGAGACCGTTTTCAAGTTATACAAATGGTAGGGGCATAGTAATGCAAGGACGCATTCTTAAATACCAAAAATCTTTAAATTCTAACAAACATTTAATGCTGGAATGGGAAGAAATTTTAAATACACAAAATGAACCACAGAAATAACAAATAAAATAAAATTTTAAATCTCTGTCAACAAAATAGTCCTTAAATAAAGGTCTAGTTGAGACCAAAGCACCGGACGGAACACTTTTATCATCCAGTTTTTGATAGAAAAATGATAAATCATGCAAATAGAAATTATTGAGCTCATTTTAATTTATCATGTGATTAATTGATTTATTACTTATTGTGACAGGTCTATTTGAATATTTAATGAAACGAAGAAAAAAAATCCTCAAAAAAGAAACTTCCTTGTCCTTAACTAAGAACTTTTTGGGGCACTTTGGCTGCAATCACAGCCTCTCGTTTTCTTCTATCTCTACAAGCTGAGCACTTTATTTTCTCCCATTCTTCTCTGCTGACCATTTCACACTCAAATAGACTAGATCAGCAGCACCCCCTTGAGAGCCATTGTTTATGATTCCAGAGATTTTCACTTATATTCAAGTTCAGGACCAGGTCCAAGGTTCCTTGCTTTATTGCTGTGGGTAAATTTAGAGTCGTCCAGATGAAGTGACTGAAGAAAAGGAATTTCTTATTCAAGGACTCTGGTACAAAGATTGACAACTTCTGTCTCGTCTCAATTTAAAAACAACCAAGCACAGTCATCAGCAGTAGCCTGCTGTGTTTTTGAGTTAAAAAAACGTTTAAAGTTGACAGTAAATTTCAAACTAAGAGATTACATATTATTGGATGACACTATTAACAATGCCTTAACACCAAATATAAAGTCTTAAAAAAGGCAAAAATAAGAAAGTACAATTAAAATACACATATATTTTTACACTCCAGTTGCTTCATCCTATTTAAAGACTTCTATTTGATTTTTTACCTGTGATTTTTCACTTTATTCGACTTTTTTCACTTTCACGTATTCGCCGACATTGCTAGCGTGTCGAAGTGGTTACGGAGCTCCAGTGAATATAAAATGACCCTTGACCTTAGACTTCCTGTACTAACCATAATGATGTCATTGTGCTTCCATCTGCTTCACCAAAGAGACTCTTTAACACACCTTTGGGTGCGTTCACACTGCAGCCTGAAGTGACCCTATTCTGATTTTTTTGACGTAATGCGACCTGTATCTGATCTTTTCATGGCAGTGTGAACAGCACAGGTCAGATTCTTTTTCGAATGTGACCCATATTCGATACATATCCGATTCAAATGCGACCTAACGTCCACGTCGCATTCATCTGAACTGAACGTCACAGATTCTTAACAAATCTCACTATTCTGTGTCCTGATACGCGCAAGTGGGAAGAAAAACAACAACCATGACAGACTATATGAGGATTAAGTTGTTTATATGCTGCTCCGGCCGGGCAGCATCTTCAAATATATAAGCTAAACTCCACTGTTAACCTCCATGTTTACTTCTGCAAACACTGAGCTCTTCTTCTTTTTATGGCAGTTGGCAGAACACTGAGAACACTGACGCTATTGCGCCCTCTACTGCGCATGCGGGACACTTTCAGGTCGTTAGCCCGTTCAGACTGTAGAACACATACAAGGTCGCATTTGCTAGCAGTGTGAACGGCCCGGCAAAAAAATCGGAATTGCCAAAAAATTGGAATTGGGTCACTTCAGGCTGCAGTGTGAACGCACCCTTTGTTATCACTGTTACTGGTATATAAAAAGAACCTATAACATATAAACAAAAAATGCTTAGGCTGGTGGGGCAGCAAGTAAAGCCTAGTGGCCCACCAGACTTAATTTACAATAGCGGAAACAACGCTATATCCATGTGTTTGACTGGCCTGGTCAAAGTCCAGACATAAATCCAGTTAAAAATCTGTGGTAACACATGATGTTCATACATGCTCAGCACGTACTCCAAGGATCTTACAGCTGAAAATGCTCTGAAAGGTGTTTGTATCTGAAAGTGTGAAAAAGAGCAAGACGTACTAATATTTTTCTTACTAGATCATAACCATGTGGCCTAATGTTCGTCAGTACTGTCTAGTGTTTCTGGGACGTACATCAGCACACATGCTAAATAACAGTCTTTTATTTGGGCACCACCTGATAGGTGTGATAAATCTAAAATTGGGATCAGCAGTTTATTATGTGTTTATATGATTGTTTTATTACTCAAACTCTGTCCAGAAGTGGAATATACTCCAAACTAATAAAGAAAGTTGGAAGGTGTGAGATTTAGATCCACTGTTGAAGGTGAAATTTGCAGGTTTTCTTACTGCCTGGCTAAAATAGCTCGTTTTTCTTACCCTTAGACCTTTATGGAGGCGTATAAAAATTATTATTTTTATAATGATATTTGCTTATCTTGTTTGAGTGCCAAAACCCAGGCTGGAACAAATTCCCTGCCAGTGATGGCAAAGTTTTTTTTTTTTTTTTTTTTTTTTTTTTTTGTGAAGCTGTAATGGTTGCACAACAGGGGTTGCGTTTCACTTATTTTATGAGTGTTGCAGAGAGAACTCAGGGGTTCGTGTTTTTCTGGCTTGAACGTGTGGGATACTGTGCATGCTGGGGGAATTTGGCTTGTTAAATGTGAGAATCTCATTGCTCATTGTTTCCCGGCCGAAACCAACCGAAACACACCATCTTGATTTGAAGGAAGGAAAAGGTGACTATCAAATCATGACAGTGTCGGGAAATGCTAACACACACACACACTCTCTCTCTCTTTTCCCATTAATACGTTGTTTGTGGTTAAAAGGTACTACTGAGAGGGATGTATTTAATACTCTAATTTATCTTTTATCTCCCGTTTGGCTCGGCGTCACGTCAAACTTGGCCTCATTACGGACAACAAGTTCGGGTATCTGTGATGTTTTTCTGGCGTGTTCCAATAATTGCTCCCGTTGCATTTCGCTGTGTTCAGTCCGAATATGTTTGGCTTTGATTATGAGATTCCGGGTGGGTCTGAACCACAGTTATTGTTGGCAGAACCAGGGAGGGGCTGTTTTCTCTCAGTAGATAATAACACGTTATGTCAGCTATGCTACAGCGGGCGATTGCTGCCAAACGGAAAAGGCCAAGAATTTAGCTGAAAATAACTTTTAAGCTCCCTAATTTGCTAGGCAGGTGAAGTTTTACCACATCAGGACCTTCTGGAGAGGATTTGGTGATCCGGGAGGAAAGAGCGAACTGGGTGACGACGGGAAGGAAGAAATGTTCACAATTTGATGTCTTACTTTTTTTTTTTAAATTTACCTTTAGAAAACAAAGTGTTTTAGTTACATGTAACTTACAAATAATACCCTTTGATAGTCAGTCTTGCCTTCTCAGTTCGGCGGTTCCAGTCTTTGATAATCGGTGTGAGGAAGGTTTGCCTTTCTCCTCACTCTTGACTTGAGATGTTTTATGAATGTCTTTGTGTGTAGGTCCAGTTTCTCGTCATCCTGCAGTATCTTAATGAGAATCAGAGCTGATCTTTGACGTTGGCTGTGACTCTCTGTTTCTTGGCTAATGCATTCCTTAAGCCAGTCCTCGGCTTAAGAAGTGCCGAGGACTGGCCACAAAACATGCCATGATTTACTGGCATGTTTTGGGGTCATGGACATGTTACAAGGTCCTGTTTTGCTTGCTATTGTTGCTTTCAAGTAATACAATGACAATAATGGCATAATAATCAAATAACACATTCTCAAATATCAGTAAATTTCAAATACTAATCAACATTTAACACTGGAGCTGGAAAATATTTTAAATATCCAAAATAAATGAACAAAACAACAAATAAAATGAATTATGAAGTCTCCATAAATAAAACCTTTCCTTCAAAAAAAAGAAAAAGTGGCCAGTTGATACCGAAACACCAAACTGAAGATTTTTATCATCCAGTTTTTGGTATAGAGAGAAAAGAGAAAAATGATAAATCATGCAAATTAAAGTAATCAAGTTTGTGATTAATTGATTTAATGCTTATTGCAACATATAGCATAGATTAACTTTTAATTGTTTTTGTTTTTGTTAGGTTACAAAGGTTTACTCCTTGTACACCTCCCATGACTGTTAAACTTTTACCATCTCTCACATTTTTAAAGGTTTTTGTGGCTTTGTAGTGGCAACAAAAGCCAAAAGAGAGAAGGGGAAAACATGCAGAAAATGGCCTAGGACTGGGACTGGTACTGGGGCACGACTGTGTTGAGGATTGTAGCCTCAGCATATGACGCATTTGGTACACCCATCTCTTCCTGGTTGTATTTTTTCCTCCTAAAAATGTGCTAGTATTGATATTTCCTGATAATTTTTTAGCACTTTGCGGTCTGCTTTCAGGTTGAACTGGCAGCTTAGAATGTCCTCTACTTGTAGGGTATTTTCTATAAAGTCTTATTTTCTATAAGACCTGTTCCTTCACTCAGTCCTGCTGCAATCTTTCAAAGGTGCTACGGTTGTAATGTTTAGCTATGTTAGTTGAATTTAAAATCATCTTTAAAATTCATATTGAAACCCGTATGTGAATCTTTGTATGAAGTAAAGAGACTAAAAAGTAAAACCTCCCCTTTCTGCTTGTTTCTGCCAGTTAAAGATTATTTTCTTGATATTATTAGGAGCTACGTTTAGGTCAAAGCCCTTGCAAGTGTACCTTACTCTGACAGTGATCAAATATGAACTATGTTTCTTTGATACCAGAAGGGAAAATGATGTAAAACAGTAGTTTAGAGAGAAATGTGATAAGACTGTTTTCCACGGCTGAATCTTGGCGTTTTCGTTGGCTGTGATGCAGAACAGAATCTGAGTCAGAAACACAAACCCGATAACATAAGGCTTTGCTTTGGTTGCCTTTGCTGCTCCTCTTGCACTCTGCAGGGAAATAAAGATGCATAATTCACTCCGACACATTTCTATAAAAGCAACCTTCCTGCAACCGAATAAGAGATTTAGTTTGGCTCCATAGCAACCATCGGGACAAATTTACTCCCATCTACACTGGATCAGAAACATAACGCCTCACAGTTTAGCTCTGATGTTGGTGTTTTCTTATGTTTGTCAGCTCAAATTCAATTCAAAAGTGGTAAATAAACAAGACAGTGAGTCAACAAACTTTAGTGGTGTGTTAAATGCTTTTGAATGTTAGCAACTAAGTCACCTAATTATGTTGGGGCGCCATGACGTTACGTCGGAAGTGAAGGATGGGAGTGTTGAGATTGTTTTCCCCGAGTTGTTTTTTTGCCAACGTAACCATGGTTTCCACTCGTTCAAGTCGAGCTAATTTGTTTGCGTTAGTAGCACACCTAGTTCTCCTTCATAGACAGAGCCATTTCTGAAAGTTGGAAATGGCTAGCTTGGAAATTGATCCATGGCTTCCTGACGTGTCTGTTGATTTGATCAAATCCCAAATTTCGGCAGAATTTATGCCACATGATTTCTACCACTTGAAAGTATGCAAAAGTCTAGGTGCTCAAAAGCCTTTTCCCCCCATACATGGTATGCTTCGTTACTAATAACGCTGGTCAACAGCCAAAGAAATTGTCTGGGATTTTTCAACTGTTTTAGGGTCATTTTGATGAGCGGAATCCAAACATCATTTTGGTTTTGCTCAATTAGGTCAACTTTCTGACCTATGGACCAAGATAAGCATCAAAATGCATGATTCGTTCTCATACATGCTCGACACGTACTCCACTGAACACTTCACATTAATCGTTTAAAACTGAGATCTATAGCTTTAATAAAAAATATGATATTTACATATTTGTTAAAATAATATATTTTTTTGTGACAGTATGAGATAGACAAAAAAAAATCGAGCTCCTCCATCTCCTCCCAGTACTGCTACTTCAGCCTGTAGAAATTCACAGCTCTGGATCAGAAACAACCAATCAGAGGCAGGAAGAAGCTCTTAGCGCCGTCCATCCTGCTAGTGTACGCGTTGCTAAATGTGCTAATGGTGTAGAAACAACTTACCAGTTCTGGTTCTGATTGGTTGTTTCTGATGGAGCAGTGCATTTGTTCAAATGAGAGCAGCTCGATTTTTTTTTTTTCTCACAAAATAAACAGTTTCGTACCCCGGCTTTAACATTCACAATGTGAACTTTGACAAGAAGTGACTGAACGAGCAAATAAAACATCCTAAGTGTCTTTCTTGAGCGCAAGGACACATTTGCTACTTTATATTTAGAATTTTGCACGCGAGAACTCATTCCGCTGAATAAAGCTCGCAACCACCACACCCAAACTCTTACGCCATCGGACGGCCGTCATCTAAACAGTGAGTCAGAACACGTTACTCAACACCGGGACTTGCTTCTTCTCTCCCCCCTCCTCAGCCCTTTGATCTTATAATTTAAAAGACAAAAATTTCTGTTAAAGAACTCCAACCCGTGAAGTGAAGAAAAAAAAACAAAACAACTTTTCCCCTCTGCCCGAGGCTCTGGTTTCACCTTTACAGGCAGCGAGTCTGTGGGTGGGACGGTGTGAGTCAGAAATGTGGGAGACTCGGCGAGAGGGGTTTATTTCAGCTCAACAGATAATGCCGCCTCTAAATGTCACCCAGCGCTTTGTTGTGATGAGAAAAGAGGCTGCATCCATTACGTGAGTCAGGAGCGCGGCGGACAGGTCAGCCTGTGGGAGGAGGACAGACGCCAGAGTCCTAAATCTGGACTTCTTGTCGTTTTGTTTTGTTCGCGTGCTTTGGACATTATTTGAGCCGTTTAATATATAATCACATACACGAACTGCTCTGCTGTCGTCTGGCTCCCCAACAGGCCAAATGTATTTATTTATTTTTTTACCCATCTGCTGTGGAAGGGATAAGTTTAAATTTTGTGGTACTCTTAAACAAATCTTTTAAAATCTGATAAATGGCAGATGCGTTTCTTTTTTTTTTCTTTTCTTTTCCAGCTGGATTGCTTCCGTCCTCCGGCGGAGCCAAGAGGAAGAAGCACAAGTCAAAAATGAAATGCTCTGCTTTGTTTCTCCCCTGTCCTCACTTACTCACCTCGAACACATCATATTTTAGTTTCACTCTCAGCCGCCTGACAGAAGTTTCTCGTCCTCTCCCGAATGCCAGGGCTGGAATCCTCCTTAAAACTCTGGCTTGTTCTGGGCGTACTGTTCTGGCAACTGAGCCCGTCTGAAATTTTCCTTCATTTTTCTTTTTCTAAACGTATCTATAATCCAAGAACTAACTCCGGCCAAAAGGAGTTGAAAATAGGCAGAAATTTGTGGTGGAGCTGTAAAGAGCCGTAACCTTTTATCTTATCTTGCCCCCTCAGCCACCATGCTTCGCTATCGCTCGATTTAATCTGGCAGATGCTGCACCTCTTGTATCTTCTCTTTATTTCACAAAGAATCTTATCTGTGTTTCAGCTCTTTAAAGTCATTGCACGCAGATTTCTTCCCAGCAAAAACACAAACAAAACTGTGCCGCACCACCAGCGCCTGGTAGAGTCTCGCTTTTAAGACGCGGGCAAAGATGCAGCAAAAAAGTGATTTTAAAAAAAAAAATCTTTTCCAGACATGGCTTCAAATAACGGTGATCCGTTTGCCGTTAAAAAGTCATTTCTCTGTAAACCTGAGGACAGTTCGGCTGTGGCGTTTGTGAGAGTTTACTCTGTTGTTGAGGGATTTAGGCCGACGACTCTTTGCTTTGTTTTTTATTTAAATCGGTTTAATTCCACCACATTGAAAGGGTTTGGGAGCGTAGCACAACATTTGAATCAGATTTACGTCTAGACTTTGACTACACCACTCTAAAATCTTCCGACTTGAAATGTTAGCATTTTTTTAATTGAGGAAGCGTTGAATCCAGGGACACAGAAATATTTTGTTATGGCAACAACATTTGCCTTAGAGTTCTATAATATAGATGCCAATTAATGTTTTTTTCTGGAACACTGTAACTTAGAAACACTGAAATATGATTCCATATGTAGACATGGCTATCTGAATATATCTTGCTTGCTAGTTTGTTGATTAATTATGAACTATTTCTGAATTTATTCATTTTTTTGGTTCTTCTCCCATGTAGACATGAGAATATTTTTTTTTATTTTTTTATTTTATGAATTAAGAATTTTATATTAATGTATCAGCTTAACTTAGCTCCATGTGGAATACAATTACAGTTACATATTTACTGAAAATTATTGAATCTCTGATAAAATGATGTTGTTCCACATGTTGAAATGATGAGAATATTTTTGGTAATTTTTCAATGAATTATAGACTTTTTTTTAGGTTTTATACTTTAACCTCTTTGGTTCATAATGCTATAAAGTGGCAGTTATTTTATTTTTACATAGGAAAAAAACCCATGGATTTATGAACATGGTAACATTTTGATGCAATGCTACATCACGACTGTCTGGTAATGTTTAGGTAATTTCTTAACGAATCATAAACTTTTCAGAAATATTTTACATTTGTGTCTGCATTGTTAAAAGTGTTGGTTAACATTTGTAAAAAATATTTCATGGAATATGGATTTCATATCATTTTTTAAAAATAATTTGAGTATGTAATACCGTTATTGCTTAAAACAGATGCTGTTTTTATAAAGTCTAATCTAGGTACATGTAAATATTGTAGAAAGTAGTTGATGCAGTCATCTGAGTATATTTTGTAGTTTTTATAATAAATGATAGATGTAAAAATAATTCTCAATTTGGTTCTGCGTTAGAAAAATAACTCAATTGACATTTTGCAGAGTTTTTGATGCGTGTTTTCTGTTACTGGTTTATACAGTATAATTGGTTTTTTCATGTGGTTGAAAACAATTAACTCAAGATTTAAGTGAGAGGTGATGTCAACATGAAAGGTCAGGTTGGTTTTAATAGTTTAATTGTAATACATTAAATAATTTTTAAAAAACAGCCTTTTTCATTTATCCATGTCAGTTTTCAGTGTGACAAAAAAAGCAAAATGAGAACTTGGCGTCATAAAGACTGCGTACTCTGAGGCCACTTCAGCTGGATTACTGACCACTTATGAAAACTCGGTGTGTTTCTGATCAACTCGGACAGAAATGTAAAAACTCGTGTTTATAGCTGCCATAATTTTCGCTGCTGGCGGGAACAGTTTGACAAATGTAAAATAACAAAAAAGTCCCTTGTAAAAGAAACGATCTGTCCTGGTGTTTGTCCAGTTTTCTTACCACATTCTGGCATTTTGCTGCATCATAAAACAACAGTTACAGTTTCCAGATAGAAACAAACGGTGAAGTTGGTCTCATGTCTGATTTCGGCTCCGTCCGTCAGCATTAGCGGGTTCCTCTTGGACGTCTCTGGGTTCCTCAGCAGGTCATCGACCAGAGATCCAGGTTCTGTTACCAGACAAAAAAAACATTTTATCAATAACGGGACTTTGTAGTAACATGTACTGATTATGCTTCAACAATGCTGCCGTGTGTGTTAACTCAGGCTTTGCTTCTTGTCTGAAGTTTGTTTCCCATGTGTGAAACCTTAAAGTTACAAATTCAAGAGCTTTGCTGCTGAAATGTCTTAAAAGCTCTCAAGAAATACCTTTGCAAAAGGGTTTTCCACCCTTTAAGCTACTTTTTTATTTTTTACATTTTGATGCATCATAGCCACAATCATCAGAATATTTTGTGTTCTTTGTGACAAACACAGCATGCACAGGACTTAAAAAAAAATGTTTTGTTTTTCTTGAAAAACTTCTGCTCACATCAGCTCCACGGCAAACAGGACATGCAATGAAAAGCTACATGGGATTGAAATGGACACTTCCAAATCACAATTAAGCCGTCATATAAAAAGTGGAACAAGGTGGTGGGAGCGTGACTGATCAGAGCTGATTGGACGATTTTCCTTCCATCTGACTTGGTGTTGCTTTTTCACATTAGATGAAATAGTAAAACATCTTTTCTCTTCCGTTCATCAGCGTGTAAAAACTGTAGTTCTTTTCTCTGTATGTAAAACATTAAAGGGGCGCATTCTGCAAAATTCACATTTTTCACAATTTTGTACTTCCATTTAAGTTTCCAGTGCTTCTAAAACAAAACAGTCCACGCACTTAATAAAAAAAATTAAAAAAAAGGACCCAGACATTTTTTGGCAATAAGTTAATGTTTCTTGGTGTCTGGAAAATGAGCCGTTTCAAAACCTTCTGGAATGAAACGTCACAAATCAGCAGGGACTGCCCCTCACCCAGCAGCCCAAGTTGAGCACCAATATGTTCAGCCAGCTGGTTTTATTGCTGTACAATGGCTGCTGGAAAAGACAAGGGTTCTGTTGTGGACTTACTACTTTGAAACCACTTGCTGCCTTCTTGTTGGCTGCGTGTCTGCTTTTCAAAAATGTACGGTTGTGTAATCGCGCAGCCATTTTCACGTGCGAGTGTAAAAATTGAGTTGGGGGGCGTGGCTACAAAGTGGATTCAAAGTGACAAGAGACCCTAAAACGGCTTGTTCTGAAAGGCAGAACTGATTAGACTGAAACCTCATCATTGAAGAATGATTCTGTGAAAAACATTTATAAAATGAACATATTTTGTGTAGCCCATAGACCTACTCTATCTTAAAACTGCCATGCAGACTGAACGGCGCTCCTACTGAATCAGCTCGTAACTTTCATACTACTGAACCGCGATGTAATGGTTTTTCGCACAAATTGATGATCTGACGGATTGAATTAATCGAATTTAGGCGAAACTGCAAACACACAGACAGAAATCAGCTGCGATGGCTGAATGGAGCGGATCATCTTTAGGAACCACTTGCTGCGAACTCGGAGCGCAGACCTGAGCACGCCTGAAGACTCACTGGGAATCACTTGTGTATGAATTCCCCGTCGTGCGCCAACTCATTCGTGACATCTGTGGCTTGGCATCATTTCGATCTAAACTGTCTGATATCTCTTTTACATGTTCAGAGAAAATCCGTCTCCCAGCAACAATTTCAGATGTTTTTCCAAAACACAGCGTCTCGTGTTTGTTTGGAGCTCAGGCACCGAAGCAGAGGGACCGTCTGACAGCCAGAGCAGAGGCAGAACCTTCACATGGGCTCCTATAGCACATTGTTTCTTTCTTCTTCTTCTTTTTTTTGCAAGTGTCTTCAGATTATCTGATAAGATAAGAATGTTACCCTTTTCTTTTTTTCTTCTTCTGCCTTTCATCTCTTTGACATCTTATTTTCCATCACCTTCTTCCCTCAGTACCTGCCCTTTATAAGATCTACTGTCAGATCCAACCAGTGCAGCTGCATGCAAATTCATACAGAGGTTTTCAAATGCAACATTTTCCCACGGGAAGCCCCCCCCCCCCCCCCCCCCCCCCCCCTTCACAAAAGCCTTGTTGTTTTAATTGCGCATTATGAAAACAAGAACTTGAAATTGTTTCAACATGGCTTCCAAGCAAGATGTGACAGATTAATGTCTGAAACCTTGTGAGGAAAAACACAACACAACTCCTTGGGGAGAATGATGATGTGCTGCTACCATCGTTTGCGTCTGCCTGTCAAGGTTTTTCACTCTTCCAAAATCTTTTAGATTTGAAATATCTGGTGACTGCTTGGAGGGTTGAAACTTTTTGTTCTGGCAGAAGGAACGTTGTCCTCCTATCGATAGATCACGAGTACAGACAGAGGGAAAGTAGAGATTCCTACCAATCAGTTTGGCTCATCAGAGTTGAACCTGTCCTCATCAAACCAAAAGATAAATTGGCCTTAAGCTTGATCCCCCTTACTTTCCTCAAATCCCTTTTTTCGTTTTGTAGTGGCCAAAACAAAGAAAAGCAGCAGCTGACAGGTGTTGAAGGAATGCGGGACAAGTCGAGGCAGTATAGTCTCGAGAGTCGAGACCGTGGAGACGCCGGAAAGCAGAGCGTCCCTGTGCTAACCTTGTTGCTTTCTCTGTGGAAAACAGTGGCTAATCGGAGAGAGAGACAACCACTGCGGGTCCGTCTGCCTGCGGACGCTCGGGAAGCCGGTGTGTGGCTCCGACGGGCGGACCTACGAGACAAACTGTGAGCTGCAGAGGGCCCGATGCAGGGACAAAACGCTGACGATGGCGCATCGGGGACGGTGTCGAGGTGAGGACAGCAAAAAAACTAAACAAAATAAATAAATATATTAAATAAATAAAAAAAGCCACGCCGGCTGGGTTGCATTGACACAAGAACACCTTTCTGTTCCAAGGTTTTGTGTTTTAGGACATTATAAAAAGTCTTTTACGAGATTGAAATATGAGCGCGAATCTACAAGGATTCAATGCTGTCGTTAAGCAGAGATGAAAACCAAAACGGAAAAGCAAAGTAAACACCATCAGTCAATAGCCTGCAAATTAGCTAAATTAACTGGACGAAATTTTACTCTGTTAGGCTTTATTAGTCTCTCGCGTCGTGTCGCTGGTGAAGGATTTTCTTCCAGTCTTTAGTGCAGCATTGCTTTGGTTCATTGAGGTTTTGCACAGTTAAATGGACTTCAAGTTTTATCGCGATATTTTGCTGCAATATTGTGGTTATGATAAAAGTGACAATACAAACTATTTAATATTTCCTTTTTCAGGCAACTGTACGACTGTGTGTCACACTAATTATAGACCCACAAAGACAAAGAATGCGCTTGAAAAACATTCCCCTTTGTAAAATGCTTCTTAGGACACATTTTCAAATTTATTGGTATTTATTTATGTTTTTATTCAACAAACAGTGGAGAAAATGGTAAAACGATCAATCCTGACAATAAGGAGAGTTAAAGGTTTTAAATGGCATTTATTGGTAATTATTGTGACAGTAACGGATCAAATTTCCTATCTTGATAAGAAATTTATTACGATAAATGATAAACATACGATAAATGTGCACAGCCATCTTAAAGTTATTCCATAACTTTTTAATCAGTTTCTCCCCTTTTATTCTTGTTTTTGTTTATTGTAAAAACAGTACATAATCTGTTTTACGCTTTCAGACAATCGAGGTTAAGCAAACTAATTTAAAAACTGATAATGATCAAATCATTGTCATTACTTCTCTAATTTGCAACAAAACGCACATTGTGACCTTTAATTTGTGTTTTTAGACTTTGATCAACTGCTTCTTTTCCATTTTAGGTTATTTAAACTTAGGCATTGAATGATACTCAATATCATCTATGAATAAATCAAAGCTAACGCACAGGACTAAAAGTTTAATGGGAATTTTTAACTTGATTTTGGTGAAGATGTAAAGATGACTCCACAATGTAAACATGTTTAGCATAATCTGCAGAAATAATTAATTAATGATTATATGCTATTTCTTTTAAATTATTGTGGTTTTCAAACATTTTGCATTCAAATAAAGCTCTTTTCAGTTTAAACAAATTTATTTATTTGACAAATTCATTTGTCAGTGTATCTACATATTTTTCTAAAAAATTACCAGATTTACCTTCAGTTGGTATTTTCATGGTTTCTTATTTGCTTCTGACACAAAAACTGCCTTTTTTGCACTGATCACAGAAACCATTGCATTGCATGTAAAGGATTCTTTTGTCTTTCAGTGAAGTTTACGCTGCCAGTGGCTCCAGCACCAACAGCCACATCTGATGGGAGAGAGCCAGAGTCGAAAGGTAGGAACTGATGAGACACTTCAGTCTTTAGAAGCTGTGAAATTCACCCCATGTAGGGAATCGGTTTATTTGAAGGAGTGCAAAGAAATGTCTTAATGAGTCAAAGGTCATAATACAGTTATAGTCAAAATGCCTCAGTCATCCAAGGGCTCTAAAAGTAACACGATGAGTTAAAATTAAATAAAAACAGGAAGAATATATCCCGAAAGCAGAATTCTTTGGTGAACAGATTTGGATGTAGATGTAACTAAAATCCTTCTTGCAGCTTTAATGTGATCTATATGCATTTACTTTTCTTGCATGTATGTTTGAGAAATCCTTTAATCTCCACGGCAACCATTCAGCTGTGCATAACCAAGTACCTTCTTCAAGATGCAGCTTCTACGCTTTCCCCTAACAGACCAGCTCTCCTCTGTGACTCCCGCACTCCTTCAGACTAGCCAGCAGCACATTAGCAACCTGGTGGAGCTGCACATCAGCTGAGCTCATTAAACGAGCTACTTTTCAGTGTAGCGCTGGTAAAAATGTTGCTAAAGGATTAATACAGGAGGGACGTAATGACTTCCTGAAGGCAGAATTTCAGAAAGAGCAGTGGTTTTTAAAGAGACAGAGGTCCAATTTCAATGTGTTAAATTACACAATCAAGCTTCTTTTAAGTCAAATTTGATATATGTGGCATTTTTATAACAACTGAAGGCAACAGTTATTTTATTGTGCTGTAAAATGGAACTTATTTGGATGGAAAATGCATAATATCTGTCTTTTAACACGTCCAATCTATCACCTGGTGGTCTCCCTGTGTTGCTTTGCCATGGAAACACGGATAAGGTGAAAAGGACAGAATCACATCTTGGGGGCCAAGTTGGATCGAATGCAGACCACCTATTGAAAGTCACCTGTATCCTCTTTCACAGCACGGTTTTGTAATCAACACGCAACCAGGAATCCCTCATTAAAGATCACTTTGCCCTTTTATCACTTTGTCTTCAAAGTGACAAAGAGCGTCTGACCTTCAGGGTCATGCAGCTGCAATTATAGAAACAAATGAGCATCGCTTCCAGCTCAGCTTCCAACTCGCCCGTTTCCGTGTGTTGGCCTTTCAGCTAAGACACTTGTGGACCGGCTAAACGTGACATCAATGCTAGCTTAAAACTCTCTTCTTGGTCTCCTGTCTTCATTCTCCCTTTGACAATACAAACTGCGAATGTGGAAAGCAATAAAACGCAGTTATTTTGAAGATCAAAAAGTTGCAGCTTCGAGCCGTAAAACCTTAAGGGGAAAATGGAAACTGGGGTTTAGAGTAGAAGATGTTTTTGATTTCCCAGCTCTAAGCCTGTTTATACGTCAGGAGAACTGCAGCCCGATTCCTGCCTCCTCTGTTTCAGATTGGTGAACTTGATGGATTGCATTGATACATGGGTAGCTGCTGGATGCAGATGAGTTTGTGGATGGATGGTTGGATGGATGGATGGATGGATGATATTGATGGACTCATTGATGGATTTGAATATTACAGCTGTAACAGCCCTCCATATTTGGCTACTCACTTTGACTTTCTGCCCATCCGTTTTGTAATGCTTGAGTTTATTTCACAATAAAAGTCCTGTGGCGCGTAAAGAAACAGCTGGGAGAAACTCAAATTGTCTTTGCGCAAGTTTTTTTTTGGTTTTAAAACACAATAAAACAGACTGTCTTCAATAAGAATGGGTGAGCCATAGCGATATGGACTTAAAGTTTTATCACAATATTTAACGGTGCTATTGTGATAACAATAAAAGTGACAATGAGAACGATTTATTACTTCTTTTTCCGGTAACTGAATGACCTGTGTGTTACGCTAATTATACCATTCCATTTATAATACATTTCTTTGTATCACTAAATCGCACATGGTAACTATATTTTTAAATTTATTGGCCATTTTTATGTTTCTGCTGAATAAACAGTGAAGAAAATAGGAAAAACTATCAATCCTGACAAGGAGAGTTTTGGGAGGTTGTAAATAGATTTAGTTGGAATTTATTGTGACAATGATAAACGCACAGCTCTAAAGAGGTCACAACTCCAATTCAGTCAAACATGAAGAATAAGTAGAAATAACCAACAGAGTGCTGTAGCTGTAAGGGGGACTTATGATGCAAAATTCTAATTTTACATGTTTTTCTACTTCTAAAAACCCAGGATTTCCATGCAATAGAAATTTTTAGTCTCAATGGGATTTTTCTTGTGAAATAAAGAATAAATTACTAATATTATTATTTTAATTGTTATTACTAATATAAATAAATTATAATAGCAATAACAAAAAAGTTCAAGCCCATAATAAAACACTACCCAGCTGTCTTTTTGCAACCAGTTAACATTTTTTGGTGTATGGGAAATGAAACGGTATCAAAAATCTCCAGAATGTAACGTCACCAATCACCAGAGACAGCCCCGTCGCTTAGCAACCCCAGCGGCGCGACGCCAGTCACTTAGCAATCCCAGCTGAGCTCCAACATGTTTTATTCACCATGTTTTACTGCTGTACAATTACTGCTGGAAAAGTGTTTTGTTGCTGCAATCTTGTTGGTTGCGTAGGAGGTTCCACTTCTGCTTTTCAAAGATGAAAGGTGATACGATCTTGCATCCATTTGCAGACATTTTCACATTTGAGTGAACCCATTGAGTTGAGTGGTGTGGCAGCTTCTTTTGATTTAAAGTGAGAAGAGGTCCTAAAACAGCTCATTCTGAAAGCTCCAAATAGGCGGAGCTCACTAAAAATCTCATCTAAGAAGGATTTTGTGCAATGTAATTAAGATGTTTATTACTGCCAGTAGCACCTACACAGTAAAAATGCCAGTGTTGAATTAACACCCAGAAGTGTCTAGATGTGTCCAAGTCAGCTGGTGTTAAATTCAACAACACACAGTATCACATTAACATTACAACAGTGCTGGTGTTAAAATATATTAAAAAGTAACACCAGTGTAGTGTTGATCACAAAACATAATGCGGTGTTAAAAAAGCAAATAATTGATCCATAAGGTGTCAATATCAATCAAATCCAGTGGAAAATATTCAAAACAATACACAGAAATGTAAAGTTTAACTTTTTTAAAACCAATTTCAGTATTATAGACCAAAGTTAATTTAACAAAAATATGGGTGTCAATCTTTTAACACTTTCAAAAGTGTTACTTTAACACCTGCTGACTTGGACACATATAGACACTTTTGGGTGTTAATTCAACACTGGCAATTTTACTGTGTATACTTTATTAATTTATAAATTTTTGGTGACTGGAGAAACCTTCTGAATGTAACGTCACCAAATAAATAAATTCATAGTCCATTTTTCTAAATTTTATGTTTGACATCACAGTCCTGTTTTAGTTCCGTCCTTATTTTCCAGACTGTCTTCTCCTGGATTGCTTTTTATGAACTTTCACTCATCCGCAGAAGTGGAGGGTTCAAGCCACTCTGTTCTGCAACCTGCTGAGACTATATTTACAAGAACAGCCAAGCATGAAGTTCAAACCCACAGGTGAACGCTGTAAAAGACAAAAAGGAAAAAAAAAAAAAAAAAAAGCCAAACACATCTTGATGGGATTTTCATCCTTTAAACGTAAAACTTCCTCTGATCTTCATTTTTTTGCCACAATCTCAGAAATATCGCTTCAGAGTAAAACTACAGAGCGCTCGGTGCTTCACCTCATTATGTCACATTGGAGATGAGTCAGAACTCAATCAATAAGTCGGTTCCAATTCCTCAAAATATTCTTTAATTGATTGTACATTTCACCCCCCCTTTCAGTGTTCAAACCGCAGTGGGCACCCTGCAGGTGCAACAGAGGTCTTATTTTTATTTTTTTTCTGTCTTTCCACAGAGGCAGGTCAGTCGAAGTGCCACGTTGAGAGGAACCAGGCCCTGGAACAGGCGCGGAGGCCTCAGGAGTCCACCTTCGTCCCGGAATGCAACGAGGATGGAACTTTCGCCCAGGTGTGTGCTATACTCCTCACCTTCCTTTTTATTTTCCACTAGCGTACTCAAATAAACGCAGCTGTAATAAAAGATATGTTTGCATCTCTTTGTGTTTGTCAGGTCCAGTGCCACACTTTGACAGGTTACTGCTGGTGCGTCACAGCCGATGGCAAGCCAGTGAGCGGCTCCTCTGTGCACAACAGGAAGCCTGTGTGTTCAGGTACTTTGACTGGGCGAAGTGATCTTCGTCAGCCAGTGTGTGGAGGAAATGTACTCTGCTTTTGCCGACTCATCCTGGTGTCCTTAGTGTTTTCTTCTTGTCAGCTGATTCTGCATCTTGTCTGATTTAATCATCATCATCATCAAAAAAAAAAAACCCAGCAGGTTATTTGGACACGTAAAAGATTTGTCAGCTTTAACGTCACTAATACATTTGGGACATTTGGCATGAAATGGAATTATGTCTCCAAACTTGGTGTCCCACATGTTTTAGGTGGCAGCACAAAAATGTGCCACCACTTTTTTGTGGTGGTAGAAATAATCTTGAGGTTGAATCGAATCTCCAGACCAACAGGCTCTGCACCAGCTCTGCCACTCTGCCATGTTCTGGTTGGTCCTTAATGTGGAAAATAAATGAAGCAAAACTCAAAAGTCTCGGGCAAACCACCCTGACCTTTTGAAGTGAAACATTGCAAATGTAAACCAGTCACTGCTATCCACATATACTTATGCAAAAAACAGGGGTCCGTCCACAATCTACAAAAGCCCCGTGGCTGAGCTTGGCTCTCCACAAATTGTGTTTTGTTTCCTTGCACAAGACCACAAACAGACTCTACCCATTAGCGCTCCTCTAATTAGACGTCTCTTTAAAGCTCCAGAACTGTTAACTCATTGGTGTTAATGTCTGGCATTAGCAAAACAGACAATTGGGAATTGCATCGGCAACTGTTCTCGCTTGACCTGACCGCAAAACGTTTTGGACGGTCAAGTCTTGGATTGAATTTAGTTGCGATTCATGGCAGGGTAGATATGCAGGGAATTAGCTGTGTTTCATCCTTTGACCTTGTAAATGTTTTGGCTTTGTTTTTTTTTTTTTTTAAGTAAATCATACTGATCAACTTGTTCTCAGATTTGAATGTATTAGTTCCAAGAATAAAGGAAGAAGTCTTTGAACAGAGTCCCAGACTAGACTCTGGTACATGTGTAATGACATGCTACGTGTTGTCAGGTGCAGGTGCAAGGTCAACAAGAAGGTTAATAGTGGCTGGATCATGCAGGGGCCTCTCTGGTGCTCTAAGTGCTTTCAGCGGGACTCTGAACGCTCATCCTGGATGGGAACACTTTCTGATAATCGCCCTCGTTTTCCTCTGTGAGATAACACTCGGGCCTTTGCCAGGACTGGATTGCACAGACACCGGAGCAAATGGTGCAAATTTCGTTTTGGATTGTCTGGTTAAACTGTTCACATGTACCTTGGAGCTGTTCATGCTCCCTGTTGGAACATAGAGCAGAGATTTAACCAAGATTTGATTACTCGGGTTTAATACAACTTATCAAAATTTAGGGATTTCCTAACCTGAGTCTAATCAACTTCTACTTTTGTGTTCAACTAATTACAAATTGATGCAAAAATGATTTAATCAAAGCTGATAGTCACTAGAGGCGGACGGCTCGATCCACAATATCGATAAAAAAAAGTCAGTATCAGATCGATACTTTAGTTTCAGATTCCCTCTTGAAATGTTTTTTTTTCTAGTTTCTCAACTCTACCTTAAAACAGATTTTATTTTGATTTGGTCTCAAATTTATTTTGTTATTATTATGTTTTTTTTGCACTTTATTGAGAAAAAATGCAGACTAATTTGTTTTGGTTGCCTATGATTACTGTTTGTCAGGTCAATGTTAGGGGTGGGCATGAATAGTATCATTTATCGTGAAATGTATTTTATCGTGGTATAAATCTTGACTTATGAGTGTCTCAAAACATTCCAGTTATTGAAGGTAAATAAAAAAAAGAACTGAGAGCATGATTGGAAGTATTAGTTCCAAGAGAGTTTCAGTAAATATCAATAAAAAAAAATATGATTAAGTGCAGCTCTGTGTGCAGTTTAGTGGTAGAAATCTAATTTTATTTTAAGTAAGTGGTGTCCTAAAGAAGCCCGTTTCAAATAGAAATGATTTTCAAGAACAGTATTTGTGTTTATGGCACAATGAATGCTGAACAGTCAGAAAGTTACCTAAAAAAATAACAGCTTTTTTTAAAAAAAAAAAAAAAACAAAACAAAAGTTTGCAGTTTGCATTGCCTTGCATGGTTAATATGTTATAAAAGTTTGTTTTAGATACTTATAAGCTTCATCCAAATGTTATGTGAGGTTCAAACAAAAGTAATTTAAAGGAAAAACTACAAAAAAAAACACATAAGATCAGAAGTTTGACACATCAAATTAAAATAAAAAGTATCAATATAAATATTGGTATTGACAATACGAGCCCTCTTTCTATTTAGTACCAGATCGATATAAAAAAAAAGCAGAATTGCACCCTTGTATTAATCACACTGTTTTTGTAATTAAGAAATTATTCTAGTTCAAACTTGCCAAGCAATCTAACCTAGCCGCTCAGTTTGACCAAAAGTCCAGCAAATGAAATATGTGACAAAACTCCTTTGCCTAATTATCGCCTGTGACAAACAACGTCCTGGAAAACTATTCATATTTTCTCCGTGTTTCATTTGGATTACACAAAGTGGAGTCAAATGAAAGTGATACAAATAAAAACAAAAAGTCTTTACTCATAAAATTCTGAGACATCTGGCATTCATCAGCCCCGTCTAACTTGATACACCTAAAAAAAATCCAGGGCAACTAATTGACTTCATAAGGTACCAAATTAAATAAATAATTTTACAAAAAGAGTCCTTCTGTGCATAATATGATCTCAGGATGCATGCAAGTTTTTTTGTAAATGTGTCAGACGTGTGCTAAAGAACAAAATCCATCTTGAAGACCAAGAAACGCAGCAGATTGGTCAGGCATCAAGTTGTGAAAAAGTTTAAAACAGAGCTGCGAAACAATATCCAGAGTTTTTAACATTTTATTCAGCACATTAGCAACATCATGCTGTGAAACAAATAATTTCTTACTTAAACAAGAACGAGGAAGCCGGAAACACAAGGAAATGCTTTAAGAAGTCCCGTTTGGCAAATGTTTACCATCTTGTCAATGGCCCTCAAGATACAGCCGGAACTACACCAGACCGGTTTACGACCCAGTCAAAGTCCAGATCTACATCCAACTGATAACACGTTTTAAGACTTGGATCTTAACATTTATTTCCATTCCCATTCGCGAATGAAAGTCTTTACATTTGGAAAAAACTGGCAAATATGTTTGCAAAAATACTTCCAGCTGCGGTCGCTGACGATGGTGGTTCTTCTGAGCACTGACTCGGGAGAGCTGAATACAAAAACACAAAGACACTGTGAAAAGTGATTTTTTTTTTTTTACCAGGTACTGTGTCCAAATCTACAAGCCTTTGTTGACATAATTTTTTTTTTGTAAAAGTGGTTGAAATAAATTGGGGGGGAAAAGTTTTTGAAAACCCAAATTTCTCTGCTTTTCAACCGGACACATGATCTCATTGTCCGTCTTGAATAACTCTAAAACTCAGTCATCATCAGCTGCCTCCTTTCTGCCTGGCATGAGGTCCGATATCTTCATTGTTTCTTGCAAAGGTATGTATGATGGTGGAAGCAGAATCTGGGCGTAGCAAACCTGATCCTGCTCAGCTGCTGCATCCGAAACACGACGCCCTCGGTTTTTTTTGTTTGTTTTGTTTTTCCCTTCTCGATTTAACTACACCTACTGGACTCGAACTTGACTACATCACCCGAGTAAATCATCTCACATACGTTTGCAGGAAACTTCAGTGAAAATATGGGAACTGATGCTGGAAGGAGTGGATTCTCAGTTAGTAAGTTTTTCTTCCAGTTGCTTTCACTCAAAATTCTGCCCTTTGACCTTCTGTTGTGATTGGTTGGATCATTTGATGCATTTTCTCCGAGAGCATCCATGCATGAAACTGACTACCTGCATGCGCCGGACCAACACAGTGAAATTAAAATACATTTTTAACATTTTTGCCAGTAATTTTCCAGAAAATTAGTCTCTGTTGGGGTGAGGCTGATGAAACGGGTGCAATGTCTCTAATAGGATACAATCAAGTACTAACATAGGTTTTCCTTTGCAGCAAGATGTTGAACACTAGCTGCGTTTCCATTGACCATGTCATCGTGCAATCTGGCATTTCGAAAGTAATTTTGCTTATTGACAAAAATATAACAAAAAAACCTTGTTTTAGTGCTAAAATGGCTCAACCAAAATTGGTTTATTTCGCAAAACTGCAATGGAAACACTTTTTTCACAACGCGCCAGTCACACGATCGACAACCGGATGTTGACGAAGAAAAAGACGACAGGAAGTATTTGGAGGACGACTTATCGAGTCGATCAATCGTATTCACATGTGACTTTAATTACGATTCTTACTGAATGGAAACACCGCAGTTGCTGACAAGTTGCGTTTTCTTCCGACGTCAGCAGAATATCGACAGTTTGTAATGGAAGCGCAGCTGGTGTTGTATTTCTTCGCCCTGCGTCGACCGACAAGCTTAGAGACAATCAGAAGAATAACGAAATCCAATTGAAATATTTTAAATTGAAGGTCCTCAGATGAACTGTCTGTTTCCACCGTCTGAAGCGTTGCTCACTCTCTGTTGTGTTTCCACCCCCCTCCCTCCAAATGCCGCAGGGTCAGTGACCGACCGACCGCCTGGGCCCCCGAACGCGGGTAGAAAAGGTGAGCTGAGATCTGTTGCATGTCCTCTGTTTGTTTGTTTCTATGCGTGTTGGGATAAAGCAGCTCAAAAGGTCTTTAGACCCAGTTTTGCTCTGCCTAACATGCACAAAGTCCATATTTGCACACGTAAAAGGTGCCGCAACAGGAAGCCATGAATCTTCAGTTAGGATTAGTGAAAGCATGCAAAAGAAAAGAAAGATGAAATTTTGTACAGAAGAACAAAGGTTTTTACACAGTTGATAGCTATTTTGAAGAATCAAAATCAACTGTTAATAATTATTCATAAATGCGTTTGAGCAGATCTTTTTTGCTTTCCTTTTTTAGAGTACAAGTGTAAATGAATGGGGGGAAAAAATCACAGTCATATATTTTAATTTGTCTAGTGTTTTGAAGTTCCACTTGAAAGTCCTGTTGATCTAGTGTTTCTTTTGTATATTATTAGAAAGTAAACTTCTATTAACAGAAAATAAATTGAGATCTATTTTTGCAAATTTAACTTCTTTCTAAACAGAAAGACGCTGTTCAAGGCCGTTATTAAGAGTTAAACATTAAAATATGTATTTTAATTGTTTAAAATATTATTTAATCAGTAAAAACCCGCTTTTCTTTTAGTATGCTGAAACCTTCACAGTTCATAACTTCTCAAAAACTGGAGGGAAGAACCAACAAATAGAGGATTTGGAGTATTTTCTTTAGTAATTTGTAAATTATTTGAATGTCTTGACATTTGATCTCACTTTGAAGGTTTCCCCTGTGATGTTGAAATGTTTTCTGTTGTATGCTTTTGACATAATTATTTCCTAAGGAATGTTCCAGATGCTGCGAAACCGCAAACAGGGTGAGTAAACTAGGCAGATTAATTCACAGTTAATCATGATTCAGCCTGGACAAGGACTCTGCCAGCATGTCTAAATATTGATTTTAGCTCTCAGCATTATGTCAAATTACATTGCTATGCTTCTCTAAGATCAATGGTAACGCGCCAATGAGGAAATTTGCATGAAATTATCAAGGGTATGAATGTTATATTTAATAAAGGGGGCTGTGAGGACACAATTAAACTCTCGTTTCTTATTGTTAAATGGTGACATGACAAAAACGCTTCTAGAATTTACAGCACAATCTTTTATAGATTCAAAATTAATTAAAACAAGCCTCTAAAAATGGTTGAATGAAGCATCTTTAGTGAATGTGAGCGAAACAACATTTCCTAACGTAATCCTGTCTGGATATTTGATCACTTTTCTTGATTTATTTGCTGATGTGCGTAGCAGAAAGCAAGGGGAATGGTGTGAGCAGCGTGCACACGAGCATGATTGACAGAGCTGCAAAAAAATTATGAAAAAAAATATATATAATTTTTTTTTAAGTTGCGACTGTAGCTTTAAAGTGCTGGAATAACTCAAACCTCAGGCCTGCAGAAAAGTTGTGGATTATATCCTAAAACTAATCTGTCCCAGGAAACCAGTTTTAATCCAGTGAGCTTGAAATCCCGCAACAACTTACAGCTGTAAAGTTGTTCAGATGGAATCATTCAGCCCCTGAAAATTTCTGATCCCCGAATTATAGTTTAGAAACAAGAAATACTCATAGCTCTGTGGTGAATATTTCAGTGGTGACCACAGTTTAGAGCCATGGTCACCACGATCTCGTAATATTACGAAAGTCACGTAAATATTTTTTCCAAATTTGACAAAATGTAATTTTTTTTTTTTTTACATTTTTTTTAAAAACAATTTTTGCAACAAAGAAAAGTTTGCTAATGTTGATGTTTGATGTGGACAGCTGTCCACATCAAACACTTAAGCTGCTACTTGAAGCTTAAGTGTAACATTTATACATAAGAGCTAAATCGTTACTATTTATAACACATACATTTTCATAACTCTCGCAAATATAAAAAGAGCTGATCTGCAGTAAAAGAGAAGCTTTAACTTGGACCCCCAAAAGGACTTTGGCGCAATAACCTGATGTTTAGCTCATCACCAGAGTTACTCTAAATAACCTCCTGTGCACAAAGACCACATTACTCCTGAAACTGAGCGCAGCCTCAGTGCCTCCTCAGCTCTAGTGTTTCGAGTCAACCAACCATCAACTGATTCCCTCGCTGTGACGATGGAAGTCGTTTGAATTACCTGCAGCTGAACGTGGATATTGAATGGAGGTTTGAGGCCGCCCGCTGAACGCGCAGCCCGATCATGTTGTGAGTGATTTATAGACGCGGGCTTCCACAGGCACCCACGGGTGGGTGGTTGTCTTGTGATTTGTCTGTCATTCCTTCTGTCTGTCTGTTTTTCTTTCTCTCTCTCTCTCTCCCCTCTCTCTCTCTCTGTCTCACTCTTTCTTGGCCGGGCCATGTGCAAATCCCAACCATTCAACAGTTCTGGAGAGTAGATTGTATTAATCTCAATAATGGTAGTCTCCTTCCGTTTCTTTCTCACTCTCAACCCAGACGATGGCTCCAAGCCCACCCCCACTATGGAGACCCACATCCCCCCCGAGGGCGAAGGTAAGCTTCCCCTTACAGCTCTTCCGCCGTTACAGCACGGTCGAGACGGTCGCCTCGACGACTAAATGCGCATACCACAGACCCGTGATGGCTCTCCAGGGTCAAATGCGGCTCGCATAATTGCTCCTTTGTGAGCTCAGGCTCATCGTATTCCAGCAATTTGCAGCAGCCGTACTTTGTCAACAAGTTCATTTCCAAACCTATGATCTATTCTCTTCTAAAACATAATAAAAGAAAAACACCAATGGAAATAACCAGATGTCAAAAATTGCATTTCATATTTGATGTCTTTTGACTTTTAATGCTGTTTTAAGTTTGGTTTTGTGGACAAAAGCCAGACTGCTGAATAAGCTAGACATTATATTAAAGTAAATACCTCTATTTGTGAATGCTACTGACCTCTCCTCTGTCATGCTGTCATGCTGCAGAGATAACTGCTCCGACACTATGGATAAAACATCTGGGCTACATGGAGAATAAGCAGAACAGCTCCACTTCCAGAAGGCAAGGTGAGACTAGAAAATACACTCTGACAGCGTCAGCACGCTCCCTTCTGTTCAGATTAGATTATTTTTATAGTATTTATTGACAATTATTGACTTAAAACAAGCTCCTACATCTTGGTAACTTGGTAACTTGAGTTGTTTTTGCTTTGTTCCTGTCGTGTGTGATGTGTTAAGAGTGATCTGGTCCGTTCCGATCTGAAATCGTGCATGTTGGACTGTCGATGTGTGATGTTCGCCGAAGACAAATGACAGCACAGCCTGTTGAATGTGACTGCAGCCAATCATAAAGCGACGTGGCGGAAAAACAAAGGGAGAATCTAAAATATACAGCAGACAAAATACCTGCCGTAGCGCCGCAGAGAGTCCAATTGACGTTGGGAACATCTTTGTTTTGCCTTTTCTTTGTTAAATGTACTCCACAAACCTTCACCATTGCTTCTTCCTAGTCGGCCATGTTTGTTTCCTGTGAACTCACAGGAAACAAGAGGTTTTGCGAGATTTCCCATCTGAAATCTGCATGTTGGTGGCGAGTGAAATCGGTTTTTGTGTGTTGTGTTGCTCCTGCCGTGTGGCACACTGTACGCTGTGCGACTAAATCTGACGGGTTTTGAAAATCGGCCAACAATTTTAAAATCTTGCCATGTGAACCAGACATTACTTTCTAAGAACCTAACGGTTACTTTCCAGTAATGTCTATGAAACTTCATTCATACTTACCAGATACTCTCTGGGAACTCTTATGGAACTTCCCAGGTACTTTCCAAAATGTGTTAGGTCTTCTGTGGAAGTAGTTTATAATTGTGAAAAATGAATCTCTAGATTTTCTTGGACCTTTTTGACTCCAAGAAAATTCCAGATAGTACCAGCTAAGTTCTGGGAAAAAACTTTTATGAGAAACGCCTGAAAAGTTTTATGAAAGTTCTGGAGAGTTTTGGAAAGTACCAGTAAAGTTCACTAAAAGCAACATTAATTTTATGGAAAACTAAGGGCTGACTTAGTTATTGCTACTGACGCAGTTTCCTTTAATCTGTTTCAAAATAGGCGAATCAAAGCAGACAAGCAACAACTACTAGTTAAAATGTTACTAATTTTAAGTAACATAATATGTGGAAAACAGAATTGTTATATTTCAGTTGAATATCGCAGCAGTTAACCGTTATATTCCTCACTCCTCTCTTTCTTTTCCAACATCAGCATAATGTCCTGTTTAGCATCTCAGCCACAAAGTGAAGTCAGATGTGATCAACAAGGACAGATTTTGAGATTGACTCTGATTTCAATATGCATGGACTCCATCTCTGATCCACATGGTCCATTGTCAATCTGCTTGTTTACTTCCCTTCACGCAACGGATGTTTTGTATTCATGATGCTGCTTTACATCTACACACATCACCTCACCCGTCTTATTTCCTTCCTGAACTCAGTTTTCATATTTCATCTCGCATTTCGTGCTTCATTGCAAACAGCAGAAGATCCCAGATTGCATCTTGTGTTTCTGTAAGTACTTTTGACTGATGGCAGTGCAGCAAAGGAAGCTGCGGTCTGGCGCGCAGTGAAGACCTAGAGTTTCTCTGAGATATTTGCAGTGGCAGCTCTTTGAAAGCTCGGTGGAAACTCCGGCTTCCTGTTTCCAGTTAGCATCTGAAGACCTCAAAAGGACAAACGGACAAAGCCTGCTCGAGGGGGAGCTGTCATCACGTCTGAGACGCGAGCGAAGTGTCGTCCGCATCTGTAACTCCACACTGCACTTTGTTTCTGTTTCTTGAGTTGAAGAAGTGTGCAAAAAGCAGCAGAAGCCAAGTACATTCGGCCACCAGGGGGGAAACATGTCAAGCGCATGGACAATTAGTGAATTTCGAAAAGTAGTGGATGGTTTAGTGATTCAGAAATTGTGCTTTGTTGAACTCAACCCATTAGCTTCTTGTCGAGGTGGATATTCTTCAAATTCTTTTATCATAAATGCTTCTGTTCATGAAATGGAAAGTAATTACTCTGAGATTATTAGATGTTAGGATGTTTTTATTACATTAGCAAATACAGCAAGAGGATAACAAATTAGCAACAATAAAGCTCCATATTCAATCCTTGGTAAGTTAAGTTAGCTTCACTTAACTAAAATAGTGTCTGTAAAGATGCTGCAGTCAATATTTCTTTGATAAAGAGGTGACGCAAAAAATCTGAAATCTTGCCGAGTTTTCTTTATTTAATTTCTTTATTTGTAGTTAAATTAATTGAATTAATATGTTTTTTTAAAAAAAATATAAGGAAAATGTCTGCAATTGTTTTTTTGTTTTTTTTTTCAGTTTTGCGCTGCAATATCTTATGGCATATTGGGGCATTTGCTTTTTTTCCCCAGTCCCCAAACAACCTAAAAATGGTAAAAAATAACCACAACTTACAGTTTACATGCTTTTTTAAATCTGTTTTTAATTGTTTAAGTTCTTAGCCAACTCTTCAGACCTACAGATGTATTTTTAGGAATCTCCAAGCAGAAAAGGATTCGTAAACTTGAAGTCACTTGAGCTGTGGTATGTTTCTGTTTACCTTTAGCTAAATAAGCGCTTTATTTAGCTAAATGCAAACAGGTATTGAGCTACCAGCTCGCTCATCACTGTGTGTGACTTGTATTTTCATGGGAAGCGTTTTGCTTCTTCCTGCCAGTGTTTGAGGCCAGAGCGGCTTAAAAGTGTTGGCACATCTGTAACGATGTTTGCTTTCTTTGCACGGTGGAAGAATCCTCCAGGTTTTAAAGTCTTCACAGCTTTTACTTTTTTCCTGGAAAAGCCTGAGTCCTAACCAACCAGTCAAGAGCGGAGGGATAACCCCGCCACTGTGACGGACAGCGGAGCGGAGTAAATGTTTGCAAAGACTATCTGCTTAGGCAAACCGACGCAAAGTCCATTTTCCCCCCCAAACAGATGAGCCGCTGCCAGATTCTGATGACGCGTTCAAAGTCTGGAAAGCGCTTCGTCATTTACGGAACCGCGCTCGCTAGCCGTGGACTTTCCCCGTCTGAGACTCATCTTTTTCGTCTTTTGATCCAATAGTTTTTGTCTCGGAGCGGTGCCGGGGCGTTCACATCTGTTTGAGTTTTCGGCACAAAAAGCGAAGACTGGTAGACGGGGGACGGGGGAAGTAATGAACGACGTGTTGAAAAGCTGCGAAAGGAGCTGAAATTTTCCGTGACCGAACCCTTCATCGTCTTCCTGCAAGTCTTCCTCCGCACGGTTTTATTTCAGCTGCTGCTTTAACTGCAGCGGAGGCTTCCTAGAAACAATATTGCAACGATTAGCCCACAGCTGAAAGCCATTGGAGAGGAGAGGAGAAAGTGATGGGAACGATGGAGGGAGGAGAGCAGGTTCAAAGAAACGGGATGGAGGGAAGTGGAGGACAGGACACAAAAAAGGGAAAAAGGAAGGAAGACACCATTTGTAAATAGTCTCACCTGAATGACGGCCAGAGTGGGATGAATAAAACGAGCTCATTAAATGTACTTTAGATGGTCATTTTCTGTCTATTATCAACCAAAACTATGGAGCAAATTGCCCCAGTCTGTCCTACTTGCTGTTGTGTAAGTATCCTTTTTAGGATATTTACTTCCAGAGGGTTTGTGTTCTCTCTTCCTGTCCCTGGTGATAAAAGGAAAAACTAAAAATTGACAAAACAAGGAGAAAAATGATTGGAAATAAAGGTTTTCATGACAGGCAGGGAGGATGGATATTTCCAATCCGCACAAACCTGAAGGATTTCCAGTATGAACCATTTTTCATTTGTAAAATATGTACAGAATTTTTAAATTTTTTTTGGCTCCAGCATAAAACTCTCTCTAATAAACTGTTTTAATTCATTATTTTGAGAATGGGGGTGTTTGACATGAGAGGCTCAACAGAACACATTCAGTTCTGTGTTGGTATCTCGTTTGACAGCTGGGATTGGAACCGCTGCTGGACGTGACTCAAGCCTTTCCATTGCAACACTGTCTGTACAATGTCTCAGATAATAAAAGGTGGTGAAAAAGCCTAGTATTCATTGTCAGTAATTTCAGAAAGTGAAATATGGCATATTTCATTTTGATGATTGTGGCTTGTAGATAATGAAGACCCAAAATTCTTTTCTGGAAATCAGAATATAGCTAAAATAATAAATAATAAGTGAAATAATGAAAAATAAGTGCTAAAAGAGAAAAAAAAAAACTCATAACCCTTAGAGATAGGGTGAGAAGCTCAGTCATCTGGGAGGGCCTCAGAGTAGAGCTGCTGCTCCTTCATGTCAAGAGGAACCAGTTGAGGCTCGGGCATCTGGTCAGGATGCCTCCTGGACGACCTCCCTGGTGAGGTGTTCCGGGCACGTCCCACGGAGGAGGCCCGAGGAAGACCCAGGACACGCTGGAGGGACTATGTCTCTCGGCTGGCCTGGGAACGCCTTGGGTTCCCCCAGAGGAGCTGGAAGAAGTGGCTGGGGAGAGGGAAGTCTGGGCCTCCCTTCTGAAGCTGCTGCCCCCGTGACCCGATCCCGGATAAGCGGAAGAAAATGGATGGATGGATGGATGTGAAAAACCTTTTGTTAGAAGTGAAATAATCTAATCTGCCAGTGGAACTAGTACTTTTAAAAACCAATATTAAGGAATTAGTGACTTATAACAAGCTCTTATAGTTTGCTGATACGTACAAGTTAGTTTTGACTTATTTTAAGCGTACTAAGATATTTGCACTAGAAAGTAGACCAGAAATCTTTGATAAGATTTTATGTTTTTGCATTTTATTGACCAACCTTGTTTCTCTGTTTTTCTGCTGTAACTCGTTTTCCAGAAAAGGTTCCCTCTTGTGACCAAGAGAGACAGAACGCCCTGAACGAGGCTCAGCAGAGTTCTCGGGAGTCCATTATCATTCCGGACTGTGGGTCTGGAGGTCTTTACAAACCAGTCCAGTGCCATCAGCATACTGGTTACTGCTGGTGTGTTTTAGTGGACACAGGACGGCCCATCCCCGGAACCTCAACCTTGTAAGATCTTTCAACAAAAAGACACCGAAGAGAACAACTGGTTTGGTCTTCATTAGTTTACTGATCATGCATGTTGTTTTTTCAATGATAACTGTATAATTTACTGGTAAGAATCACCTGCCTGGTGTTGTGAAAGTCAAATTATGCTGTCAGCTTCAAAGTTTAAGCTAGGCAAAACAACTTTTAAGCTAAATTACTCCAATTAAACTAAAACAATTAGATTAACTGCTGAATGAATCATGATTCACATGAAATGATTCCCCTAAAGTCTCAGATACAATCCATCAGCAAAACACTTTTTAGATTTCACAACTAGAAAAAGAATCATAAATGTGTTGGATGAAAAGGTGGAAGCTAAAGGTTCAAAGCGCATGCGCATTCTGTGACATGCTGAAATCACAGTGCCATCTAGTGGTCTGCAACGACAACTACAGCTGACTCGAGGTGTCCTGGCGGTGCCGTCTAAACGTGAAACTTTTTCCCCATTCAACATTGGAAAATACAGTCTTGTTTAAACATAGCTTGATAACACAATACCATGCAGACGCTCTGCCTGCACTGATGAATATTTACTCACATTTACATGAAAAATACTCAGTGTCCCAAAATAATTGCAGGCGCCCCTCATTTCTGATCATCTCCCTTTTAGGTACTTAAAATTGACAATGTTTTTAATCTCAGGAACTTTCCTTTAACGTTGCTATTATTTTGAGAGTTTTTTCACTGTGAAGTCCAAAACACTTTCTTCCACTGTCATTGTCTTGACTGACTTTCACTCAGTGTCTCAGTGTGGGAGCAAAGCTTCAGTTGCAAAAACAAAAGCTGTGAATTTTGGGAACAGGATGCAAGAAAACTATCCAGATACCCTAGTTCCCGGAAGAGATTCCTGTAGTCATGGAAACATATCAAACATTGAACTTTCATCCCGAGGCAGCACTACAAAAAGTCTAAAGTAATTAACCCGTCCAGGCAGGTAGCATAAATTAATCCACCCTTCATCCCAACACGCATGCACTGTTCAAAATGGCGGTAAGCATTGCCTTCTTCTCCGTTTCGACCCACATGTCACATCTTTCAATGCGCCGACCTGTGTGAGCTGTGTTTTCAAAGAATCTCTTTATCAAATCTCGCTGTTCGTCATGAAAGAAAAAAAATAAAAATAAACACTCCAACTTTTAAACCCAGGCCTCTCTTAAATGTTTACTTAGCAAAGTGAATAATTTCAAGCAATGATGTCAGTATTGGTTAGCTAGCTGTAAACACTCAGCCTGTGAAAGGGGCCTGTGTTTTCAGTTCGGCCTCTGGTGTTTACTTTGCTTTTAGCCGTTGGCAGCGACCTATATTTATATTTTGTGTTGGTCTTTGTTAGAGGGATCTCCAAAACCAGAAATATGACGAATAATGATGCTTTAAACTAATGTTTGCATAAGCAGTGTCTTGTTCAGTTTGTGTTGTGAACAAGGATATCGGACCTCAAACGAGAAAACGAGACAAATAGATGTTTGGACAACCGTAGACGCGTGCGAGCGCACGGACACAGAGGACGACTTGTGTTTTACAGGATAAAATAAAATGTCAAATTATACAAAAAGTAAATATTTTCCGTTTTAATACACAACGTGTCAAAGTTGTGAATCCATCTGATGCCTTTTTAGTGTCAAATGAATCTCGTGTGTCATAACTTGGACCAACCGGGCTGAATTCTTACTTTCATTTCAAGAAAACAGGAAAGAAAACACTCCTGAGGGGATTGGTTCTGTATCCAAAGGTGCATTGCCCCACTTCTCTTTCACTTCCTCGGTTTCTTTTCTCCAGACAGCGGTGTCCAGGGGTTTGGACGCAGGGCTGTGCAGACAGTAGAAAACAGACATGACAACTCACTGTTGATTTGAGAAAGCAAAAATGAGGCACACATGCTTCACTTCTCGTTGCATTCAAAGAAGCACTGAAAGAACAGCCAGGAAAAAACGAGTCATACCAGACTGAAAGCCAAACAGTTTGTTATGCTTCTTAAAAAAAACGCTCTTGAGCATATTATTAAAGAAAAAGATTTAATAAGAGGCAAGGTTAATCTATGTCAGTTAATCCATAAGGGCATTTTAAAACATGTATTTATGCGTGCAGAACAAAGTGCAGCAAAATGAATCAGTGAGAATTATATCACGCTCATTTAGTTTTTGTTTTTCTTTTTGAGTTGTGAGTTATGTTAAATCACTCTTATTTAATGTGTCTGTGTGAATCTCTCCCATGGATGCTTCCTATTTTCTTTTTCAGTCTCTGATAAAACCCGTCTTTGTCTCTCTGTAAAAGGTTCAAGACGCCGGAGTGTGATGAAGATGCGCGATCTTACGTGGCGGATCCGGAGGACCCGTTCCACGTCAGGCCCCTGCAAGGTTCCCTTCCTCTTTCACACCTCGTTGATTCGCTTTGGAGAAACTTCACTTCCTGAAATTTTCAACCAGATATGAAGACAAAATAATTAAGTGAAAAATTGTATTGGCACGCAAACGTATTCAATTAATTTGAGCATTTTCAAGGGGCAGTATTATGTAAAAATCAACTTTTTTTCAGCTTTACGCTCTGTTAAAACATAGCTGGAGTTTTGCTTTGATTATTTCATGCATGTTTGAGAAATCTTTGAATCTCCCGTGGCAACCATTCAGCTGTGCAGAACGCCTAGGGGGACTTTGCTCCACCTTCGAGGACGAAGCTCCTCCTTGGAGCTGCAGTTTCAAAGCTTCAGTCTCACAGAGCAGCAACTCCCTCAGTCAACTCCTTCAGACTAACCAGGAGAAATTGGCAAACTGCTGGTGGAACTGAGCATCAGCTGAGCTTGTTATTTATACCAGATACTTCCCAATGAAACTCTGGTAAAAACATTGCTAAACGGTTTATAGAGGAGCCATGTTGTGGAGAAAAACAGGAGTTTCTTAAAGAAACAGAGGACCAATTTCAAAGCTTTAAATTACACAGTCAAATTTATTTTAAATCATATTTTCTATGTATACAGAATTTTATGAAAAACTTAAGGCAACATAGTTACTTGTGCTATAAAATGGCACTATTTGCCTGGAAAACACACAATGCCGCCCCGTTAAAAACATTAGCGATTCTTTTGGGCTTTCCCAAAACCATTTTATCCACCTTGGCCAGTTTTTGTGTGCTTTGCCACTACTCTCAGAGGTTTATGTGCCGTGTTTTTCCTCTAAAACAGTGAAATCTGATCAAAACAGCATTAATCTCGTTAACCAATTTCAAAGCGGTTCACTCAAAAACAATGGTGTTGATCTTGACTTCCAACGGCAGTAGAGGAGTAACTAGGGTAAGATTAAGATTTTGACTGACTTTTTGAAAAGCATTTTAAATGCTCTAAAAGTAAATTAAAATAAGTTTATAGTTTAGGAGAAGTTTGTGATAATCCACAGACCTTTAATCATTAAAACCTGCAAAATGTGATTCATCGAAAAAATAACCCTGTAGAGTGTGGTTGTCACTCTGGTCTTCAGTTGTGACTGAGGCCTTCAAAGAACAACAGGATTTATGCTGGCATTAAATTACACACAGACAGGGGTACAAGGAGTAGCAGAGTAAAAGCGGACTGAATACATGTGCACACCACACTTTTTAGATCCTTTCGGGTAACCAAACCAATTCGAAAACCACGGATCGTTCTCCTTCCACTTCACAGTGATTTTCTACTTTGTGTTAATTTTTCATAAAAATAAAATTAGAAAAGGTTGAAGTGGCATGAATACTTTTGCAACATATTGATAAGTGAATTCTATGAAAAAAATAATAATAAAAAATGGATTTCTGGAGAGAAAAAGTCTGTAAAAATAGGAACTTGTAACTTCATCATCGCTTAACTAACTCTGTTTCGCCATTGCATAAAGCTTCTTTGGATCTCGTATTTAAATCCCCATCTGGTGGGTCTACAGAGCGGAGCTGGCTCCTGACTGTGCAGCAGATGTGTGGCAGGTTTTATGGGAGGTGGGGGTGTTGAGTTGGTAGGGGCTGCAGGGCGAAGGGGGGTGGCTGGGGATGTTGGGGACATTTTTATGTACTGTAGAAGGATGTTATGAAGCATCACAACAAACCCTTATCTGATTTTAATCACCTCACAGCCACGAGCTACAATGTGTTTTATGAGTCTAGGTTTAATTTTACTGTTGAATTATGAAAATTGCACCTTCTATAAAGTCACAGTAGAGCCACATGCTGTGGCAGGGAAGGAAAAGTTGGTAAAAGTTCACAGGAGAAGTCATTAAAAACCATGGTAGCGACGGATGTAAGCAGCTACATGAACCATTTTCAGCCATCAGCCATCAGAGGAGATGTTGGCGTCTTACTCAACCGCTATACTCGAGAACATAATCGCAGACGTTTTGTAGTCTGCGATTTTACGCAACAGATATGGATTCAACATGTTTGAATGACAGACAACTTTATTATGAACGGTGGAGTCCTGTGAGAGGTGGAGCCAGCTGCACACAGTTCAAAAGAAAAAAAAACACAAAAAGAAAATACGAAATCACTGTAGTCTTCTTTGTGGTTTTCACCGGTTGTAATGTCTAGCTGTTGATCACGTGACACGTGCAATGTCAATATTCATATGTTTTGATTCGGCTGATAAACCATCTCATCCCAACGCAGCAACTTAACAACCATGAGTTTTATCTTTTCCAAAATTATCAGGCTTCCAGGAAGGAAATGTATCTTCGTAATATCAAGTTGTGCAATTTTGTGATTAATGGGAAACGCAGCTACTGATGTATTTTTACATTCTTACAACACATGGCCACAAGACCTCATCTCCTGCGACTAAGGGTTTCCATTTGCCAACTTTAGTCGTTAGTTGCACATTAAGCCTCATTAAAAAACCTCAAAAAGAGAATAGTTAAATCTACATTGAAGCAAGAGATGCTTGATTAAATCAAAAAACGATGACATGGTGGGACCTGACGTGAGAGGCCACTCAAGTGTTTTAGGTACATCTGCCAGGACTTTACCGCCCACACGTCACCCTGTGTGGCAAAGTCCTCGACATTTTGTTGCTAGTTTGTGCAATAACCTAATTTTACACTTGGATGAAGGCACAGCAAGATACAGTGCCTCCTCAAGCTTGTTCCCTTGTGCGAAATGCTAATTGGAATCACCTGGCGGATGAACATCCTGAGTCAGAGAGAGAAAAAGACGAGAGCCATCGTCAAGTGACAAAAAGGATGTAGCCTTAAAAAATTAAAAAGCTTCATACCAAGACAGATAAGATCGAACAAAACAACTAAAAAGAGAGCATTATTTTACAGTGACGCTGTGACGCTACAAAAGACAATTAGGAGGGAAAATTTTGCACCGGTTAAGCATGCCCTTAAAAAGCATACATCTGGGTAATTAAAAGGAACTACCCGAGGTGTTCGGAATTATGTCATAAAAGTTAACGGGTCTGCGCCGCTTGACACAAAGCTCCCACTTCCCTCCATGTGACTCGGCTCTGTTCTCTTACGAAAACAACCGGACCGTCACCTGCGTTTAACATGTGATCCTTTATTGACCTTGAGCTAACAGACGGTCTCTGTTTGGGTATCCGTCCTCCTGGTGTCGAGGTGCTTCAGTCTCACTGTGCCATAATGACACAAATTAGTGGTGGAAGGTAATTTTAGCGTGTCTTTGATTTGTATCAGGCTGCCCGGAGGGGAAGAAGGGAGAATTCATTACAAGCTTGTTAGACGCTCTCACAACCGACATGGTGCAAGCCATAAACTCACCGGCCCCCTCTAGTGGCGGGAGGTAAGACTGAATAAAGAGCGACAATCCTTTGCTTTGTGTGTAACCCTTTCACATATCTGCCTCTAATCCCCGTTAGGTTTGTTGAACCTGACCCCAGTCACACTCTGGAGGAAAGAGTAGTGCATTGGTACTTTGCCCAGCTGGATAACAATGGCAGCAATGACATCAACAAAAAGGAACTTAAACCTTTCAAGAGGTACCTGAAGAAGAAAGCTAAACCTAAGAAATGTGCCCGCAAGTTCACCGACTACTGTGATCTAAATAAGGACAAGGCTATTTCGCTTCAGGAGCTGAAAGGCTGCCTCGGTGTCAGCAAAGATGGTAAGTGAAGAAGAAGTTTTCTTCGGAGAAATGGTTCCGGGATATATATGTATATGATATTATATATATATATATTATATATCTGTATATATATATATATATAATATATATTATTATATATATATATATATATATATATATATATAAAACTAGAAAGTATTTATTTATTTATAAAACACATTGTTGGACTTTAGTATTATATTTATATTTTACTGGTATAGATCTGCAAAGTGTGGAATAGAGCTGTAGTTCTATTTTTATGGAGCTAAATTGGAGCCATAAGGTACCAATTTTGTTCAAAAGAAAAAAAAATTGAAACTAAAAATTTTGTTTGAAATCAGCTTAAGTCTTTTTTCATTTATAATTTCTTTTTGGTTTCAAACGTTTTCTCAGTTTCAAAATAATTTTTCAGTTTCAAATTTTTTAAACTTCATGGCTCTAAATTAACTCAAAATATATTCAGAGGCATAATCAAGAAAAAAAAGAAACTACAAAAACAAAAAACATTTAGTGAAATTAGTGTGTGCTCACTTTTTACTTGAACCTTTTACCCAATAGGAGTTTAGTTTGCCTTCTCTTTTATTGCAACTGCTCCCATCACAATAAGCAATAAATCAACAAATCAATTAATCGCATTATGAATTAAAATGAGCTCAATAATTTCCTTTTGCATGATTTATTGTTTTTCTCTTTTTGCCAAAAAATGGACAACAAAAGTCTTAAGTCTGGTCCTTTGGCCTCAACTAGGCACTCTTTTTTTCCTTGAAGGACAAATTTGTTTATATCAAGTTCATAACTAATTTTATTTGTTGTTCCAGTTGTTTTGTTTATTTACTTGGAGTATTTAAAATGTATTCCAGTTCCAGTTTTATATGTTTATTAGAATTGAAAGTTTATTGATCTGTGATAATGTGTTCTTGCATAATGATGCCATTACCTTATATTACTAGAACTTAGTTTCAGAACAGCAACATTATATTTTATAGCAATAACAAACTATCTTATGGCTTCAAAGTCAGAGGAAGTTTGTAACATTCAGTTCAATATAGTATAAAGATAAAGATTGAGTTGTGTCCCAAAAGAGCATTAACTACATGAATGCACTGCCATAAGAGGTTTTTGTATTTATTTTTCATTTCTATCCAACTACTAACACGCTACTTAAATGAGGTATCTACTCAAATCTTTAGCCACTGACAGATGTTAACAGATGTCAGCAATTTAACAATTAAAGCTGACGAGAGTTTTAGATTGTTTTAAACTCAAATGACTGAATTATAATGTTGAAAAAAATAACAACCACAGAAAAATATCATGTTCCTGTAGTGAAAACACAACCAGAATGTTCTTTGATTGTAAAAAGATTTTGCTTTATAACTCAAACTCAGTCTTAATCTGTCATCACCATGGCAACCTTCCAGTTAAGGTTTCAGCAATATATTTCATAAAACCCACATTTATCTTTCTGATGGTAGGACAAATCAAAGGTTTTTCCTTCAATCAATCAGCTGGAATGTGGAAGACATGTAATAGTTTTTATTGAGACTTATGTGTTTTGTTTAAATAACATGCCCTTTTTGTCTTTCCCAATCTAAAATAAATACCTGGGGAAACAAGATGACCCACTGATGAAGCTGAAAAAAAAAATCCTAATCAAAAATTTGAAAAACAACAAAAAATATTCTAGGTAGTTTTTAATTTCACAGGCATTGATAGGCTGACTGGTTCTATTCTAACAAAATAAAGAACAAATGTCATAAATTTGATATATAATTTCAGGCACCACTGAAAGTGCAGGTTATGATCAAAACTTTAAATATAAAAACTTAGGGGTGCACCGATTTATTGGTGCCGATTTCTTTAATTTTTGGGAGATTGGTGATCGGCCGATTTTTACATATGAAGCCGATCTTATCCACCTTTTCACCTTGTCTAGTTGGCAAAAGTCTAAGAATCAACCTCTGTCCTCTTTTGCTCTCCGGTGATAAATATTTGACTGACAGACCGGCCCACCAAGTTAAGTCTGCACATTTACAGTTAACAATAGTGATCCCAGTGTTGCCAACTCAACAACTTTCTTGCTACATTGAGCAACATTTCAAACAAAAAAAATTGGTATCGGCCAAAATCGGAATCAGCAGGTTAAGCTTTTTAAAAGATTGGTAATCAGCCAGAAACTGCAATCGTTGCACCCCTATAAAAATCTTTGTGCGAAATATGACATTCTGAGCTATAAATGGTAATTTTATTGGTATATTTCTCCAGTCCAGCTGCTAAAGTTACTGAACATCCTTAAGTCATCAGTTAAACTAAAAAAAAAAGTGTTTGGAATGTTTAAAAATTACATAATGCATCTATGTGTGCAGCGCTGCTGAATTTGTTAGCAATAATTCCTTAAAATTGAATGTGGCCCACTAAATAAACACCCTCAAATTAAAGGTGTGGTTTTATAGGATGACGCTATTGCAATGACAGCTATTTTAAGACTAACACGTTTTTGTCAGGAGAGCTGTAACTACTGAGAGACCTGTGTATTGTTTTAGACCCTCGGGGATTTAACCAGATAAATCAATGAGACGCGTGTCCATTGAGTTTGATTCCTATCGTTTTCCTCTTTTTTGCAGGAAGCTCGTTGACAAGTGGCAGTCAAGGAACAAGGCAAGGGACAAAACTGTTCAGTAAGCACGCGGGTCTGCTCTCACCAACACTGCTTAAAGCTTTAAACACATTTATACCATGTATTAAAACTGTCACTTAGCCACTGTTCATCTTTACCTGAAAGATTATCCATCATGGAAGGACAGGGAACCCTTATTTCATAGATACATTGGTGTTTCTTTAAGTAATCAAAAGTATTCTTTGTTCTTCCAGTTCTTTGTTACAAATTAAAACTGTTTGCTACTGAATTTTGATTACTTGCGTAAAGTTCAGAAGGTTACATGCTACTTTGCCTTTAAACAGTTTGGGAAGTCACAGATGATGATGCTGTAGTTTTGTAATCTTCCGGTGGATGCCCTTCTGTTCGTGGTTCAGTTTCCCCGTATTTGTGGATTTTTTTCTTTGCGGGACGAGATTCCAAATTATTTGCAAAAAATTTGCCAATTCGATGATTTTTTTTTCCGTCGAGCATATCCAAAAATAAAAACTTAAAAAATGCAGCTGGGGAAGATGAAATACTTTGGCACAATTCTGCTTGACTCTCTATTGGCTGGTGTTTCCAAAGCAGCCAATCCAGAAGCACCATTCTTATAAGAGCAGAAATAAGGAATATTGTTTGCTTCTGCTGTATTACTAAGACGGTTTCCACTGTAATTATTAATGCACATTAAGATATCTTTGAACTATTAAAATGGGCAGTATTACATGTTTTTAGAGGAGGTCTAATGTATTAATGCCACTGTTCACGGGCTTGTGGGAGCCCACAAAGACCAGGGATGAACTGTAAAGACAAATACAGATATGTTTTAAGGAAAAACCTCTTACACTCACAAAGTTAATGTTTTGGTCAGAGCTAGAAAGATGCGTATGAGCAAAGCATCTCACAGTCCTGACTCAGTTACACGAGTTTTGTCAGGAGGAAATCTCCAGCAATATGTTGCCATAAATTTGTGGAGAAACTCATAATGTTAGAAAAGTGACCTAAATGACCTAAGTTAACTTGTTTGATAAGTATCTCCAGAAAAGTGCAAAACAAATGAACCGTTGAATGTTTACTTTTTAGTCTGGCATTTGGCAAATACAGTAGAATGACTTTCGGTTATTGTAACAAAGTATTGTGGGTTTTTTTTTAAATTCTGTGTAAATGTGTATATATATTTCTAGCTTCAAGTCTAAATTTTATACTCTAAGAGATTGTGATGTATTTTAGATACTTTTTGCCATCACTTTTATTGTCATGGCAGTGAATGCCACAATATATTTTGACAAAACAGAAACACAAGTCAAGTTCTTTAACAATGAGGTTAATTATTTGTTCAATTATTGACTCATTATCCCGTTGTTAGCTAGTCTAACACTTCAGTAACCTTGCTGTTTCCATGTTAAACTGTTGCTGATTTGACCTGAGATGGTAGAAGTATTGAGAAAAGAGCAAACCCAAAAACTGAGAAGAATCACCAAAGTCTTTTTTCTTGTTCCCCCTGCCGCCACCACCTTTCCTTTTCCAATCATCTTCCTTCATCTCTCAATTACTCACTCTGCTTGGATTCCCTGGAATTCACATGCTGATTATTATTCCCTCCGGTGCTGCAGAGCCTGGCTACCGGGTCCGCTCAGCGCCACAAAACACTGAAGTCATATGTTTACCCTGGGCTTGGCGAGGACGACGGCGGAGAACAGTGGTTCTAAACAGGCATAACGTCAGGGTTGCTCACGAGTCGCCAGAATAAACAGCCCCAGGAGTGCCGGAGCGAGGAGGAGGAGGCTTGTTTTTACTACAGTCACTGAATCTATCACCTGCATGTTTAGGAGCGGGAGGTGGCAGCCTGACGTCTTTATGTGGCTCTTATGGTACCACTCAGGCACACGGAGCCGGTGAAGGCTGTGGAGAGAGTGAGTTATGAAATAAGCAAAGGAGATGCGGAAAGCTCGCGTGGAAGAACCAGGAACATATGGCGTCCGCTCGAGGTTGACTAAGATAGACAACCTTTGTGTTCAGGTATGCTCAATGGCCTGGATCGCTTTAAGTCAAGCTGCTTTGACCAGGCCGTAAATCGTGTTGTGTCCTGTCGCAGCTCCAGAGATTCACGGCAACGCCGTTTGCGTGTATATTCACGACTACGTTACAGAACGTGCCTTTTCTGCGGCGTTGTGATCATTTGAGACCCGTTATTTGTATGAACCCCATCACTCTTCGCTCGCTGGCACCGGCGAAGAAACCGATCTGAACACCGTGTGTGAGAGAGTAAGAGGTATGTGAGAAAGTGGCAGTCGACTTTCAGCAGACAGAAATCTTTATATTTTCTCTTGTGAACCTTGTGATTGTAATCAAGGAAGTAAGTAAATGTATTTGGAGTGATTATTACCTGGTTGAAATTGTTGTAGAACTACCGAATATAGTTTGTAATTCCCTAGAATTTATAGGTTACCTTACACAACTGGCCAGGACATTTCTGAAACTTTCCTGGGACTTATCAAGTGTTTCCTTGGTACTTACATGACAGTTCCTGGATATTTTCTTAAAACTTTCCTGCTATATTCCAGATTCTTTCACATCTAATTGGTTGCTTTCTAGAATTTACCATGTACTTTCCTGGAGCTTTCCTCGACCATACCAGCTACATTACCAGAATTTAGAGAATTGTTTCTGGTAGGCCTGTTGCAAAAAAAATCAATAAATCAATTAATCACATGATACATTTAAACGAGCTCAATGATTTATTATTTTTTCCTTTCTACCAAAACTGGTCTTCAATCTGGCCCCTTTTTTTAAGAATAATTTTGCTTGCAGAGACTTCATAATTCAGTTTATTTGTTATTTCAGTTTTAAACATATTTGAGATTGTGTTCTTGAATTATAATGCAAGTACACTAACATTACTTGAAAATGGTCTCAAATTAACAATATCATCATTTATCGCAATAACTTCTGGGACAATTTATCATCCAGCAAAATGTGTTGCTACTTTCTGGATCTTAGTAGGTTCTTCCTGGAACTTTTATGGCACTTAGCAGGTATGTAGAGTTATTTTTATGAGACAGGTACTTTCCATAAACTTTCGTTGTACTTGCTAGCTCCTTTCAAATAACTTGCCAGGTATTTTTCCAGATCTTACAAGATAATCTTCCAGAACTTGGTCTTTACTTTCCTGAAATTGTCTGATACTTTCTGGAACTTTCCATGTATTTTCCTGAGACTGTTCGTGAAAGTAACCAGTAAGGTCCATGAAAGTTCAAGGTAATCTTCAGGAAATCAGCCAAAAGACTCAATGAAGGTTTTGCTAAATTACCTGTAGTGTAGTGGAAGGGAACATTTGCCAAGTTCTGTAATCTAATATTTGAAAACGAATTGCCAATCCATTTCGTATACTAGGCATTAAGGGTAACCATTTCATGGTTCTTGATTTATTTATTTTAATAAGAGTCATTGATTTGTAAGTATGTAGAAGTATCTGCTCAGCAGCCTTGGTGATTGGGGTCATCAGGAGAGATGCAGAAAAACTAGGGAGACAATGAAGATGTTTCTTTCAGCAGGTCTGAGTGCGTCTTGTATTTTCTCTGGCTCTATCTGGAAGGTGGAACTGTAACGGCAGTGTTATTAAGTAGGTCTGAGACCAGAGCTCCGAGCCAGAGTCTTGTCCTCCTGGAGTCAAACAAATTATTCTGCATCACTTAACGCTTCAGCTCAGTTTGACACTTTAACAGGATGAACAGGAACAGAAGTTGTCAGAGGTGAGTTTGATAAAGACAAACACTTTCTTCTTAAGACGACTGCCTTGAATCTAAATCAATCTGATGCCTAAAAATCCCCTCATCATTAGTTGCTCCTTGCCTCCATGTACTGATGCAGCACAATTCCCAGCTCTTGAGCCAAGCGTTTTTATTGGCCGGTCCCAGGTGAGGTGAGACGATTTAGCGCTAGACGGGATCTGCTTTCAGGTCTTTATCACAAGTGGGACCAAGGTGTCCAGAGAGAGGCAGGGGAGCTTTGTGTTGTTAATGGCAGAGACAGTCTCCTCAGTGAGCAGCAGAGAGGAGAGGGAGAGATGTTAAGCGCTCTGGAGCCTGGTAATTGCGTGGCCAATTCCTGGGCACTAATGTCACTCGGCTCTGAACAACAGAGACATTTATCTGAGCTAAAGGAGAAGGAAAGCATGACTTTAGGGGAAGACGATGTCAGAAATGTTTGCGTTTGCAGGTATGGCGTATGTGTTGCCGGGGTAAAAAGCTCCAAAGTTGACTTTTTTTATTTTTCAAACCACTGATCGCTTTGAAACTCTTTGAAAAATCTAAGCAGAACTGTGCTGGTTTGGGCAGCAAAACGTTTTTGTTTGTGCCGCTATCATTTTAATCATCATGAAGATGTTTTTTTTTCCTGCAAATATTTTGATGTCACATTCCAAAGGAAAATCTGCAAAGACTGAACCTTGAATAAGTAGATGGGGGTCCAAAGTAGCATATTGCTGAAAAAACTGTTCCAAAAACAAACAAAAAAAAAAACACCGGTAACATAGTTGTGGCGTTTTGATCTGGAGAATCGGCATTATTTGTTTTTCATGAGCAAATGGTTTGTGAGTTCGGAGGAATAAAAACGGTTATGTAAAACAGAAATGCGCTCAAAATAGGAGGACGCTCTCTCCTCTTGAAGTGGTTGTGCTGTTGTTCCCACTACAGGATCTGCTCCCATGGAATGCAGCCTGTGATTTACTGCGTGTGGGATGAGTTGTGATGCATTCAAGTTTAAACAGCAAGCCGAGTAGTAAATACTTCATAAAAACTCTGGAGGAGCCCTGGGAGTGAAATCAGCTGGACTTGTAATTTACTGCTACACGGTCAACAGTGACAGGAAGTGCACCTGCGTGACCCCCTTAACCCCCCCACCACCGCCTCAGACGCCCTCCACTCACACAAAAAAGTTTGATGTGTGCCGTAAGGTCAGACAGGCATAAGAAAATAAATACCTAGTCGTCCTTCGCTGGCCTGATCCGACGTTAAGATGTAGTTTGATTGTAGAAATGTGCGGCCCAGAACAAATCGGAGGCCTAACATGGTCCCGTCTGACAGACGGGACATCTGCAAGCAATCTGCGCTCCGTGCCCATCTTCTTCTCTCACAAGCCTCTCCATCATTCTTTCTTCCTCTCACTTTTTTTTCTTCTTTTTTTTGTACCCCACCCCCAACATTTCTGACTGACGGATGAGTCGGAGACGTTCCTGGGCAGTTTGGGCACGATTACACAACAGAGCAGGACTTGAGAGGCTCGTGATCACATGAAGGATTCACCCTTCAAAAGTGTTCATATGTTTTTAAATCTTTAATTTTATGCATAAGCGTAAATGGATGCCAGACCAACTAAGCAGCTTGTAACAGTGATTTTACAAACAAATGAAAACCTTCTTATTCAACCCTATTTAATCTGATACCCCTGAATTGAAATTCAGAGCAACCGGTCCCTTTCTGAAGCCACCTAATTATGAGAACACACCCATGTTTTATTTATTCTGAGTGCAAATCCAATGTTCTGTAAAATTCACACAGAGAGACATGGGGGATTCTTTATGCTTTTCTTCAGCAGGACCAGAGAAATATCGAGCATTTGAGAATAAAAAGCTGTTGGCTGACATGAACTGATATCAGGCTGGAGGTTCAGCTTCCAACAGGACAGTTATATGCTGCTAAATCCACAGTGGAGCGGTTTAGATGATAGGCTTATTCACGTTTCAAAATGGCCAAGTCAAAGTTTGGACTTGAATCCAATCCAACTTGAATTAGAATCTGTGGCATGAGAATCAGCAACATAAAATGTGTAAAAGTTTCATTCTCTAGATGTGTAATGCTGGAGGCATGTTTCTTTTTAGTGAGGCTAAATATAAAAGCACAACGCACTTTTCAGGTTTTTATCTGTAGAAAGTCATTAAAAAAACTACTTGTTTACTTTCCTCTTACAATTAAGCACTCTTGTTTCTGTTCTGTAAAAATAAGATGTAATAAAACACATTTAGATTTTTATATAACAAACTGTAAGAGTTAAAGGGGTGTGAATACTTTTTGAAGGTCCTGTATATAAATGCAGCGTGTTGACGCTCTCATGTTGGACTCACCTCCTGACTTTTTATACGCTAAACTGAAAACAAAAAAAAAACGTTTCTTTTTTTTTCTCACACAGCCGACCTGATGAAACACACATTTCACTTCTGTGTGTATCGTTTAAAGCAAACATGTGTCTGCTCCAGGTCATGTCAACGTGACACCGTATCAGCGCCGTTAAGAGTAAATTTGCTCCAAAAAATAGACATTTTGGAGTCTCAAAAGTCGAAAGTTTTTGATTTTTGAATATTATGTGAGTTTTTTGACAGAAATTTAATCTGAAAACAATTTAATTACTTTTTAAAAATCTACAATGACCTATTACGCCGTTGTACACCAACTCATGTAAAACCAATGTACAGAAAAAATACAAAATGCTGAGTCACGCACGTTCTCTCTCCAACGCTTTGTCTCTGTGTCTGTCCTTCCAGTTGGCCGTCTGGCGTGAGGAGAGAACGGACGAGAAGCTGAAGACGGGAGCAGAGGAGTCGCGTCTGCACGCTTCCTGACGGGAACTTAAAGACGAAGCAGAGAAACCAAGAAGTTTCTGAATCGACAAAACAGAAAAAAGAACGAGAGAGAGAGAAAAAAAGAAAAGCAACAAAGCGGCGCCAAAATAATTGCACTTTTTCCTCCCTATGTCTGACATATTAACTGCTTTTTTTTGTTTGTTGTTTTTTTTTATCTTGAAGTGACTGAGAATTCACTAAGTAAAAAAATGAGAATATATTTGTAAAGAGTTGACAGGCTCACCACTGGAAGAGCGTGTATGTGTATGTAACCACTCCCCTCCCCTGCTGTACGTTCATGTCTGCTGTGTTGATTTGTTCAGTCCACATGTTTCAATCCCAGGCCCGTCCAATAAAACGTTGCACCACCCGGCCCTCATCCTCCCCCCACCACAGTCAGACATGCTGCAGCAGCAGACAGCTCAGCGGCGAAGCAACAGACAACAATCAATCAAAAATAAAGTAAATCAGTGTGAACCCACTGACTTACACCTGATTGGTCAGCATGAAGCCATGAACCCTAAGCATTCCCCTGCTCTGGCTACAGATCCGTTGGAGTTTTCCTCGTAAAAAACCAACAAAAAACCCCCCAGATGTTTGTGTCGTAAACAAGAAAAAACAAAAACTAGCTGTAAGTACTTAGCTGTGCCGCCCAAAACCGATGCGAGACAGCACTAAATACTTCATACTGTCTGTTAGCTAAAGAAAAGAAAAACAAAACATAATTAAAAAAAGGCAATAAAAAGCAGTGAAGTAGTTCAGACGATACCTGCGGTGGCGTAATGCATCTCTTCTTCAGAACCCAGCAGGTGATTGGCCCACAGCACAGCCGTCAGTTGAGCTCCACTGCTGGCGCCGCCAACACTCTTAGATAAACTGGCACATCTGAATATCTACAGACAAGCAGTACGGATCCTCGAGTCCTAAAAGATGAGCCTTTAAATAACACAAACCTATAAATGAGGAAAATATCTTCAACAAAGGATTATCGTAATTGACCAATTACCACGGCAACTCCAGATGCCATGTTGCACCTTCTTCGGCTTCCATTTTTCTTTTGGTGTCTTCAGATTTTTTTCATCTTTGGTGTTGTTTTTACTGACAATTAATGTGAATGGCTCTACATGGTAAAAAGTAGAAGGAAAACGATTACATGGTTTTCAATTTGTCCTCCGGAAGTGTGTTCAGTCGTCCTGGATTTAATACTTCATCAAACAACCCGTTTGTTTTTACCAGCTTTGAACATCTAGAGATTGGACATTTTCAAACAAGATTAAATTATGAATATCTCTAAATACCAATTTTCAAGTCTTGCCCTGATTCTACTTTTATTTTGTCTGGCGTTACACATGAATATCCTTTGATTGTATCTCAGGCTGTTTGTTTCGTGTCGCCCTGTTGGAAGGTGAGCCTACTGGCTAGATGTAAAGTGGCTCCCTCAATTCGACCAGCTTCCCACATCCCCACAGCATGATGCTGCCGTCACCACGATGCTGCAAACCTCTGAGGGCTTCAACTGGATTCATAAATTGTCTGCAGAAAGACTTTATTCACTAAGGAGGCGACTTCTAAACTCAGTCGAATCCGCTGGATTTTTATTTGAGTGTATTGGAGCAAAAAGGGACTGGATACAAAAAAACCACACCACACTTTTCAGATTTTTACCTGTAAAACATTTGAAAACCATGTGTTCCTTTTTTTAACTTCCACTTAACCGTGAGTCAATACTTTGAGAAGCCTGAAATTAGTGGATGTAAAGTGAAATTATATGATTAATTTCAAGCCATTTAAATACTTACATGCAATTGTAACTTCCAAAAATGACCAATAGGGACAGTATTGTGTAAGAAAATAGCCTTAGCTTTATCAGGTAGCATGATGGTGGATTAACAGTCATCTGCAGAGCTAAACGTCAAAATGGCTTTTAAAAATAATGAGGGAGAACAAAGATTTCAGTTTGTTTGCTGTTGATTTGGTTAATTAGCTGGAGTCTCTTTCACCGAATGAAGATTCTGGTTTTAAACAGAAAAAAAGCAAAACAAAAAATCAATAATTTAAACAAAATGTGGCACAAATTTAAATTTCATACGACAAACGTTTTCTGAGCATCGATGCCTCATGTCGGCGTTCATCCCTGAAACAATGGACAACATCCACCTCAAACTCGCCCCACTTCATCATATCCCGCCCTAGATGCAAAAACACAAAGCCAAAGAGCAATAGAGCAGCGAGCGAAGAAATATTAAATCTTGTAGGAATGTGAAGTATAAAAATTCCTCCCCACATTTGGGAACAATTGGGTTTCAAAGTAGGAGAAACGAGCTTTCGCTGCTGGAGCCTGGACGCTCATAAATGTGTGGAGTTTTTTTTGTTTTGTTTTTTTCCCATCCACCACAAATATCTGCAGCAGCTCATGGACAAGAAATGCTTTTTGTTGTAAATATGTACGATAACCTTTTTGTTTGACAGTTTTACTAAATCCCACTACAGTGGCATGATTTTAAATGTACTTCACCGTCAGCGTAGCTTCTTGTAAAACACATCCCCTGTTCTTCTTCTTCTCTGTTTACCAACTGTCAAACATTTTGACTTGTTGAGTAACTCATTCACGCTTAAATCCATAGACTGGGCTGTTTATTTTTGATTATATTTTTTTATCCGTGCTTTGCTTCATTTTGTGTCTGCCTTCATCACTGAACACTAGCAGGACTGTAACACAGCGTCTGGTGCTTACAATCAGAAAGTCCAGTTATCAATATTCTAACTTGAACTGAACATTTGTGCCAAGAATGAGAGAATAATCCCATCCTTCCTCAAGTCCTGTGCAGTTTCTCCTCCTGAGTGAACTTTTTTTTTTTTTCCTTCCCATCCAGGTTAGAAACACAAAGCTTTTGTGTGTCGGCCGAAGTGCTTCCAGACGCAGGCGAGCTGCAGATTGTTCGGAAACATCTTAAAAACGAGCCAACAGGCTGACAATCAGCACAGATGGCGATGGGATGTTGTGTGTGTGTGTGTGTGTGTGTGTGTGTGCGTGTAGAGGGGGGTGCTGCAGCTGGCTGTCACTCTGACTCCACCGTGTTTCAAAAGTGTTTTTTTTTTCTAATATTTGAAGAATGAGATCCGACTCAAACCCAAGGCAATTCTTGATAAAGTAATTATGCGGCTCAAAAATAATATGTTATATTTATCATAATAAGGTAGCAAAAAAAATGATAATAATAAAGAAAAAGAACAAAATGATCTTATAATTGAATCCTGTCATTAGGCAGGAACATAAAACTCATTTCAAGAGCTTTGTTTCCTGAATGTGATTTTATGAAGAAGAAAAAAAGGTTTTGGCCTTAAATTTAGAAAACAAACATCTGAACAGGTGTGACATCCTTAACTTATAACCAAAACAGTAATAATACAATGTTGCTCATAACATCTGTTTAACCGACTAGTCGAAAGAGATTCTAACAGTGGAGAGAAGGAGTTTTGCACTGTCCCCACATGGTGAAGATGGGTAGCTGCATTCATAAAACAATTCAAACAGTAAAACTGGCAATTTGCTTCTTCTTGGCTGAAGTCAAAACCGTATGTCTTAATGTAATACACATCAAAGAATTATGGTAAACATCCAAAAGTCTAATGTATGAAATTTCACACAGTGTTGAAAATATGTCTACTGAAAATAAAGCAGGATTTTAACCATTACTGAATATTTAATTTACACACTAATCCGCTTGATTAAAATTTCAATACATTTCTTGACTAGTATGTTCCCCAAAATTCCTTTGTGTAGCGTTTACCTCTAAATTCCTTTTTTGTGATCTTTTTTTTCCTCAAACGTTTTTAAAAAAATCAAGAGGAAATATTTTTAGAAACATCATGGAAAAAAACAAACATTGGTGAGCACTGCAACGAAAGATTTTAGAGGCTATTCAAGAAATAGTAAATTTGGCTAAAATAGTGCCTTTGTCATAAAATCCTTTGTATTTACATCATATTTATAAGAAATAATGTAAAATGGCCAGCTGCTCCGAGGCTGACACTACTAATGAAGTAAAAGAAATGCCATAAAAAATGTCACATATCATCCGTATATGAATATAAAAAATATAAAATGAATGAATAACCCAGACTCTTATGATTTAGTATAAATTAATTGTTGCAATATGATGATAAACATTAAAATCCCCTCTTCTATGCTTCTTATTTAAACTAGTAACCACTCATTGCAAAAAACCAAGATTTTTTTTCTTTCTTTTTGACCAGATTGTTTGTTCATCTGATTTAGTGATGAGACTTCAAAGGTGCGGATGTTGTCTGTGCGTGATGGAGCTGAGGTTGCTGAAGAGGGCCAGTGTGTGTGTTTGTGTGTGTGTGTGGGTGGAGAGATCATAGATGAAACCAGAGCCAGGAGGCAGCTGCAGTACATCTGTCTTTCTCTAACACATGTGGCATTTGACTTCTAGTGTGAAGTTCAAAAGAGTTTTATAATGACGCAGCTGCTTTAGGATCTGTGTGTGTGTGTGTGTGTGTGTGTGTGTGTGTGTGTGTGTGTGTGTGTGTGTGTGTGTGTGTGTCGGTGGGGCTGCGTGTTCTTATTTGTTACCATTTGGGTTGAGGGTAGGCAGGTTGCTGAGGGCCTTCTGAGCTGACCGGTGAATTTGGAGCATCGATAGTGATGTATTGGCAGTGCAGGTGCAGCATGATGGCTCACACACACTGACTGTGTCAAATCAGCAAGTTTTGGAGCAAAAACCTGTTTGCTAAAACAACAACAACAAACATCAAACACACTGTGTACGCATCAATACAGAGGCTGTATGTTGGCCTGTCACAATAACAAAGTTTGCCGGGTGATAAATTGTCCAATTAATTATTTTGACAAACGATATTATTGTCATTAAGAGACCATTTTCAGGTAATACATGGTTTATTATACTGATAATGGTAAAATGATGTTAGTACACCAATAAATTGAATTTTGTAAAGAACACAACACTGGAACTGGGAGATATTTTAAATATCTGAAGAACCAAGAACAAGAAATTAAACGGAAAAAAAAAACCAAAAACAATATTTGAAGCTTTGACAATTTTTTCAATCCTTAAAACGTAGAGTATGGAACAACCATAGAGAGTTGTCAAGAAACACTTCCAAAAAGAAACTCTGTTGACAAGACTCCAATGAGACCAAAACAACATTTTTGACCTACTTACATCAGGCTGTACATGATGGAAAGCAAAACATCACCTGTATTGCTGCATATCCACAGTGAAACACGTGGAGGCAGCATCATGATGCATCAGCAGGGACAAGGAAAAGGATCAGAGTCGATGCTCAAACAAATCGAGTTAAATCCACCAAAATTCTAGAGGAAAACCAGTCAAATAACCTCAGACATCGAGCATCGATGTCTGAGAAATGGTCGTTGCGAATTAGCCATTGCTATAAGTGCTACTGCATATAAAATGTTAAATACATGTTTGTCACTACCAAGAAAGAAAACACCTGACTCTTTAGCTGTATAAAACAGGTGTGAATATACTGTAAATGACTGGTATTGAAATAAAAATCTAATTGATCAAAAATCTGAAGTGAAAGGAGCTGAATAGTGAAGTGTGCCACACTTTCCAGTGTTTCTTCAGTAAAGATAAAAAAGAAGAAGAAAAAAAAACATTCACTTCACCATGATGCGCCATGCAAATGTTAGGCTGTAAAGCTGCAAAATGACTCATGAATACTTTAGCAAAGCAAGCGTGACCGGACAGCCTCAATAACCTAATTGGGGATTTAAAAAAAGAAAAAAAATGACATGGAAACTATAAAAATAACTCGGCAAACGGCGTGTATAAAAACACAAGGTTTTATGTTACACCAGGTCACTAGAAGCGCGTTTCAGATCATCTGTTTAGAATTTGGTTTTAATTAAACGCAACGTTCACCGACTCTCCAGATGTTCTTGTGGTGATGAGCAAAATTGCTTCATAATTTCCTGAGTTTTTTCTTTATTTTTTAGGGTGCATTGAAACACTTGGAACAGATCAGGAACCCCATTACAGGTAATTTGAAGAGAGCCATTAGCCTCTGCCGAGGTGGGAGTATGAGGGGGGGGGGGGGGGGGCGAGGGGGGTGCTTGCTATGCACTGCTCACCATTTGTGTCTGGTGCCCTCTGTGCCCTCTTACCCCCACCCTCACCCCCGGCGGCAGCACCTGCCCGGCTGTCGAAGCATGGTGGGGGCCACAGGGGGTCAGGGGGCTGGAAGGGTCACATTCCAGACAGGCGTATCCACACCCTGATTAAGAACTCAGCTGCAGGATCAGAGCCTGCAGGTGGATGGTGCATTCAACCTCCTAAAGCAAACTACTCTTCTTCTTTTCCCTCTTTCTTTTTGTCATGTGAAACTCAAACGATGTGTATAAAAAAGGGAAAGGGACGATGTACACATTGTCCCTTTCGTTCTTGTGCCAAACGTGGATTACTGTGCTGAAAAGAATTTCAAAAGGCAAAACAAATGTTCTTATGTCAAGTTCTGAACTGTATTTCCTTTAGTCATAACATTACAATATTGATGTTTTAGAACTGTGTGGTTCACCTGTTAAAGCTACTCATGTCTTTGAATTTGAATAAAGTCAGAAATTGTTAATGACGTCACATCCTTCACTCTCCTAAATGAGACTAAAAGTGTCTAAGTTTCAAGAATATGAGAAGACCCATTCATGAAAACATGTATGAAATATATTAACGGCAAGAAAACATGTTTACATCTAAATCAGAAAAATAAATAGGGAGCCTGTCGTTTTCACTTCCAGCCACATGGTGCCGTTTTACAGCACAATCAAGTAACTATGTTAACTCCAGTTGTTATAAGAATGCTGCATATATTAAATGTGAGTGAAAATAAATTTTATTTCATAATTTAATGCATTAAAATTGGGTCTCTATGTTATTACAAACAGCTGCTCTTTCTGAAACTCTGCCTTCATTAAGTAATCACAACATGACTCCTCTATTAACCCTTTAACAACGTTTTTACCAGAGTTTCTCTGAGAAGTAGCTCCTATAAGGAGCTCAGCATATGCTCAATTCCAGAAAGTGTTTGCTAATTGCTGAAGGAGCCGAGTGGAGGAATTGTAGAGTAGCTGTGCTCTGTGAGATGGAAGCTGCAGTTCAGAGGAGGAGCTTTGTCCTGAAAGGTGGAGCTAGGTCCACCCAGGCATTTTGCACAGCGGAATGGTTGCCATGGGAGATTAAAGGATTTCTCAAACATGCATGAAAGAAGCAAGGCAACTCTCCAGGCATGTTTTTGATGAGGAGATAACATCATGACATGATGTAAAGCTCATAAAAGACTTCGTATTAACTCAAATACTTCACCATCCCAGTCTACTTCATTTTGTCAGAAAGGCTCTACTGTAGCCATCAGTTCCTGGAAGTACATGAAAGAAAAAGAGACCTCGTAAAAGCGCACGTGGAGTCAGTACAACCCTCCCGGACCTCACTCAGGGTAAAAAGCTTGTGGGCTACAATGGAGCCCCGTCTTTTAAGACTGCGAGAGAGTTTAAAGGTTTATACTAGTATATTTGCTAAAACTTTTGCTACAAAGTTGCAGCTCAGCGCTTCAAATCGATGTCCAATGTGTTGACTGACACCTATTAGGGTTACAAAAATATGCTAATTTTCACATTTGTTCAGTCTCTGGATCACGCTCCCCATCTAGGAGTGTGAATCAAACTCTCAGCATTCAATATTCTTAGAAAGAAATACGATCCTGTGGAGTTATGAAGTTCTCTAAGAATTCACATCTCAGCTAACAACATTATCATTAAACTGCAACAACCAACCCACCATCACCCACACACAAACACACACACACCTTACTCTAATGTCAGAGTTTTTTCCCCGTTCGAAAATGCCTCCTCTGTGCTCCAAGTTCATTTTCAGCTCTGACCTCAGAACAGTTTGTTTTTTCCCTCGTCCCAAACGCAGCCGCAGGTTTTGATTCGTACAGACGGATCCTCTGTCAGCTGGAGAGCGGAGGAGGCCCACTGGAACCGTTTTACCAGGTCCGCTCCAAATGCATCGGCTAGGTGTGACTGTGTAAGGGGGAAACCTACAGGTCCAAAATATACGTGTGTGTGTCCTGAATAATGCACTGTCATTTCAGAAACGCAGGGGAACAAGGAGGGATCAGTACGGTTATGAAGCAGCTATGAATTATGAACTTGTGTAATTTTAACTGAAACAAGCGTTTGGTGCTAAAGAGATTCATATGCTACAGGATAAAAGCGAAACATTTTTGAGTCCCCTGCTCTGGTAAGTTGGTTTAAAATGATTGAAATGCATCTGTCACTGTTTTATGATTAGCATTCAGTGAATTGTATTTTTGTATTTTGATGCTGCTCAAAGGCAGAGTGTGTTTCCACTGAAACACATCAGGGGATTTAGTCACTAAATCCATTCAAAACAGAAACAGCTGTTTTTATTGCATTGAGTTTTAATGCAATAAAAACATCTGTTTCTTTTTGACTTCTTTTACTTGAACTTTGCAAAAGTTTAAAAACAATTCTCGTTTTTTAAAACGTTTTCCTTGTGATTCCTGTCACAAAGACAATTTGTTGTCATATATGAAAAGTGGCATCAATGACATAATTTCAAAGCACAAAAATGCTGTTTTTTTGTCGTGTCTGCTCTAATGCATTAAATTTGTTTTCATCTTGAAACTTGTCGTGTCTGTATATTTTTTCCTGACTTTGCCTAATAACCTCAAATATAAAGCATGTATATTTGAGGTTTTATTTGAATTTGTTTCCATTTATTTGTGTGGTTTTACACACACCCTTCTGAATTGATGCTTTGTAGAATCACCTTTCACTGTAACGACAGTAAGTCTTTCTGTACCAGCCACACACACCTGAAAACGTCTCAGTCAGAAAATAAGTAACTTTTAGATCTCTTGTGTTTATTACAAATATTGCTGATTCTTTCTTCTCTTTTAGTTTTGCTTAAGTAAATCAGGTCACACGGACATTTTACTACATATTCACTACACAGTTATTCTGTGTGAAACTCACTAAAACATTTTGACTGCATTTCTTCTTCTAAACTTCATTCTAAACTGGAATTCTGGTAATTCCAGAATTACAAAAAAGTATTTGTTTTTCCAACGAAGAAGAATTATTTATAAAATCTGATGCTAATCTTTTGTGTTCATTTACTTTCAGAAAACTAGACAGTAAGTGTGCCTGCTTTCCAAGAGAGATATTCTGTCTCACCCCAACAGATGGCATCCAAAGAGGTTAAGTTGTGGTATTCCTTTTTTTTTTTTTTTTTTTTTTTTTTACAAATTAACATAAAAATTCACTTCAAAATGCCATATAAATGAGAAATATTGGTTCTGAGCAGTAACAAATTGTAGTTACAAGCTACAGTTGTTTTATTATTTTCTTGCTCGGCTTGTTGTTTCAGAGCCATCTGACAGCAACACTCCTGGCCTCCATCCTAGGAGCCGTGCTCGGCCCCCTGCAGATCGGCTACCACACTGGCAACGTCAACGCTCCGGCCAGGGTAAGAGGACGGCCAAATGACAGTATCTGTCCATTAGCTTCCATGTATTTCACTAAATGGTCAAGAGTGAAACCAGGGGTGAGCGATAACTGCAGAACCAGAAAGAAAAAATATTTTTTTATAATGAAATCAAACTTTTGTACTGATTTCAAATTATATAACACATTATTTAAATGTTTCACAATGGATTGAAATTTTTTACTTTAAAAGTTCAATTTACATTATCTGCCACTTTCACTTATAATACTTATATTTTTCAAAATAATCTGGCAATCGAAGGAGTAATTTTTCATCAATATAAAACAATTGTTTACTTAAGCTCCTATTTTTTGCTGAAAAGTTATCTATAAGTTAGATTTTGGGTTTTTGTAACCCGCGTAACCCGATGCACGTCCCAGGTGTCTACTTTACCAAGTCGTAATTGCTTCATCCCCACAAATAAGGTCTGTTTATAAAGAAAAACATCAAAAACACAGAACAAGGAGGTAGAGAATGTAACATCTTTAAGGTGTGCCATATAGACGAGCCAACAATCTCTCTACATTGTCAAATAGTGAACATAGTCATGATATAGACTTGCTACATCTCCATGTCCTGTTTTTCTTTGTCTTCTGTCCCTTTATAATTGCAAAATATGGTATAAATTAAGTAGACAAGTTAAATGCCACTCCATGAAAAAAAGCGATGAGTCCAAAAGCAACCCAAACAGTCAGCCAAGTCTTAGGAATACTTCAGAAGAGCCAGACAGCAGGGAGACTGTCAAACAAATATTACACAGCCTTGTTAAGTTAGCAGCTGCCTAAACCTCAGTGGCTCAGGCCCTGAAGGTGTTTCCCACACCAACACCACAGACTGTCTTCATATGGGACGTTCAACAGCAGCACTTTTCGTGATTCATTCACACATCGACTTTGGGTTACATGGTCCAAGTTCTCCTGCCTTTTCCTTTTATTGCTGATCTTCAGATCATCGAAGAGTTCTTCAACAGCACATGGAGAGCCAGACACAACCAGTCGATGACGGATCACAGCCTGACCCTGCTGTGGTCGCTATCCGTCAGCATCAAGGACTTTGGAGCGTTGCTGGGCTCTCTGGGGGTTAAACACCTGGCGGATTCATACGGCAGGTGAGAGTCAAGAAAACAAGAGAAACGGAAACGCACAGCAGAGCTTCTACAATCTACTGACAAGCGTTTGTTTTTGTTCTCCCTGTGAAGACGAAACTCCATCCTGATCGCCAACTGTCTGTCAGTGGCAGCGGCGTGCGTTATGTTTGCCTCGAAAGCCAGTGGGTCGTTTGAGGTTCTCATCCTGGGACGGCTGGTGTTTGGCCTGTTCTGCGGTCTTGTGATGAGTCTAAACCAACTCTACATCCAGGAAGTGTCTCCTACCAATCTGAGAGGAGCCTTTGCCACACTCAACCAAGTGTCATTAGCCTCTGGCATCCTGATAGGGATGGTAAGGATGGTGCTGGTGATCTTTGGTTTGGATAGTTTAACTTGTTCGTGAACGTCTTACAAACTATGAAGGGTGTAGAATAAAGTATTTATTGTTTGCTACAGGTGGCTGGTCTGGAAACAACGCTGGGCACGAAGAGTAACTGGGCGATGATGCTGTCCCTGTCTCTCATCCCGGCCCTGACGACAGTATCTGGTTCTGCCTTTCTGCCCAGAAAGCCCTCGCTACCTCCTGATGAACCAGGGAGAAGAGAGGAAAGCAGAAACCGGTGGGTTTCTACTTCAATAGCCTCAATTAGGAAATCACAGGAGATGAAGTCAACTCAGAATCTACAATTGTCACACACAAAAAAAGGAGTATATATCACCATTCAGTATTTTGTTTGACAAACTGAACATTTCAGTCAACCAACAGTACAAAGTTGCCAAATTATGTACAAGGTAAATAAAGTCAGTGTTTCGGAAAAGATGTAGTGAAATCATGATCTCAATTTGATTCCTACTTTGGAAGGAAATTTATATAAATTACTGATTTGAAGGAAGTACAATTTCAAAAAAGCCAATATCCAGTGTTGCTGATCCTTGATCTTGAACCATTTCAAAACATTTCTGGTTTCATCATTCAACTCTGGGAACAATTTAATCAGTCACCAACCTTTATTGGTTTACAGCACAACTCAATGCAAGTTCAAGATGATCTCAAACTGTGAAGAAATATTTTTCAGACCCAACATCTATCAGTCAGTCACAAGAACAGACTGTAAAAAGAGGCAGAACAAATAAGGATAGCTTTTGTGTATACAAATCTACAGCAGTTTGCCTGAGAACATCTTAGTTACTAATAACCCATAATATTCCAGTTTTAATTAAACTAAAATTGGGTGCGAAAATGGATGATCACAAACGTGGACAAAATGAAGCAACTCTATGAAAAGGTGAAAGATGAAAAACATAACTAAGTTATGACCCAAAGTGGATTTACAAGCAACCCAGTCATCTGGTGGTTTAGCTTTTCCTCTCACCGCCTCTTCAGGTGAGCCAAGAATATTTTTAATGGAGTCATATTAGAGGATGACGGTGAGATGTTTAGCTGTTTGGGTTGCATTTATATAATTTCAGCACCAAAAAATCTTTTATATGTCCTAATAAGTGAGCGCATACAGCTTAGAAAATGCTGAGCCTAACCCTAACCCTGTCAACCCTAAGTTGACAGGACAAACGTTAGCCATCGAGAAACAAAATGCAACTAAAACACACAAATTCTACCAGCTCTATGAAAGCACATGGTTGTTGTTTTCATCCTTCAGCCCTGCTGAGACTGCGAGGCCACGCCGACAAAGTGTCCAGCGAGCTGGAGGAGATGAAGGATGAGGCTGCCCACACCCTGACCCACGTCACCGTCCGGGATTTCCTCCGGAAACGGAGCTACAGGCAGCCGATCCTCATCGTTCTCCTCATCAACTTAGGCAGCCAGCTTTCTGGATTCAATGCAGTAGGCAACAACAACCCTTCCTAAAAACTGGAAGACGTTACTTTTACCGGATTTGCAAATAAACAAACATAATTTCATTAGCCCATTTTAAAGAAATACATTTCCCAGTAATTCTGCTCTTTTATTCCAGATTATCAACTACTCCACTAAAATGTTCCAGGCCAAGTTCGATGAGGCCAAATATCTGACTCTAGGTGTGGGAGTTGTCAATGTCACCTTCACTTTGGTTGCAGTGAGTACAAATCATCTCCAATTCATTCGAACTACAGCAGAAAACACAGCAGCTGCATCAGAGGTCAGAATAAAGCCGACGTGTTGCTTCCAGGAAATGTCGCCCTGACGATCTGGTGGTCAGGTTATTACTGCTTTTTATATAAATCAGGAATCTAATGTAAGCGCACTGGGATCAGTGATGAAAAACTGGTGTAGATTTGGGTGAGGACAACATTATAAGGTCATTTCTACACTGCAGAGCAAACTACTGGGTGGAGCAAAGCCAAAGTGATGCTGCACAGCAGAGCTCATTCAATGTGGTGTTGTTTACAATCCATATTAATACACTAATTGTTTTTCATCTTTACAAATATATCCCACAATACACAAACAGAATCTTGTTTTGTAAAACTAATAATAAATTCTCAGAACTAATGTGAGATCTGAGCCAACCAAATTTTCATGGACATTTTGATGCAAACCAAATTCATTGCCCATATTTTTCCTCCGACTCATTATTTATCTCCAGTTCTTCTTGATGGAGCGGGCCGGGAGGAGGAAGCTGTTGCTGATTGGTTTCGTCTTCATAGGAGTTTGTCATTTCCTTATGACCATAGTCGACTCTGTTCTGGTAAGTCCGTCATAGTTTGGTCGCTTTTGTGCTTGTTTTGGAAATGTGTCTTTAAAAGCAAGCAGTAAAACTTATGTTTTCTTCTTTTCTTTTAATTCTTTCCTTCTAAACACTGGATGTCAATAGATTTATTTGTATGGCTATAATTTTACTTCAATCAGTCTTTGGGTCTAGAGTTGATTAAGGACGGGTCTTGGTTAGCCGATTAAATCAACAGACTTTGACAAATAGGCCCTTCTGAACTAGCTGTTAGCGTTAGCCTGGGAACCGACTGCTTTCCAAATAATGAAAGTAGTCAGGGTCATTTCAGGCTGACCAGCTAGCCTGGAAAAACATGTACCAATTTGCTGCGGTCTGGATTTATCATCAACAACGACGTTGAGTTGCAGTCCTGGTTTGACATCCATTGATGTCATTGTTACAACTAGAACCACATAAGATTATCCTGATGGACGTCAACGTCCTCATCTCTGTGCCTAACCAACCTAACTCTCCGTGACCTTGGGACAAAACGCCACACCTGAGGCGTAAGACTGACTGTTGCTCCCTCTCTGCAGCACCTGGTCCCAGAGCTGCGGAGCCTGCAGGTCCTGCTGGTGTTCTGCGTGGTCTCGGCCTACGAGCTGGGCCCCGGCCCCATCTCCTGGTTCATCGCCGCTGAACTGTTCGACCAGCCTGGGAGACCGATCGCCATGGCGCTCACCAGCATGGTCAACTGGGGAGGGAAGTTCGTCCTTTCCCTCCTCTTCCCTCCCCTGCTGGTGAGTTTACTCGGTCGGACTTCTGACCTTTTCTGACCGGACTTCTGAGCTTTGAGGGAGGCACACGTCTTGTTTTTGTTGGTCGCCTAGCGCCTCGGAGACGTTGCTTTTAAACACAGACCGTAAAAATCCCCAGCCTGCTTTATGCCAGACATGCGTACTTGACGTGAAATGGAAATATATTATGTACAGTTGCTGTTTAAGACGCATAAATCTCTCTCTAAAAGCTCGAAGCAAGGCTGAGATCATTGACCGAGTGATTGAATTATCAGCTGTGGAGGGAAAGCGTAAGCCAACACAGATCCGTTTTTACTGCCTGTTTGGTTTTATAGCATCAAGTTTAAATCACGAGAGACCCATCAGGTTTTTTTAAGCGCAACATGGAAAACAATAAATATGGCAGTTTTATTTCTCTCCCTTTTTTATTTTTATCCCTCCAAATCTCTTACAGAAAATCTGCGGGGCCTACGTCTACTTGATTTTCATGGCCGTGGCTCTGCTCGCCTTCGCCGTCACGTGGCTCCGCCTCCCGGAGACCCAAGGTCGCACGTTTGATGACATTGCGGAAGAGTTCAGAGGAGCGGAGGGAATCCCGCTGCACAACAGCGGCGGATTCAACACTTTCGCGCTGAGCAGCAGCAGATTATTCCTTCTCCAGAAGATACTGTTTCAGCTGCCAACATTATAATAAAGAAAGGATTCTTAAAATTTATATTTTCTGTGTTAGCTACACCACAACTGAAATTCAATTTATTCTTTTGATTAAAATCTCGAAAAAAGAAATGTACTGCTCTAGACGAATGTCATCTGTACACTGTTGTGATCTGTGTTTCTGTGTGTTTATTTTTGAGTTTTCTCTGTGATCCGTGTCCCTGTTCCCTCTGTCTCTGCGTCTTCCCTGTTGATTGTCTCGCAGGTGTGTCTCATTCCCCTGATTACCTCGTGTGTATTTAGTCTCCCCTGTTGTCTCTGTTCCTGGTCGGGTCCTTGTCGTTGTCTAACGTATGTCAAACGTGTCTGTTTTGCTGGCCAGTAGAACTGTTAAGTCCTGGTCAGCTTAGCCCTTGTTGTCAATCTCTTTGCTACTAAGCTAAGCTACCAGAACTGTTAAGTCCTGGTAGCTTAGCTCATCTAGTCAGTCCTTATCCTCAGCTGCTACTGATATTAGCTGTGTGCTAACCTCTCTGCCGTGCCGCCTGTTTTTTGACTGTCTGGGCTTCGTTAATAAATCAACATCACCATAACCTGGGTCTCAGCGTCTCCTCACCACTTCACCTTATGACATACACAGTAAAAATGCCAGTGTTGAATTAACACCCTAAAGTGTTTATACGTGTCCAAGTCAGCTGGTGTTACTTTAACACTTTTGAAAGTGTTAAAAGATTACCATCCATGTTTTTTTTGTTAAATTAACTTTGGTCTATAATACTGAAATGGGTTTAAGACAAGCTAAACTTTACATTTCTGTGTATTGTGAATATTTTTCACTGAATTTGATTGATATTGACACCTTGTAGGTTAATTATTTACTTTTTTAACACCAGATTATGTTTTGTGATCAACACTACACTGGTGTTACTTTTAATATATTTTAACACTAACACCATTGAAAATGTTAATGTGACACTCTGTATTGTTGAATTTAACACCCGCTGACTTGGACACATATAGATACTTTTAGGTGTTAATTCAACACTGGCATTTTTACTGTGTAATAATCATGATCCTCAAAAGAACATTGTTAAAACATTTTAGATGTTTTTATTATTATTATTCTTAGTGGAAAGGTCTGATTTTGTAACCATATTATTCTGTAAGACACACAGATGTTTAAAATAATGTTAAAATCAGGTTTCATGTAACGCAAATGAAATTAGTACCATATATTTTGTTAGACTCTGTAACTTTAAAGTTCTGTAATATATTGAACTATATTTAATCATTATTACACTGACTTCCTGGTTACTTTTTCTTCATGGGCCCTGCGACAGACTGGCGACCTGTCCAGGGTGACCCCGCCTCTTGCCCGGAATGTTAGCTGGAGAGGCGCCAGCACCTCCTGACCCCATTAAGGGACAAGGGTGTAAAGAACATGGATGGACGGATGGATGGAGATTCACTGGATGAAATATTTTCTGTTATGTTACAACCAGCATGTCAACTTCAAAAAGTTCCAAATATTAATAATTAGAAATGCCATTATGAACTTCAGTACTCGCTGACTCTGGCAAATATTCATGATTTACTTAAAATGTCTGACCTATAGAGCAGTAAAAGTCTCTATTCTTAGAAAAAAGAAAAAATGGGGAAAAAATGCTAAAAGTTTGTTTTATTTCCATCCCAGTAATGCAAAATATATTTGTTCATATTTCTGTGTATTGTTATAAAAAAGGTTTTGTTATCATATCCAAGATTTGGACAACACAAAAAGATTTCTTTACCTTTTAGAAACAACTTAGTGTCACATTTTTAAGGTACTTCGACACGTTGTAATAATTTAACACTTGTAAAAACGTTGTGTGCTCAAAAATCCCCCATTTTGAGTGGAAATAAAAAAATGCAGTAAGAACAAAGATCGCTCTATTCAACTTATTGTGTTTTCATAAACACAACCGCAGCTTTTGCAGAAAGCACATAAACACGCACACACAACAAAATATCAACGGACACAGACTGGTCAATGTAACTCACAAATACAGCCACTAGGGGGACCTCAAGAACCATTTCTATCAGTCACTGTTGATTTTAAAGGGTCACACCAACACAAATATTTAAAATATATGTTAAAAAAAAAATATATTTTTTATTTTTTGTTAGGCTCACAGTGTCTTTCTGAATGAACTGTTATGATGTCAGGTAATCCACATGTCTGAAAAATAGAAAATAGAGTTCCAACCTAAAACACATGAGTTAATTTGTTACATGTAATCAAATTCAGTTTGTTCAACTGTTAGCTACTTGATTTGCCTAACATGACAACTTAATAAACTTAATATACTATTTACTTGGATAAACATAATTTCGCCTATTTTATTGGGGGCGGGGGGGTTCCAGTGTGGCAACATTTTTTGTGACTAAATTTGGGAAATGTTATTTAAGATAAAAGTAGCACAAGTGTCTGTGTGAAGGCCCAGGTGACAATGCAACTAAAGTGCTTTATATTTCTAGATCTTCTGGTACGAAACACGTCTGAAGGAATGACGAGGCTCATTGTGTTCAACAGCAACCGAAAAGAAGCGTAACTTTCAACATTTCAGCTCTAAAGATATTCTCGGGCAACCAAACCTGATGATGGCTTGTGTTTCTGTGCTATGGACAAAACCAGAAACTGAGGAACATCACATGTGAAACTGAGCTGAACAAAAACCCACAGTCTGCAGTTTATTTCCTTTAGAGTGGCGTCTCACTACAAGAATCTAACAACTACAACCGTCTTCCTCCAAACATCTCAGATATGGGTTTGATTGTAATTTAGAGATATTAAGGGGGGGGGGGGAACAGCTTGACTAACACATAATGTGGGAAAACCTTCGTCTTTGTAGGCTACTAGATTGAAAAATATTTGCTCATGTCTTTAAGGTGGAGTAACTTAGGAAATATGTTTTTTTTTTTACATATTTGTTTAAAGTTTTACTATGTTGCGACAGTATGGTATAAGACAATTTGTGAAATAAAATCGAGCTCCTCTGTCTTCTACCATTGTTCCTGGTGCCAACTCGAAACAACCAGAACCAGAAGGGGACCAAAAAAGCTCTGTCAATCATTCCTATGTGCAAGCCACACCCACTCCAAATCCAAATCTTGACAGGTCAGAGTGGCTGATAGTTTCAACAAATATGTAAAAAACTGTTTGGTTTTTAAAATAAAAGTTACATACTGCCACTTTAATAATAATAATTAAAAAAACCCTGAAAAGGGTTAGGGATAGGGTTTCCATGACGCCTGAACATGACCACTGTTGAACCTTCTCTTATATAAACCTCTATTGTTGTGGTTAGTTGGTATGTTTCACATAATAGTGAAATATGTATATGAAATAAAAATAATCAGGTAAGCTAATCAGCTGATAAAAACTAATAATTGCCCCATATATAAATAATTGAATGTAGTATTTCACTCTACACAGATGATATTGTGATTTTTGTGAACTCTTCAAAAACCTAAAGCCACTTTCTAAAGGCCACGTATTTTGGTCATTGCCAGCATGTGATGGCAGCCAAAAAAAACTCCTGACAGTAACACCATTTCCAAATATATTCTCAAATCCAAATCTTGACAGGTGTGAGTAGCTAACAGTTTCAACAAATACATAAAAAACAGTTTAAAATAAATAAATGTTAGATATGGCATCTTTAGTGAAATAAAAACCCCTGAAAAGAATCAAGGTTCCTGCAATCCACACATTTGTGTTTCCTGTTTCTTCTCTATCTGAGACTCAGTGATGCCGTCATGTTTTTCGACTCCTCCCCTGTCGTCACGTCCAGAACCTGATCCTGCTGCTAAACAGACTGGACCTGCAACAAGAGCTGCTAAACCCAGAGAGTCACATCGTGGCTGCTTCAACATGATGTTCATGGTCTTCATGTTTACTTTTTCATATTTACATGTAATTAACGGTAAGAAGGAAAAAAGCATTCTCCAGACAAGATAAAACAAAGATGAAAATGTCTCTTTTTTAAAAAACATTTTTCTGCTTCTCTACAGGAGCTTCTGACTCCAAACATGTCGGCCAAACTCCTCCTTCCATCATTAAGAAAACTGGAGAATCTGTGGACAAGGAGATCAGATGTTCCCACAGCATCCCGAACCACGACGTGATTCTGTGGTACAAACAAGACGAGAACAGAACCCTGCACCTCCTGGGATATCTGAATTTAAACTTTGTAACTGTTGAACAAGATGTGAAGAAAACAATCAGCTTTGAAGGAGACGGGCGCCAGCACTCCAACCTCACTGTGTCTGATCTGACAGCAGACGACAGCGCCGTGTATTTCTGTGCTGTCAGATACGCACAGTGCTGCAGCTTTACTGAAAGTCAATGCAAAAAACCCCATCAGTCCCCAACAGAACACCTGCAGCCTGATTCTCTCACCAGTTTCCTCCTGTGGTCAGACTGGAACACGACAAACTGCTTTGGGAGGTTAATCAGATGCAAACCTAAGTGCAATTTTTTTGGTCCCCATTTAAAAAAAAAAAGATGCAGAAACACTTCAATTAAATTCATGATTAAGTGGAAAAGGTTCTTCTTGTCTAGTGTGAAGTTGTGGGTTAGTTTCTCTGAGAACGACATGAGATCCACAACTCAGCGAGGGGCTTTGAAACACCAGAAGGATTTGAAATAAGAATAGAAAATGAGTCACAAATTCAATTCTGTTCATTTATATAGCGCCAATTCACAATAATCCTTTTCCAGAGGCGTCAGTTTGTCCACATCTGTATTAAGTATCAATAAAATTGTGTTTTAAGTATCAATAAAAATAAATACATTTTTAAAAAACATGCAACCTTCCTGAATGAATATACAATTTGAAAATGTAGCTGTAATTATGAACTTTCATTTTAATAAAGTTCTGAATCAAGAAGATATTCAGTTCACATGGACACCAAACTCCAAACTTTCATACATTATTTTGTCACCTTCCCAAAATAATGGCCTAAGTCTTTTTTTCACTTACACTCCGGTAAGTAGAAATCTGCATCTGTCAAAATGTTTTTGCACTCTAAAACCAAAAATAACTCCTGTTACATTATAAAATTACTGATGGTAGTTTTAGGACTTAATGGCAGTAGGACTGTGATGCGAATGGTTGAAGACACGTTTGTAACATTTTTTTTGCCAGAAAATATACGGTGGAAGCTAAGCTAAATTAGCCTCTTAGAGGCTAATTGTACCTGTGCTTAATACATTTAATTAGCCATGATAGTCACATAATAATGTGTATAGTCACGCTTGTTGTTGCCACTTTGTGAAATTGAAAGGTTGCTAAAAACATCAGTGCCCCCAAGCTGTGATGATCTTTAAAGTTTTGTTTATGATCCCTGTCTGAATACACTGATAGGTCATTTACTTGAATTAAAAACAAACTTGCATCAGTACAGGCAAATTTCTTTCTTCCTGTCTATGTTATTTATTGCTGTTTCCAGCCAGATGAAGAGAAGTAAAGAGCTGAGAACCTGATCTTTGAACAGAGATCATAGAGGTCATAGGTCAGGAGCAGCCTGGGATGTTTACTGAGGAGCATCTAATGATGATACCAGAGAACCAGGAAGAGACTGTGATAGTGCTTGATCTTGTTCCTGTTTCTCCTCCTGTTGTCCCATCCTCTTTATTTTTTTATGAGGACAAAAACGGGCATTATAACAGGAATCAGTTGTACTTACTTGTCACATCTTTGGGTGAAATAAACTCACACAAAAAAGTCAGCAGGTGCACAGAAACATAGAAATATAGAGATAGAACTCAAAATATTGTAATTAGGTTGTTTATCAGCAAAGGAATTCTGATTTTGGGATTGTTTGGACTTTTTAAAGGTGATTCAACACTTATCCTGATTTTATTGTTATTCTTTTCTAGTGGAAAAATCTGAGATGATACCTGGGAACCTGCAAGTAAATCTTTTTTCCTGTGTTTGGAATAATTCGTCTTCCCATCAACTCCAAACAGCTTCCCTGTCTCTGTCCTCGTTGCCTAATATGTTACTGGCAGGCAGAGTTTTCATGCATTGCATCATATTATAACTTACCAAATATAGTATAGAGGCAGTCCATTCCGTTTGCAATGATATGATTTGATATGATGTTGCACTAATGACTGCAATATGATACATTTGGTAGCTCTACTTTACAGGAAGACCCTTGTTATAAGTCTTTAAGCCAAGTTTATTGGTACACACAAGTTCCACATTGTTGTTTACACCCAGATATTTTGTGCATGCAAGAAAACCTGGAGGGTAAAAAGTCGATTCTTTTACTTGTCATTCAGTCGTGCTAAACTCACGAATGAGTTTGTCTAGAACAATATTAGTCCTTTAATCCAGGAAATGTTCTTCAGGTGATAGAAGGCTGACTTTATGTGTCTCTAAATGTTCTGGCCTTGAGTTCATCACTAAACCCAGACGTCAGACCTGGTCTCTGGTTTCTAGCTATAACAAATGAAGCTCTGTGCTGACTCTAGGTCATTCCTCTTTATGTCCAAAGATAATTTCTTCAGTTTTATTTCTTTTTAGCTGTGAAAAGTTATGGTACCTCCACACATTGAGTTGTTCCCACTGATTTTATTAAGCCACTGAAGAGTAAAAGTTTTGGATAGAAATCCATGCCAGTGTTCTGATTCTTATTTCTGAAAAGAACATTCATTATATTTTGTCCGTCACCATACAGTTCTGCCCTACTTTATCCTGGAACATCGAGTGAAATACTCTAACAAATCCATGTGAGTTACAAGCTGAATTAATCATTTTGTAAGACTCCGCTCCCCTTCCTCCCATCAGCATCCATCCTGCCTTTGTCATGTATTTTGTCATTCAGCCGTTCTCGTGGTTCGTCCTTCACCTGCTTTTCTTCTTCGCCCTTGAACCCGTCACCACATGCAATTTGTTCATGTGAAGGCTGACCCAAACCCAGACGGGACGAGGGAGGCAGGTGAACGTGAAGGGCAGAATTTGTTCAAAGAACTCAGCATGTTGGAAAAATAAATAAATAAAAATCCTTGAAAGGGTCCGGATAAAATGGGTTGTAACAGTAAATCGAGTGGAAAAGATGGAGATCCATTTTTTAATTTTATTTTTCTAATATTTTCAAGCTTGGTGTGTTTTAATCAGATTAAAATCTAAACTTGAACAAAGGTAGTCAACATTTCTTTTAGCTTGCTTCAGATTATTTTCCTGCTGTGCAATTTAAGTTTTGCGGTATTTCCATTGACTTCATGTTGTCAGCTTCTATTTAAGAGCAAAGACAACCCAAGTCTCCATGGGGCCCTAAGCAAAATGTGATTTTTTGACCCCCTAGTTCTGTTAACAATGGGAAAAGATTTGGTTGTTTTCCGCCTTGATGTGGATGAGAACAGCAACGGGTCTGACGCTGCGCAGCTGTCGGTCTTCATCCGTGGAGGGACTCAAATCTATGGAGGAACTTTCGGGATTAAGATCCATGCATGGCACAACCACAGGAAAGGAAATCTTTGAAGAGGTTCCCCAAATGTGTAACTGAAGGAGTGGGAAGAGAACTGTGCAGGTGAGCCAACTATTTATCACGGCATCAATCATCAGGAATCACTGTGTGGCAAAGACCTAAAGACGGAACATGTTGTGACCACATTGACACAAGTAGTGAACTTTATAAGAGCCAAAGGTTTGAATCACTGCCAGTTTAAGTCTTTTCTGGAGGAATGTGGGTCGGAACACGCAGACATGCTGGATCACACCGAGGCGAGATGGTTAAGCTGAGGGAAAGAACTGCACAGGTTTGTCGAGCTGTGGGAGGAAATATGTCAGTTTCTGGAAAGCAAAATGAAAACCACAGCAGAGCTCCGGGAGCAGAGGTTTTAGTGTGAGCTGGTCTTTCTGTGTGACATTTCAGGACATCATGATGAGCTGAACCTGCAGCTTCAGGAGCAGAGACGCATCATCACAGAGACACGTAGCAGTGAGAGCTGTTAAAACTAAACTGTGCCTGTGGGAAAATCAGATGCAACAAGGAAACCTTCAGTGGTGGAGAAAGTACTCAAAAAATTTACTTAAGTAAAAGTACAAATACACAGTCAAAAATCTACTCAAGTAAAAGTCAAAGTACCGCATTAACATTTTACCTAAGTAAAAGTAAAAAAGTACTGGCTTTTAAAAATACTTAAGTATTAAAAGTAAAAGTGCTTGCTGAATACATAACCTAATCACTAATATCATTAAGTGTGCCCAATTTTAATACATCAGAGATATGCCATTTTAATGAACACTACGACAGATTAAACAAATTCTTATTGTGTTTATTCTCTGTAACATAGTTTAGACTTAGATATTTGATTCTATGAATCATAACTTCTGGGATGGAAACATCTTGTCTCCTGTCCTACATAGCATGAACTTCATTAGTGACATTTATTTAGAAAGAAATCCAACTGAAAGGGGATGTAAAGAAGGTGTGAGGGGAGGACATGCAACCAAGGAGCAGAGGCGCAACTACACATTTGTAGGTGGATGCGAAAACATAAATCTGCTGCTACCCTAGAAAAATAACGCCCTGGGCGGTTGCCCATGCCAGAAACCACAACTGAAACATTTCAATTAACTAAATAACGTTCAACTATGAACATTGGCCAATGTAACCAAGCAACAAGTAACCAACAAGTAACCAAGCAGAAGGAGCACCGTGACTGTTCTCACCCTCCCTCCCACTGCCATGTTTGCCACCATGACAGGAGACAAAATCAATCAATGAGCTGCTCTGTGTTCATACCTTCAACTTTTACTTATTCAGTGATTAAATAAATGTGTGCATGTGTAGCTACTGCGGCTCTCAGTGAGGCTTCAGTCCTTAGGACTTAGTAAAGATTCGTTCAGAAGAATCGGATCGTTCCTGAATGTTAAACACTATACTGCAGACTTTGGTCACAGCGTTGTCCCATATATGCGACACCTCAGTACACACACAATAATTCAGTGCATGAGTGACAATTTATTTTCATCGCAGATGCTACATGTGTCTCAGTCAGGACAGCTAGCTTAGCTAGCATCACGTCCACAGATCTTACTTTTCTTTAATCTTTCCTTCCAAGTGACTCTAAAAGTTCGACGAAGTCCCCACCGTCTGTGAAAGCGAAGCGCTGCTGATTTTACATGTCGCCATATCTTGTGATTTATGCAGCTATTATCGATTAGATAGATGGCTTCTCCCATAGACATTAATACGTAGACGCCTCATGGAGCGGGTCGGCCCGTTGCTGCGATACATAGCAGCGTCCGCCATATTGAATGTGGCATCTCTGCCAGTAAGGTAATACAAGTGAATGGACCAAACTTAATAAAGTGCCGTTCTACAAAGTATTTTAAGTTAATTCCTGCCATTGACACATAATTTAATGTACATTTAACATTTCAAGACAAGAAAATAATTTTCCTGTTTTTATTTTTATATGTTATTGAGAAATGACTTTTGATTTATAAATCAAGTCATTGTCAAACACTAAACTACATATTTTCTTACTTTTTTCCAGAGAATACATATTTATTACAGTATGTGAACTCTGCTATTAACAGCAAAGAGTGAAAAATAATTATTATAACAGAGTAAATTATTTTATTTCATTACATGAGCTACATTAGTACACTAATACTTCAGATTGAGATGTTTAAAACAAAAAGTGAAAGAATAAAACATTTATTATACTGTGAACACTGGTCATAGGCTTCAGTCTGCTGGTCCCACTGGGAGACTCAATGACTCTGAGACGTCCTGGTTCACAGGCTAAAGCCAAGGATAAAAGAGAAATTATCCAAAAGTGGAATAGAAAATACATATGATGTATGTTTCGTATATGTTTCTTTCACATGCAAAAAGTCATTTACAGCATGTTGGGCTCTGACTCGAAGCATCTTTATAGCTAAATACCGACATGGTGAAGCTGAGCTGGAAAACAGACTGAAGATCAGCAGCTCCAGCTCTGATCCTGACTTAACTTTCCTCACTAAATCCTCTGGTTTTTAATTAACAGCGGTTTCTCGTCAGCTCTCTCTCATTAGAAAACAGTATGACAACGTTAGCTACTACGCTAACAATCAGCGGTTATTTCGGGCCAATAATTTACACAGAAAATATTTTCCGGTTGTTTAGAAGCGAATTTCTGGCTGCAAAGTCAAGTAATTCTGATCTTTCTTCCTTACCTGGGGAAGGTAATGAGAATTAATCCAGTTTGTTTCGTAAAACGGTTGAAATAAATCCACATAGCACAGAACTTAAGGAGCTCCGATCGCCCTGCCGCCACATACAAGATGGCGGCCGCTGTTACGTACGACTCAGCGCTCCATGAGGCGTCTACGTGGAAACCACTGCGCATGTCTGGAGCTCCGCGTGCAAGGAAAGGTGGAGGCGATGGGTGACAACAGACACGTAAGCCACGTTATTGCTTGGATTTTACGGCGCCACCTTAAGTCCCTAAACTTCACATTTTAACAGACAAAAAGCTCAACGCGACTCAGATGTAACGAGTAACATGACACTTTTGTAGAAATGTAGTGAGGTAGAAAGTACAGATACTTACTGTAAAAGGTAGTGGAGTAAAAGTAGAAATTACCCATTATTAAATCTACTAAAGTAAAGTACAGATACACGAAAATTGTACTTAAGTACAGTAACGAAGTTACTTCCCACCACTGGAAACCTTGGCCATTTCCCCTGCTGCCAAACCATAAACCGCAGCTCTCTAACGCCTTGTTTCTGTACACAGTTTGCTGAAAAACTCCGTGATCTCTGCGCTGAGTGTAGCCGGTGAATTACCGACTTTGACGTGGAAAATGCAGCAACCAGCCTCCAAATGGAGCTGATTGAACTCCAGTAATGACACGTTCAAGTCAAAGTATGAAGTTTGGGTGCCGCACAGTTTCCTAGTTCATCCCTGACACAAAGCCTCAGCTCCGACCCAAGCTGCTGAAATGCTTTCCATGTTGGCAGCACTTATCTGAGTGAGCAACATTTCTCCACGGTGAAGATGAACAAAACATCTCACAGGTCGTCTGACTGATGAACCTGAGGATTTCCTGAGCTCAGAATGACCATCAAGAAGAGATTCAGGTTTCTGGCTTGAGCCCAACATATTAGATCAGTGTGGCAACCTGAGCGATAATTAATGTTTCCTTTGTGCACAATGGAAATAGAAAAGAGGTATACAATTTTTATTTAAATTGTATTTAATAAATTATTTATATTCATATTAAATTCATAATTATTTATATATAATTTAATAACAAGTAAAGAAAAATGTTTTTTGTCATTTCATCATGAGACCTAAATTTTCATTCACAACTCTTATCGAGAGATAAAACTCACATGACATGGCGTTCGAGCTTCAGCTTGTCACTCGGACGTGGCTAGATAAGTAAACCGTCCTATGACGTCACATAGGCTGTTGTATACGTATACCCAAGATCTCTGTTATTTGTAACAAACCTCCAACCAAGTGACAGATACTTTAGATATTTAAGAACATTTTGATAATGAGTTTTTTTACACAGTTATTAACTGAATTGGAGCTGGACTAGGGCTCCACAATGCCACTAAACCAAGACCGCAAGCTAGCTATTGGACAGGGACCCTCAGGGACAATTGGACTCTGCAGAAAAGTGGAATACTGGACTCCCACCTTAACACAATGGGACTGGTGGATAAAACCAGAAGATTTTGTACTGGGGTGCCGTTGTCTGGAGTAGAGCTAGCAAGATCGCTCCATTTACCAGCTGAACTCAGGACAACACCAACACAAACACCAGACAACCCATTTCGCTCATTCGGCTGCCAGACCTCAGGGCAGTGAGATCCAGAAGCCCACAGCCACACAGTCTGGATGAACGACAAAGTGACAGACCAAGTTGAGGCGATAAATAGAGCTAATTTCAGCCTCCAGGGATAGAAATGTTTCTTAAATTATTAAATCGACACATGGCTCTGGTTCTGGAACCAGTTTCCTTGAGAGAGGCTGGACATACACTCTGGAGTTCGCCACGGTGACAGGCACCGGCCAGCAGTGAGCATACTTGTTGCCATTTTTAATTTCCCCTTACACGTGAGTTTTTGTCAAGAAAAATAGATATTTTGCTTTGTCTTCTTATGCTTCTCCCTTTTCTGCTCGCTGTATTTCTGTTTGCTGTTTTTCTGCTGCATCGTTACGTTAATGACATTAAGAGATTCAGGTGTTGTTGGCTTGTTTGAGTTACCTGAACTATCCAAAAATAGAACTATACAAATGTAAATAACTTTATTGATACATATATGGAAGAAGTCATAGAAAAGGGTTTGGCAGACAAGTTAAAGTTTTCTTCTTGGTACAAAGCCACCCAAGCCATTGCTAGACTGATTCGTTGTGCCAAAGGAGATAAAACAATGAGTCATAGCACAGTACAAGAAAGGCAAAAATCTCAAAGTGTTATTCTAAAGGACGTACATGAAAAAGAATACGCAAAGGAAATAAGGATGCTGAAACATGGAAAGGCTCTTCCTCATAAAAACAAATGTATTTTGTTTCAAATGGACACTTTTCTTGATAGTAATGGACTCCTTAAGGTGGGAGGAAGGTTAAAGGACACTTCTTCCTGCAACATCCAATAATAGTTCCTAAAGGTCATCATGTCACTCAACTGCTAATTGCTCATTTCCACGATAAAGTGCAACATCAAGGGAAAGGACTGACAATTAATGAGATCAGATCAAATGGAATTTGGATTCCAGGCATCAACAAAGCCGTAGCAAAGTTTATATACCAATGTGTAAAGTGTCATAGACTCAGAAGAGGAATAGAACAACAGAAAATGTCTGATCTACCAACTACACGTTTAGAGCCATCGCCACCGTTTAACTTCTGTGGAATGGATTGTTTTGGTTCTTTTATAACCAAACAAGCTCGAAAGGTGCATAACTTGTCTATGTTGCAGAGCGATACATATAGAAATGCTAGACGACTTGACTACAGACGCGTTTATCAACACTCTCCATTGTTTTATAGCCATAAGAGGAACAGTTTCCTCATTTGGCCAGGAGTTGTTTGTTGCCTTTTGACCGATGTTTTGATTTAAAGAGGGTTTTTGGGGGAGACAAGGTTGCTAGGTGATCTACACAAACGTCTGACAGTAACTGACGCTTGGCTGTTTTGAGCAAGCAGACGAGTCACAGTTGAGTGTAGATATCTAAGGAATAGTCCAATTAAGATCCAGACAAATTAACTAGCGCTTGGTTGTTGAGGGAACAAGGTGGGTGTTTTGATGACTGAATTGTATTTATTGAGCGTGATTTTTATGTTTGGACATGAAATGTTAATATTTGATTAACTGTCAAACAGTTGAAACAGTTAAAATACATTTTAGTTCATTTGTAATACAGAAATGTTATAGTTAATTAAATACATGTATTGTAAATTTAATGATATTATATAAAGTAAGGTTTATAGGTTAAAGTAAAAGGTTAGAACCACTAAGAGTTACTAATGGTATTTTATTTGTGTGTTTGTAGCTCTTACGGTGTGTTCATGTATAAAAGCAGTTGACTAAAGAAACGTGAACCATCAGTTAAAGGCACCGTTCACACTGCAGCCTGAAGTGACTCAATTCCGATTTTTTTGGCAATTCCGATTTTTTTGCCGGAGCCGTTCACACTGCCAGCAAATGCGACCTGTATGTGTTCTGCAGTCTGAACGGGTAAACGACCTGAAAGTGTCCCGCATGCGCAGTAGAGGGCGCAATAGCGTCAGCGTTCTCAGTGTTCTGCCAACTGCCATAAAAAGAAAAAGTGCTCAGTGTTTGCAGAAGTAAACATGGAGGTGACGGTGGAGTTTAGCTTATATATTTGAAGTTGTTATCCGGCCGAAGCAACATATTAAAAACTTAATCCTCATATAGTCCGTCATGGTTGTTGTTTTTCTTCCCACTTGCGCGTCTCAGGATACAGAATAGTGAGATTTGTTAAGAATCTGTGACGTTCAGTTCAGATGAATGCGACGTGGACGTTAGGTCGCGTTTGAATCTGATACGTATCGGAAATGGGTCACATTCGAAAAAGAATCTGACCTGTGCTGTTCACACTGCCATGAAAAGATCAGATACAGGTCGCGTTACGTCAAAAAAAAAAAAAAATCAGAATAGGGTCACTTCAGGCTGCAGTGTAAACGCACCCAAAGGTGTGTTTTAGGGTGCGTTCACACTGCAGCCTGAAGTGACTCAATTCCGATTTTTTTGACGTAATGCGACCTGTATCCGATCTTTTCATGGCAGTGTGAACAGCACAGGTCGCATCCGATACGTATCCAATTCAAATGCGACCATAACGTCCAGGACAAACGCACTATTCTGAGTGCTGGAGGAAACAAAACAGTCATGGCAACCGTGGTATCCATGACAACCATGGCGGATGCTAATACGGAAAGCAGTCAGCGGAGAGAAAGCGAGGTATCTGACCTAATAAATATATGGGGATAGGTCTATCCAGGCCAAACTAGAGGGATCTTATCGGAACCGGGCGGTTTTTACTAGCATTTCACAAGAAATGACCGTGCGTGGGTATAGACGTTCCTGGCTCCAATGTCAAAGAAAAATGAAGAGCCTCCGTAAAAAATATAAGGAGGCTAAAGATTCAAACAAACGAAGTGGCAGTGGATGTGTCACTTGTCCATTTTACAACGAGTTGGACCGCATTTTAGGAGACAATCCCAGTGTTCAACCTTTGGACCTACTGGATCGCTGCTGCGCCGAAGAGGAGCAGGAGGAGATGAGCCCAAGTCCTGCAGCTAATACAGTCCGAGCCAATACATTGCGCTGAACCGATATTGCTGCCACTGACCCACAAAATGCCATGGCCAAAATCCTAGCTCTCTTTCTTTTCGATCTTCTTAAGAGGAGTATGTTATTAAGATGCCTGCGGTTGGACAACAACTGGAAGATCACTAAATATGTTCCATTTCCATCCATGTTTTTATGTTAGTCTCAGGTCGACCTTACCACAGATACACTCAGGATCAACGTATTTATTCTAACAAGAGAGGAAATCAAGTTGGTGGTTAATATCACTTCACCAGCTGCCCGTTCACATTAAATAAAATATATAGTTCCCGGTTTCCTATTTAGTTAAAATTTGTAAAATGTAAAATTTAAGATACACATTATAGGTTAAAAAATACAAAACATCGCAATATTTGTCCATTACCACTGGTATGTAAATACATTTGCTTAAAATACATTTTATAACTAGAATACATATAAATACATCACAGATCTGACCATAATACACAGTCCAGTCACATTAATGTGACCATCTGTCAAAAGCCAGAATAACCACCTTTCGCAGAGCGAACTGCTACGAGACGTGCAGGAAGAGAGTCACTTAGGTCCCTGAAGGTCTTCTCTGGGATGTTGAGCCATGCCGACTCTAATGCCGTGGCCAGCTGCGCTAGATTACGCGGTTGAGGATCCATGGCGCGAACAACTCGATCGAGATGGTCCCACAGATGCTCGATTGGGTTTAAGTCAGGTGAGTTTGCTGGCCAGGGGAGGACGGTAAACTCATCCTGGTGCTCTTCGAACCACGCACGTACACTGGCAGCTGTATGGCACCTCGCATTGTCCTGCTGGAAGATGCCATCATCCTGAGGAAAAACAATGCGCATGTAGGGGTGGACATGGTCCGCAAGGACAGATGCGTACTTGTATTGATCCATCGTGCCTTCCACAATAATCAGTGAACCCAGAGAATGCCAGGAAAACATTCCCCAGACCATAATGCTCCCGCCTCCAGCTTGGACCGTTCCTGCAATGGTTGCAGGGTGGTTCCTTTCAGAGGTTTCACGCCTTATACGCCAACGTCCATCTGTCCGATGGAGCATAAAACGCGATTCATCTGAAAACGCTACCTGTCGCCACTCAGTGGACGTCCAGCTGCTGTACTGGCGTGCAAATTCTAGCCTTCGTCGTCGATGAACACCAGTCAGCATAGGTGCACGAACCAGGCGTCCGCTTCGGAGGCCCAGACGCAGCAATGTTCGCTGAATAGTGGTTTGGGAGACACTTGTGGTAGCCCCTTGGTTCATTTTAGTGGTCAGTTGCTCAACGGTAGCCCGTCTATCTGCCCGAACGCATCTCCGCAACCGTCGTTCGCCTCTGTCATCTATGGCCCGTGGTGCACCACATTTGCCACGTCGTTGATTTTGGACAGTCCCATTTTGCCATGCACGGTACACTTTTACCACGGCGGCACGCGAACAGTTCACAAACTCAGCCGTTTCGGAAATGCTTCCACCCTTGGCCCGAAAGCCAATGATCATGCCCTTTTGGACGTCGGATAAATCGCTTCGTTTCTGCATTACGCCAACGATTGAAATGTTTTCCGAAGCCCACACACACCCTTTATATACGCTCAACTGCACTGTGCTGCCACCTGCCTTCTGTGATTGGTTATTTAACTCTGAAGTGGAAAGTACGTGGTGGTCACATTAATGTGACTGGACTGTGTATATACTGCAGTAAAAGAAGGCAACAGAAAAAGGGGACGAGGTGTTGCGTGGTTGCTATGGTAACATAAACAGTCAACAGCAGTATAACATAATTAATGACTGGAGAAACAACTTTTTGACTAAACAAGGTGAACTTGAAGAATGAATAAAAAATTTTTCGATTCACTTCACATCACAGATATAGTCATTTCGCCCTCTACTGCGCATGCGGTCACTTTCAGGTCGTTTGCCTGTTCACACTGCAGAACGCATACAGGTCGCATTTACTGGCAGTATGAACGGCCCCGGCAAAAAAATCGGAATTGGCAAAAAATCGGAATTGGGTCACTTCAGGCTGCAGTGTGAACGCACCCAAAGAGTCTCTTTGGTGAAGCAGATGGAAGCACAATGGCATCACACCAGCTCTGTGTGGAAAAAGGAAAGTTCCCTCCAGAAAGCAGCTTATAGAAAATGTAATTAATATTCTTCTTTTTTCTTTCCAACATGCTTCTCAGAGAAACCAGCCCATTGTGCAGCTGGAATAATTACCCATATGAGCTTCAGGGAGACTGGCTGTACAATTTAATGCGTCTTCAAGCAGATATATATTTATTGCAAGTTCGTATTTTATTTGCTCATATTATAATTATGTTTATTTTAAAGATGTGAATAAATTTTGTGGCTAACCAAAGTATTTATACTATCCCTTGAACCTTTTCAAATGTGTAACTATACAACCGACTTCATTTTGTCTTATTGGGATTTTACATGACAGATGAACATGTAACAGGGTGTATGTAGTTGTGAAGTGGAAAGGAAAGTTAAGCATGGGTATCATGGGGGTTTTTATTGCAAAGAAAATGGTTCAGTTCTATTACTCCCAACAGAAAATGTTTTCTCAAGATAAACGTAACAATATTTACCACGTGACCACAATTGTAAAGCGTGCCGGGGAGTGGTGCACCTCACAGAGCATCACTCCCCCAAGATTTCCCCACTCAAGTCCTTCAGACTAGCCAGAAGCAAGTAGCAAACACCTGGTGGAAATGAACATACTTAGCAGTGCTGACAAGTGCAATGCTGGTAAAAACGTTGCTAAAGGTTTTGATAAAGGAGCCATATTGTGATGACTTCCTGAAGGCGGAGTTTCTTAAAGAGACCAGGTGTTAAATTATGATGTCAAATTTCTTTCCCACTAGCTGGGGGGTAATTTTTGCATCAAAAAATGTTGCGTACAAGTGCTAAAAAAACAGCAAAGCTATTCAAGCCTAACAGTAATAGGGTCTCGGTGCTAAACATGTTGGTCTCTGCATAGATGAACTAAAAGATTTTAAATAGTTAAATTTTTTAATTTAAAATGATTATATTCAAGAACTGGGAAACATAATTTTGTAAGAATGCAAAGAATAACCTTCTTAACTCTGCAGGTTCAACAGATTTTTCAGTGAAGTCATCTCTCAAAATTTCATGAATTTGTGTGTTTTTAAAAAAATATATGTGTACACTTGGTTATTTATTTATCTATTATACTTGCCTCTTTAAAAAATGTACTGATGTTATTTGCCTGGTTAGGGGTAATTTTTGCAGCCAAATTTTTGTATTTATTTATTTGCAGCTACATTGCTCTCAATTTTCAAAATCTAATTTTAACAAAAGTTATTAAAAAATTAACTCATTCTCTTTTATGTCAGTATGCTGACTTGGCATTATGTATATTGATAACGTTGGGTGAGGCAGAGAGCAGGTGGTTTCTAGTGTCGCGATGCAAGATCAGATAGCCGGAAAAAAAAGTTTGAAAAGGTATAATATGGTTAGTGATTCATGTTTAGATAGGCTCTATTTATGAGTGGAAAATTTTGTATTGGCAGAAAAGGTACAGCAGTAGCAACCGAAATCCCAACAGAACTGCCAAGAGAAAAAAGCTGCTGCAATATTTTTTAAAAAATCATCAATAACTAACTAGCCAACGTTACCTTCGAAGCGTCGCCCTCTGCTAGCTATGCTCAGCCGGAGCTAACGATGGCTAACTTTAGCGAAGAAGAAATGACGCAGTTGAACAAACAGGACAAGGTAATGGCGCCTCCTCGGGCTCTTTGGAAGCAGCGAGTACCTTCATGAAGACCCAGCACCACCAATTACAGAAAACATCCGGGAGGAAATTCTACTCAAATGAAATCCAGCCATTCAGAAACTGTGAAGGAGAGGGGACTTTTCTAGAACTGAAATTAACAAATAGTCGAAATTAATAGTCGAAAAAGGCTTTCTGGAGTGTTCTTGATGGCTGTTGAGCCCGAGCTCGTGCGGGAGCAAGACTTTGAGGACTTTAACCCTTTCAAGGAAAAAACAAATAAGAACTTCTAAAGGCGCCATTTTGCTTTCTGTGAGTTCAGTCGGATTGAGCGCCGAGATAATTAATATATTCTGCTTATTTGATATGCAGTTTGGACAACATCATATTCTGGTTTGATGCTGTTGATTGGTTTAATGCTGTGTCCCTGTTACCTGGGAAGTAGGAAATGGGAAATTAGAGAATTTCATTATGGTGACGCCCTTACGTGTTGTTTGCAGTATTTCTATAAGCAAACATCAACTTTAATTTGTTCAGTTTAGAGTTGCATGTAACATTATTGTTTGTAGATCACTTTAAAAGACTCATTTTCCATCACATCCTACTACTGTTGTTATGAGGAAAGACCATATTGAAACGCGAAGTCCACGTCATAACTGCGGGTAGTTGGAGTTGTTCCCCATTTCCCAGGGGGAAATCTATGAAGTGAAAATAGTCTCAAAATATATGTGCGTGTGTAAAAAGATTTATGTGTGCTTAACAGGATTTGTGTGTGTGTGTAAAAAGATTTGTGAGTGTGTAAAAAGATTTGTGTGTATGTAAAAAGATTTGTGTGTGTGTAATACTTGATTTGTAAAACCTAAAAATAAAATAAACCTTCTCCTCTGCCTATACATGTTGAAAAAGTACACACAAATCACCTGGTACACACACACAAAACTGCATTTACACACAAATCCGGTTATGAGTGCACAACTATTTTTGAGACTCATTTCACGCTTCAGGGAAGCTTCAAGATTTATGTGTATAGATGGTACAATCCCCCTTTATCATTTCATCCATTTATCCTCTGTCTACTCCTCCTTTATCATTTCAAAAGTCGAAAGAGGCAAAAAGCCGAAAGTCTTTTTGCCTCACCAACTTCGTTTATATTCTACATATCCTATGTCACCTGGTCTTCTCACTCTGTAAATGTTCTCCTCCCTCGCTCTTCTCTGTAAAACACATGTGAGGGTTTCAGTGTCCTTCCTCTTCTCACGCATCAAACGTTTCATTACTTCCTCTCTAGAATCGGAAAATCTTCCTCCACCAAAGATCTCTTCATGGATTGGTCTTCCGAAGTTGGTTTCGTTTCCGCAGAAGTTCGGGTTGAGATTTTAAACTCAACTGTCTCACAGCCAACTTCCCCAGCCGGGAAAGTTTGCTGTGATGGATTGAACAGATATTCGTCAAACACGTCGTACTCTGGCCTATTTTCCGGACAAGGAGAAAAAACAAAACAAACAAAACCCTAGAAACAGTTTTTTACAAGTTTTCTTCACTCCAACTTGGATTAAATATCTAGTACCTAAAAACAGTGGACAAAACAAAGCCTTAGCAATACTCACAATCGTTGTTAAACACCTTGCTGAGTGGATGAGCTTCTATGAAATAACCTCCTGGTTTGATCAAAGAATTTAGAACCTCAGATGTTCTATGAAGAGGTCATAGCTACACTGAGTCACTGTAGTTCAGGGGGAATGTCTTGCTTCTGATCGTTGCTATGGAAACGATCAGATCAGTTCTGCATGACTCAAGCTATTAACCCTTTTAACTGCATCACTTAATCCAGTGATTCTTGAAAATAGGGACAAAATGGGTTTTAATTTCCCCATAATTTTGTTTTATTATTTCTCAAATCTATGTAAATGTTTTGGAAATGTAAAGTTGCTAAGGTACAGGCTCTCAGTTGCAACATTTAAAAAAAACAAAAAAACATTTTTAATCGACCTGACCTAAAACGTTGTTGATAGGATTGCTAGGATTGTTCTTTTGTAACATTCTTACTTTAAAGAAAGGAGGATGTCATGATTAAATGAATTATGTTTATGTCCACCAGGTGGCAAGCATGAGCTCATTGGAATATATAAATGTAAAGGACAGAACAATAGAAGTAGAGAGAGTCTTGGAGAGTCTAAGGAGAGACACCTGTGAGCATGTGTGTGAGCAGACCTAAGAAAAGATGCTTTAATAAAAGTATCTGAGCATAACATTGTCTGTCCTTTATCAAGCACGAATATAACAATCACCATCTGACAAAAATAAATAAAAAATAATTTTTAATGACCCTGTTAGTGATATTTTTACTCATTTTACAGACAAATGCATCTCAAGAAACAAAATAAATATTATTTAAAACCACAAAAAGTCCATCTGACGGAGTTGACAGAACTGAAGGTTACAAACTAGTGAGTAGAATGAAAAACTTGATACATGTGAAGTATGTATGGGTTTAATGTATTTATGTAAAATACATTAAAATGAATTGCATATTTAAGTTTAGATTTGACAACAATTTCACTGAAAGAGTCAGAAAAACTGACGGGAGTTGACAAAAAGCCAAACTACCTAAATTTATATGATGTTAATCTAAAGGAGGCCATATTGTAGCTCATCAGGTCCATGAAATCTTTACATTTTACCAAAATTAAGCTTTGTTTCACAAAATTTAATCAAAGTTTTCTAAATTTCACTGAAAGAGTCACAAAAACTCTGATGGAGTTGACATCTGATGGAGGTGACAAAAAGCCAAACTACCTCAATTTATATGATGTTATTCTGGATTAGGCCATATTGTAGCTCATCAGGTCCATGAAATCTTTACATTTTACCAAAATTAAGCTTTTATTTCATCAAAGTCACTTAGTTTCATGATTTCGGTTATGGTTGTAGAATTTAAACTGAGATAACACTAATCTGTGAAAAAGAGGAGATATTAAAGACATGCTAACCTAAATGGTTGCAAATGCATCCATTGTTGAAAATGAATCAAACTCGTGTAACACAGTGTAATGATTCACCTCTCTGAAACCCTTTGCACCACCAAGCTTTATGCTTTTCAAACTGTTGCTATTTGATCAGTTTAATTTCAGAAGAGCCAATGAGATCTTTTATTACAGAAACATAAGATGTACTCTATTAAAATGTACTCATCTTTAAGATGACTAGACGAAGACTCACTGTGTACACTGAGGGCGATGAGTTTCATTTCCTAAAGGGTAATAAATTGTTGGAACTGATGACCGGGTCCCTCCTTGGATCTTATGGACCCAACAGTTTTACGTGTCTCATTCTGTCCTAATAACTAGTCATAGTCTTTCTTCCAGTAAATACAACTATCATCTTTGTATTTTTCTTTCTAAATCCTCGGTTAACCCTATTCCTTGTCCTCTTACTGTCTCACTCCAGTAGCAGAAACACTGACATTAAGAAACAACAATCCCTGAATTGCATTATTATCAAACTTCTATAACCGGTGGATTAAATAATTTTAAAATTGTACGTATTTATTCATAGTTTAAAGATATATACTTTTAGGACTGCCGATTAGTAAAAAGCTGGATGAGCTGTCTACTAGTCTCTAAAACTCAGTTGCCATGTCTTCTCATCTTCTGAAGGAGTTCAACAGTTTGACAAACAGTTTGCTTGGTGAAGCACCGCCTCACTGGGAGGGAATCGAAAGGCTAACGTACCAATCAGGTGCAAGTTGGGCAGGTTAAAGTAAGACAAACCAGATGCTGCATCCATAGCATGAAGAGCAGCAAGCAAAGCTTTCACAGGGTGGATGTAGTAGAATATCATAGTACAAGACATACTCAATAGAAGATTTGACTGAATCAAGATGTTGTCCAGAAGTTCAGACTGGGAAGCTAACTGGAAAATTGCTAGTCAAGTATGTGGAGCAGGAAAATAGGTTGTAGTTACTTAAATTTATGCAAACCAATTGTCTCAAAAAATTTAATTACTGCAACATGTAAAAGACAAGTGTCACGCACAAGACATTGTGTGATTTTGGCAAACAATATTCTTAAACTCATCCAAAATATTATTCAATGCAAAATGTATTTTACTTTCTGCTTACAACAGCAGCAGCAATGTATTTACTACATGTCACCTGACGTAGTCGTACTGTTCAAAACCTCTCGGTTTGTTTGAGCAGAAATGGAGTATTGTCTATGTATGTTAAAATGTGAAACATTTACCACCCAAAATCCTCACTACTATCAAATAGTTCACTTTTTATTTTATTCTAGTTGTTGCAGATTCAACTTAAATAGATTAACTTGTAAAGCTTCTTTTTTTCTTTTTTTAAATGCAAAAGTTCCTACCACTTGTTTAAGATGAGTACAAACAACAAGTTGATGAAAATTAGGTGATGTTCACTTGAACTCTTTCATTAAGCAGAATGTTTTATTTTACAGTGAGGAAGGCCGGGGTCTAGCTTTAGCAGACGGCTGAAGGCATCTGACCCACTTCAAACTCAGTACCTGTTTGCTTTACAACAAAAATTTGGTAAGATTAAATTTAGTCGAATAAAGAAAGTCAGACGGTTCATGATTGAAATTCCATGAGGTAATCAAGTTTCTTGTTTGTTCAGATTTTGCTAGTCATTCCCATTGTATGATTATTAATTCACAGTTGATTCTTTTGTGTCTAATTGCAATCTAATTATTCAGTTCACAATTGAAGTTTTATTATCAGGATTCTGCAAATAGAATATTTTCATAGTATATTTCAATCATTCCTTTCATACAGTCGAAGCTCCCTAAAAAGGATACTTTTGATTCCTTTGAGTATTGTGATATTTTACAAAATCTGACTGATGTGATCTTCTTGAACGCATACTGATGCTTCACATTGATCATTTATAAGCTTATCAATTATACGTGGTGTACTGTCTGTTAGTGAACATTAGAGAACAGGTAGCATCATTAGGACCATGGAAAAAAGTTGTAGATAATTTTAAAGGTAACAAAACAATTTACCATGTTGGAGCAACTCTTGGAGTCTGGTTGTGCAGCGAGCATGTTTTATTCTTTAGGTAAGTGTACCAACAGCAAACTTAGTCAATGCTATTATAAGTTGGGCCAAGTGTCAGAAGATGTAAGTAAGTCTGTGAGAGGGGCTACTTGAGGAAAAAAAAGAAGCAAAGATTCACTGATTGAATTGTTGGTCGATAGCCAGCATATATTTGAATTTGTGCAACAAATATTGAAAGGAAAGCAAAAACTATTAAAACCTGAATGATCATTCAGTTTGATAAATATCTACTTAGAGCATCATTCAATAAATCGATAGAAATCCAAGTGTTCACATCAAAACATCAAATTTAAATAAATAATACAAACTGTACTAAATATTTTAATACAGACTGATGGTTGACATTGATCATTTATATGTTTTAATAATGGAACCTTCAACAAGTACAGGTGTACTATATTTTGTTAGTTAACATACTTAAGCATGTAAGATAATGGGTGGAAGTAAAAGTTTATTAGGGCCATGAAACAAACAATGTATAAGTCAGAGACAAAAGCTGTAGATAATTTTAAAGGTAACAAAAAATTTACCATGTTGGAGCAACTCTTGGAGTGTGGTTGTGCAGTGTAAAAAACTTTAAACTTTGGGGAAAACTGAAAGATAAATATGAGCAGTAGGTATGTTTATTTCCTGTCATATATTCTTAAGAAATAACATTTACAGATGAGCAACTTTTACTGAAATATATCACACTAGCAATTGCTGAAGAAAAAATATCTATGAGTTTCAAATGTATTTAAACCAACCTTTACTATTTTGGAGAAGGCATGAAGCACTGAGAAGATCAGTGTTGATTCAACAACAGGAAAAAGACTGAAGCAAAGTAGCATTCAAAATGATGTGAGAACAAATTCTGGAAAGGGATTGATGTTACAGTTTGTCTTTCACTTTAACTGTAGAAACCTAAAAGTAAAATTTGAATAGCCTCACGTAGGTCTGTTTACTACCTGCCACATATCCTTAAGAAATGCATGTACAAATGAGGAATATTTACTAAAATGTATCACACGTGTGATACAAAAAGTCCCCTTTCAAAAACAAGAAAAAAAAGTACAAAAATAAGGTAATTTTCTTAAAATAAGAAAAATTATCTGCCAACAGAACAAGAAAATTTATCTTATCAAGATTTTCTAAAACAAGAAAAAATATCTTACCAAGATAAACCTACAAATATCTTAAAATTAGTGTATTTTTACTTAAAACAAGTCAATTTTACTTATACGAGTAAGATATATTATCTTATTTTAAGAAAAATATTCTTAAGTTAAGAAAATGTTACTTGACATTGAATTTCTTGAAATCAGATTATATATGCTTGAAACTAGTATATTTTTATTGTTGCATAGGATTAAAATATATATTTTATCATTGCTTTACTCAAGGCTCTTATGCTAAGGCAAAAATCCAAAAATTGATCTTGTGAATACTGGAACAAGAGATGTTCCCAGCTTGCTGAAAAGAAGACACGAGTTAAATTACTTTTAACATCTTTATTACATTTAAGTTTCACATAAACACAATAAAACATGACTACTGGTCAGAATTTAAAGTCTGGATGGGCATCTGATTCTGAAACAATCCTGTAAAATGACAGAGCAATGAAGATCTGCCACATCTGCCACACATAAGATGTCCTAAGAGTCAAGCAAACCAAATTGTCCAAAGCAAAAAAAAAAATCTTGGGATTAGATGTCAACAATAGGAGCTTCCTCCGCAATAAACTTCTTCCAATCAGCCATAGCCTTTTATTTGTGGAAGTCTTGCCTCAGTTACGGACGGCATTCTCAAGATATGTCAGCAGCACAGAGAGGAGTGGACACACACACATGCTGAAAGGTGTAGTAGCTATGATGTCCTCCTTTCAGAAGATAAGGCCACTGGTCCCTGTGGCCAGTAGAAAGTTGGTTTCATGATCACCAGAGCTGAAAAGTGGTCTTGTTTGATTGACGTTGTTGGGTCATCTGCTAATTGGAGCACAGACAGAAAAACGATCACAAAACAAACCACGTTTTAGGGACTAATCAGTGTAAAGATGAATAAGTATCATAAATTTCTTACCTCAAGAATGTGAAGGATAGCGTCACTTGCAATTCCCAAAGTTTCTTGTAGATGGTGCAATATGTGATTACAATGTGTCTGGCATAAGCTTCACCATGGCAACAGTTTGGTTCGCTTGAAAAATAAAACATGTCTTGTTTAATGCTTAATTACAATATACATTACAATATTACATGAATTCAAGATGGCAAGTAGTCAAACTAGGACTACTTAAATTCACCAATCAAAAATAGTGTTTAAAATATCCTGATAACATTGTGGAATATCTAACCTTTTAGGCTTTTATACTCATTGCATTTAAATTTTTAAATTACAGCACATCAAACACCCTCAAAGTTAGTGAAATACTAGTCGGAATTGCCCTTTAACCATTTCCCAATAAGCCACCTTAGTATATTAAAAAACGGAAGCTACCAAGAACTCGTGTCATTATTTTTAAGCCACAGCTATTGTGGTTAATGGCTGTTCAAGGCTCATATTCACAAGAGCGGCTCTTTAACCGCGGGTGAAAATTGGCATATCACGACATACTAACTAGCTTATTTTAGTAAGACAGACAACTTCAAACTTACCTCTCAGTACAGCAGCTGTAGGGTCTATACACGTAAAAATGTCATCCATCTTCAACCGAGATTAGAAAATGTAAAAAGAAAATCTTATAAAAGTACAGTAGATAATAGCTTAGTTAGGCTGTTACAACTGAATTAACCGTTAATCAGGGCAGTTAAACGATCTCTGGCGTTGCCGTTAGTGATGTGCGGATTGATACTGAAATATCGATTCTTCCGATACCAGAACTTAATTCTTTAAAATCTATTGTCAGATTCAAGGATCAATACTTTCAACACTTTAGTAATTTGAGATCATGTAGATTAAGAAGAGCACATTAGAAAGTAACTAAATTATCGAGATCTTGCATAAATAAAACGTTGTTAATGGGAACTACTTTTTCTTCCGCCTGGTAAGTGTGTAATGTGTAAGGACGTAATGGCCAAGCGCAGGGTGCTGCTGACGTCACTCACTCACTCAGAAATGAACAAATTGACAGATTATAAAAGTGACATGGAGCTATTTCAGCTGTCATTTTATAGCAGTTTTAATAATTAAACAATGACGTATTTAGTAGGGTTATTACTTTATTAATTTTCTTTTTTTAGTTTGCAACTCCATTTTCACATACTGTATTTTGCATATTACTGCTGTATTAAAATACCTTATAGTAAACGAGATTGTTGTCTCAATGTACTTCTGAGTTTAAAATGAGTGCATCAGAGTACATTGTGTTCTTTTTATGAAGCCAAGATATGGATTACATTTATTTTTTATTTAATTAAGAAACAAATTAACTGCCTTTGCACAAAGTATGGGATCTGTATTATTGTCGATACCAGCTTAAATTTTACTCAGTATTGGATCGGAAAGAAAATCTGTTGTATCGAACATTAATACTACCTCATTGACATTTTGGGCGCTTTCCCAGTTGGATTGTATGATGTCATAAAAAGGGTTACAAACATGATGAATAAAATATTGTTCAAACTACTACTAGTAACTTATAAAGTAATAATTTGAAATATAAACCAGAAGTTGAAAATATTTATCATGATATATAGCTAATCAATGTTGTTGATTCTAATCTCATTGTGTGAAATACCAGCCATTTCAAATCACACAACAATAGAAATTTCATGACATGTCAGTAAGAGGTCCGACATCTTACATCAAGAAGATCAGATTAAGAAGGTCCATAGCAGATGGAAACATGCCAAGAATAATCTTGATATATAAACTGACATTGTCTCTGAAATCGTTGTGTTAATGTCAACCGTTTAAATATTAAATTATAATTTCCAGTACTCTCTGCCAACTTATACAACAGTATATGTTCATGTTTTTTTTTATTTTTCATTGACAATAACACAAAGGATTCCATTTGGACATAGTTTGTTTTAATTATTTGAAGACATTTCATTAAGTAAGTGATTTCTCTTTGTGTGCTTGAAATAAGAACATTTTTATATATAAAATATGTTCTAGACTTGAAGTTTGATTGGTAAATATTGATATTCTAGATTCTAGCACATATTTACTTATAATAAGTAATATTTTCTTAATATCAAGCTTTTATATCTTACTGAAATAATTAAGTACAAAAACACTTAAAATAAGAAAAATATTCTAACATAAATCCCTCTTGGTAAGAAAAATTATCTTGTCAGAAAGAAAACAAGAAAAATCTCCTTAATTTAAGATATTTAATCTTACTAAGATTTCAGTTTTTGCAGTGATAGAGTTTAAAATTTAAGTGACTGTTTTTGGAACAGATGAAGGAAATTACAAACTCATAGTCAGCACTGACTAGCTGTGCTACCTTAAATATTGCAGTAAAACAGTTAAACTGTTATGTGTCAGTGAATCTGCTGGTTTTTCTTTCAGAAGGATTGCCTGAGGCAGTCATCAACAGTTGCAGGGTCAGATGTCATCCCCTCTTGCCTAGCTATAAGTCTGTTGTCCAACACCAAATAACGCAGCGTAAGCTAAATATTGCAGTAATATGTTGTCCAACACCAAATAACACAGCGTAAGCTAAATATTGCAGTAATACAGTTGAAACTGTTGTTTTTTTCCTTCAGGGGTATCTACCCGGACACACACACACAGACACACCAGCGAGACTCTGTTTTCTCCCAACCTGTGTGTCTCTTAAGGAACAAGAGTTAAAGGCATTTAATTCCTACACAGTGTATCAAGAAGAAAATCTGTTTAAAACCTGATAGTTACAAAATTCCTATTCTATTTCAACATATAGTATATTTATTCACGTACATGTAAATGATTCTGTTTCTAATGGTTAATTCAAAGAGTTCGGGAGGATTTAACGGTGAGCAGATGGTCACCGAGGGAGGCCAGGAGGTGACAACCAAATAACGCAGCGTGAGCTAAATATTTATAGTAAAAACAGTTAAACTGTTGTTTCCTTCATAGGTATCCCCTCATACCTAGCTTTAAGTCTGTTGTCCAACACCAAATAACGCACTATAAGCTATTGTCTGAAGGAATATCCTGCGGGGTTTATCATGCTTGAGGACAGATACACACGCACGCTCACACAGCAAGACTCTCTTTTCTGTCAACCTGTGTGTTTCTTAACGAACAAGAGATAAAGTTATTTAATTCCTACACTGTGTATCAAGAAGAAAATCTGCTTCAAACCTTAGATAGTTACAAAATTCCTATTCTAATTCAACATGGTTTAGAATATAGTATATTTATTTATTGACTTAATGTAAATGATTCTGTTTCTATTGGGGTTTGATATCAATTAATATTAATTAATCCATCAAACTCCGATTAATATTTGACAGAAGGGTATATATATAGTCTCTCTGATAAGATTTAAAAGAGTCCACATTCACTGTTATTTCTTGCAGTGCTACACAAAACATTTTGGCAGCACATGTTCAGTCGCGTCACAACACTCAACCAGAGGTTTTGGTGACGTCCGGTGTATAACTTATGAGGAGGAGGAGGAGGATAATCTGACGCTTCCTTCAAACAAAGAAACAAAAGTCAGTATATATTCTGATGCAGTAAGGAGAGTGTGAATTACATCAGTAGCATTGTTATTTAGCATAAAATACTCTAATTTAACTATCATTGGAGAGCAAGAAAATGCTAATCTTTTTTTCCCTTTGCTTAAGTTTAAGCAATCTCCTGGTTTCAGGTAAAATCTTTATGATTTAAGATTTCAGTTTACTACAAAATGTTTCTGAATTCGCATCTGTTTCATAAGTTTTATTTGTTTTTCCACAGGTTCATCTCCAAACGACAAAGTCCAGCAGCATCCAGCCGACATATTGACATCTCCTTCTGACAGCGAAGCTGAAATTCAATGTTTTCATACTGACAATAGCTTCAACCAAATCCTCTGGTACAAGCAGTCAGATGGAGACCTGAAGCTCCTGGGGTACATGTATTATGGAGCTGGCACTCCAGAGAAAGATGTGAAGGTGGACATTCATGGAGGAGCAAACAAAGAAGAGAAGTGCACATTAAAAATCAAAGATCTCAACCTGAACAGCAGTGCAGTTTACTTCTGTGCTGCAAGATACCACAGTGCTGCATATCTCTGCTCTGTAATACAAAAACCTCATCATTTCAGCTCTGTTTTTTTTTTTACTTCAGTTGAATCCAGTTGCAGCTGCATTCTCACATTTAATCACAGACTGAAACAGGAGGTTTTTACACCCGAGCAATGGCCTAAGCCTTCCTACACTGCAATAACACAAGTTATTGCCAAATATTTTTGGTCTATTTTATAATGGAAACATGCTAGTTCACTAAACTAATTTCCAAGTATTTTTTTCAGCAATATATAGCAACTTGTTTTCAGTCAATAATTCCTTAATATTGATGAAAACGCACAAGATCCACTGGTAGATCATTTCACTCATAGCAAGGCATTTTTCCCATTTTTCCATCTGCCAGTGTAACTAGTAATTTTTCATCAATATTTAGAATTTACTGACTTAAAAAAGTTCCAAAGTCTTATTGAAAAGTAACAAAGTGAAATATTTGCACCAGAAACCAAAAACACTAGGTGTGGTTTTGTGTTGTGGTAAAAAATCTTTTATAAGCTGCAGAAAGTTCAATTATTTCCATGAACATTGGAAATGGCCACTGTTGATGCTTCTCTTGTATAAACTTTTAATAGTGTGGTTAGAACATGTAAGAGGGTGTTTCAATAATCTAGTAACCATTAAAAGAAAACTCAAAGTTTTCACATAATATGAAAGTCACATTTCACTCTACGCAGATGACATTGAGTTTTTTCTGAACTCTTCAAAAACCTAATGCTTTGTAAAGGCCACATGTTTTGGTCATTGCCAGGATGTGACACCAACCAAACACTCAGGAGTCAAAGATGGAAGTGAGACTGAAGCTGTGAAACACTAATGTGAGACGCAACAGCAAAATATAAAGTAAGTTTTATATCAACTGTAAGGAGGGTATAAATGAAATAGTTTTTGCTTATTTTTCCACTAGATGGTGCTGGAACTCTAAAGATTTTTCTGATTTAAATTTCCTGGAAACCACGATCTGAAACACACTGGGTGTACAAAAGGGCATGACTGTGTGTGTTACAAAACCATGAAATACAAAACATTCAATATTACTGAAGATATGATTAGAAAGAAACAAAGAATGACTTTCTGTTCATTATAGGCATAAAGCTTGAATATACTACAACGTACAATTGGGCAACTAGCTATTCAACAATAGTAAACCCACTTTTCTTCATTCAAAGCTCAAATTTTGTCGTCATCTTATAAACACGGTTTCATTAAGCTCCGCCCACATTTGTTTTAATGTCATCTGAGATTCATCAGGTTTGACTTCACTCTTCATTCAGTTATCTTAGATAAATATTAGCTCAATATTTCCATAACAGGATCAGACAAATCTGATTTATACTGTTAAATATTAATCTTTCTTAAACCCATCAGAGTAACTCTTTTTAAGAGGTCAACATGATTCATTTACTGTTTTGTTTGTGTGTCACAGGTAAATAATTGTGAATTTCTATACCTTCATTTTAGACATTCTTTCTGCCTTTCTTTACATTATTTATCTAAACGTTTCCACCATGTGTCCAGGTGTTGCTCTGGGTCTTGAGGTCCGTCAGTCCGACTCCGACCTCATCAGAAATCCTGGAGACAACGTCCAGGTTTTCTGCAGCCACGACCAAACCGACTTCAGGATGATGCTGTGGTATCAAAGACCACCTGGAAAAACCTCCTTGAATCTCATCGCATATCTGTACTACCAAGCTGTCACAATGGAGAATTTATTCAACAAGAGTTTCAGCCTTCATGGAGATCTGGGAGGAAGTGGTGCAAAGAACGGCTCTCTGCTCATTAAGAAAGTGGAACGAGAACACAGCGCAGTTTACTACTGTGCTGCTAGCAAAGCACAGTGACAGAAATCTCTTCTGGTCTTTACAAAAACTCTCTCATACTGAGTGACTGTTTTTTTTTTTTTCCACCAAAATGTGGTTTTCCAAAAAGCTGCCAATGCAGCTGCATTCATCAGCTCTTATCTTTGTTTTTTCTCCTTCTCTGTTATTGATTCACATTTCTTCTGTGGCATCGGATCCTCAGTCAGAACTTCATATGAACCAGTTCAGTGAGGCGGAAAACTTAAGAGGAGGAGGATCACCTTTGACCCCACCTTCAACAAGGACCCAACTAAATCATCATATTTGAACTTAAGACACTTTCACTCTACACATATCAAAATTTAACAAATAGAAGAAAACATGCTGATCTATTTAATGAGCCTCAGCTTAATCATTTTCCCAGTTTCAGGTAATTTCAACATTTTAAGCAGTTTCTAGTTTTTCTTCCTTATTTCCAAATCTGTCGCAATATTTTCTGATTTCACAGTTGTTAATGAAGCTTTTCGTAAACTTTTCCCAACAGGTTCTTCTCAAAGTGACAATGTCCATCAGCGTCCAGCTGACATTTATGCATCTCCTCCAGACACGGAAGTCAAAATTTATTGCTCACACAATGAGCAAAACTTTGACAGAATCCTCTGGTACAAGAAATCAGGGAGAGACCTGCAGTTCCTGGGATACCTGTTTGGAGGCATTGGAAATCCAGAGAAAGACGCGAATGTGGTGATTGATGGAGGAGCAAATAAAGAAGAAACCTGCACACTAACTGTTAAGAATCTCAACCTGAACAGCAGTGCAGTTTACTTCTGTGCTGCTAGATACCACAGTGTTGCAGATGTCTGCTCCTCAATACAAGAACCTCATCATTTCACTGTTGTGTGTGTTTGCATGTGTTTTTTATTGTTGTTTTTTTTACTTCAGTTGCTTTCACTTGTAGCTACATTCTCACCAACATTTAATCAAGCATTGAAATCAGTTCTTACTGCAAAGCAATGGCCTCAACATTACTGTCTTTTGTAAATAGCACCAAGTTAAAACATTAACATTCAAAATGTCCACCGTGCGACATGTCTGTTATATACAGTAGAGATAGCCCTGTTATTGTGGCCAGAAGACACAGTAGATAACACAATATGATTTTTAAAAATAATACAATAGGCTAATCATCCAATAAAAACTAAAAATGGCCACATATATAAATCATTTAAAGCAGTATTTCACTATACATATAGTGTTTTTTCCTGAATTACGTAAAAACCTAACAGCACTTTCTAAATAATTCAACACATAATTACGTTAAACTCTAGGTTTTCTTGTAACAGGTCATGGACAGGATTTGACTCAGTAAACTGAGATCTGATGGGGTTCTGTAAAGCAGACTACAGAGACAACGTGCAGCAACACCAGAGATAAAGTTAAAACTAAAAACACTGACGCAACAGCAACCAACAGACCATCATTGTGTTGTGAGTAGCAAGAAGGGATTCGTCAAATCAAATACTTGGTCAAAGAAAACACTGAGACCTGAAATATGAAGAGTTTAGAGTTTGGTGACAGTGGTGTGAATTTCTGTTCTGTTAGCAAACACAGTGATGTGAGTAAATGTAAGAGCTAAAAAAAAGTTAATTCTACTTCAAGTGTTGTGAGGATGTGAAGAAAAAAAAAATCTTTCCTTTTTCACTTTCCAATAGATGGCGCTGGTGATCTATAGAGACATCTCAGCTTAAACTGCCTCCTAATCCCCTGGAGACCATTTGTGTTATCGAAGCAAAGATCATGAACAAAACCATTTCGAAACTATTCAACTAATAATCACATTTATTAGCTGTCAGTCTGTCAGTCATAACCTTCCACTGAACCAGTTCTGTAAGGTGTTGGTGACATTTATATTTACTTATTTTTTACAATTCTATTGCAGTTTATAATTTTGATGTATTTCTGGTTCATTGCTTTTCATGCAAGGTGCTACATTGGTGAAGTTTGTGTCCTAACACAACAGGTGGATGGTTGTTATTTGAATTCCAGATATCATAGAATGATTTCTCATAACATATCACCAGATAAACATTAAGTTTGGATAAATAAAATACCCTATTGGTTGTTGGGAACGCCTGAGGTGTCGTCATTTCCTGATTTTCACTGACTTGTCGACAATGTTCAAATCCAACTGTCTTTAAAATTACCTCTGTGTGACTCCGCCCTCTGAATGTACGTTTAAGCAGGGACACACTGGTTTTGAACAAACAGGAGGAGAAATGAGAGGCTTCTTCAGACAATCCAATCTGATCATCTTCAAGATGATTTTTATTATCTGCATATTTTTCTTCTTTCTTTTGCCAGGAAGTAACGGTAAGAGGTGAAATACAAACAGACGAGACATGAAGATGAGAACTTTGTAATTTTAAGATTATTTCTGCTTCTCTACAGGAGCCTCTGACTCCAAAGACGTCGACCAAACTCCTCATTCCATAATTAAGAAAACTGGTGAATCTGTAGACAAAGAGATCAGATGTTCACACAGCATACCGAGCTACCAAGTCATTCTGTGGTACAAACAAGACAAGCATAAAGCTCTGAAGCTCCTGGGATATCAGAATCTGGAATATCCTTCCATTGAACAAGATGTGAAAGGGAAAATCAGCTTTGAAGGAGATGGACGCAAACAATCCATCCTCACTGTTTCTAATCTCACAGTAGACGACAGTGCTGTGTATTTCTGTGCTGCCAGTCAACACAGTGCAGCAAAATCCCATGAAGTCAATACAAAAACTCTGCAGAAGGAGAGAGAAAACACCTGCAGTCAGCCTCCATGTTAGACTCACATCGGCGCTGATGGGGTTGGATCAGCGTTGATCAATCAAAACTCAACTGAACGTGGTTATAATAAAAGCAGTTTAGTTGACATTATCAGCCTGAAAATGTAATAAAAATTAAATAGAAAGAGTTTATGTTTCAAACTGCGATTATCTGTAAAATGTTGATTTGAATTTTTTTCTTCAACATGAAAAACATGCGTACACACATACACACATTCCTCAGGGATACCTGTTGAAGCAGCTGATTTCTTTCCTCATCCTACAATTATTTATTGATTACACCAGAAATGACCAGCAGGGGGCGCCATATCACCACTTTTGTTATCATCTGTGCTGAAAGTTGCATCAGCGTTACCATCTTTATAAACCCTACAATAGAGACTTCAACCGTTTTTGCTCAGTACAACATGGATGTGATCATCAGGCAGGAACTTGTGCTATTAGTAAACTTTTTTCTGTGGATCTCAGGTAACTTTCAATCAACTAGCTTCTATTTTTACTAGTATACTTACTATAAACCTAAATCAAAGCTGAATCTTCCCATTAAATGTTAAAGTGATCCTCCTGAACTTTTTCTTCTGACATTCAGGTGTGACTGCTGGCAGCGATGTCGACCAGCCGGCCATGCTGTGGAGAAACCAGGGTGACAACGCAACTATCAGCTGCAAACACTCCAAGGGTGCTAGTTACTACCAGATGTACTGGTACCGACAGCTGCCTGGGGAAATGATGAAACAAATAGTTTACACTATGGCAAACTCCAAGCCTGACTTCGAGGCTGAATTCAAACTAGATGAAAAGTTCTCAGTCACAAAGCCTGATGCTATGAGTGGGACGTTCACCGTGCATAAACTGGTGCCAGGAGATCAAGGCCTGTATTTCTGTGCTGTAAGTGAGCACAGTGATACAAACAAGCTGAGAGGCTGAACAAAAACCTGTGAGCTGTTGGCACATGAATCACGTTTTATCTCGTGTATTGTAGGCGGAGGATGACAGATACCACAAATATTCAACTCCTGTTTTATTCATCACTTTGAAGCTCATGTGTAACCGTTTATCCCCTCTTGCAGGTGGGAAATACATGTCTGTTGTTTCAAAACACAAACATTGCAAAATATGGTTGAACGTAACTTCTTGATATTTTGATAATCAGGGGTCTGCAACCCTTATTTTTCCAAAGATTTTTCCATTATAATTCCTCAATCCAGCTAAATAAAAGTTATTTAGAGCCACAAATATTCAAATACTACATGATCTTTTGTAATAAGATAAATTTTTAAAACAACATTTGATCTACTTCGGGAAATTAGTCATTTTTAATAAAACAATACTTTTATTTTTCTATTTTTAAGAGTTAAGAAAATACAGGATTTTTAAAACCAAGACCTGAATATAATCTAAGTTAAAGCTGCAGCTTTGTAACGCTTCCAAAAATATGTTTTTTTTCCTATATTAGTCAAAACTATCACCGTGTATGAAATGAGACAGATAATCTGTGAAAAGATCAGTCTCCACCGCTTCCCAGTGTAGAAATGCACTTCTCCCTGCCAAAAACAACCAATCAGGGCGAGGAGGTGGGTCTTAGGGCTGTCAATCAACTTAGCATTACATGCTAATGGTGGAAAACTTCTTACCATTTCAGGAAAACACTTCATCCGCCGTCACTGGTGACTATGCTAACTAGCCGTAGCTTTTGTAGCAGGTTTTATTGTGTTGCAGCGGCTGAAGCTTAGCAGAGAGCAAAGAGACAGGTTGATTGATATCGCTAAGACCCTCCTCCTGGCTCTGATTGGTTGTTTCTGACTGAGCTGTGTGCTTTTTCAGATGACAGTAGGAGAAGGCAGAGGGGCTTGATTTTTTTCACAGATTGTCTGTCTCATGTTATTCCATCACAACATGATGATAGTTTCAACAAATATGTAAAAAAAATAAAAACATGTTATAAAAGTTACACTTTGCAGCTTTGAAGCACAGATTTTGAATTATTCATCTGTCATTCTAATTACTTCCATCAGGTGGCAGCATTTCCTCAGGCAGACATTTTCACTGAACTGGTTCTGTAAGGTTCTGGTCAAAACAATGCGGGTCATAACTTAAGAGGAGGAGAATCAGTTGTGACACCGCCCTGTAACGATAACTTAAGGAGGATGCAAACCAATCATCAAAACTGATGCAATGAAGGAACTGTGAATACCATCTTTAACACTGATATTGGTCAGAATTTAACAAAATGTCCAGAGAACAGATAATGCTCAGCTTATTTATTTGGTTCAGCTGCAACACTTTCCTGGTTTCAGGTAAGTCCTTAAGATCTTTCAGTTCATCCAGTTTAGAAAACGATAAAAAAAAAATTCAAAAATAAACTCAAACTTCTTAAATTAACTTTTTTTGCCACTGCTAACAATACTTTTTTCATTCCTCAGGTTCCTCCCTAAGCGACAAAGTCCGACAGAACCCAGCAGAACTCTTCAAATTCTCCACTGACACAACAGCTGAGATCAGCTGTTCACACAGTATTGACAGCTACAACCGAATCCTCTGGTACAAACAAACCGACAGAGACCTTCAGCTCATGGGGTTGATGGTAATAGGTGCCGAAACTCTAGAGAAAGGAGTAAAGGCAAAGATTACAGGGAATGCTAACAAAGACAACATCTGCACATTGACAATTACAGAACTGAACCGGAACAGCAGCGCAGTTTACTTCTGTGCTGCTAGTCTGCACAGTGCTGTATAACTTTGATGCTCAATACAAAAACCTCCTGAGCCACCAGTCTTCAAAATCTGTATTAAAGTTCATATCGCCTTGCACCTGCATTCTCACTGACGTTGACATTTTCTCTGATCTAATCTAGGACTGAAGTGGGAGGGTTTTTTATTGCAGCGTAATGACATTAACCTCTCTATTTTCCTCCTTTAATTGCTGGAAGCCACAGAATTAAATTTTGAGCATTACTGCTCTATTGGAGCATATATCATTTTTAGATTAATTCTTAGTTGTGGTTATAAGGTTCAAGAGTCAAAACACATAAATACATTTGTAATTATTTAGAAATCCACTGATTGGAGTTCAAAATTTGACTCAGTATTTCACTCTATGCAGATGATACTTCCATTTCTTTAAATTGTCCACAAAGTTAAACATATAAGACAACCTGTTGTGTTAAACTCTGGGCTTTCTTCTCACAGATTATTACCAAGATGTCTCTCAGAAACATAAAACAGCTGGTGTTCTCCAACCCAGTCTGCAGAAATAAAATACAGCCGCAGCAGAGTGAAGTAACAACCAAACATACAAAGACAGAGACTTTAGCAAACATGTACATCATTATTTACACTGACTGATGGGCACAGGGAACGAAAACTGACACTCAGTTCATCTCAGCGTATAGTATGTTACACTCTCTTTTTGAGTGTCAGTAGATGACGCTAGAGTCATATAAGGACTCATCAGCATAATGTATAAATCCTGCAGTCATGAAAGGAAAGCCCCCTGTTTGATCCCTCCTATTGTAGCTTCATTCAAATGCTGCCACATTCTTCTTCACTCCTGCTAAACAAACAGAAGCTGAAATGAGAGCTGCCATCTTTAACATGGTTTTTATGATCTGCTTCCTTGTTTTCTTTAAATTGCCAGGAAATAATGGTAAGAGGAACGAATACACACATTAGGAAAGGTTCAAAGATGATCCATTATTTATTATTTTCTGCTTCTCTACAGGAGCCTCAGACTCCAAAGACGTCGACCAAACTCCTCATTCTATAATTAAGAAAGTTGGTGAATCTGTGGACAAAGAGATCAAATGTTCACACAGCATACCGAGCTACCAAGTCATTCTGTGGTACAAACAAGACAAGCATAAAGCTCTGAAGCTCCTGGGGCATCTGAATAATGCCTTTGCTAACATTGAACAAGATGTGAAGGGGACAATAAACTTTGAAGGAGATGGGCGCAAACAATCCAACCTCACTGTTTCTAATCTCACAGTAGATGACAGTGCTGTGTATTTCTGTGCTGCCAGTCAACACAGTGCAGCAAAATCTCATGAAGTCAATACAAAAACTCTACAGAAGGAGAGAGAAAACACCTGCAGTCAGCTTCCATGTCAGACTCAGACCAATAAAAAAAAACAAGAAGTTGCAAACTTGTCATCAAAAGGTTTTTTTTTTCATTTTCAGCTTGAATTTGTTTTTTCTTACATTTGATTAAAGGACTCGCCCCTCCCCTCCGCTTCTCCATTATTGTGTTACCAGCTTGGCAAAATTCTGAAAGTAAATGGAAAAACCTACAGCCAAAAATTAAACAATACCAATTGTTCATTTATTGTGATGGTGCAGCTTAATATTAACATTGGATTGATCAGAAAATATTTTATTTCTGAAGACATATGATCTAAATAAAGTCCATAAAATGTTGGAACAAGTTTAAATAAGTTGTCCAAAACACAAAAAGTTGAATTTCTTGTAGAAAATATATCTAAAATGAATTCGTTTGAGTGTCATTAACCCGTGTTAAACCATTTACTGGTTCAAAAAGTCCTTAATTATTTAAAGTATATCAAGGATTTAATTATAATTAGTCCTCTTGCAAGTATTAGTCTCAGTGCTGTAATATCAGGGAAATGAAGAACAAAAAATTACTTAAAATATCTTTATTTTAAATGAATAAATGAAAATTTGTTAAAATGCTAAATTTGAACACAACCCTGAATGTTGCCTTTGTGTTAGCACAATGACATTCCTGTTAAATGTGAATGTTGTTTTCTATGCCTGCTATTTTGAACATAATTTTAATGATGCAGTTCAAACAAAAACATTTCATAATTTAGGAATAGTTTCTATAATATACCTTTGACCTTCAGGGAGCAAAATCCTCCAGCCAGACGAGACCACGGTAAAATAATTAATGGTCTTCACTTTTATGCTGTGTATTAGTATTAAATTTACCATTGAACCTCATCTGAAAGTTGATGTTTGGTGTTTTACATGATGACACTTTGATCTTCAAACTGATAATATCTTAACTATTCAGTTGAAGGGGCTAAACTCCCAATTTCAGTTCTTTAACCATATTGCCTACAGTGTCATGTGAGAAACAAATACACACAGTAATGAAGTATTTCTGAATTGAATTGAATTTAACTGATTTTGATTTAATTGTATTTAGCTAAAAACTCTTCTTAAATACAATCATTTGCTTTGGAGCTGGCACAACAACAAAAGAAATGTATTAAAACTCTCAGCTGCAAAAACTTAAGATTATGAACCACTAGAGGGAGACAAATCATAAAAATTGGAAAACTAAAACTTGTTCACTCCTAGAATTGAAATGGTTACAGAATATTTTGGTCTGTAGATCAGCTGTGACACCATCACTGTAGCTGGAGATGACAACTCATCCACAGCAGTGAAAAAGCAACACCCTGGTCTCATCATGTTGAACACCATCTTCCTGGTCTGTGTTTTGTTTCAGCTCCAGCTGCCAGTTAATGATGGTGAGGATTCAGAAACGACCAGACAACTAATAATTATTGTTTAAAATTGTAATCTTCACTCTGCTTGTTTTGTTTTTCCCCACAGGAGCTCCTAGTGCTTATGAGGTCCTCCAAACGCCTCGTTTCGCCGCTCCAAAACCCGGAGAATCCATCACGATCCACTGTTCACACAGCGTATCCATTTTCGACTGCATCCTTTGGTACAAACGAGAAAAACACGGAGCTCTGAGGTTCCTGGGATACATGAACAGGAACTTCCCTAACCCAGAGGGCGACGTGAAGGACGTGAAGATGAACCTTGGAGGAGACGGCAGTAAACATGCGACCCTGAACGTTTCGACTGTTTCGGAAAATGACACCGCTGTTTATTTCTGCGCTGCCAGTCGACACAGTATAGCAGAAACCCTGTCAGTCAATACAAAAACTCTGCATGAAGATAGAAATCTGAACACCTGCAGTCAGCCTCCATGTATGACTCACATTGTGACTGACTGGGTTCGGTTTACCACTGACCAATCAGATCACTGGAAACTCACAGCCACCATTTAAACAATCTGAATAACATGAAGTAATAACAAAAAATAAAACTTAAAAAAGCCAGTCAGAAAATTATTTTCTGCTAGACATACTCCTTAAAGCTGTATATGTATATTTGTCTCCTGTTATTATAAGCATTTTTTTATTTTAACATAAAGAATAGATATAGGTTAAGTTAAAATTAACTTAACCTATGTCTATGTATAGTACCAGTGATGACCTGCAGGGGGAGCCAGATGAGCCATCTTTGCTTCAACTTGCTAGTACATCTATATTTATTTTTACTATGGACTTCACTACCAAACAAAAATTCATCATATTAATTTCCTGCTGGTATTTTTTTTTAATTTTTATTAATTAAAACAGATCAAACTAGTCATCAATCAATGGTTCTGACTATTTCCAGATACCATGGTACAGGCAACTATCTGGAGAAACCATGAAACTAGTTGTTTTATTTATATTTATGACCCATAGGTGGCAGTATGTCTTCATCCAGAATGTTACACTGAACCAGGTCTGTGAAGAAAGAGGAGTAGGATCTACTTTAACTCCACCCTGTAATGATGATTTGAACAAGGATGCCACCAAGACATTACACTTCCTGATGCAACGAAGAAAAACCAACTTCTATAAGTGACATAGTTCTCTAAGTCTGAATTCTTCATTTTCTAAATGTTTAAAGGACAGAAAATGCTCATCGTTTTTATTTGCTTCAGCTGCAGCATTTTCCTGATTTCAGGTTGTGTGTTTAAGCTTTTTAGTGGCTGAGTTTAAACAAATCAAACTTTTTCAGTTTTCATTTTAGAAACCTGATATTTATGGCACTGTTTTTCTCCCACAGGATCTTCGCAAAGCAGCAAAGTCCATCAGCATCCAGCGGATATTTACAAATATCCTAATGAAAGTAAAGCTGAAATTCATTGTTCACATTACGACAATACCTTCACCAGAATCCTCTGGTACAAACAATCAGCCAGCAAAGGCCTGCAGTTCCTGGGTTACCTGTACGGAGGCCTGGGATCTCCGGAGAAAGACGTGAATGTGACAATAAACGGGAAAGCAACTCAAGGGGAAACCTGCACATTAACAGTAGAAGAACTCGACCAGAACAGCAACGCGGTTTATTTCTGTGCTGCTAGTCTCACAGTGTTTCATATCTTAGCTTCTCAATACAAAAACATACTGATATTTCAGCTGCGTTTTCTTTAACGTTGCTTTCCAGCTCACATCCCCTCGCAGCTGCTTTCTCACCACTGTTGGTGTTTTCTCTGATTTAATCAGGGATGTGAGGTTCTTACTGCAGCTTTAACCCTTCAACTTACTACTTTTTTAAAAAACAGTAACAAACTTTTGTCTGATTGTAAAATATTACACTGTTATGATAGCTTACATATATCTCACATTTACAGTTCTGTCTACGGTCTATAATGTACAAGAACTTTTTTTGTGGGTTTACAGCAATCAGACACTTCTTATAAAATCCAAGAGCTTTTTGCAAGTTTCCACTGGTATTTTGATGATTAATCTGGTGATAAATCTTCAGGCTGGAAGACATCACTGACCTTCACACTACTTTAATTCTTTATATGGCGTGCCATTCTGAAATGTTAGCATTATTTTCCTGTCAGGAGAAAGAAACATGTTGATAAAATTCAAAGATTACATTAAATCTGCTGTTGTCTTGCAACAAGAAGGTTCTGGGGTCAATTCCCGACCCGGGGTCTTTCTGCATGTTCTCTGTGTTCTTTGCATGTTCTCCCTGTGCATGGTGGGTTCTCTCTGGGTACTCCGGCTTCTTCCCACAGTCCAAAAACATGACTGTCAGGTTAACTGGCTTCTCTAAATTGTCCCTAAGTGTGAGTGTGTGTGCATGGTTGTTTGTCCTGTGTGTCTCTGTGTTGCCCTGTGACAGACAGGCAACCTGTCCAGAGTGACCCCGCCTCTTGCCCAGAACGTTAGCTGGAGATAGGCACCAGCACCTCCCGACCCCACTGAGAGACAAGGATATTAGAAAATGGATGGATGGATGGACATTAAATCTCAATCATCCAGGTGTATGAATCATTTCCAGCTGAGCTGGGAATGGTGGGTGACATACTTTCTCATCCTAGATTTCTGATGTAAAATTGAACAAGGGAGACATTTCTAATAATAATAATAATAATAATTTTCAGAAACTCCCAAGTAACAAAATTGTAATTTAAACATAAAACAAAGTTGTTAATTTCATCCAGACATGTTATAGAAGAGTTTATAGGAAACATCTGATCTTTTTAATGCATCTTCTCAGTAAAATCAAAGTTAAACCACAGGTCAGGATTTGATTCAATAACATGTTGTTTTATTTCTTACCATGAGGTGGCAGTATCTTCACAGTGTATGCACAAGCAGAACAATGTATTAAGGCCCCACCCGCTCCAAGAAGATTAGACTTTACAGAAATGCAACATGAATAATCAGTAGCTGTTCAAAGTTGGCAACAATAACATGACATCCTTAAAGTTAGCCATGAAACACCACATGATAATCACTGGTTTTTGTTTGATATTTATGATCACAAGACTTTCAGGTAACAGGGGGAAAACAATTCTAGATTTAACTCTGTTATTTGACAACTATTGAAGTTAAAGTCATGGTTTTGCTGCTTCCTTTACAGGTGCTTCACTCAGTGACGAAGTCCATCAAACTCCATCTGACTTGTACAAAAAACAGGAGCAAACAGCAGAAATCGATTGCTCGCACAATATCAACAACTATGATCGGATCCTGTGGTACAAACGGACAGCGGACAGGCGGATGGAGTTTCTAGGATACATGTTAGCAAACATCGGCTACCCAGAGGAAGGAGCGAAGGTAAAAATCAACGGGAACGCCAACAAGGGCCAGACCTGCACGCTGACGATAGACAGGCTCGACATGAACAACAGTGCAGTTTACTTCTGCGCTGCCAGTTACCACAGTGCAACATGCAAAACGTCCTCAGCGCAAAAACCTCTAGTTTTTGTTTCCCCATCTCTCAGGTCCATGCACCTGTCTGCTGTCAATCGGTTTATCGAGGTATGGATCTTTCTGTTGAGGCACTGAGGTACATGAGGGAGGTGAAAACATGCTGTGGTTTGAATTTTTGGTAGAGGAGGAACCTCGTAGACACCACCCACGTGTTGACAGAGGAGGAAATAGCTCAAAAGGGACATTTGGAGACTCTTTTTCAGTCATAAAGGACCAAAATGATCGTGGTTCTCTTTTGTATTACTTTCAGTGCAGCAGCATCAGGTACATAAACAATTTTCAAAACCAAAAAACTTTCATAAACTCTGAATTGTTTCTACTTTGATTGAATACGTTGAGTCCTTTCCTTCAGGTTCACTTCACGAGAAAGTCAACCAGAATCCGCCTGACATTCACAAGCGTCCTGGAGAATCTGCCAAAATCCACTGCTCGCACAAAATCGACAACTACGATGAAATTCGTTGGTACAAACAAAGATCCAACGGCGGACAGCTGGAGTTCCTCGGACGGGTGGAGAACAGCTTCAGGTACCCAGAGACAGACGTGAATGTGACTTTGGAGGGAAGTGCAGATAAAGGCCAGACCTGCACCATAACAATCGAAGGACTCACCTCCAGTAGCAGTGCGGTTTACTTCTGCGCCGCTCGCTACCACAGTGCTGAAAGTTATTGTTCCTCAACACAAAAACCTCAACGTTTCCACTTTGTATTATTTATGTCCAGCCATTAGGTGGCACTATTTATCCAGATCCAGATGTCTGAGGTTTTGATGACATTGTGGGAAGTAACTTACGAAGATGAGGCTGACCTCTGACATCACCTGCCTGATGAGGGTATATAATGTGTTTGGTATTACAGAAGTGAATCCTTGTAGATGTGGTGCAAAGGGAAGCATTGAATCATATCAGTAGCATTGAAGCGTTTAATTAACCAAATGTTTTGGGATCAAGAAATGTTCCTCATCCTTTTTACTTGCTTTAGTTGGAAACCTTTGCTGCTTTCAGGTAATGTCTTTAGGATATTTCAACTCTTCCATTTGCTCGGTTGTTTTTATGATGATATTAATGATCCAATGTAGGTCTTTTTTGGTCGTAGGTTCCTCTCTAAGTGACAAAGTGCAACAATCTCCACCAGATATCTACAAATCTTCAGAAAAGGAAGCCAAAATTGAGTGTTTGCACTATATCGACAGCTACAACCGAGTCCTCTGGTACAAGCAGTCGAGCAGAGACATGCAGCTTCTGGGGTACAGGTTTGCAGGCTCTTCAACTCTAGAGGAAGGAGCAAAAGTAGAAATTGGAGGGGGAGCAAATAAAATGGAAACCTGCACATTGACAATTACAGACCACAGCGAGAGCAGCAGTGGAGTTTACTTCTGTGCTGCTAGTCTCCACAGTGCTACAAAACTCTGATCCTCAGTACAAAAACCTCCTGATCTCTAAATGTTTTCCCCCCCAAATCTGTCATATATTTCACACCCCCGCTTTGCACCTGCGTTTTCACCAGTACTGGTTTCTCCTCTGATTTAACCAGGAACTGGGTAGCACCCTTCCTTCTTAAATAGCAGCATGCTCAGACATTAAGATGAACATGGAAGAATATCCCCCTGTGATGAGATGAATAGTTCTAATATTTACAGTCAGGATGATCTAAATTCAAAGTAAGAGAAAAACTATATTTTAGCATACTAAGGGGGATTAGCATTTAAATGTTGAGTATTTCACTCTATGCAGATGATATTGTCATATTTTTTCCAATTGCATATGCCTAAAGGTAGGAATTGAAGCGACACCAGAAATAAAGGTCACAAAACCAAAAGTACTGGCACAAGGCGTACAGGAAAAGAACATGAACCTCACTGTGTTCATAGCTTTTGGTCAACAATCAGACGAGAGAAACTTCAGACCAAACGTTCAGCAATCAAGATAACATTGAGTGAGATCTAACAACTAAATAACAACTCAGTGACAGATCATCCTAAAGGTTTGATTTAAAACTATAAGATTATTATGAAATAACAAGGTTGGTAAAAATAGAGAAATAAAAAAAATGACAATTCCTTACCAAGACGTCCTTTCACTTTTCTAAAACACTATGAGCTGTCTTATATATGTCTAACAAAAATTTCAGATGTATGAGGTTCAGATTTACTTGTTAAAGAGATGAGAAACAAATACTAAATAATATATGAAAAAGGAACTGGATTGAAAACAAATTATAGTTTGTTTTTTAGTTGTAGAAACTTACAAAAATAGATACATTTTTGACTCAGTGGCTAAACCATGTTGCTAATTTATTCCAGCAGGTTACAAAGACATTTGTTGAAAAAGACAGATTTTTGACTCAAATCTCAAAGGATAGTTTAGAATTGAATAAAATAATTTGAATTCAATTTCATGAGGTAGCAGAATCCATTATGTATAGTGATAATTTACAAAAAGCACATAGACTTGAAGCCCCACCCACTCAAAGACCGGTATTGTGATTAATGACACAGAAATGTGTAAAGAATCATGTGTAGTTTAAATTTAGTCATTAAACAACACATGGCAATCATAGGCTTTTTGTTTGTTTCAATTTGCCTTATAGTTCATATCTGCTTTCACCTGCATTCACACCATTATTTGTTCCTTCCTCTGATTTAATCAGGGATATTAATGGGAGGTTCTTACTGCAGACTGGCTTTAACCCTCCCATCTTCCTCCTTAAATAACTGCAGGCTTAAACGTTAGGATGGTCATTAAACACCACCATGTTGGGTTGCATCCTTCTCACATTTATACATGTGTTGTTTAGTCAACAAGGTACAAAAGACCAGCACCAAAAGATATTTTTAATGACTGATGACACTCAAATTTCAGAGTGAATTTAACTCTACGCAGATGATATTGTAGTTCATCCAAAATGTACAATTTGTATCATACTTTTGTCTTTTTTTTTTCACAGGTCATTGCCAGGATGTAACTCAGCTACCTAAAATCATCTGGAAGTCCGCGGCCGAGTCCGCAGAGATGAACTGCAGCCACACCAGAGACAAAGGTTATAACCAGATGTACTGGTACCGACAGCGTCCTGGGGAGACCATGACCCTTGTTGTATACACGGTATACGGTGGGCAGCCAGACTATGAAGGAAACTCCAAGACCAAATACTCAGCAGTCAAAGACACCATAGAGACCGGAGCTCTGACTGTGAAGGACCTGCAGCCTGAAGACAGCGGCATGTATTTCTGTTCTGTCAGCAACACAGTGATGTGAGAAAATACAACAGCTGAACAAAAACCGACTGCCAATAAAACAATCAGAAACCCATGTCTGCACTGCTGTGACTCTCCAGTAGATGGCACTGGAGATCCATGAAGGCTTTTCAGGTTTAACAATAATGGTTTGGCAACGTTGGGCGTGTTCATGAAAGAGACCAGAACCGAACTAGAATGTTAGACATATTTTTCTGCTCAGAGAGAAGGAGAGTAGATCATCATGCTGACATTTTCCCTTTTGTTTTCATTCATGGGTAATCAAATTCTTTATTTTTCATTTTTCATGGAACATAATTTATATTTCCCAAACATTTAACTCAAAAGAGAGATTTATTTTTTTAAAAAAAAGGAAAAGTCAGGATGAAAAGTAGAAACATTTATACTAGAGGGATTCAGGTGTGGAATAATTGTTGTGAGGAGTTAAAACTGTTTCTCACTATTTAAATAAAAAAATGTATCAAAAACATTTGATAAAAAAAATACAATAAGGTTTTTATTATGTCTTGTTTTATGAGTATGTGGGAACTCCATATGTTCTTGAAAAATTATGATGGTAATTTATGAATAACAATGTGAAAAGAGACATAATAAATGTGTTTACTCTGTTTAATCTTTTTCCAGAAATACTGTTTATTTCTGTAGTAGTTTTGTCTTGTTTTTTTCTTCAGCATTGTGTGTATGATTTAACTTTTTTGACTTGTATGAACAAGTTTAAAGATGACCAAACATATATATATTATTGAACTGAATTTTCTTTCAATCTTCAAGGCGTTTGTCTGAGCGTCGAGGTTCATCAAACTCCTCCAGCAGCTTTGAGAAAACCTGGACAGGACATCCATATGGTCTGCAGCCATGGAAAGACCGACTACACGCTCATGCAGTGGTACCAGAAATCCCCCGGAGACAAAGCGCTGAAACGCATTGGACATTTGAACTACGGCAACAAAGAACTTGAAAAATCTTTTGAGGGACATTTTAATTTTACCGGAGACTTGAGTGGAGAAACAGCAAAGAACGCCTCCATGATAATCACAGACCTGAAGCCTGAACACACTGCAGTGTACTACTGTGCAGCCAGCTATGCACAATGACAGCAAAGCCAGTGTTGTTCATACAAAAAGTCAGACCTGTTTCAGCTCAAGTCATTGGTTTATGTTTGAATAAGCCCCGCCCACTTCTTGATTTAATGCCGTCACTTTTTCTCAACTATCAGAATCGCAGTCTAATAGTATTTGTTACACTTTCAAGATTTAATGTCACCAATCGGGTTTTAACATGATTCATTTTCTCCTTTTTTGTTTCATACCAGGTATTCACTTGTGAACAGGAGCAAACTTTGAACAAATTCCCCACATTTCAAGATCATTTATCAATCTTTGTTGCCTTCCAGGTGTTGCTTTCGGCCTTGAGGTCCATCAGTCCCGCTCCGACCTCATCGTAAAACCTGGAGAAAAAGTTCACATCTTCTGCACACATGAGAAAACAAACTTCTGGGTAATGCTCTGGTACCGGCAGCCGCCTGCGGACACAGCTTTGAAATTAATTGGACATTTGTACACGAGCAGCATCAAGATGGAGGATGAAGACGATCAAAACGTCTGAATCGTCGGAGACTTGAGCGGCAGCACAGCAAAGAATTCCTCTCTGGTGATCAACATTGTGGATCAGAAACACACGGCCGTTTACTACTGTGCAGCGCGAGAAGCACACTGATGAAGAATCCTGCCTGCGCTTTACAAAAACTGCTTTATCATCATTATCAGTGGTTTGGCAGAAGGATTTGGAAAAAAACAACTGCTCTCAAGCACCTGCTTCTCTATTTTTAATTGAGCGTCTTCATGCTAAAAGGTGATACTGTTTCATTAAAAAAAAAGCTGTAAATATAAAAACAAATTTAAAAATCCCAAAAAACATAAAACTTGCCCACGGATAGTAGCTAATAAATTAAACCTAAGCTTTCCAGAGAATTAGCTTAATAAAAGTTTATTTCTAAATTTAAAAAGTAGTGTGAGATTACTTTTTCACAAAGGTACATGTAAGGTTAAATTTTTTCCCCTTAAAAATAAAATCAACATACAAAAACTACATATGGTGTCGTCTCTGGTTATTTTTGTTTAACATTAAAATGAGTTTGTCATGTATAAAATGTATAAAATCATATTTTGGTTATAGACACGTGAGGTGATTTTATGTTGTGTTGTTATTGTTTAATTGGCTTTTTGAGCTGAGAAGTTACGGAGCTACTGCTTCTGTTAAATCTTGATGAATAACACATCAATTTTTAAGGGTCTATCTCTAATGATTTCATTATTTTATAAATCACTGAATGGCTTTGAATTCCAGAGACATGTCAATAGTTCATAGAGTAAATTTTACTCAAACATGTACCTATGAAATCAGACTCTGATCATTTTTGCAGTGGTCTCTTAATTTTTTCCAGCTGTGTATGAAGTGACTCCACCCATCTGATGACATCACAGCGATTAAGAAAAACCACCAACCGACACAGAGTCAATTCACTGGTGCATGTAAAGCAAACTGCCCTCATCTCAGCAAAAATGATTTTAATTCTTTTTTGCCATTTCCTTACAGGTACCAGCTATTTTATTCTGGAATAACATGTAAATGTTATTGCACTTTTTAAGTCACTAATCTGTAAAAAAACAAACTTTCACTGCAGCAGGTTTTTCTCTGGACATTCAGGTCCATCAGTCCCCTCCGGCTCTCCTGAGAAGAGAAGGACAAAGCGCGCAGCTGGTGTGCAGCCATGAACACGGAGACCTCAGAGTGATGCTGTGGTACCAGCGGCGGCCCGCCGAAGTCGCCCTGGAGCTGGTCGGCTACGGATACGTGGAGTTTAAAGATGATGGCGTCGAGGAGGCTTTCAGGCAGAAGGGCTTCAGCTTAGCAGGAGATCTGAGTGGAAACAAGCCAAGAACGGCTCGCTCTTCATCAGGAGCCTGAACGCGGCCGAACACGAGGCCACGTATTTCTGCGCCGCCAGTAAACCCACAGTGGATCAAACCTCCACCTGCTCCTGACAAAAACCTCCACAACTCTGCTCTCACTTCAGCCTACAAGGACTTTTGTATTTGAAAGAACAAAATGACACTGAAGCGATTCCATCTGCACACGGTGGAGATTTGAACAAGTGACACAAATGTTTTGTTTTGTTTTGTGGGTTGAAGGTTGGAGCAAAACATAAACAAGGCCTGGAAATGTGCCCAAAGTAGAGGATTAGGGCAACTGGAAAAAATAATAATCATACTAATTCAGTTTTTAGTATTATTATTAGTTTTCTTAGAATGAATTTTGATCAAAGCATGTTCATGTATTCGAATGGTCCAGTAAAAGTCTAGACCTCAAGCCAAAATGAGAAACAATGTAGCCTGATATGAATTTAACATGGCGGAGCCTGAACTCCTCGGTACAAAAATGTAAAAAGTTTAAGCGGTGTGAATACTTTTTCAGTTTTATACCGTGAGGTCACTTCCTGCTCCGCCTTCCTGCTCACAAACCCCTGCAGAGATCAGCAGGCTGCTCAGTTCCAACATGAAGCTTCATCATCTCACATTGTGCATCGTCACCCTGTGCTGGATTGAAGGTATCCCCTAAATTTTCACGCCACTTTTGCAACAACAAAAAAATTGGACTACATAATTCATTTTTAAACAATTGATCTTTTTTTCCCGCAGTAGTCTACCCGAACAAAGAGAAACTTGTGTTTCAGTCTCCACCCGACCTCCTTCTGCACCTACACAATGCAGCCAAGCTGACGCTGATGCACAAGATCCCGAGCTACGACACGATCCTGTGGTATCAGCGCTCACCGGGAGACTCTTCCCTGAAGCTGATCGGCTACATGTCTTATAAAAATCCAAACATCGAGGGTGGATTTGTTGACCGCTTCAAAGTAAGCGGAGATGGAGAGAACACGGCTCATCTCCACATCCTGAACCTGACCGGCGCTGAGTACAATGGAGAATATCTTGGAGCGGCGAGTAGGCACAGTGGAGAAGACGGCGGCGCTGTCATACAAAAACCCCCCATGAGCAGCAGGAAACCAATAAAACCACATGATGCCTGCGGAACAACGCCGGCACAAAACAAACAGGTGTCCTAAAAAGAAAAATTAAATAAAAATAAAAACATCTAAATCTCAACACTCCAAACTATAGCTGCACTCGAAGAGTGAAAGATTTATATTTAAGTCAAGTTTATTTGTGGTCAACATTTCAGCAACAAGCCAGTTCAAAAGAGCTTTAAACTAATAAAAACATGCCACAGTAACCAATTATAAAAGGAGCAGTAAACATCACGTTTTGGCAAAGGCCAGAATCAAAATCATCATGAAGTATGTCGATAAATGTTCCACTATAGCAACTCCAAGAAGGTGGGTCTTTAGTCTAGGTCTAAAGGAAATCAGTGTTTCGGCAGTTTTGTAGTTTTCTGGGAGTTTGATCCAGATTAGAGGATCAATGTTGCTTCTACATGTTTGGCTCCAGGAATGCAGAGCCTAACCAGAATCAGCAGGAGCTGCTGGAAGGTTGGTGCAACATCCAACATCAACAACAACAACACTAACAACAGATCTTTAACATATTTTGAATGCTTAACTGGTTTGGCACTAATAACTTAAATACATTCTAAGTGAGGACAGAAATCAAACAGATTCTACTTCCTAACAGACGTGTCTCATTTAGTACATTAATTACAGTTAATCAATGAGTTGAAAATCCTTTTAGAAACTTTTCAATGATAATTATCAAACTGAACAGAAACATGTGAAGGCAGATCAAGTAGCAAAGTTTTCTTTTTTCCCAAAACAAGTAATAAAAATAAAATTATGATTTAACAGAGAGAGATTAGGCACAAAAAAGCAAAACAATTTAATAAGACAAAATAATCATACTAAACTTTGGATTTTTCCAAAAGTTTTAATTATTTTAGACATTTCTGTCTGAATCTAAAGTGAATCTAAACGCTGACCAGCAGAGGGCAGCAACAACACATGGACGTGTTGATCCCTTTAAGCTCCTCCTCCTTTAAAAACACATTAAATGGTTTCCCTCCAGTTTTCTCTTTCACAAAATTTCTGCATGTTTGTATTTTCATCAAAATTCTATAGATGGCAATTAAAAATAATTTTAAAAAACCTAAAATGTTGATCACTGTCCTGATGTTTCTGTTTTTGTTTGCAGGTGAGTAAGAAGATGGGTTCAAGTTTTCTAACAAACATATATGCTACACTCTTATTTTATTTCATTTTTTTGTCTTGTAGACATCGCGGCATCCCAACCCAACATCCAGCAGTCTCCTGCCTCCATCCTGGTAGAGCCAGGACAAGCTGCCCATCTCCACTGTTACCACGGCGATAACAGCTATCCCTACATGCTCTGGTACCAGTCGGCGGCTGGAGGCGGCCGAAGAACCATGGACCTGATCGGACTGCTTCACTATGAAAACCAAAGTCCCGAGAAGGGCTTTGAGGGTCACTTCAACATGACGGGTCATTCCAAAGGCAAAGCTCAGCTGATCATCTCCGACGCCAAACCAGGAGACACAGCAGAGTATTTCTGTGCAGCCAGTTAACACAGTGCTTCATTTCCCCCAGCTGCAGCACAAAAACACTCCAGCTCACACCTGCATGGACTGACAGATAAACGTCCGGAAAGGGGTGTGCATAAGACCGACATGACTGTCATAAACATGAAGGAGTCTTTATGAATGTTTGACTATCAAGCGTCATTCAGTAAATAATGACACTTTTCATGCAAAGTTGCTCTAAAAGTGGCTTTGAAAGTCCATTAAAAGTGTCAACTTTGCATTAAAGTGTCATTACTTACACAGTAATTCAAAGCTGGCCCTTTTAAATGACTTTTAATGCAACTTTTAAAGCATTAAAAGTGCCATTATTTACCAAATGACACTTCATGACATCAGTCAAACATTCATAAAGGCTCCTTCAAGTGTTATATCAAGTCTATGACATGAAGTCGTTTGAGAAAGGGGTGGGATATTCACAAATGAGCATCTCTCCATCTTTTTTTCAAAAGTTATGTCACTTCCTCCTGATAGATGCTAACCTCTCGGCTCAGTGAAGTTACACCGTTTTTGCTCCTCTGAGGACAAAATGACTGCAGGTAGCATCGCATGGGGATGTTTTATATTTTGGACCGCAGGTAAAGTCAACACAGTTTCTCTTATCATAATTAATAATTAGCAAAGCCATCCATAATTGTTAATGATTTTTTCTTTCTTTTTTTGTTTTTCCAGGTGTGTGCGAGTGCGTCCTGATCACTCAGTGGCCCAGAGGCATCATCACCAGCTCGAGCGCAGAAATGCACTGCTACCAGAACGACACCGACTATGAATATCTGTACTGGTACCGACAGCTTGATGGAGGACAGATTCAGCTCATTGTGTATTTGCTGGCTGGGAATCCGAACTTTGAGCCAGACTTTAAATCTGGCTTCAAAGCAGAGCGCTCACAGACGAAGCAGTGGTCTCTCACTGTCTCCAGCGTTCAACAGAAAGACGAGGCCGTGTATCTGTGTGCTGCCAGTCACACAGTGCAGCAGCAGAACTGGAGACTGTGACAAAAACACACAGCAGAGAGGAGGATGACGGCTCCCTCACCTGCCGCCCTCAGAATTACAATTAGAGAGATTTCTAAGCTCAGCATCATGAACATCGTTATCCCCTAAATACAGGGCCAGATTTACAAGATTGTGAGGACCTGGGCTGGAAACTGTTCTGGTGCCCTTGTATGCCAAAAAATATTATATTTATATATATATTCCTATTGCAAATTACAGTAAACTATCAGTCAAGCTTGTTTGTATAGCAGTTCAAAGTGCGTTAAATCATATAAGCAAAAATAGAAATAATCTGCACATAACTGGATATGAACTGTTGATGGTAGGTTTAATACATTCTGTGGCCAATAACTCTGTGTTGTTACTCTAATAAAAAAATATATTGACTTTTATCATTTTCAAATACTTGAGTATTTTTTTACACACATAAAAATCCCAAAACATTATTACAACGATTACAATGATACATAAATAAAAATAAGCCCTTTCTAAAGGGATACTCACCTAAATTCTAATCAAAACATTAGTTTAGGACATGTTACCACAAAAAAATTATTGAACAAACATTGTTAATGTCAGAATTTAACCAATATTGAAAATTGAAGCAAATCTACTTTGTATATATTCAACTAGTTTTAATTTCTGATACTTGATTCGCTTCAAAATTATTTTACAGTAAAAATCAAGAAACAAAACGTAAATAAGGAACATGCTGTTACTTAATTCATTTCTTCCTACATCGATTTTATATCACTATTTTCACAACAGTCAGATCTAGAAGTGTGTGACAAAGCTGTCCTGTGCTCATGTTACCAGCAGGTGGAGCCACAGCACATGACATCATAACATGCAGTCTCGTCCAATCGGGTGTGTTCATGGTTTGACCAGGTTGTCCTCCTGTTCCACCCGGCAGAGTCTCTTCCCTTCACCTCATTGCTTCACAATGTCTTCACCTACACAGACCTTCAGCTTCCTCCTCATCTGGTTCTCAAGTAAGATTTCAAATCCAAGTTGACATTTATTACAAATACTGACCTGACCTTCTGCTTTTTTCCCCTACAGATCAGGTAAACGCTGCGAATTTTCGCCAGTCTTCTCCTCTCATAGTTAATGAGAGCAGTGAGGTAGAAATCACCTGCAGCCATGATGATAGCTCTCTTATAGTGATGCTCTGGTATCAGAATAAAAAGGACACAAACTCAATGACCCTCATCGGATACGGATATGAAAACTCCCCAAACTACGAGGGTGAATTTGAGAAGGAATACAAGCTGACACGACCAAACATAGTCGAAGGAGCCTTGAAGATACTCAAAGCAGATCCGTCCCACTCAGCTGTGTATTTCTGCGCTGCCAGTACACAGTGATGTGGTTTATTGGAACTCCCTCACTAAAACCCGATACGTTTTCCTCCTGTGCAGGAGGCAGAGACGTTCACGCTTCTAAAAGTCGCGTCTTTTTACAGATCCTGACGGGAACAGCGGCAAAAACCTGCAGGATGCCAAGAATGATGATCCTGTTTCTCCTCATCTTGCCTCAGTGTAGGTTATTCAAAATGTAAAGAAATTTCCATTTTTCTTTTTTTTTAAAAGTGTACTCATCTGTACAGAAGAAGATTAGGGTCACAGGAGAGGAAAAAATTATTTTGACTTATCTCACAATTCTGAGATTAAAATCATAATTCTTATTTTAAAATAAGAATTCTTACATTAAAGTCAGAATTCGGACTTTTTCTCAGAATCTTGAGAAAAAAATTTGAATTTTGAGAAAAGAAAATCAGAAATCTCAGATTAAAATCTGAATTTTGACCTTTTCCCAGAATTCTAACTTTAATATAAGAATTCCGAGAGTAAAGCCAGAATTCTGAGATTAAACTCAAAATTCTGACATTTTTCAGTGACCCTACTCCTCTTCAGTACATTTGCCATCAGACCTAACAAACAATCCGTTTTCACCACAGATCAAGTTAAGAGTGTACAATTTCAACCAACTGATCCCAAAATAGTCAATATGGCGGACGATGTGGATTTCCACTGCCATCACGACGACAGCAGTCTAAATGTTATGCTCTGGTACCAACAAACAGACATTGGTGCTATGAAGCTGATCGGATACAGCTACGTCGGGAGTGAAGCGGTTAATGAGAAAGACTTTGAAAGCAGGTTCAAGATTACAAGAAAAGACACCCAGACAGGAGGCTTGAACATCGACAGAGCTTCTGCCTCAGACTCCGCCGTGTATTTCTGCGCTGGCAGTACACAGTGATGTGGTTTAATGAAACCTCATGACTAAAAGTCCTACCGTTTCATTCTGATGCGTTTAGAAAAGCTTCAGGTTGGGTTGCCTTTGTCTAATGAGAACCAATTTCTATGAAATCACTCGACTGTATTTGTGATTTTAATCATTTTTCCTTATATGTTCTTTTTGTTTCATTATTTTGCTTTTATTGTAACATAATAGTTGATGTTCTTAAAGCACTTTGCCTGGTGACGGCCAAACTTAAATGACTGCTACTATTAACTATGTTTCCATTTCAAATACGCACAAAACTTTGTCAATATTTCACTAATGTAAAAAAAACAACACAATTTACCAACTGCGGTGATTCCGATAAATGAGAAGCACAAATAAGAGGTTTGTTCAAGCTATGACCCCCAAACCACAACTACTTGACCTCTTCTTCATGGTTTTTGCCAGCGACAACATTCGGTTGCTGATCATGTGATGTGAATTTGTTTCCTTTATGAAATAAACCATTTTTAATTCAGGGGAAGGGGGGTAAAAACAAAAAAAAGAACACACCTCGTCCCAGCGCCAAAGCCTTCTTTCAGAAAACAAGAGTTTCCCAAACTGCCATGTTTCCATTGAACAAACTTATTTTCGATTTTCCGCACAGCAATTGATTTTAATGTTTTCACATAAAGTCACATTGGCATGAATAGCTTTTTTTTTCCCTTTAGCAAATCAAATTAACATTCAAAACCTTTGTGTATTTTGGAAGTTTATCTTTGGTTGGTGTGAATTATTGTTTGATGGTCTCACAGGAAACAAAAACAACAGAAATCTGCATCAGATTTCACATAATGATAAATTACAGACCACCTTAGTTCACATGCATTCTCAGTGTTGTTAATCTAAGTGGATTAACAACCGGATTGTTAATCCAATTCCTGGATTATTAATCCATAAATTGTTAATTGTGACTCAATTTGAGACACTGACTGGCGAAGTGATTATGTCACCTCCTCCTCCTCTACTTCCTCCTCCTCCTCCTTCTTCTTTTACTTTTTCTTCTCTTTCCTGTGAGCATAGCGGCTCTTCATCTCTCAGCCCAGTGCTCCTCGTCAGACAACATGCTGATCACAGCTTTTCATCTGTCTCTGTTTTTACACTTAGGTGAGTTCAGCAACACCAAGAAAGACTTTCCCAATCAGGGAGCCACAACGTATGGATGTATTTGACTTACATTTAACTGTAATGATTAAAACTAAATATTTCATCTTTCTCAGGTCTCAGTGCTGAAATCCTCCAGACTGCGGATGTCATTTCTAACCGAGGAGACAACGTGACGTTTGAATGCTTGTTGGGAAAACGGTACATGGCTCATTTAACCATGTGCTGGTATCAACAGAAGCACCGTGGAGCTCAGATCGAGTTCATCCTCAGAAAGAACCAGATGAATTCCGGACGCTTCCAGTTGTTTATCGATCACGAAAAAAACAGTTTCACTCTTCGCATATTTGGGCTGCATGTGAGCGACAGCAGCACCTACTACTGCACTGGCCGTCACAGTGATGCAGACAAACCACAACCTGGTACAAATAGCATATCAGAGGAACACAGGGAGGAACTTTGATAGGTTTGGTTTGGTCTTTGAGATACGCAGAGAGTGTCCACTTTCATGACATGAAGTTTTGTCACAATTTTCTGAGGTAATATTGTTACAACAATAAAAGTGGTTAGAACTACTCATGACTCTTTTTAGGTAACTGTATGACTGTGACCTAGTGACAGCAATCACAGCCACACAAACAAGGCTCTTACTACTAATATTCCCATTTGCACTTTTTTTAGGACACCACTCAAACTAGTGTGATTGGTATCAATAAAACACACACATTGCCTAGAACTAATCATAGTTTCAAATTTATTGATATTCAAAATCTTATTGTGGTAAGAAATTATTATGATAAATCATAAACGATGCGATAAAAGCCCATCCTTAAAAACACAGGTATAAATTGTATGACAAACAATTGATGTAGAGTTAAGGAAGTAATCAGTTCATCTGCTTTAAATGAGCCTCCAGTTTTTACTTCTAGCTTCATCTTAACCGTCTCACGGTCTTAAGATTCGGTGTCCACTGGACTGTGTGCAATCCGGCAGAGTTGCACTGACCCCACTTGCACTTTTAAAAGACTTTTTTTAGTGTGTGGTTTCAGGAACAGACAGCCTCACTGTAAAAATTCCCTGCTTCCCAACTGTTTAGAGACAGATTTTTGTCAATTACACTGCTCACTGGGCTGTGGTTGCCACTGAAACATGTATCATCATGTACTTTGTTCTTTACACAGAAGTTAAAGTTATTATTCTACATGAATAAGATGATAGCTGCTGTGGTTTCCCGTTTTTTCCCCCTCTTTCTGCAGGTTTAGCAGCAGACTTTTAGAGTGTTGACATTGTTTTCTCGCTGTGCTTCTTTCTCCCCTCTACTCCCATCTCTTTTTCTTTTAGACGATTTCCCCAACTTTCTCCCTTTCTTTGAGTGTCTCTCCATTAAAATTGAAATAAACCCAAAGAAAATTCTAATTAAGTTTCATTTATATGTCAATTGGCGCATCTTGGCAAAAGCTGTAATGCTCCACTTGTGAAAGAAAATCTGTCGGGCCTCAACTTGACAACCAGTCTGAGTGTCACACTGTTGGACGGGACGTAAAACACAACAAAAATAACATTAAAACTAAATCAGAATGTTATTGAAAAGTTCATTTATTTCAGTAAGTTCATCACCAAGTGAAACACATTTTATGGATTAATTAGATAAAAACTGCTTTAACATTTATTCCACTTAATCATGTTGATTAAAATTAGACAGCACTTAAAATTAGAATGTTACATCAGACCAATTAAAAAATAAATAAATATATATATATGTATTCATATATATATATCATAGTTTCATATATCATAGGTCACATATACATATACATATATATATATAATTACAGTATATATGTATATATATATATGTGACCTATGATATATGAACCTAAATATTATATTATATATATATATATATATATATATAAATGTGGAATGAATGAAAATTTTATTCATGTTTCAAACAGAACTTTTTATCTGACAACCAAAACTCATCAGGACTTATTATTCTACTTTATTGAACTAGTGATATTACTTGTCAGAAAAATGTCTATAAGTCTATTTAATACATATTTTCAGCTTGAATGTGCTCAGCAGCAGTTTCCTTAAAGCTCAGACCCATCAGATGTGGAGGTGCAGTTCCCTCAGGCTCCACTAGGAGTCGTTTTCTGCAAAGAAAAGACGGAGCGAGTCAAGATATTCTGAGAAGCTCCAGACTGAGCTGTTCAGCTCTGCTGCAGACATTATTTGAACTTCACCATGACGACGACAGTAATAATAGTTCTGATTATCTTGTGTGCGTTTTTCTTTGATCGACTCCTGTATCATTCACCACGTGCACAACATGTTTTTATGACATTTTTCTCTCTCATGTTGCAGCTTCCTCTGTTTGCGTTGAAATTCTTCAGCCGCCTTTCGCCATCAGCCGCGAAAACGACCCGTCCGTCACGCTGACGTGCGAGCAGGACGACGACCAGCACTACTACATGTACTGGTACAGACGGAGGAGCTCAGGCGGACCGCAGCTGGTGGCTCTCTCTCTCGGTAAAGACACGTGGGACGTGGAACCTCCTTTCAACAAGTCCAGGTTCACCATGCGGCGGCCCGCCGTCCTGAACTCCACCCTGCAGATCCAGCGACCCGGGGCGGCAGACTCAGCCATGTATTACTGCGCGTCAAGAAGAGCACAGCGACTCAGAAAGCCTCCGCTGCTCAACAACAACCCAGAGAGATCACAGGAGGGATGGGGGGAAGGAAGATTGATGGAAGGAAAAACTCCAGCGGATACTCAGGATGTAGTAAAAACAAGAAACGAACTTTTAATGTGAAAACTAATGAACACATTGTATTTTTTAGCTGTAGAAGTAAAAGAATATACATTTATGTTGGTATTTCCTTTGCATTCAGCTCTAAAACACCACAAAGCTGATCTGCTCTGATTAGGCTACAGGTGTTTGCACGGTTAGCCACACAGAAATACTGTCTTATATACTGCCATCAATTTCCCTTTAAATGTTTTCACCTTTAAATGCCGTTTAATTTTTGGATTTCCTGCCGATCATATCATGTTTAAGATGTGATCACACACTGACCTCTAGAGGATTCACAGGAGATTACACTTAAAATGGAGCAGTATGACAAAACAATATGTCTGTCATGCAAAAAAAAAAAAATATATATTATATATATATAAAATATATTATTGTGTTGTCTTGCCTACAGAACCAACAGAAGATGAGGTTTTTAATAGTTATTCGTACAGTATTTTAATTGTGTAACTACTTGCAATTGTTATATAAACTCTGATGATGTTGACAAAATGTTTATTTCTTGTTTCATAGTATATTATGTCTTTATGATGTAAAGAACTTTTTGCTGAAATTTCTAATCTCTTTTCCTCAAATTTCCAAAACTTAAAATCATTACACATCTGTCAGTAAACCTGTTGTCTCTTTGCTGACTGATTGGCTGCAGAGTCATGACCAGCTGATGTGTCACTTCCTGTTTACACCTCCAAACAAACAAAAGCATCCTCAGCTTCCTGTCCTCTGCTCTGCCTTCTTTTCTTAGCCGTCCCAGAAATAGCAGCAGGCAGCTTGGAGCTGCTCCAGCGTCAAGTCGGCCCGACCTACACAGCTGCTCCCACAGAGACTCACAGATGGAGGCTGAGATACGGAGAGGCTGGTTGGGGGGGGCGGGGAGCAGGGAGAGAGGGAGGCAGCAGGTTTTTGTGTGATGTTTTTTTCACCGTGGGGACAGGGGGCCACGGTGATACAATCCTATAGAGCCGCCGTACAAAAACCTCCTGGCATTAACATCCATCATCTGGACGGCTGAGTGCAGCTCAGAGAGCAGCAGCTGGAAGCAGGTGGAGGTGGGCAGGATGGAGGTTCAGCCAGGCTTTAAGAAACACTTTAATATGTAGAACATGAAGCAGAAATAGCTTTTATTAACATGTGTTAATAAGTATTTATGGACCGATGGCCAGATAACTCATGACCGATGGCTCAGGTTTACATGAGCCATCGGGCAGTGTTCCTCAGGGTCAGAAATCACAACTTCTTTAAATGTTATGAAGCTCATCCTGCAGGTTTAACCTTCCTGATGATCTGGATTATTACAGCCGGTCTGAAGGAGAAGATTCTGGAAAGTTTGGAGACTTTTTGGTCCAGGAGAGATTCAGTGTGACACTGGAAACGAAGCTTACTTTGCAAAAGGAACCAAACTCACAGTTTTAGGTAAGTTGGATTTCACACATGTTCAGGTTTAGATCAGATTTAAGCTCAAGTAATTCTTAAACTGAGGTCAAATAAAACAAATGTTTTTTTTGACTCAATATGTCAAAACAGCGTTTTGACATATTGAGTCAAACTCAAAACACTGTGAACTACGGAAATCCTGCTTACTTTGGAAAGGGAACCAAACTCACAGTTTTAGGTAAGTTGGATTCTCACATGTTCAGTTCACTGAATCAAGTTAAACTAAATTCAAAGCTTGGATGAAAATAAAGAAAAATATTTAGAGTTTAAAAGTTCAGATGTATTAACCTGAAGTTGAATCACTGTGACCAACACTCAACCTGCTTACTTCGGTCAAGGAACCAAACTGACAGTTTTAGGTAAATATTCACTTTATTACTGAGTTTTCATGAATAATACTTTGATTAGGACCTCTGTACAGACAGAGGTGTCTTCATAAAGTTTATTCTGGTAGAAAAACAGGTTCATGTTCAGTATCACTGCACTGTGACAATGCTGAAGCTTACTTTGGTAAAGGGACCAAACTCACAGTTTTAGGTAAGTTTAACTCTTCACATGTTCAGTTCTCTTCGATATGATGAAACTGAACAGTTCAGTAAAAATTGAAGGTCGAATCCGTCCAGTTTAAGTTCTGACATATTGAGCTGAACTCGGATCACTGTGACCAACAGAGATCCTGCTTACTTTGGCCAAGGAACCAAACTGACAGTTGTAGGTAAATATTTCAGAGTTTTAATGAATAATACTTTGACTAGAGCCTCTGTAGGCTTTATGAAGTTAAATCTGAGAGGCAAACAGGTTCATGTTCAGTATTGCTGCACTGTGACAATGCAACGAAGCTTACTTTGGACAAGGAACAAAACTAACAGTTTTAGGTGAGTAATAGATTAATTAAAAGTTGATAAAATCACCAGTTTTATGACATTAGCATAGAAAATCTTGTAGTTATATATGAAGTTCAACTCGTCACTTTTTGACATTAAGCCGAAGCTCTGTGCCAACTTTGAAGCTTATTTCGGTCAGGGAACAAAACTGACTGTTCTAGGTGAGTAAAACACAAAAGCTTCACTATACTGACTCACATAAAATACGTCTTACAATGTCATACATATATATGTTTTGCCATTGTAAGAAATATAGAATAAAAGTAAAGCTGTATAAAGAGGAAATTGTGTTTCAGATAAAATAGCCTTAAAGTGTGGAAAAGCAGCAGCTTAGCTTGTTTTGAGCACTGATCTGCTGCACTGTGACTCTGGTGTTAACGAAGCTTACTTTGGAAGTGGCACTAAGCTGACGGTTTTAGGTGAGTAACAGGTTAAAATAATGATAAGTGAAAATATTGAGCTAGTTTTGAAAGAAACTTACTTTGAAAGTGGGGCAAAGCTAACTAGGTTAGTTGGGTAGCACCTAAACCAAAGCTTTAGCTAAGCACTAATTCATGTTCTGCTTGTTTTTGTTGGTATGAATCCAGGAGACGTTGCTGGTTTTTATGACCTAAATTGATGAATGAAACCTTCTAGCTTCAAATATTTGTACACTAGTTAAAAACCAGGATTTACTTGTTGGTTTTAAATAAATATATATATAAAAATAAAAGCAGAGAAGGTAAAAGCTGAACGATCAGCCGTTACAAGCAGTGACCTTTTATGCTGTGCCACTGGTGGCTACGAAGCTCACTTCGGTGGAGGAACAAAGTTAACGGTTTTAGGTAAGAGAATCTGCAAATATTAGAGAAAAACTGCAAATTATTCACAACGATTCTTCAAATTATGAAGATTCTACCTGATCGGCTTGATTTGAAATGACAAATACAGAATAACTTTAAGAACGTAGGGGACACAGAGAGGCAGGAGGACGAGGTTTTGTCGCTGTTCAGAGTCTCTGTGCTCCTACGATCAGGCTTACTTTGGAGCTGGAACTAAACTCACCGTTTTAGGTAAGAAAAGTCTGGAGAAATGAAGCTGACGCTCCATTGATTTTGTTATTGAGTAATTTGAAATAATTACCCTACACTTGTTGAAATAAAAGTGAAATTAGGGTAAATAATTAGACTTGTTGAGTAAAAAAGACTAAGGGGATTTGTTTTAAAAGTTCATTTGTGAGAGTAGGAACAGGTGTTATCCACGTTCGTTCAGTTAAACCATGTTTGGCTCAAAGCCCAGATTGTTACCCTGTCGGTTCTTATCAGCTCTGTGAAACACTGTGACTCCCAGTCTGAAGCTTACTTTGGAGCTGGAACTAAACTCACTGTTTTAGGTAAGAAACTCAAAATAAATTCACAATAAATAAACATGAAAAAAGATCAGATGTAAAGGAAAATTGGTTTGGATTTTCTAAAAAATAAATAATTAAAAAATATTTGATCTTTGGCTTTGGCTCTAGTGTAGATGTAAAAAAAAAGAATAAAAACTAACAGGAGTTGGTGAAAGAATTAGTTTTTGGTTTAGTTTTTCTACAAAAGTTGTTTAGTTCAAGTGTAAAAAGGTTTGAAGACGGCAGCAGCTTTTCCTGCAGCCGTTTATTACTGTGAACAACTTCGATCCTGCTTATTTTGGAGCTGGAACTAAACTCACCGTTTTAGGTAAGACAAAAATAAAAAAAAAAGAAAATTGTAGCTCCTGATGGGATCTAAATGTGAAGACAAAATAATATGTAAATTTCTTGATCATTCATTGTTAACAAGTCAGATAGTTGTTTAAAATATGTCAGATTTATGATTTGTCCCAAAAGAACAAGGTTAGAATCAAAGTGAATTCTTGTTAAAAAGAAAACGAAACAAGAATATTTCTATAATATCAGCGTTCTGGTTCATGTAGAAAACATAAACTGAGTGTTGGGTTTTCTACCTTTGACTGAGTCCTGTGCTCCGACTCTTATCCTGCTTATTTTGGAGAGGGAACCAAACTCACAGTTCTTGGTAAGAAGAAAATATTAATAAAGCATCTGGTTATATGGAGAAAACCTGAAATGATTTCTAATAATGTTTCAGATTTTGACCATGCAGATCAGAATGAATAACTTGTTTTATGTCATCTTTTTTTTTTAAAAATTAACAGAAAATGGAATGAATGTCACTGAACCAAAGGTGAAAATCCTTCCACCTTCACCCCAGGAGTGCAGAGACCAGAAGAAGAGTAAAGGGGAGAGGAGGAAGACCCTGGTGTGTGTGGCGTCTGGTTTCTACCCGGATCATGTCACCGTGTTCTGGCAGCTCAACGGCAAGAACATCACTGATGGTGTGGCGACTGACTCCGCCGCCAAGAGGAATGAAATCTCAAAACTGTACTCCATCACCAGCAGGCTGAGGCTGCAGGCCAAGACCTGGTTCAATCCTGGCAATAAATTCAGTTGTCATGTCACATTCTTTAATGGAACAAGCTACAACATCTATAAAAGACCTATTGAATGTACATAACTTTAGAGAAACAAACATTTTTAAGTGACTTTTTATGCTTCAGGTTTAGTAATGGTGTCAACTTTTTGTTTTCCAGCAAATGAAATGGATAGAGGAATGACACGAGGTAAAGAAAAAACAAACAAAAAAATCACTATATATTTTTATGCTCAAACAGGTGAATCTGGTGTTAACAGGTCGGCCATTAGCTTCCACAGCTCTAACGTTTCTCCATCTCCCCAACAGAGAAATTCCTGACAATTACCCAGAATGCCAAACTCTCCTACAGCGTCCTGATCGTGAAGAGCTGCCTCTACGCCGTCTTGGTCTGCTTTCTGGTCTGGAAGCTTCAGGTCGGTCCTGCAGAGTCTGCAGCTTCAACATCTCCATCAATATTAAAGACATTATTGTGGGATTAAGTTTTTTTTTTGTTCTTGTTGTTTTGCAGAGTTCACCAAGAAAACAGAAGAAGTGAGCGCTGAACTGACGCCTGAGCAAAGTGACAATCTTCAGGAGAAACTCTTTCTCCTTCTGGTTTCTGTAAATAAAATCTCCAGAATACAGAACACACAGTTTCTCTGTGTGTGTTTGTGTTTGATTTGATTTGATTTGATGTGCTGCATGATTCTGTTCTAAATATCGTGATAGTCTGAAGGACTTTGGAACAACGGAGATTGTCGTCATATTGTCACCTTCCTAAAGTAATGATCTAAGTTTTTTTTTTCTTTTTTGCCAGACGTGATTTTTTTCCCCCCTAAATAATCTTTTGGCCAAAAAAAATAACCCCACCACCTTTTTGACGAAAAATGACTTGGGCCTTGATTTTACCACGCTGATGATAAAGTGCTCTGTAAAGACTCCTCGACTTGACCTTAAAAGAGATTTAAAAATCGTCCAAACCTACATAACATTTACATACATATATTCTTGTTAAACTGTAAAAATGCTTATGTTTCATATCTCTGGTTTTTGTTAAGGCTTTTTATTATTTTTACAGCGTTCTCAATAAAGATGTATAATCTACATATTAGAATTAGCATCTTTGTCATTATTTTCTGCATTTTCCATATTTCTCAGCACTTCTTACAGATACAATTTTAGACGTGTTTTCTGTGAAGTCAGATTCATTTTTTCCATCACAAAGTTGAAACAACTCAACTCAGGTTTGAGTCATAAGATTTTCCACAGGTTTTCTTTTTTTCATTTTGAATCTTTTAAAAGGTTAAAAAATTGCTGAATTTAAATTTCATGGAATGATTAACACAGCTTTAGCTTTACTTTCATAGTAGTTTTTTTCTTTAATCCTTTTTGCATGAACAAAGAGAGATGGTTGTCACAGTTTCCATCCTCTCTCTTTGTCAGAGAGAGCGTTCTGCATGTGAGAACAGGAAGTCGGGGTTCTGATCGGAGCAGAGAAGCAGGTCAGAGCTGCTGCAGAGCGGCAGGATGCGGTCGCATGGCGGCCGGCAGCTCCGCCTCTCTGCTGAGAAACCTCCGAGGTGAAACCTTCGACCTTCACCGCAGCATCCGGCTCTACCATCGCACCTGCATCACCCCCCCTCTGCCCTCCCCACGCATTCACACTGCTGCCCTCTGAGCAAACAGCTGCTGCCGCCTCTGTTTTGGTGTCAACTGAAGCTAAAAACCGAATGAGTGTCTTACAACAAACAGCAGCTGCTCACTGTGATCTGGAGCAGAACGTTTGCAGCTAAAAGCATTTATGTTGAGGGAAGCTCAACATAAAGCACCTCGAAAGCACCTGCTCAAAAAACAAAACAAAAAAAGAAGAGGAAAGAATATTTATAGTGATGGCATTTTTATTGCACTATTTACCTTCTTCATATAAAATAAAATCACAGAAAGACAAAAGAAGAACTCAAATTTTATGCAGAATTCTTTGTTTTGTTCCATTTATCTGAAAATCATGTTTTTATTCACCCAGTCAGACAAACAGGAAACGGCAACTGTGAAGCAAAAACAGCCTGAGTGTTGATAACATCTGTGTTTGGATCATATTTCTGCTTCTCCTTTGTAAAACAAATACATAAAGGATGAACACAGATAAATTCCAAGAGTTTTTTTTATTATTATTTGAATGTTTGTTGTCATAAATACTGAAGTAAAAAAGTTCTTATTTAATGTCAAAACTTGGAAATATCATAATTGGTGTAAAACAGCTGTTGCTAAAATTCCTGACTGGTGGCTTTGTAAGAACTAAGTTATACATTTAAACTAAAATTGTTTTAATGTTTTCAGAACAGAAAATCAGATTTTGTTCTAAATCTATTTATCTGGTTAAATAAATGTTAAATAAAGTCAATAAAAATTCAACATATTGATTTAGTCATTTTATCAATCAAAACCAAGGAGCTGGTAGTTATAGACAGAATATAAAATAACTATTTTCTTTTTTTAATGTCAGAGTTTTCAGTCGATTATCACCAACACACTCACAGCTGTTTGTAAAAAGTGAAGAAATCTTCAGGGTGGCCAAAGACAACTAGTCAGACAAAACCCTCAGTTTTTGCTAATTTAGCGATTTAAGCTATCTGTGAGAAACAATATTAGTCGATATTCAAGAGACTGTTGGGAAGTTTGTTGCCACTTCTCAGCCGAACCAGCATTTCCTTGGTGACATTAACAGAAGCTGCTAACGTAGCTGAAAGAACAACCTGTTGACTGTAGCTCAGCAGGTCGTACTGAGGCGGAGTGTTCACGCCCAGGACGGAGTGAACAGGATGTCGATACCAGCAGCTTTTCTCCACCGTTCATATTTGAGTTGTAACATGAACGTTGATCAAACTGCATCGGACCATATGGACATTAACAGTTTCAGTTCATGTCATTTAAAACAGCTGAAATTAGCTAAACCTGAGGCATCTGTCTGACTTACTGTCTGCACCAAATATGACATCTGTGTGTCTGCAGGAAAATAGTTCTGCTCAGAATCTCACTTTATATCAAAAAATGATCTACTCCTTTAAAAAGATGCACATAAAAGCTGCTTCTGTTAATTATTAAAGAAAATGGAGATCCATGGTTTACTGTCCAACCATCCCTCTCAGCATTGTTGGATTTTTAAATGAAGCCGTTTTCATCTCCCTCACTTCTAAAGACCAACACTCACCTGCTCCAGCTGGATGTCAGGCTTTCATATTTATATTATTTAAACAGAAAGACATGAATTAATAATTACATTTTCTAGTTGATTGGAGGGTCTAAAAACTTTTACAGTATGTTAAGTAATAAAAATGCATAATTTTGAATAAACAAACAAAAATAAAAAAAACCCCAATTTTATTAAAATCAAAGATGGGCGTTTTTGAAAGCATTTTCCCTATAACATTAGATTAGTTTAATAATACATGAGATAATTTTAGGTTTTTTTTTTTTCTTTACACATCTTTACCTTGGCTACCAATAAGTTTAGGCACACAGTCATTTCAGCCAGCAGTTGGAAACATTTGTCACGTTTAGCGACCCCTTGTGGTGCAAACTGTGTGTTGCACCACATTATCAAACTTCAAATCAGTTCAATTTTTAAACAAAAAAAAAATAAGAGAATGAGTTGAGACATAAACAACATTAATGATTGTTAACCAAATATAACTGTTTAATTTAATATAGTTATATTTGTTTTAAAAACGAATCGTACTTTTGCTGTTAAGTAGAGATTCTTAATATGAGTTTTGTGTACACTCATAGGTATGGTAGAATTGAATAACATTACTTACTCATAACTGTACATAATAGTAGCTCAACCCATTTTCCAGTCTCATGTCTGTTTAAAAGGGCTTTAAGATAAAATTACAACTTTCTGAATTTTAAATCCATTCTGGTACGTTACTACTGTATTTCAATTATAACCTAAAGTAAAATAAGAAAACATAAAATCCACATGTTCTGACCAATAGATGGTGAAATTTATCAACAGGAATCTCGATGGTGTTAATATCGGGAGCAGTTTGAAGCGATGTCAAACAGACAAATAAATAAATAAAAATCATGTTCAGAAGCAGGTAAGTGCGCCACCTGCTGGCTGAACCAGGAATTCAGCTGTCAATCAGAGCTAAAAATCTCTGAACTTTGACTGTTTTTTAAGGCACTTTTGTAGATATAAAAAGTAACACGGTAGACTTTACTGCGCCTGAATATATGTAACCTGTGCCTAAATATTATGCAATCCAGTCATAATTTTTGTCATAATTTTTGTTGTGATCTGGAAAGAAAAATGCCGGAGAGAAAACTGTGTCTGATATTCTGATTTTAAAAAATCAGAACATTTTGAGGTCAAAATATTACATCTGAAATAAATATAACCTGAGTACTTTGGTGATCAAACAAGTCATAGTGTTTTTTTTCTACATGTGAAACACGTTAGTTCTGTGAACTGTAGAGGGCTCTACAATACCAAGTTCTAAGTACAATAGTTGAATAAATGGTAGATTAAAAAAAAAAACACACTCACACGCACACACACAATTCTGTCATACAGTGAGCGTCACATGTCTCTCCCACCTGCAGCTCATAAATACTGAACACTCTGATCGCCATGAAACATGGAAGCTGTCAGACTGAAACACAGCTTCTTGTTATCGGTCTTTCTGCTCTGGCTATCAGGTAAATAAAAATCATCCATTAAATCTGTTTTTAAGATGGATCAGAGCTCCATGTTTATGCATTTTAGGTCAAATTTTATCTAAAAAATGATAGAAGAAAAACAAGAAAAAATGTCTACAAGGGTGTGCTAGGGCCATTTTAGATTGGCAGAGTAAATTTCCGTAAAAAAAAAAAAAAAAACTCAGAAATGTTGAGATTAAGCTCAGATTTTAATATATGTAAAAAAATCTTGAAAATCTCTGAAATTCAAAAAAATCTGAAATGTTGAGATTAATCTAAAAAACGTTCTAGAAAAAAAAGTGGAAGTTTTGCATTTTGAAAAGTCAAACATCTTTGACTTTTGGAAATTTCTTGAGTTCAGAAGTTTAATTTTTTTGACTTTTCAAACAGAAAAATTCCAAGTTTTTCTCTGGATCATTTTTGAGATCGCAAACAGTTTTTTTTGTTTTTGTTTGTTTGTTTGTTTAATTTTTTTTTTACAGAAATGTACTCTTCTCTCTGTCCATCTAAAGTGGGCCTAATGGGCCACCATAACACTCATATTAACCTTCCATAATTTACACCCAGTCTGTCCTGCCAGCGGCCAGCCGGTGACCCAGACTCCCACGCTGTGGACAAATCAGGATGGCGACGCCACAATGCAGTGCAGCCACACGAAGGGCAGCACGTACCGCCTGATGTACTGGTACCAGCAGCTGCCGGGTCAGAACATGAAGCTGATCGTTTTCACCACGGCGTACAGCCCACCTGAGTACGACCCGGGCTTCACGTTGGAGAAGTTTCCAGTACAGAAGAAGAATGCGGAGACGGGATCTCTGACGGTGAAGAAGGTGAAGCCTGAAGACAGCGGAGTGTATTTCTGTTCTGTCAGTGAGACACAGTGATGCAGCCGATTGAAAGAGCTGAACAAAAACCCAGATGAAGCACAGGGAGCAGAAAATATTGTTTTGAGCAGGTAGCTGTAGAGGGCGCTAAAAACCACACTACACATCACTAATACATTCTAGGTGAGGTAACTGACTAAAATGGGATTATTTTGACTGTATTTTTCTCTATTTGCTATCAAATATGCATTACTGTATACATATTACTGCCAAAATACAGCAATTCAATGTGACAAATATGACCAAGTTAATCAGGTTCGAATGCTTGTGCAAGACTGTAATCCGTGCTTTCTTTTTTTCAGATTTCGCTTTTGGTTGCTGGAGTTGTTTCTTTCTTTTCAAGAATGAAATCCATAAAAAAAAAATGGTGGCCAACAAAAGTTGTATCATGGAAAAAAAAAGAACCTTCAAGATGTAATGGGCTAATAAGCATGTTTTGTGTTTTTATTTTGTTATCATTAAGCATTTCTTTTTTAGGTTTTTCTTCACTTATTACAAAAAATACGGACACTAGATCATGTATTAAATAATAAGGAGTTGGCTTGAATCAGATGTTGCTATGACGATCCCATTTTGTGTCTCCTCCCCTCTCATTTGATCCTCTAACATGAGTTCAGCTCATCAGTCGCAGCCGAGACAAATAGGAAGATAAAAACATGATCAGCATCATCATCTCTCTGCTGCTGTTCTGCTTCCAGGGTAGAGCACTTTATTTCCTTGCCATTGTATAAATCAAATATCTTTGCCCAACTATTCTTAATTTAATCTTTTTCTTAATCCAGATGCGTCTCTGAGCAAAGACGTACATCAGGATCCTCCATGGACGCTTCAAGTTCCTCAGAGTTCTGCAACAATCAGCTGCAGCTATTCAATCATCGGATACAACCAGATTCTATGGTACAAAAACCCAACCAGCGACTCCGCCCTCAAGTTAATTGGTTACATTTACTACACCAGAGTAACTCTTGAGAATGAATTCAAAGATCGTTTCAATATAAGTGGAGACGGCACAAAGGAATCTGAGCTCCGTGTGGATAAACTGCAGCCAGAAGATGGCAGCATGTATTACTGTGCAGCTGGTCGACACAGTGGCTCAGTTTGTGTCTGTCTGTTACAAAAACCCTCTGTGATGATTCAGCAAATAGACGCACACAGAAGAGGAACACAGCTGCAGCAGAGAGCAGTGAAATACAGCAGCAAATCAAAGATGGAAGCAAAAAAAAGAAACCTTTCTTCCCGTGCTAACTGTCAGGGCAGGAAGTCAGTCCAGTAGATGTAGTAATCCTCGTCCTGATCAATCCCAAGCAAAGTGAAGCTCAGAGCTGCGTGAAGAATTAAGGTTGAAAACTGACACCGCTAGTTGACTGCTGAGTATCATCACATAAATATGATAATCGCTTTTTGCCACGAGTAAGAAATAGTATCGTTTATCATTTATCGTGATAATAATCTGGATTCATCGTTGTCATGATAAATTCCAGTTGTTGGTTAAACCCCCCACCAATTGCCGGGATTGTTAGTTTCAAGTTTTTCTCCACTGTTTATTCAACAAGAGTATAATTACAGATCATTCATTTTGAAAATATGATTAAATGTCGTTACTGTGATACAAATCACACTTCTTCATGCGATAAGTGTTTTTACTTCAAATTCAAATACATTTGCCGTGAGTACACTAGGGGGAGCTCCTGTCCCATTTTTTATGCCAGAACTTTGTCAAAAACAGTCATGTTCCAAAATACAGAATAAACGTCCCGATGAGTCTTGCTTGTTTGATTAAAGTATATTTTCAGTCATATCTTTCATTAAATCTGCATTTCTGTTTACAAAAATTGCTGGTGTGATGAAATATTCTAAGGATAAATGTCTTTTCATTAGCTGTTAACAAAAAAAATCATTATTAAGTAAATTTAAATTCTAAAAAGAAAGTTTTTGTCGAATTTATGGTGTTTTTCATTTGGTCTTTGTAACTTTATAATTATGTGTTTTTATTATGTAGAGCACTTTGAACCACCTTGCTGCTGAAATGTTCTATACAAATGAAGAGAACTGATCACGGAATTAAGAAATAAATGAACTTTTAAATCATTTCTTGAACAACTCAGAGTACTATAAACTGGAAATGGCCTGAAACTTTCAGTTTTAGGTTCGCAGTGAAAAACCTGCAAACAGAATATAAAGAAAAGGTTATATTTCTGTCTTGTGAGTGAAAACGGTGACGCAAACAGATGGAGGAGCTGAACATGAACCTCTGCTCACTGTCCACCTCGGCTCCAACCACACAGTGTGACAGTAACCAGACCTTCCCATCTCTAGTGATGTCAGAGCTCCATCACTCTGACTTCAGTCAGCTCACAACACAGTCATGATCCCAGCTGCTGTCATAAAGCTCTCTGCAGCTCTGCTCTGGCTTGGAGGTACGTCACAGACTTTACGTCCATCATTATGTCGCTATTGGTCTCGGTTTTTGTTGGATTTTCTGTAACATGATGCGATATCTGACCACTGCAGGTCCAACAGACGGCAGTGATGTCACTCAGACTCCTCTGCTGTGGGCCAAACAGAGTCAGTCTGTCACCATCAACTGCAAACAAAATATAGATGTTAATCATAACCAGATGTACTGGTACCAGCAGCTGCCGGGTCAGAACATGAAGCAAATAGTTTTCACCACATCGTACAGCGCTGCACAGTATGAAGAAGGCTTCAGCAAGGAGAAGTTTGAAGCAGAGAAGAAAGATGCTTACAACGGATCTCTGACAGTGAAGCAGCTGCAGCCTGAAGACAGTGGAGTGTATTTCTGTTCTGTCAGTAAACACAGTGATGCAGCCGATTGAAGAGCTGCACAAAAACCCCAAACAGTGAAAGAAAACTTCTTTGTTTTAACCTGTAGATAGAGCTAAAGAGCAGAGCAGACTGTTTATATAAGACACACATGTACATCTGTAAATCTTTAACATGTTTCCATCTATTAAAAAAAACTAATAAAAAAGGTTTAATGTGATGCATGTTGATAAATATTTCAGAGTAAAAAATAACTTCAAAAACACTTAATAGCCACGATGATAGTAGTTTTCAAAGAATGTGCCTGGCATCTTGATACAAGTTCTGTTTGATTGTATATTTGTGGTTTGATATTAGCATAATTTCTGTTCTGTATATATATATATATATATTATATATATATATATATATATATATATATATATATATATTATATATATATATATATATATATATATATATAAATACCCTTCTCACCCTCTGCGGGTGGTCTCTCTCTCTTTCATCCTCTGAGCTCGGGTCCTCTTCCAGAGGCCTGGAGCTTGAAGGTTCTGCGCTGTATCTTGGCTGTGCCTAGTACTGCACATTTCTGGACTGAGATGTCTGATGTTGTTCCTGGGATCTGTTTTAGCCACTGCTCCAGTTTGGGGGTGACTGCCCCAAGGGCCCCTATCTTTTCCAGTTCCTCCCTGAGGCCCTGGTATTTCTCCAGTTTCTCATGCTCCTTTTTCCTGATGTTGTAGTCACTTGGTATAGCTACATCCACCACAACGGCTTTCCTCTGTTCTTTATCCACCACCACAATGTCCGGTTGGTTCGTCATTACCATCTTGTCTGTCTGGATCTGGAAGTCCCACAGGATCTTAGCTCGGTCATTCTCCACCACCTTTGCGGGTGTTCCCCACTTCGATCTTGGGGCTTCCAGTCCATATTCTGGACGATATAATATATATATATATAATATATATATATATATATATATATATATGCAAATAACATAACGCATTGTTTTTGTATTGTGGAGGGTGCATTTATTGTGGTTGTTATTTTATCAACTTTTATCCCACAAATATGTCCTATGCTTATATTCTTAGAGTTAAATGATATAAATTGATTTACATTTAATTTTTCACTGCCTTTTTTTAAAAAAAAAAGTTTTTCTGTTATTCCATAAAATTGGTACCAAAAATGTCTTGTGCTTTGTGTCACACATTTGTTTTAAACAAACCATTTCAGTTGTTTTGAAAGTCGTCCACTTACATAGAAGCAGGTTTGGATCGGAACATTGTCTGAAAAAACCAGCCAGTTCAACGGACACAAAGAAATGTTTGTTGTTGGCATGACGCTCAGTTTTTATGATAAATAAAAAAAATGGACACTGTATGTATGCATGTAACCAGAATGTGAGGTGAACTTGATGTTTGTACAGTGAACTCAGTTCGTGTCTCCTCCCCTCTCAGTTTAACTTCTAACATGAGTTCAGCTTGTCAGTCACTGAAGAGACGAAGAGGAAGGTAAAGACATCATGATCATCATCATCACTCTGCTGCTGCTGCTGCTCTGCTTTTCTGGTGGGTTTAATTCTAAATTTAGTCAAATTTAAGGAAAGTTCTCTTTTGTCTAATTTTAACCCATTTTTTACTTCATTGCAGATCTGTCACTGAGCAAGGAGGTGAATCAGGATCCACCATCAATACTAGGAAGTCCTCAGAGTCCTGCAACAATCAGCTGCAGTCATTCAATCAGTGGATATGATACTACACTTTGGTACCAAAAACCCATGGCTGGTTCAGCTCTTAAATTAATTGGTTATATTCTATATACCAATCCAGTACTGGAGAAGGAATTTGAAGATCACTTCAGAATAAGTGGAGACGGATCAAAGAAATCTGAGCTCGAACTGCCAAAACTGCAGCCAGAAGACAGCAGCATGTATTACTGTGCAGCTAGTAGACACAGTGACTCAGTTTGTGTCTTCCTGCTACAAAAACCCTCTGTGATAATCCAGCACACAAACACACACTGAGGAGGAACACAGCTGCAGCAGAGAGCAGTGAAATACAACAGGAAATCATCAGATATCATCATTAAACTTTCTCTACCAGTAGCGACCCTAAGAGGAGGTCAGGGGGGCCCATGACCCCTATAGAAAAATAATAACCTCCCAAGAAAATCATGTTCGGAACGTTGAAAGGCATATTTAGACATTTCTTCAATCAAGACGTAAATGCAAACCCAATAAATAAATATAAGCATTAAAAATTCTAAAGTTAAATTTAAAGTATATTAAGATACCTTAAATAATTAGTTAAATTAAATTTATTTAATTTACTTTTTTTTAGCTGTGCTCCCTAAAATATAAATTTTATTCAGAGGGGTCACCCCTATTCACTTCCTGTGTTGACCTCCTACAGGAAGTCGATGTCTTGTTGATTGTGACGCCACATGATGTCGACCCCGCCTCCTCCTTTTCATGTACACAGCTTTACTCAGTCTGCCAGAATCACTGCAGCTTTGGACTCATCTGTACCAGGATCATGTTCAAACTCTTCATTGTTTTGGTCTCTCTGCACTTCTGCTCTACAGGTACATGTAACTCATGAATTGCTGTTTATTGTAGATTCTCTGCTCTGAATGTGTGTGTGTGTTTTTTTGTTTTCAGCAGACCAATCAGAAAACAGCGTTCACCAGACTCCAGCTGCATTGATCAAAAAACCAGGAGATTTAGTCCAGATAAACTGCAATCATTCAAACACCAATTTCTACATGATCCAGTGGTACAAACAGCCTCCTGGGAAAACCGACATGACTCTCCTCGGTTATGCTCGTTATACATCACAAACTGTTGAAAATCAGTTTCAAAACTTTTACAATGTGACCGGTAGCGGTCAGAGTCTGTCGTCTCTTGTCATTCTGAAGCTGAGGCAGTCTGAGGACAGCGCCGTGTATTTCTGTGCTGCCAGTGATGCACAGTGCTGCATGAAGCCTCAGCCTCCAACAAAAACCCTCACTGACACCAGAGGAGCCATCATTCACCTGCTGATGGCAGCAAGAGATACAGGAAAACCTCAGAGGAGGGACTGATCACCCAGCTGTGGAGCTATACTGTCTACTAGGAGGCAGTGTTTCTCAAAAAATGCTCTCAGACAGAAGCAGTTCAAATTCCAGCCTGAAGTTTTCCTGGATGAACAAAGTGACATGTGACTTTGGTCAATTTGTCTCCAAATTATCCTTAGGTGTGTGCATGCGTGTGTGTGCGTGCGTGTGCGTGCGTGTGCGTGTGTGTGTGTGTGTGTGTGTGTGTGTATTCGGTTATTTTGTGTTATCCTATTGGCACCAGCTCCCCTTGTGACCTTCAAGGACATTCAGGTAAACATAATGTATGGATAAATTTTAAAATAATGTACAAAGGAAAAATCTATTGCTTTACATTATTTGTTTAGCTGTTGGGCACAATTTCACAATTGGCTTTGTGATTTTTCTTTTTTTGCAATCAAAATCACTGGCTTTGTGCAGCTACTTTGAAATATTTGCAAGTAATTTTGTAATATTTGCGCTCATATGTGATAGTAAATGTGAATTTTTGTGACTCGCCTCATGGATCACGGACTGCAACATGACACAGTTAGGCCAACACAGCATAGGAGAAATAAGAAACAATGCCACCTTCAGGTGGGAGTTGGCATCGCATAATCCCAAAGTCTTTTTAAATGTTTGAGGAATATTTCCAATAAATAATATTTATATATATATATATGGGGATCTGCAGAAATGTACTCAAAATCAACAATCACAAAATCATCAAAAGCTGGAGGGACTGTTTATTGCGTTTCTAAAGATGCATCAAAAAGACAGAAGACGTTAAATAAAACATCTATAGAATTTTGGGGGGAATTAATTGATTCATCGTCAGAATAATTGATTACTAAAATAATCATGGCTGCACCATAACGTGTTCCCTCCCGGTGGGTGGAGTCACATCCTGCAGTGACTTTCAGATCTCACACACCTTCAGTCTGAGAACATGACTCCCATCAGACACAGCTTGTTTCTTTTTGCTCTCTGGATTAAAGGTTGGTTCCTGTAACATCAGAATCTGTTGCTGATTAAACTGTTGACAATTTAAACTGATTCAATTTGTGATTTTTTTATATGTGCAGGTCTAACAGATGGCATTGTGGTCACTCAGACTCCTCTGTTGTGGGTCAACCAGAGTCAGTCCACCACCATGCACTGCAGTCACACAGATATTTCGTACTTCCAGATGTACTGGTACCAGCAGCTGCCGGGTCAGAACATGAAGCTAATCGTTTTTACAACAACTTCTCCTCCATTCCAGTATGAAGAAGGCTTCAGTGAGGAGAAGTTTGCAGCGGACAGGAAGGACGGTCTGAGTGGATCTCTGACAGTGAAGCAGCTGCAGCCTGAAGACAGTGGAGTGTATTTCTGTTCTGTCAGTAAACACAGTGATGCAGCCGATTGAAGAGCTGCACAAAAACCCAGCTGCTGGAGACACAGTGAAGTTACACTGGATCATCAGCAGGGGGAGCTCTCAATTCAAACTCTGCAAACTCTCAACATGTTTACAAAGTGCTCAGTATTTAATCTTTAAATATTGTCCAAAATGGGGAAAAACATATTGTTTTTGACAGCAAAAGTGATTATTAAAAAAAGGAGGTTTAAAAAAAATGAAATACTCTTGTATTATAAAACTCTTTTCTTTTTGTGTTCTTCAGTCAGAAAATGGTGACTTTTGGGTCTGTGTTGGAACAATTAGTGATTAATCAACCTCTAAATTCCAAATATTTCAATAATTGATTAATCACGATTAATTCAATTGATTGTCTCCACCCTAAACTACATGCTTATGAAATGACTGGTTTGTCTCCTCCCCTCCCATAGTCGATCCTCCAACATGAGTTCAGCTCATCAGTCTCTGCAGAGACGGAGAGGAAGATAAAGACATGATCAGCATCATCACTCTGCTGCTGCTTGGCTTCTCATGTAGGTCAAACAATATTCCAGCTACAACAAGATTAAATCTTTGCTAATATTTATTAATGCAGCTGTTTTTTTTCCTCAACACAGACCTTTCACTGTGTAAGGATGTGTATCAGGATCCACCATCGATGTTAATGAGTCTTCAGAGTCCTGCAACAATCAGCTGCAGTCATTCAATCAGTGGATATTATGTGATTCTGTGGTACCAGAAGCCAATTGGTGGATCTGCTCTAAAATTAATTGGTTATATTGCAAACACAAGCCCAAAACTGGAGAAGGAATTTGAAGATCACTTCAGAATAAGTGGAGATGGATCGAAAAAATCTGAGCTCGAACTGCCGAAACTGCAGCCAGAAGACAGCAGCATGTATTACTGTGCAGCTAGTAGACACAGTGACTCAGTTTGTGTCTTCCTGCTACAAAAACCCTCTCTGATAATCCAGCACACAAACACACACTGAGGAGGAACACAGCTGCAGCAGGGAGCAGTAAACTACAGCAGGAAATCATCAGATATCAGCATTAAACTTTCTCTACCAGTGGCAACCCCAAGAGGAGGTCAGGGGGGGCCCATGGCCCCCCTAGAAAAATTTTACCCTTCCAAAAGAATCATGTTCTGGTCATAGAAAGGCATATTTAGGCATCAAAAAGACTTAAGAGTTAATTGATTAATCATCAGAATAATTGATTACTAAAATAATCATGGCTGCACCCATAACTCGTTCCCTCCCAGTGGGCGGAGTCACATCCTGCAGTGACTCTCAGATCTCACACACCTTCAGTCTGAGAACATGACTCCCATCAGATACAGCTTGTTTCTTTTTGCTCTCTGGATTAAAGGTTGGTTCCTGTAACATCAGAATTTCTGCTGATTCAATTTGTGTTTTTATATGTGCAGGTCTAACAGATGGCATTGTGGTCACTCAGACTCCTCTGCTGTGGGTCAACCAGAGTCAGTCCACCACTATGCAGTGCAGTCACACAGACGCTGCGTACTACCAGATGTACTGGTACCAGCAGCTGCCGGGTCGGAACATGAAGCTAATCGTTTTTACAACAACTTCTCCTCCATTCCAGTATGAAGAAGGCTTCAGTGAGGAGAAGTTTCCAGCGGACAAGAAGGACGGTCTGAGTGGATCTCTGACAGTGAAGCAGCTGCAGCCTGAAGACAGTGGAGTGTATTTCTGTTCTGTCAGTAAACACAGTGATGCAGCCGATTGAAGAGCTGCACAAAAACCCAGCTGCTGGAGACACAGTGAAGTTACACTGGATCATCAGCAGGGGGAGCTCTCAATTCAAACTCTGCAGCATCTCAACATGTTTACAAAGTGCTCAGTATTTAATCTTTTTTAAATATTCTCCAAAAAGGACAAAAAAACAACAGAGAAAACAGCTTCTTTTTGACAGCAACAGTGATTTTATTTTTATTTATTTATTTTATTTGTTGTTTTTTTTTAATGGTGAAATATTGTATAGAAACCTTCCTGGCCAGGCTAAGTATCAAAGTCATAATTCAAAATATACAGCAGTAACTCACAAAAAATGCAAATACCAGTATGAATTGACGTACATTAGAGATGCAGCGATATTTTTTTTGATAATCAATTATTCTGATCATTAATGGATTAATTGGTCTCAAAGTTTGAAACATTCTGCAGAATTCTCATTCAAGCACTAAAGTTGTTTGTACACAATGTCAGAAACACATTAAAATATGCAAAATGCAAAATTCAATTACTTTTTTGAACAATAAAACAAAAGTGTTATTGCCGAAATGAAACAACATAGTGTTCCCTTGCTGTATGCTTCATCATTTGTAACGAAGGCTGCATCTGCACTTCAAAAAATACTGCCTTCTATTCTGTTGACTATTTCTTTAATAATTGACAGATAGCAAAAAGGGCTTAATAGGGCCTTTATTGTCAATTGATCAATGTATTTACAGACGAAACAGGTCTTACATGTTAATAAATGAAAAGTATGTATTTTTGTACAGTTTTGCTGCAACTGCTGCTCTAAGTGAGTTTTTTCATATAAAATGATAACCTTTTACTAAAACAGGTGACAAATATTTCACAAACTTATTAATCACAACTAATTCAGTTCCTCGTTTCCACTCTAAACTACATGTTTATGAAATGACTGGTTTGTGTCTCCTCCCTCTCATAGTTGATCCTCTAACATGAGTTCAGCTCATCAGTCTCTGCAGAGACAGAGAGGAAGATAAAGACATGATCAGCATCATCACTCTGCTGCTGCTGCTCGGCTTCTCATGTAGGTTGAACAATTATTACTTACATTACAATTACACCTAAATACAATATATGATAATATGTATTACTGTAGCTGTTTTTTCCCCAACACAGATCATTCACTGAGTAAGGATGTGCATCAGGATCCTCCATCGATGTTAATGAATCCTCAAAATCCTGCAACAATCAGTTGCAGCCATTCAATCAATGATTACTATACAATTCTGTGGTACCAGAAGCCGATTAATGGCTTTGCCCTTAAATTAATTGGTTATATTCAATATACCAATCCAGTCCTGGAGAAGGAATCTGAAAAACGCTTCAGAATAAGTGGAGACGGATCAAAGAAATCTGAGCTCGAACTGCTGAAACTGCAGCCAGAAGACAGCAGCATGTATTACTGTGCAGCTAGTAGACACAGTGACTCAGTTTGTGTCTTCCTGCTACAAAAACCCTCTGAGATAATCCAGCACACAAACACACACTGAGGAGGAACCCAGCTGCAGCAGAGAGCAGTGAAAAACAGCAGGAAATCATCAGATATCAGCATTAAACTTTCTCTACCAGTGGCGACCCCAAGAGGAGGTCAGGGGGGCCCATGGCCCCTAAAGAAAAACGTTGAACCCTCAACAGAACCATGTTCAGGACATATAAAGGCGTATTTAGACATTTCTTCTATAAAAACTAAAATGTAAAACCCAATAAATATTTATAAACTACAATCAAAAATGTAATAATATAAATAATCAGTTAAATTATAATGATGTATTTATTTGTTTCTTGTTTGTTTGTTTATTTTAGCTGGATATTTTTACTGGTCTGGTCCTCTATATAAATTTTCTGGGATCACCCCTGTCCACCCCCTCCTACAGGAAGTCGATGTCTTGTTGATTGTGACGCCACATGATGTCGACCCCGCCTCCTCCTTTTCATGTACACAGCTTTACTCAGTCTGCCAGAATCACTGCAGCTTTGGACTCATCTGTACCAGGATCATGTTCAAACTCTTCATTGTTTTGGTCTCTCTGCACTTCTGCTCTACAGGTACATGTAACTCATGAATCGTTGTTTATTGTAGATTCTCTGCTCTGAATGTGTGTGTTTATTTTTCAGCAGACCCATCAAAAAACAGCGTTCACCAGACTCCAGCTGAGTTCATCAAAGAACAAGGAGAATTAGTCCAGATAAACTGCAATCATTCAAACACCAACTTTGACATGATCCAGTGGTACAAACAGCCTCCTGGGAAAACCGACATGACTCTCCTTGGTTACGCTCGTTTTACATCACAAACTGTTGAAAATCAGTTTCAAAACTTTTACAATGTGACCGGTAGCGGCAGTAGTCTGTCGTCTCTTGTCATTCCGAAGCTGAGGCAGTCTGAGGACAGCGCCGTGTATTTCTGTGCTGCCAGTGATGCACAGTGCTGCATGAAGCCTCAGGCTCCAACAAAAACCCTCACTGACACCAGAGGAGCCATCATTCACCTGCTGATGGCAGCAAGAGATACAGTAAAACCTCAGAGGAGGGACTGATCACCCAGCTGTGGAGCTATACTGTCCACTAGGAGGCAGTGTTTCTAAAAAAAATACTCTCAGACAGAAGCAATTACTATTTTCCTACCTGTTTATAGAGTCTTGCAATGCAATTGATTACACAGAATAAACACTGAGTTGTTCAATTTATTTGAAGATAACTGAACAAATATCTTTGTCATTGTATTTGATATACAGACTAAACAAAAAAACAAAATAACAGGGCACCTCTTTGGATTACCTAAACTCAAACCAAAAAACTAAAACTCTCCTCATAAAGCTTTGAAGCAACTTATTACATTTAATACTCATACAGTCACATTTGTTAGGATGATTTAAAAAAACAAACAGTTTGCTCTGTGGATTTTCTCCATCTTTGAGTTTTGTATTTGACTCGCCATTCAGGACTCAAACTGTGCATTCAACCCCCTAAATGGGGATTATAAAGTGTCTTCTACAATGTGCTACTTCAGATCGGCACATTATAAATGCATATCACTTTTTCTTTTGCTTTTTCTTTTTACATTTTATCACACAAGGTTCCAGTAACTCTCGGAAGTTTGTGACAGTTTGCAAACTGCCTCATAGAAGTACAAAAAGCATATTTTTTCCAATTATTTTGGATCTGTTGTGACTCCGCCCTCCTACAGGGTGTCTACTTCTTCTGCAGATCAGATTTTTTTTCCTGAGACCAGAGGCTCTAAGCCCACAAACAGCAGAATGATCTCAGAACTGTTCATACTTTCTCTCAAAGCCGCGCTGGTTTTAGGTAATCATTATTTTTTATTTCAAAACAATATATTTCTCTGCTACTGTATCTGATTTGGGCATTTCTGTGCCCCCATACACCTTATAATTATGTGTTGTTTTTCTCTTTAGGAGCTTCTCTGAATGATCAGGTTCATCAGTCTCCGTTCAACATTGTGGCAAAGCGAGGAGAAGAAGCCAGAATCAGATGCTCTCATGATATCCAGAGCTACAATGTAATCCTCTGGTACAAGAGACTAGAGGACAAACAGCTGCAGCTCCTGGGGTATATGTACATAGACAACAAAAATCCTGAACCTGGAACTGGTGTGGAGATGGAGTTAGAAGGAAATGCAAATAAAGGAGAGAACTGTACTTTGTTAATCAAGAAGCTGAATGAGAACAGCAGTGCAGTTTATTTCTGTGCTGCTGGTTACCACAGTGTTGAATATCACTGCTGCTCTGTGCAAAAACCTTACATCCTGCTGCACCTGCATGAACTCTCCACTTTCAGTCATTTCATTAGGGAGTATTTTGTCTAAACAGGATGTTGTTATGGAGGCAACATTTTATAATACTGGACAGAAACTTAGCTTTTGTTTGTTAGAACTGTTTTGGAGTACGACTGGCCAATAAATGAATAATATATAACACAAAAGATAGTAACATCGATAGATAATATGTCTGTTCAATGATTTCACTGAACTCCAATCCAGAACACAGCTCACAGCTTTCTGGAGGATGTAGACAGAGAAAAGGCATTACACACAGCTTTTATCATAAACGTTTTATCTAAATGGTCATGTAGACTCCAGATGGTCAAATAATTTAATAATTATTTGTTTGTATTTAGATGACTTCATACAAATGCATGTCATTTTATTTAAAGATGTTTTTAAAATAAGTCTGTATTTGTATGTGTTGCATATTCAGACAATGTTATACCACAACTGGTTAAAAACACGATTCACTTTTGTGTTAATTCAAGTGAATTTATCAAGGAGTATCTACATTTTACACAGAATTTCGTTGACTTTAAGGAAAGAAGATTTAATTGACTACAATGATATTATAAAACTAGACTAATACTTTTGATGACTAAATTATGACTACAACTAAATATTTTAGTCAAGAGACAAACACTAGAGGGCAGCATATGGCTACGAACAAAAAGGTCTTCAGTGAGTTGATTGGTTTAGGAAGTGTGATGTCACACATCCTTAAAAAAACACCCGTTTATGTTCGGCATGTAAATGTTTCATAATTTTAGGAAGAACAGCAGCATGTCCGTTAAATAGTCACTTTAACGGACTGATCATTCAGAAAACTCAACAATATGATCGTCATCTTCTGCTTAATGTTCAACATGATTCAAGTTTTAGGTAAAATCCCTTTTTGGTTCATTCAAAACCTTGTTTTACATTTCTCTTCTTTTTATCATTCTGTATAAAGGAGTGTTTTTACGTGTTTTACGTTTTTACGCCTCCGCTCATGACATTTCACATGTTTCAACAGGCTCTTCCCTCAGCGATCGGGTCCATCAGACTCCGGCTGATCTGTTCCAGGATCCTGGAGGAACCGCCGTCATCAACTGCACACACAGAATTGACAGCTACGATGTTATCCTCTGGTACAAACACTCAGCAAGCAGCCAGATGCAGCTCCTGGGATATAACGATGTTGTCAACGGATACCCAGAGAAGGATGTTGAGGTGAAAATCAGCGGCAGCGCAAGCAAAGACAAGATCTGCACTCTGACGGTGGAGAATCTGAGCCTGAGCAGCAGCGCCGTTTATTTCTGCGCCGCTAGATACCACAGTGCTTCACATTAATGCTCCCAAGCACAAAAACCTCCAGTTTAATCTCTTGGTTTCTCATATCTTTTTGCAGCTGTGTTGGTTCCTGTCATGAGGTGGCGGCGTATCATCACAAACTGCCTCAGCGTTCAAGCAGAAACTGAAGCTCCTCCTTCTTCATGATGGTTTGATAAAAGGAACATCTGATAAAACACAAATCATCCGTCCTCTCAGATTCACTGACAGCACCTCTCGGTCTATTTAAAAGATGGAGACCGTTCTAATTTTGAGCATTTATTTGATTCTGTTGCCAGGCGACGCTACAATCAGTCCAGGTTCTTCTGGCCGGCAGGTCCATCAAACTCCAGCTGAGATCTACGACTCAGAGGAGGAACGGCCAACATCTACTGCTCACACACAGTTACAGAATACAACCTGATCCTCTGGTACAAGCAGTCGGACAGACAGCTGATCCTCCTGGGGTCCGTCTACTTCGGCGGGACGTTTCCGGTGGACGGGCTGCACGTAAAGATGGGTGGAAGTGCCGATAAGGATCAGAACTGCACGTTAACGGTGGAAAGACTCGACCGGAGCAGCAGCGGGGTTTACTTCTGCGCTGCCGGTCGCCACAGTGACAAAAACAAAAGGCTGCCAGTGCAAAAACCCTCAGAGTCTCTGAGCTCATCGTCTACTGACTAAGGAACAGGGGCGGATCTAGCGGGGTGGCAGGGGTGGCATTTGCCACCCCAAACGAGAGCCTTGCCACCCCAGCTGGCGACAATGAATTCAATAAACAGTTATGGCAAATCGGACATTAAGCGCATGAAACTCTTTTTTCCCGACAACATTGAACGCAACACAATGTAACCTGACACCTGAGTAGCGGGAAGTGAGAGAGAAGAACAGAGCGCGACGCAGCAGCATTGATGGATGTATGTGTTACTGGACGTTATGTGATTTATCGTAAGTCACACATGCGCCATTTCTGAGTCATTAATATCGGTGGTCAGGAAAATACTACAATCAGCAAAGAATCAGAACAACGGACTGATTCTTTTAGCAGTTAATTCAACCATAGATAATGGTAATAAGGGCTTCAGATTCAACAGGTGAGGAAAAAGTTTTAATTTAAAGAAAACATTAAACAAGGTCAGTTATACTAGTATAACTGTTTCTGGCCTGGTATTGACTTTGATAACCTCAGCATGAGCTGCGCAGTTCGGTGTGTTTTGGTTCCGTTGGCACTAAAACAGGTCAACCCGCCACCAAGTCATCAGTAGAGCAGCTGGTTAAATCAGCTAATCAACCGCCGCTGTGCTCAGGCGAAAACTTAGTAATAATCACAATATAGACATTAAGCATGTTCTGTTTTAGTGTTTTTGAGACTTTTTTGTGTAGGAAATGTTTGTCTTTTTGGTGTTGATTCCCCTGATCGGTGATCTCTGCTCTATCTGCTCGTTGAGCTGTTGTTTGTCGGTTGCCATGGCAACGGGTCCGCGTAAAGGCGACATAACAGAGATCTTTGGTATACATATACAACAGCCTATGTGACGTCATAGGACGGTTTATTTATCTAGCCACGTCACTGTGTATGCTGCGTAGGCCCAAGGCAGCTGACGTCAGCAAGGCGAATCCCAGAGCGTATCACGTGACAGGCTGAAGCTCGAACGCCATGTCATGTGAGTTTTATCTGAATGAAAATTTAGGTCTCATGATGAAATGACAAAAAACTTTTTTCTTTACTTGTTATTAAATTATATATAAATGGCATTCATTTATTAAATAAAATTTAAATAAAAATTGTATACCTCTTTTCTATTTCCATTGTGCACAAAGGAAACATTAATTATCGCTCAGGTTGCCACACTGATCTAATATGTTGGGCTCAAGCCAGAAACCTGAATCTCTTCTTGATGGTCATTCTGAGCTCAGGAAATCCTCAGGTTCATCAGTCAGACGACCTGTGAGATGTTTTGTTCATCTTCACCGTGGAGAAATGTTGCTCACTCAGATAAGTGCTGCCAACATGGAAAGCATTTCAGCAGCTTGGGTCGGAGCTGAGGCTTTGTGTCAGGGATGAACTAGGAAACTGTGCGGCACCCAAACTTCATACTTTGACTTGAACGTGTCATTACTGGAGTTCAATCAGCTACATTTGGAGGCTGGTTGCTGCATTTTCCACGTCAAAGTCGGTAATTCACCGGCTACACTCAGCGCAGAGATCACGGAGTTTTTCAGCAAACTGTGTACAGAAACAAGGCGTTAGAGAGCTGCGGTTTATGGTTTGGCAGCAGGGGAAATGGCCAAGGTTTCCTTGAAGCGTCTGATTTTCCCACAGGCACAATTTAGTTTTAACAGCTCTCACTGCTACGTGTCTCTGTGATGATGCGTCTCTGCTCCTGAAGCTGCAGGTTCAGCTCATCATGATGCCCCGAAATGTCACACGGAAAGACCAGCTCACACTAAAACCTCTGCTCCCGGAGCTCTGCTGTGGTTTTCATTTTGCTTTCCAGAAACTGACATATTTCCTCCCGCAGCTCGTAGTTTCCCTCAGCTTAACCATCTCACCTCGGTGTGATCCGGGATGTCTACGTGTTCCGACCCACATTCCTCCAGAAAAGACTTAAACTGGCGGTGATTCAAACCTTTGGCTCTTATAAAGTTCACTACTTGTGTCAATGTGGTCACAACATGTTCCGTCTTTAGGACTTTGCCACACAGTGATTCCTGATGACTGATGCCATGATAAACAGTTGACTCACCTGCACAGTTCTCTTCCCACTCCTTCTCTAGAACCCTGCCCACCAGTCCACCTTTCTGACCGGACATCGCTGGAGCACCATGTCGTTACTCCCACGGCAGCTTTATTTCAGTGACACATTCAAAGATTTCCTTTCCTGTGGTTGTGCTGTGCATGGATCTTAATCCCAAAAGTTTCTCCGTAAACAGATTTGAGTCACTCCACGGATGAAGACCGACAGCTGCGCAGCATCAGACCCGTCACTGATCTCATCCACATCAAGGCAGAAAACTGCCAAATCTTTTCCCTTTTCAAGTGAGGGTTTTCTGAACAGATTTGAAAGGAAAGGCAGAGTTTTGCCAAATGTGAAGCAACTGATCTGGCAGACTTGTAGTCCAGTCAGTCTTTTCCTGCAATACTGGGTGTTTTACAGAAGGATGTGGCCAATAGGTTTGCTGAGATACTTTGAAATACGCAATAAAATCCTGACCAGTTTGGTTTTGTCCACATTTTTCAGCAAAGGTTTGTAATTTCTTCTTTACTGAACATAAATCAAATGATCAGCTCCTTGCATGACATAGAGCAACATCTTTCTGGAGAAAATAATCATAATCTCTAGGGGGCGCTGTGACTCCGCCCACAGAACGTGTGTTGATGTTTATTGAAGGTTTTAAAGCAATCAGAGCCACAGAAACACTGAACACCTTCAGTACCTACAGTCAACCTACAAACAGCAGCATGATGTTAAACCTGCTGGTCTTGATGGTTCAGATCCTTGTTGTAGTTTCAGGTAATCAGTTTTAATACATCAGTCATTTACTCTTTTGTCATTTCATTAGTAGATGTGTTTCTGACTGTTGTTTCCTGATGATAAATAATATTTTACCAGTTCCTGTGTAATCAGTGTTCATGTTCTTCACAGGTTCTTCTCTCAATGATCAGGTTCATCAGTCTCCGTTCAACATTGTGGCAAAGCGAGGAGAAGAAGCCAGAATCAGATGCTCTCATGATATCCAGAACTACAATGTAATTCTCTGGTACAAGAAATTAAAGAACAAACAGCTGCAGCTCCTGGGGTATCGACTAATAGAGAGCACAACTCCTGAACCTGGAACTGGTGTGGAGATGCAGTTAGAAGGAAATGCAAATAAAGGAGAGAACTGTACTTTAGTCATCAAGGAGCTGAATGAGAACAGCAGTGCAGTTTATTTCTGTGCTGCTAGTTACCACAGTGCTGAATATCACTGCTGCTCTGTGCAAAAACCTCACATGCTGCACCTGCATGAACTCTCCACTTTCAATCATTTCATTAAGGAGTATTTTGTCTAAACATGATGTTGTTTGGAGATGGAGGCAAAATTTTATGATACTGGACAGAAACTTAGCTTTTGTTTGTCAGAATTGCTGTGGAGTACGACTGGCCAATAAATTAACTCAACAGACAGTAATATCAATAGATAATATGTCTGATAGAACTTTCAATTCTATCAGATATTGAACGTTCTATCAGACATATTACATCTCAGCGGCATTAGCCGCTTTTTGGTTACCTAGCAACAACTTGTTGAGTAACAGTTTCAGCTCTTGCCGACGTCCTTCATAACGTCTTAAAAATAGAAAACAATGTGGAGCGAGAGTAGAAAATGTGTACATGAAGAAGAAACTGAATTAAACAGGGAACATGTCACCAGCTGGGCAGCGTTTCAGATATTTAAAATATAAAACACTAACAAATAACGATCAATATTGACTAACATGAAACACTTGCATCGTGATATGTTTTTCAGTCATAATCGCCAAGATAAAAACAGCTATTATTAGACTCATAAAATGATATTTAATTACACAGCTTAAATATTCCATTTTATTTAAGTGGCCATTTAGATTCCAGAGGGTCACATAAGTAATTTAATAATTATCAGTTTGTGTTTAGAGAACTTAATACAAATGTGTGCCATTTTATTTAAAGATGTTTTTTGTTTTTGAATGTGTTGTATATTCAGACATTGTTATGTAACAGCTGGTTAAAAACACGATTCACTTTTGTGTTAATTCAAGTGAATTGATCAAAAAGTATCTACATTTTACATGGGATTTTTTTTTTACTTTATTGACAGTAGCTTTAATCGACTAAAATAATATAAAACTAGACTAATAATTTTGATCCTCACACACTCAAACAGGTCAATTTAACTCCATTCACAACAAAATGCTCCTAGCATGTTTATTCCCAATTTCTTCAGATTTTTATTATAATTATTATTTTTTCTGTTTTTAACTTTGCAAAACTTCAAGTTACTTCAATTTTTGCCCACTGGCAGTGTTTCCTATCACACAGGAGCACATCCAGTATAAAGAGTTTATAATAACAGGTTGTAGTTTACAACTATATTTAACCTGAATTTTTAACACTAACTGTTATTTTTAGGATAATATTTACTCTATAAGAGTTGACAGATTGATTTTCACCTCTTAAAGTGAGTCTATTTTTTTTAAACCACTGATGTGATATTTTATGCTAAAAAGTGGAGCTAAAGTGACTCCACCCACCTGGATTACTTAATATGCAGCCATAGCAACATAACCAAAGACAATCTGACTGCAACAAAATGATCCTCTTCCTCCTCTGCTGCTTAAGCTTCCACATCACACTTGTTTCTGGTATGAAAGGTCTTCCAGAATGTTCTCTGCTTTTTAACTCAAACGGATCAAAACTCCTCATTTCTTCAAGCCTCACATATGATTTTGTGTCCCCTGACAGGTTCCTCTCCAAGTGACCAAATCGTCCAGATTCCTGCTGACATGTTCAGAAACCCTGGAGAAACGGCAAAGATCAGCTGCTCTCACAGTATCCCAGACTACGACCGCATCCTCTGGTACAAACAGTCGAAGCTTCATGAGATGAAGCTCTGGGATACATGCTGGGAGACGACGGATATCCAGAGAAGGAACTCAACGTGACCGATAGACGGGAGCGCAAACAAAGACAAAAAAGCACTTTAACCGTCACAGAGCTCAGCCAAAACAGCAGCGCAGTTTATTACGTGCTGCTCGCTACCACAGTGCTGAATATCACTGCTGCTCTGTGCAAAAAACCTCCTCACAGGTGCAGCAGTGTGAACTCTGGCTTCTGATAATTTTAGGTTTTTATTATAGATTAGTGTTATTTGTTGGGATGTTTGTTCGTCTAATTCAGTAGTTTCGTTCATTTAGAGTTTACTTGTTTTTTTGAGCTCAATTAGTTAAATACTGTTCAGTTTGAGTTTAGTTGTTATTGTATATTTTAGTTTATTTCATGTTCTGTTATTTAGTTTTGCATTTTGTTAGTTATAGTAAACTACAGTCACTTTGTCAGCCCCTTCCGTAGCATAAAGCAACATCTTACAGGACAAAATAATAATAACTCTAGGGGGCGCTGTGACTCGCCCACAGAACGTGTGTTGATGCTGATTGGAGGTTTTAAAAGAATCAGAGCCACAGAAACACTGAACACTTTCAGTACCTACAGTCAAACCTACAAACAGCAGCATGATGTTAAACCTACTGGTCTTAATGGTTCAGATCCTTGTTGTGGTTTCAGGTATCAGTTTTAATACATCAGTCATTTACTCTTGTCATTTCATTAGTAGATGAAATGACAACAGAATAAGAGTTTATAATAACAGGTATAGTTATAACCTGTTATCCTGTACATCAGGATACATCAGGACTGTTGTATCCTGATGATAAAGGATATTTACCAGTTTCTGTGTAATCAGTGTCATGTTCTTCACAGGTCTTCTCCAATGATCAGGTTCATCAGTCTCCGTTCAACATGTGGCAAAGCGAGGAGAGAAGCAGAATCAGATGCTCTCATGATACCCAGAACTCGATGTAATCCTCTGGTACAAGAGACTAGAGAACAAACAGCTGCAGCTCCTGGGGTACCGGTATAAAGACAACACAAATCCTGAACTGGAATCGACGTGAAGCTGAAGATGGATGGGAGTGGAGATAAAGGAGAGAACTGCACTTTAACAATCAAGAGCTGAATGAGAACAGCAGGCAGTTTATTTCTGTGCTGCTAAGTTACCACAGTGTTGAATATCACTGCTGCTCGTGCAAAAACCTCACACCTGCTGCACCGGTGAACTCTCCATTTCAGTCATTTCATTAGGGCCTTTCTGCATGAGCTTGTGGTTCTCTCTGCAGCTTCCTCCACAGTCCAAAAACATCACTTAGTCCACTGTCTCTCTTAATTGGCTTATGTGAGATTTATAGAAGATATGGCGGATCAATCAAACATCAACAATATCAATATTGTTGAGATGTAAGGTCATGGTATCAGATTGATTCTATATGGTAAATCGATACTTCAGCTTTAGATTCCATCTTTAATGCATTTATTATTGCACTGTAGATTTTCATCTCTACCCAATAAAAGGTTTGTTATGATTTGCTCTCAGATGATTTTTGTTTTTGCACTGTTTATAATGTTAATATGTTCTAAGATAATTCTGTACAACCTATAAGCTTGGTCTAAATTCTGGTCTCTGTTTTCAAGAAAACAGCACCACCTAAACATCAGAAGTTTGTTGATATGCCAGATTTAATAAAAGTATCAATAATGGCTCAGTACTGGTATCAGCATCTTAAATACTGACCCTTTTACTTAGTATCTAATCAATGCCAACTTATCACGAAGACCAAAGAATACAGCAGAAAGGTCAGGAGCATGATGCAGAGAAAGATTAAGAAAATTTAGGTTACAAAATAAATCTAACAGATCTTGTTCGGTCCAAAAGTGAGGACAACATTTATCTAAGAAGCAGCAAGAGCCCATGGTAACTTTGGAAGAGTTGCAGAGATCAAGTGGTCAGATGAGAGAATCTGTTGGTAAAAAAACAATTAGCCATGCACTCCACAAATCTAATTTTTAATGGTAGAGTGGTAAGAAGAAAGCCACAAGAAGTGTGTGGGTGCAGCAAACATTACCAATATGAAACCTTTAGACGATGAGTTGAGACTCAGCAGAGGTTTGTCTTCCTGCAGGACAAAGAACTACAATACGATGGTTGAAAAATGATATTCAACGATGGTCTCTATTTAGTTTGAACTTTTACTACTTTCCAGGAGGAGCAACCAAAAATGCTGGTTTTACATGAATACTGTACTGAAAGACTTAAAATGCAACATTGAGAGATGTGAGAAGACGGTTGTAGGCGATTGGTTTCTGTGTTTAGAAGAGGAGGAGACATCATGATTCAACCCATTTTGAAAGTTTTGTTTTGTCTGAAAGGTTTTTCTTCCAGTTTCTAATGTTAGGGAAGGTAACTGTTCTGACAGAAAATGATCATCTTCTTCATCTTGGCCTTAAATTTTGTTTCTGTTTCAGGTAAGGCAGTTTTTTTGCTCGAGAAAGAGTGAGCTCACCGTCTGAAGTATTTGAATAAAAAAACTCCTCCTTCCCCGCTTTTAAGTTTGATTTTAGTGAAGTAAATCTTTTCAACAGGTTCTTCTCTCAGTGACCAAGTCCACCAGACTCCTCCTGACAAGTTCTGCTACCGTGGAGATAAACCCCAAATCAGCTGCAGACATGAAATTCAGGACTACACTGTAATTCGCTGGTACAAACAGTCGACAGACCACCAGATGCAGTACCTGGGCTACACAAACGTCAACGATGGGTATCCAGAGACGGGAGTGAACGTGAAAATAAACGGAGGAGCAACTAAAGGGAAAACCTGCAGCTTAACGATAGAGGGAGTCGACACGAGCAGCAGTGGCGTTTATTTCTGTGCTGCTAGTCAACACAGTGCTGCATGTCTCTGCTTCTCAGTACAAAAACCTCCAAACTGCAGATTTCTTTCATCTGAGGCCAGCAGCTTACTGATGGTTACAGCTGCTTCATTACCTTTTCTTTTTAGGGTTATTTTGATTCTAGTTTTTTCTGTTCATGTTAGTTAGTGTTATTTTACCTGGTTATCTTAGATATGAAAGTTCGGTTAATATTTCAGATAGATTCCTAGCCATAAAGTTCACTCTGAAATTATGGTCAGTTCCTCTTAAAATGATCAAATCTAAAGTAAACTTGCATCTTGTAAATAAATCACTGTAAAATAAAAGCTGCCTGTAGAGGCTGCCTGAGGTCTGATGAGGGTGGATCGTTTTTATGTTTTGGTCTGACCTCACCTAGACTAGCCTTGATAGGGTCCAAGTTCCTGAAAGTAACCTCAAATTTACTTTCAGGAACTTTGAGGTTACTCAAGCTAGCTAGTTAGCTGGTTGGTTAGTTAACTAGCTAGATAGCAAACATTCAGCCTTCACATGTAGCTTTAGTGTGATATATGAACACTTCTGGTAAACTGATATAATACACAATTTTAGAATCTCATGGACAGTGCTGCATGAGATTTGAAATTATGACATTGAAAGTCGAAAATCTGACTTGTTGGTATTTTATTTTTTCTTCCATGGCAAAAATGGGCTTCCATCGAACTCTGGTTTGGACATTTGAAAAGTAAATTTTTTTATAGTATGAAGTTGATTTATGTGGATTTTGACATGTTCGTCGCTCACAGTGATGCTAGAAAATAATTTTCTCTACATTTTCAGTGCCAGAACGAGACGCTGCCGCCACCATGTTGAACAGGACAGAGGGTCCATTTTCTTGTTGTCAGTAGGTGGCAGCACAGCCTCACTGTTTCAGCGCTGAGTAGATGCTGGGATTCCAGTAACATTCAGAAGGAGAGCAGCACTTCAACACAGCCCACTTTGAAACTCGCATTTCAAGGACTTTCCTCAGAGTCAGAGGGATGTTAGACGAATTGAGTACACACACCTCAACTGCTGTGGGATTTGCTCTGACAATGATCCTTCTACTTTATATAAGTTTTTGCTTATTTTCCCTTCCAGGTAAAAATATGTTTTCTGTCAGTTTGCAGCATATCTGAAGAACCTTTTGCCTCATTGAAGGTTTTCTCTCTCAGATGCTCAAAAAACTTAACTTTCTCCCCTGTTTTTCTTTTTCCAGGTTCTTCACTCAGTGACCAAGTTGTTCAGCTTCCAGCAAACATAATTAAAAACTCTGGACAAGACATAGTAATAAAATGTTCACATCAAGCTCCCAACTTAGACAAGATCCTCTGGTATAAACAAACCGAGGGCCACCAGATGCAGTACCTGGGGTACATGAACGTTAACATCGGCTATCCAGAGACCGGAGTGAAAGTGAAGATAAATGGAGAAGCAACTCAAGGGAAAACCTGCAGTTTAACAATCGAGGGAGTCGACATGAGCAGCAGCGGCGTTTATTTCTGTGCTGCTAGTCAACACAGTGCTGCATGTCTCTGCTTATCAGCACAAAAACCTCCAAACAGCAGATTTCCTTCATCTGAGGCCAGCAGCTATCAGATCATTGCACCTGCAACTCTTTAGACTAGTATCAATTTTAGTAGATTAAACAATAGAGATCAAATTCATCTGTTTCACTACTTGTAAATGCAGCTTTTTTACTTTTTAGTGTTTTTTAATTTTTACATACCGGCTCGTTTTTACCCAAATTACTTGAGATAAAGATTGAATTAAAGACTCAACTCTCAGATCAGGAGTTTGAAATCTGGTTTTGTGAATTGATTCTGATTCTGGTTTGAGGTTGAAAGTCAAATCACCATCAATTGATGAAACATGAGGGAGAAGGTAAACCAACTGATCAAAACCTAATCACCAAGTTCACTGTGAAAAATGATTTCGTTATAACACTCAGAAATGCATAATGTGCAGATTTCTGGTGAGAAATATCCTCCTTAATGTTTGCTCCTCTTCATTTACCTCTAATCAACTTCATTTGCTCAAGTTCTTTTGATTTTTAACACTCATTTTTAACATTTTTTTTAAAGCAAACCTTTTTCAGATTGGCGTTTATGTGTAATTTTGTCCACAAGGGGACAGTGTTTCTCAACCAGTTTGAGAATCAGCGCATTGCAGGAAAAGAGTGAACGTTCGACTGAATAATGAAACTTATCGGAAAACAGAACCACAGAGAAAATGAAATGACTTTCATCATTTTCAAATATGAATCTGTTTTACAAAATTACATTAAATAACTAACAGCATATATCAGTGTTTAACATTGAGACAGTTCCACCATGAACTAAACTGATCTGCAGAATATTTGATCTATCTCCAGCTGATCTAACGCTGATCAGCTCAGATGTCGTCTCAGTTTTATAAGTTCAGAAGAAGCTGAAGCGAAACGGCCACGCCCACTTTCCTGCCTTCATGTGCAGCAAGGAAAACAGAAGCAGAACCATTTTAAAGTGAGATAAGATGATGCTGTTCATCCTCTCCTGGATGAGCTCAAATATCTTACTAGTTTCAGGTACAAATTATATGAAGAGTCACATTCAAACTATGTATTTTCTTTTTAAAGTAGAGAGATTCACTTATTGTTAGTTTTGTTTCTCTAGATTAAGAAAAACAGAGTTAAAATTCGCCTCATCAGAATGGACACCGTTGGTTGTTTTTGTTGTCTTTTCCTCCAGGTTCCTCCCTGAGCGACCAGGTCATCCAGACTCCAGCTGAGATGTTCCAGAAAACCAGAGAAACAGCCAGAATCAGCTGTTCTCACAGCATCCAGACCTCCAACCAGATCTTCTGGTACAAACAGACTGAGCATCAGATGCAGCTGCTGGGATACATGACAGGAACCAGTCCGCTTCCAGAGGAGGGAGTGAAAGTGGAGATGGCGGGGAGCGCAAATGCAAACCAGAAATCCACTTTAATAATCAAAGAGCTGAATGTGAGCAGTAGTGCTGTTTACTTCTGTGCTGCTAGTAGCACAGTGCTGCGGTTCACTGCTGCTCAGTGCAAAAACCCAACATTAGTGTTTCTGTAATCTCCGTTGCAGCTCACCTCATCCTGCATCTCCAAGAAAGAAGTGTGATTCATCCCACGGGGTTTTATACTTCAGTTCAGTCAAATGTTTTACATTTTGATTAAGAGTTTAATCAAAGAGTGAGATCAGGAAACAGTAAAGACCAAGCAAACTATAGTTAATGTGGAATTATGAGTATCAGGATAGGTTTTGTAAGTAAATTCAAACTGATACAAAAAGAGAAGAGATTAGTGTTTTTTTTATTTTTTATTTAACAGCTAAAATCATTTCAGTTCAATTTCAAATTCAACACTGTGCTTTCAAAGAGAAATCAAATAATATAACTCAAGTTATTCAACATTTTTAAATGGTTGTTGTAGATAGAGATGGTGGGACAGATCTCCTGCAGCAGTCTGTGTTGCAGCAAATTTCAATACGCCTCTCATAAAAGCATAATTTTCAAACCCAAACAGAGACTAATGTGTTTACTGTAAAATATTTATGAAAGCAGCACTAAAAATCATAACCTATATTATTAGCTGTAACCCAAACAGAGCATTTCTCCTTATGGGCCTCAGGCTTTGGGCCCCATAAGGAGGAGTCAGTCCCCACAACATAGTATTTGTTAGAAAACGGTCCTTATCTGTACCACAGAAATAAACACATGTTCATTCCTGTACTTCCAGCCAGCTGGGTACTTTTATTGATTTCCATTCATATTCATATCTGCATTTATGTCTAACCTAGACATTTTCCCTAATATATTCTTAACCTTAACTTAAGAATATGGTCTAAATCTTACTGAAATAGAACTGAAATGGAAGAATATTCAAACACACAGAAAGAGACAGAGAAAGAAGTTAAAAAAAGTTGCAAATTGTGTCTAATTTCAAATTGTGTCAGCACTCGGTGAGTCTTTACAAGCTAACAGTCAATAATCTAATAAGGGTCATTAATGAAATACCTGCTAAAAACCAGAATGCTGATCAGTTTTAGTGTAATAATACAAGTAAGATGACTTTCCAATATAGAAATAATTTATATATCAAATTACATGGTAGCAGTAACATGAAAAAGTACATTACTGACTGGTTAACAGTTTAATGGTGCAGCTTATGAAACCTGTTGGAAGAGGAGGAAGTACTTAGAACACGTCACTGTTTTCTTCCTGTGGGAGTTTCTACAGACTCTCATTCTGAACAGACCAGCATACAATGATTGTAGAAACACAAAATCATCTGCATATAACAGAACCTGCAATGAAATCAATCATCAGCGTGAGATAAAACACCAAATTACATTTATCCTATGTTTAAGAAAAAACTATGATCATCATCTTCTGCTTACTGACCAATGTTGTTCCAGCTTTAGGTAAGATTGTCAACTTTGTTCATATAAAAAGGTGGGTTTTTTTATGTATTTTACCACCACAAATCTTTATCCAAAGACCATGCTGAACTACTTTGTTGAAATGGATTCTTTAAGGTAAATTGTTCACATTTAACCCCAATATTCCATGTTTAACCCGTTTCATCAGGAGCTTCTCTCAGCGATCAGGTAGATCAGACTCCGGCTGATATGTTCATCAAACCAGGCCAGGCCGCCGTTATCAACTGTTCACACAGGATTGATGGCTACGATCGGATCCTCTGGTACAAACACTCAGACGGCAACCAGATGCAGTTCCTGGGATACATGAACGTAATGTTTGGAACTCCAGAGCCGGGAGTCAACGTGAAAATCAATGGCAGCGCAAACAAAGGCGATCTCTGCACTCTGACGGTGGAGGATCTGAGCGTGAGCAGCAGCGCCATTTATTTCTGCGCCGCTAGATACCACAGTGCTTCATATTAATGCTCCTCAGCACAAAAACCTCCAGTTTAATCCTTTTGTTTCTCATATCTTGTAGCAGCTGTGTTGCTTCCTTTCATGAGGTGGCGGTGTATCATCACAGACTGCCTCAGCGCCAACAAGAAACTGAAGCTCCTCCTTCGTGAAGATGGTTTGACAAAACAGGCACTCAATCCAAAATCAGTAACAGAGCAACCGTCACCAAACGATAAAGAAATGTTGATCACCGTCATCCTGAGCATTTATTTCAACTGGGTTCTACTTCCAGGTGATTTTAAGATTTTAATATCTACATTATCTGTACAGTCAATTGATTCCAACAGTGTATTACAGTATCATTTCTCTTCCTTTTCAACCTTTCCAGGTTCTTCTCTGAGTCAGCAGGTGTTTCAGACTCCTACCAACATCTTCAGTGGATCAGGAGGGACGGCCAACATCAACTGTTCACACAATGTTCAGAACTACAACCAGATCCTCTGGTACAAGCAGCAGGCCGGTGGACTGCTGCTGCTGGGATATGTCTACTACACGGACACCTACCCAGAGAAAGGGCTGGACGTAAAGATGACCGGGAGCGCAGATAAAGATAAGCAGTGCATGTTGACAGTAGAAAAACTCGACTCTAAAAGCAGTGGGGTTTATTTCTGGCTGCCAGTCGCCACAGTAACACAATCCACCGGTTTGGCAGTACAAAAACCTCTCAACCAGGTGTGCATGTGCACCTCCGAACTCAAAGCCACGGAAACCCAGAATAATTGCAATTTGGTGTTTCATCTCACATTAACAAACTATTTCACTGGAGATTCTCAGATAAAGAGGTTTTAAGATGTTTTTCAAAGAAAATACGTAAATATATTATGCAGTGGCTGAAGCAGTTCAATAAGAAGTACATGTTTAATTTACTCCTAAAGATTTGTCTGTTCTAGGAATAATAAGAAACTGAATAGCTGTTCAGTGATCTTCCTGTATGTCAGAGAATACACTATAAAATACATTTTTAGTTGCTAAATTACCAATTAGCTTAGCACCAAAACACATTAAAGACCTGTTGTCATAGCGACCTTCCAAACCTCTCAGGTTTTCTGGTTCCGGTCTGCTCTGCATCCCAACCAGAACCAGACATGGAGAAACAGTATTCAGCTTCTATGCACCACAAATCTGGAACAAACTTCCAGAAAACTGCTAAACAGCTGAAACAGCGAGTTCCTTTAAATCAAGGCTAAACCCACCTGTTCATAGTTGCTTTTGTCAAGATGAATGGAATATCGGCCAAGATATATTTGATCTATATTTTCTTGATTCAACCAAATGTAACATTTATTGTTAATTTCAATACTGGTGACTGTATGGTGTCTTGATGGTGTAAAGGACTTGAACTGCCTTTTTGCTCAAATGTGAAATACATGTAACCTTGACTTGTTGATCTGTGATTGGTTTCCTTATTTGACAGAGGAGGAGCCACAGGAACTCCTCTCACCGTCTCAGACTGGAACAAGTCTTCTAGGTTTGTTGTGATCCAGATTGTTTTAACTGTTGGGAATAAACCAACAGAGAAAAGTAAACACCATGATCGTCATCTTCTGCATAATCTGTCATCTAATGTTTGTTTCAGGTAATTTTTTCCCCCCGCTTACAATCATTCTGATTTAATGTGTGTAATTACAGTTTTATCAATTAAAATAAATAAATTAAATCAACAGGTTCTTCTCTCAGTGACCAAGTCCACCAGACTCCTTCTGAAAAGTTCTGCAAAACCGGAGATAAACCGCAAATCAGCTGCCGACATGAAATTCAGGACTACACCCGGATCTTCTGGTACAAACAGTCGACGGACCACCAGATGCAGCTCCTGGGGTACATGAACGTCAAAGATGGCTATCCAGAGACAGGAGTCAATGTGAATATAACTGGAGGAGCAACTAAAGGGGAAACCTGCCGTTTAACGATAGAGGGAGTCGACACGAGCAGCAGTGGCGTTTACTTCTGTGCTGCTAGTCAACACAGTGCTGCATGTCTCTGCTTCTCTGTACAAAAACCTCCAAACTGCAGATTTCTTTCATCTGAGGCCAGCAACTTACTGATGGTTACAGCTGCTTCATTACCTTCAGCTAAAGTTATCCTGCATTTCTAACACAGACATTCAGAAGATGATTAAACAACAAATATCACTAGGAAAGATAAAACTGAATAGTTTAGATCTAAATCCAGTTTGGAAAGACTTAAAGGCTTTCCGTAACTCCACTCCATCCAATCTGACTGAGTTCAAGGTATCTTGCAAAGTTGATCAGGAAAAGATTTCAGTCTCCAGACATTTAAAGCTAAAAAAAAAGGTCAGAGGCGGGTAGAGTAGCAAAAAAAAAATGTACTCAAGAATAGCACTACTTCAACCTATTTTTACTCAAGTAAAGGTGAAAAGTTGCAAGAAATTCAAGTAAATAAAAAAGTGGTAAAAAGGCGACTCAAGCACTGAGGAACTGATCAAAGCATTTCATTTAGTATTTGGAAATTGCATCCTCAGACGGACCAAAATATAAAGTTAAGAGAAAATTTGGGTATTTTAAGGATCAAAATGTAAATAATAAACATTACAAAATAATCATATTTTTTTTCTATATCAATTTATTTGAATATTAAACCATCGGTGTGTGTCTGTGTCTGATGAACTTTTGGTTAAGACAAGTTTGTTCTTCATTCAGTGAAGTCGCTCACAGTGGGTGGAGCATCCAGAAATGTTATTAGATATATGGAGTCAGTAAATAAAGTTATCAAACAGAAGATGGGAGTCCAGTCTGTTTTATGAGTGAAGTATTTGCACTACTTTGTGTTGCTTTATTATATAAAATCCCAATTAAGTACATAAAATCTTTGTAGTTGTAGTTTGAAAAAATGTGAAAAAGTTCACCGGATATAAATACTTTTGCGAGAAAAGTTTGTTTTGCAAATATATGCCTTTAATTTGGAATTTTACAGCAATAATTTAGGTTAAACTTCATGTAGTTTCACATCCTACCATTAGGTGGCAGAATACTACATTGAGGTAATACTACCGTTTCAGTGTTGAGAAGAACAGTAGACAACTTGCCTCCTCTTGGGTTGGATGCTTTTAGGTTGAAGTTGGATTTATCATTACTTTATTGATTTGACCAATTACAATACAATGATTTTATTCTTTTATATCAGCTTCAATTATTTTCTACTTTCAGGTAAAATAATTTCTGAATTTTGTTACAAATATTTTACATTCTGTGCTGTAACATTTAAAGACCTTTCAGCGGTTTCCATCTATCTGTCTGGTTTTGTTCTCTCAGGTTCGTCTCTCAGTGACCAGGTCTACCAAGTTCCTAATCACATCCTTGGTAATCCGGGGGAATCTGCCATCATACGATGCTCACACACTATACCGAACTACAACCGGGTCCTCTGGTACAAACAGTCAACCCAGCTCCAGTTCCTGGGACACATGTACAAAAACATGGATAATCCCGAAGCCGGGCTGGGTGTGAAGCTGGGTGGAAACGCAGAAAAAGACCAGAACTGCACATTAACTCTCGAAGTCCTCAACCCAAACAGCAGCGGGGTTTACTTCTGTGCCGCTCGCTACCACAGTGCTCCAACTTACTGCTCCTCAGTACAAAAACCTCCCCTTGTTTCTCTTTATTATTATGACTCACACTGTCACACAACTCATTCAATGAAATGTCTCTCTCTCTAAAAGGGAGGATCTTCTTGAAGCAACACAGTATTTAACCTCCCTCAGAAATTCAGTGCAGCATTCTTAGACCACGTCAATGGAAGCTAACAAATGTAATTTAAATGATATCTCAAGTTCTCATCATATTTATACTCTTTTTTTCAAAGAAGCAAGGTATTACTCCGGAGCATCCGATTGGACTTTTACGTTTGTTGATTCAAACACTTAAAGAGTTCCTGAATGTCTTTCTGTCTCCTCACAGTTCACTGCCAGGACGTCACCCAGGAACCATCAGTCAGCTGGAGTTTTAAGTCCAAGTCCGCAGAAATGAAATGCAGCCACAAAAAACTTATCACTCATTCCCAGATGTACTGGTACCGACAGAGACCAGGGGAGACCATGACCCTCGTTGTGTACACGGCGTTCGGTGGACAGCCAGACTACGGCGAGAACCTGCAAAGCAAATACTCAGCAGTCAAAGACGCCATAGAGACCGGAGCTCTGACTGTGAAGGACCTGCAGCCTGATGACAGGGAATGTATTTCTGTGCTGTCAGCAAACACAGTGATGTGAGGAAATACAACAGCTGAACAAAAACCAACTACCAATAAAACAGTTAGAAACCAATGTCTGCACTGCTGTGGCTCTCCAGTAGGTGGCAGTGAGGCTCAATAAATGAGCCTCACTGTTCATACAAGAAACATTGAGACACTTTTACAAACATACAAACTCTCAACAGAAAGGGTTTCAGATGGATTTAAACCACCATTTTCAGCCATAAAAGGCCTCAACTATCCAGGAAAGGTTTGGGGAATGTTTGTGATCAGACTCTAATGTGGAACAGAAAGTTTGCTGTTTCCAGTCCGATTTATCCCAAAGGGGCTCCACCACTCTAAGTTTAAGTTCAAGTTAATTTCTATTCACTGTAAATATCTGGAGAATAAATTTGCAACACACAGTATCTTTTCCTATTTTTACATGAAGATGATTACTGTAAAAGTTTGTCAAAAGGTGAAGAAAAGATGGATGTTTTTTTCTGTTCTTAGACTCATGACTTTACATTTTTTTCTGCTGTTTTCATAAATCAACATGAAGGAGACACAAGGTTACTTCTAGTCATTAACCTTGTGTTTCTGGCTGTTTAGCAAATAATATCAAACAAATATTTTCAGTTTTATTATTGAAATGCACATCATACAAAACACATAAGTTTCCATTTACGTTGTTCAACAACTATCAGCATTATGTTTGAATTTAAAATTCCCTTCCCAGCTGAACTTTGACCGACTCCTTTGACTTGATGATGCAGGAATCGTCCCCTTCCACTTCCTGTAGAGCTACAGCTTGACTCCTCATCACTATAAGATCATCATTCATCATCACCTCTGAAACTCCAGAAACCTTCATCGGCTACACACTCAACAGCTGTTCAGCAGGAACCATCCAAACAAATGTTCACTTGAGCAAGAAAAATGAACCAGATCTTTATCTTCTCTTTCCTTGCAGGTAAGTTTTCCTCCAGAACAGGAAAATCTTAAGGTTTGCTTCTCCCAACAAGAATAATCAACATCTTTTCTCCTATACTCAGGTCTCAGTTTGGGGCTTGAGGTCCATCAGTCCCACTCAGATCTCATCAAAAGACCTGGAGATAAAGTTCACATTTTCTGTACCCACGAAAAAACCGACTACAGAGTGATGCTCTGGTACCAGCGGTTACCTGGAGACACGGCCATGAAGCTCATTGGATATTTGCACTACGACAAGCCGTCTATGGAAGACAAAAATGAAAAGGACTTTGAGATCTCTGGAGATCTGGGAGGGGATACGGTGAAAAACGGATCCCTGACGATCCAAACTGTGAAACAGGATCACTCTGCCATTTACTACTGTGCTGCAAGAGAAGCACAATGACAGAAATCCTCTCTGCACCTCAACAAAAACTGAGCCGTGTTTTATCATCAGTGGTTTTTATAGAAAAATGACACCTGCTTGTGGTTGTAATAACTCATAAAACTGCGTGAAAGCAGAGGATTTAGATTTCCTGTTCAGAATAAAAACAATAGAATAATCCCATCATGGCTTCAGAAAAGCCTCAGGATTGTCTGTACAACACTTAGGAGTCTTCCAACCACAATCACATGTTATATCTCAACTATCCCTTCAAAATAAAGGGACAGTTTACAGACCTGAATCTCTTCATGCTTTCTCCAACTTTGATTATTATTTTCCATTAAAGTTTCTTAAATCATCTCTGCCTCCGGTTCTTCCTGCATTTGGGTCCAAATCCAAACCAACCATTAGACCAACACAAATGTACATAATACTTATAATAATAATAATAATAATAATAATAATAATAATAATAATAATAATAATAATAATAATAAATAATAATAAATAATATAATAATAATCAATTTAATTTATAATGCACTTTTCATTAATAAAAATCTCAAAGTGCTACATGGTGCATCTAAAAACATAAAATCAGCTATCAAAAACAATAAAAAACAAACAAAAACAAACAACTGTCATTTAAAATTGGGGTAGGCTTGTCTAAAATGGAAAGTTTTCAAGCCAGTTTTAAAAACAGACAATAATTGTCAGATTTATTATATTTCTAGGAAAAAAAAGTGTTTCATATGTTTATCACATGACATAACAGCAACATCACACCCAAGTTTGTACTAGTAAGCTGACAAAATGTGAAAAAATGCACAGGTTGTGAAGTGAATTTGCTAAACATTACCTGTCAAAACAAGATAAGTTGATTGTTCTGAACTGGCCTTTGGAGTGAGAGTGTGCATGTGCTGCGTCTCTGTAGAGGCGTTTCCACTGCTCTTATAATTGAGCAAATTGGAATTATGAAAATATATACTTAAATGGAAATGACAATTTCAAAGAAGTTTACGTTTTTGTTTTTTTTTTTATAAGGTTATTAGCTATCAACATTTGTGTATTTTGCAAAGCTGCAATGGAAACAATTTTTTCCCACCACACAAGTCACCTGATCAACAACCAGATTTTACTACTGGCGGAAACAGCAAAGACGACAAAGGAAGTGGTAGTATGATGATGGCGCAGTGCATTTTAATAACTTATCGCCTTAACAGACTTACGTGTCATTTTAACTAAGTCTCTTATTTAATGGAAATACCATAATTGAGAAATTGTTTATTTTTCTTTTTTAGATCAGCAGAATGTCAACAAAGTTTTGCACACGTTTATAATGGAAACATAGCTAGAGTTGCCATTCAGACTCACCTCTACTGTCGCCTAATGACTGCTGCAGATACACATTCTCCAACTCTACAAGGACAAGCAGGACCATAAATTAATCTCTCTCTGGGGTTTGACTGGAAGGAGATTCCTTACAGTCCAGATAAACTGAATAAATTCTGTTTTCTAAAAATCCTGGGCATTAAGATTTGAAATTAGATTTTATAAAGAAATCATCTCACAGGCTAAACTTTGAATCTTTAGACTTTAAGGGGTGGTGCTTCATCATCACTTCCGTTTCCTCTTGAGGATGATTATCTCTGTTGAACAGCAGAAAACCTTTCAGCTACACACCCGACAACAGACCAGTATGCCGTAGGACATTTCTAAGCAGTTCCTTTTACACTAAGCAGGAAACATGATCTGCATCTTTGTCTTCTCATGTCTTGCAAGTAATTTTGCTTCAAAGCAGCATCATCTTAAATGATTGTTTCCTTAGGATGTGAAATCAGTTGTTATATCTCTCCAAATTCTCTCCTATACTCAGGTCTCAGTTTGGGGCTGGAGGTCCATCAGTCCCACTCTGATCTCATCAAAAAAGCTGGTGATGAAGTTTACATTTTCTGCACCCATGAAAGAACCGACTATAGAGTGATCCTCTGGTATCAACAGTCGCCTGGAGACACGGCCATGAAGCTCATCGGATATTTGTACTTCAAGGATGCAACTATGGAAGACGGATATAAAAAGGACTTTGAGATCTCTGGAGATTTGGGAGGGGATACGGCAAAGAACGGGTCTCTGACGATAAAAACCGTGAAACAGGATCACTCTGCCGTTTATTACTGTGCTGCAAGAGAAGCACAATGACAGAAATCCTCTCTGCACCTCAACAAAAACTGAGCCGTGTTTTATCATCAGTGGTTTTTATAGAAAAATGATTAAACGTCTTTCAAGCACCGGCTGCTGTGGTTGGAAAGAAGGAAGATTCAACACACTGAATATCTGAATCACTTTGTTTGAATTAAACATTTTTTCCACTGACTGAAAACCTGCTGTTGCTCGCCACACACACAAATACACACAAACATTTATATACAACATCACTGCATTTATGTGAGTTTTTAAAAATCATTTGTGCAAATGAAGGCTTCAAATTTAGTAAGAATTTGAAACAAATGTCAGAAGCATTTCTGACATATAATCTTTTATAAAGACATAAATCTTTATAAAAGACTATAAATCTTTTATAAAGATTTATAATCTTTATAAAAAAATAATTTATAAAGATTATAAATCGTAAACTACATAATTATGAGATTTATTTATGCAATATTCCAAACCAAAGTTTATGTATTTATTTCTACTGATGTTTATTATTTATTCCAGTTTCTTTTAATTTATTACTTTTTTTTTTTCTTTTTTTCCTTTACAATGTCTAGTCTAATAATTATTACTTTTATTATGGTTATCACATTTGACCTTTGTTTTATTTTCTGTTTATATGTGTTTACGCCAGTAGGGGGCACTATAAAGCAAAAATAAGGCACAAGTTTTGTGTGGCCTTATAATTTTGTATAAAGATTTCTAATAAAAATATCTAACACTATTTAAAGAAACATTTTGCTCATTATAAAGTAGGAACCATAAAAGTTTCTGTTCTTGGTCAGTCATGAGACTCTGATGTCATTTCCTCAAGTCTTTTCCTGTTTCCCAGGTGCTCTAATCCAACTCATCATCATTTCATCTAAGTCAGTTTAAGGAGCAAAATGATTTTATTTTTAATTCTCCGTTCCATCACAGGTATTGTGAACAATTCACTTCCAGAATTATTTTATACTTTGCTTTACTGTTCAACCAATTTGATTTTCTTTTTTATTTTTAGAGGTTTCTCTCTTAGGGGTTCTCATCTATCAGTTTCCCCCTAATCTGGTCATTAACACCAGGGCTGATGCTCAGCTTTTTTGCTTGCAGGACCCAGTGGATTACAAAATCATCCTGTGGTACCAGCAGAACCCTGGAGGCCCTGAAACTCATCCGTTACGGATACAGAGAGTTTAGTGACGACGGTGTGGAACAAACATACAGGAAACATTTTAAATTAGGTGGAGATTTAAAGACGGTCACAAACCTCTCCCTTTCCATCGTCAATCTGACAGCCAAACACACGGCGACTTGCTTCTGAGCTGCAATGGAAGTAAACTGGAACACCATTTGTTTGTGAAAGGTATTCCATGTATTCACACAAAAACCTCCAACCTACGGCCTCATGGTCTCTCCTCTCTGAATCTAGACAGACCAGGCAGCCATCACAACAAATTCCAACAAATTCCTTTTTCTATTGGTTTTAGCATTCAACAATTTTCCAATAAACAAACTCTTGTACTGCTTATGGTTCCCTGCTGACCATTCATACCCCTTTTCCACTTGCACCTACTCAGCGTGGTTCTTCTTGGTTATCAGAGTTTTATTCAAGGGTTAGTAGGGTTAGGACCAGAGACTGGTACGTTGTTCCTACTTTGCTGGTGTTCCAAACACAATGAACTGGGCTGGAAAACGTGACGTCAGAAGACCAGTTTCTGATCGACAAGAAGGCGGAGTCACTGGTTCTGTCACAAGAGAGATTCCCTCACAAGAATTATATCTGACTCAACGACAGAGTGTATTTTGGATCTCAGTCCAACACAGAAAGCTCATCACTTTCTGTCTCTCCTTCAAGGTAAAGACACAGATAGTTTCTGGCATCCAACATGAAGTCATCTCTTGTCTTCATCACCATCGCCTTCTGGATTGAAGGTATTGCTTGTTTATTAAGCAAAGCAGTGTTCTGATTTTACTGTTTTAACTTAGTAAGGTAAATAAGTGCTGTTGATTCTATTTACTCCTAAAAATCTAAACCTCCAATCTTTTCTCAGGAGTCTACCTCAGCAAAGAAAAGCAAGTGTCTCAGTTTCCGGCGGACGTTCTGCTCCGACCGAACAACAAAGTCAACCTGACCTTCACTCATACAATCCAGAGCTATGACACAATCCTCTGGTATCAGCGCTCACTGGGAGACACTTCCCTGAAGCTGATTGGCTACGTCTATTATAAAGAAGTCACTATGGAGTCGGAATTTGAAAGCCACTTTCGGATGACCGGAGATGGAGAGAAGATGGCTCATCTTCAAATCCTGAACCCAAGGCACCCAGAAGACAGTGGAGAATATTTTGGGGCCACACGTATAGACACAGCATTAAAAGCGAAAGACTCTGCCATACAAAAACCTTCAGAGTTATCCAGCAGGTAACCGCAGCCCAGCAGGAAACCATAGGCATGTGACAGGAAATGAAAGCTGAAGGGGGAAAAACCAACAAAAACCTCATGCCATGAGTACTAATACCACCTAGAATCGGTAGATAGAAGACATTTGTACATTGTTTTGCAGATGATGCCATTATTTACCGTGTTCTTCCTACAGGACACTCAGCCTCCCACAACCGGCTTTTAACTTGGTGTAGAACAACTTATACAAAACTCCTTCTGAAAGCAGATGAAACCAAGACGATGTCCTCCACCATTCTGCAATATTTAATATTCAAACACAAATATTTCAGTGATATATAATTAATAACTGAACCACATATGCTGCTATTGTTGTAAAAACGTCTGCCTTCATGAACTCTCTTGTAAAATAGTTGGTAAATCTCAGCTTCTTCTGCAAACACTATGGTTGAAATGCTGATGGTATCAACTGATGTACAAATCATTTAGTGTCTTTGCTCACTAAAACTCTGAAATTTAATGTTTGTTTTTCATCTGCTTAAGCTGTGAATAAACATTTTTAGTAGTCAATAACTTATACCCTAACCCTCACCCTAACACAGACACACATAATAATAATAATTGTTAGTCAATCAACACTTCAAATGCACTCAATGAAATTCAAAGATGAATACAAATAATTCATATCTAGTGGATTGAAAAGGCGCAGACTGAACTACTCAGCTTATATATGCCTAGTTTATCCTATTAAAATTCAATAGAAAGTAAATTGCTACCAGGTAAAATCTACAAAAAGTCTCAGCGTGGCATTTTGAAGTATTTTTGAATAAATGTTTTTGTCAATTCTTTGTTTAAATTTGAAATTATTTGGATCTGGGTTTCTGTTTCCTGGGTTTATAAATCACTAACAGCTTTTAGTATCATCTCCTAACACCAGCTACCAATATCCTGCTGTTAAAGGCTCTCAACCAATAATCCCTTCATTTTCTCATTAAGATCCATGAAACATTTTCTTAACAGCAGCTTGAGGATGATGATTCTGAATTGACTAATTTGATATAAATGATGTTGTCTTATTGTCAAACAATGTTGAAAATGTGATAAAATTGACTTATTTTGATTATTTCACACAATTCAAAATATGTCTGTATAAGATTTGTTGGAAATTTAGCTGTTAAATCTGCACATTTCTAGTCAGAAAAGCTGATTAAAGTTTACCAAAATAAAATAAATCCAAATTCTCATCAATATTGTTGGTTAAAATCAGTCGACTTCATCAGCGGCATGTTGCTTACTAAAACTTCATTTTCATTTTTGCTTGTACGTTGGAAGAAAAGATACCAAGTTTGCAGAAAAAAAAAACTTGCAAAAATGCAATAAATGTTTCAGTTCATGCTGGTAAAAATAAATGTTTGTTTAAATTCTGAGTTGGTGTTACGTCAGCGGCAGATTTTACTTCCTGTCATGTGGTCATATGACTTCTTGTTCAGTCGATCTCTGCAGCCGTTCAGTCAGATCAGGACCACTGATCGGTAACATGCTTCTCATTTTTCTGTCCCTGTTGGTAACATCCGGTGGGTGCAGATTTGGATTTCATTGAAGAATTCATCCCTAAATTGAAATACATTTATTTATCCGAGCATTGAGCACGTTGAAACTCTCCTCTTTGTATGCTGCAGGTTTCTCCGTTACGGTGCTCCAGTCTGCAGATCAGATCCTTTCCTCGGATGCTGTTGCGACGTTGGAGTGCAGTGTGGGTGCTGGGTACTCCATGAGCAGCTACACCATGCTCTGGTACCGACAGAACCACCATGGGGCTGAAATACAGTTTCTTCTCACTGAATTTGAAGCAACAGCTGGACGCTACCATTCGTCACTCGATGCTGCGAAAAACAATTTTTCTCTCAGTATTCCAGAGCTGACAGTGAACGACAGCAGCATCTACTACTGCGCTGCCAGGCACAGTGACGCACGCAGACCCAACAGTCGTACAAATACAAGGCTGGCTGCGACCGAGGCAGGAAGGAGCTGTGGCTCCACTCATTTGGTTTCATGTATCAGGACGTGATATAGGATATCTGTTCCTAACCACCTGTAAAGTTATGCAAACCCTAACTTAAAGTATTCAGAAACACTTTGTTGTAGATTTGCAGCCATTTTTAGGGAGAAGTGTTGCATGATGCAGTATTAGCTAACCTTTACCTGTCATACTGATAACCTTACATTTCACTTTTTTCATCCATTTAAACATTTTGTCACATCAAAAAACATCAGACAACAAGAACCTGAGCAAATACACAAAACAGTTCACAGATTATTTAAGTAAATAGATCTGTCCCAGACTTCCTCACTTCCAATACGATATCAATACTGCAGCTTTGAGTGTCAGCCGATACCGATATTGACCCGATACAATAGCAGCATGTGTCATACATACTTTTATCAACGATTTTGTAATCTGGAATGCATTGCTCAAGTGATATTACTCAGAGAACAATAGTTAATAGTAGGTATGAAACACTGAAGTGCTTCTAACTGAGATTTTAATAAAATAATTAAAAACTTGTTTTTTGGCCGATATCTGTTCAATTTCTGATATTGGATCGGGACAATCATAAGTATAAATCATCTTTTCCATGTCTGTTTATTTCTAGGGTTTTGGACTGGGCTGCTAGATCAAGGTATATTCTCTAATTATCTAGTAACCGCATAAGGCCATTAATGCAGAACAAACTTCAACTGGAAATGTAACCATCTCATGTTGTGAATCCAGATTCTCATCATGCTATGTTTGACTTCTTCACACCCCCAGTTAATAAAGGAAGCATGTTGATTTTAGTGTGACGAAAGTCTTCTCTGAACCAATATCTCAGAGGTTCAGCTGAAAAGCCTTAGCTGCAGTTGCAGCTTGTTGGCCACTAGGTGTCTCCAGCTGAGCAAAGGAGACCATTAAAGGCTCTAAGAGTCAGAGGTTATGTGAGCAGCAGAGGGTAAAGCTGAAGCGGTCGGCTCCAATTTTGTATCTATAATGAATGCAGCAAAGAATTTGGTTCTCTTCACAGTAATAATCTGTGCGGGTAAGAATATCTATGCTAAGTAGTAGAACAGCTAAAAGAGTCTTTGATCCTTTAAAATTATTGTATTCTTTTATCTTGCAGGTGTTTCCATTGGTCTTATAATTGATCAGCCTCCATCTTTACTGCCTGAAGTTGGTCAACAGACTGTGAACTTAGAATGTAAACAAGACGACGATCAATACCTGAACATGTACTGGTACAGACAAATAAGCAATGGCAGCATGGAATTAGTGGCATATTCTCTTGGTAAAGATATTTCAACCATCGAAGCTCCGTTCAAGGACACCAAATACTCCATGTCCCGTCCGTCGACGCTGAGCACCACGCTGCAGATCAACCAGGCCGAGCCTGGAGACTCGGCTGTGTATTACTGCGCTTCACGCAAAGCACAGAGATTCAAAAAGCATCGAGAGCAATACAAAAACCTCAGCAGAACATTTCTATTAATGTGGATTCAAAATATGAAAGAAAAAAAACATGTTCCTTTATGCACACTGTCATGTTTCTGCAGGACCACAGAGCAGATCAGATACGACAGCAGGTGTCAACTCTAACATTCAGAAACCTCCTTGATGTCACATAGTCGTTTCATTTTTCTCTTCCTATTTTTATCATTTCCTAAATTTGATAAGGGATGAAGCTCAACATATTATCTCACAGTGCCCTCTTCTGGCTTTATGTATAATTACAGTCAAAGTAAGCAACTCGTTTTGGTGCTTCTGAAGACCTAGAATGCCATATTGAAACAACTTCACATTCAATTCGATTCAAAAATACTTTTTAGATCCCAAAGGGAAATTAAAGTTGCTCTAACTCATTTTAATTCAAGATTCTTCAAAGAGTTATGATAGTGAGTTATGAAGAGGACGGTCAGGGATGTCCATAATGTTCAAGGTTTTATGAAGACTCTTTCTTTGCATCTTCATCTTTATAGGTCCCACAGGCGTCCCCAGAACAGAAACAGAAGAGAACCAGACTTTTTTTATCAGCCTGTTGAGCCTTTCAAGTCCCTACTTCTGATGCTGCTGCCCCAACAGATGATGCTCCCAACAACAGACTGTTTCCTGTTTCTCCTGAAATCAACAATTATCTCCAATGCATTGTTTATATTGAAGATGAGATGATTGTTCCCTCACCATGACACCAAGCGGTTCACCACATCTCTGTATTCAGCCTCGTGTCCATCTCTGATATAACCAACAACTACAGAGTCTGAGTGTTTCTGCAAGTGACAGAAGTTTATTTGTGTTGGAGGTCAGAAGTTTACAGAGTGAAAAGGAATGGTGAGAGAGTACAGAGCCCTGTGGTTCTCCTGTGGTGCTGATCACCAGGTTAAACACACAGCCTGTATCCTTGGCAACGCCTCCAAATTTATTCAAATAGTTTATGGATTAAATAACAGTAGGAATGTAATTCTTATGAAATTATAATTTATCAGTATTGTGTTCAACTACTTTTCAAACATATAATGCATAGTTAAAGGGATGAGTGAAAATAATTTAACAGTGGATTGTCAAAGCCAGAACACAGCATGTTCTGTGAAAAACAACATCTTTCTATCTGAATATTTCTTCATTTGTGGACCAACTGATTTCAATGTTATAGAAATGTTCTGTATTAATAAAAATCAGATTTTTTTGTCAAATCTTTTACTTGGGATCACTCTAACCAGGGGCTTCTCAATTTTAGTTCTCAGGCCCTTCTGCTCTGCATGTGCCGCTATTCCAGAACAACTGATCCCAAATGATTGCACGACCTCTTCTGCAGCCATCAAGTACTGCAGAAGCCTGTTAATCACCCGCAGTTTCAATTCAGGTGTGTGGCAGAAAGGAAATACCTAAAACTTGCCGGGCTGGAGGTCCTGAGGACCAAAATTGATGAACACTGCTTTAACACTGCTTCAATCATGTATGGCGCTAAATTGGGGCCATAAAGTTTCTTAAAAAATGTTTTTCAGAAACAGAAACTGGAAGAGAAAAAAAAAAGATTTGAAACTGAAACAAAAATTGAAACTGAAAAAAAAGTTCAAGACTACTTTTCAGTCTCAATTATTTTGTTTTCAGTATCAAATCTTTTCAAAGCAAAATTCTGTGCAAATGTTATGGCCCCAATTTAGCTCCATACTCAGGCACCTACTTCAACCTCCAATTCCTCAGTCTCTCATTTCTTTAAAACTAGAGGTTAGATATAAAAGAAAGTGAACCTGTTGTCTCTTTGCTGACTGATTGGCTCCAAAGTCGTGACCAGCTGACGTGTCACTTCCTGTTTACACCTCCAAACAAACAAAAGCATCCAGCAGCTTCCTGTCCTCTGCTCTGCCTTCTTTTCTTAGCCGTCCCAGAAATAGCAGCAGGCAGCTTGGAGCTGCTCCAGCGTCAAGTCGGCCCGACCTACACAGCTGCTCCCACAGAGACTCACAGATGGAGGCTGAGATACGGAGAGGCTGGTTGGGGGGGGCGGGGAGCAGGGAGAGAGGGAGGCAGCAGGTTTTTGTGTGATGTTTTTTCACAGTGGGGACAGGGGGCCACGGTGATACAATCCTATAGAGCCGCCGTACAAAAACCTCCTGGCATTAACATCCATCATCTGGACGGCTGAGTGCAGCTCAGAGAGCAGCAGCTGGAAGCAGGTGGAGGTGGGCAGGATGGAGGTTCAGCCAGGCTTTAAGAAACACTTTAATATGTAGAACATGAAGCAGAAACAGCTTTTATTAACATGTGTGAGTTTATACATGGAGCCATCGGTCATGTGTTCCTCAGGGTCAGAAATCACAACTTCTTTAAATGTTATGAAGCTCATTCTGCGGTTTAACCTTCCTGATGATCTGGGTTATTACAGCCGGTCTGAAGGAGAAGATTCTGGAAATTTTGGAGACTTTTTGGTCCAGGAGAGATTCAGTGTGACACTGGAAACGAAGCTTACTTTGGAAAAGGAACCAAACTCACAGTTTTAGGTAAGTTGGATTTCACACATGTTCACTTCATTCAATCAGATTTAAAAAATAATTCAAAGCTTAGATGTTAATAAAGAAAAGTATTTAGAGTTTAAAGTTCAGATGTATTAACCTGAAGTTGAATCACTGTGACCAACACTCAACCTGCTTACTTCGGTCAAGGAACCAAACTGACATTTTAGGTAAATATTCACCTTATTACAGAATTTTAATGAATAATACTTTGATTACGACCTCTGTACAGACAGATGTGTCTTCATAAAGTTCATTCTGGTAGAAAAACAGGTTCATGTTCAGTATTGCTGCACTGTGACAATGCCAACGAAGCTTACTTTGGAAAAGGAACAAAACTAACAGTTTTAGGTGAGTAATAGATGTATTAAAAGTAGATAAAATCACCAGTTTTCTACAACGTTAGCATAGAGACAGTGTTGCTAGTTATAGTTCAAGTTCAACTCGGCACTTTTTGACATTAAGCCGAAGCTCTGTGCCAACAACGAAGCTTATTTTGGTCAGGGAACTAAACTGACTGTTCTAGGTGAGTAAAGCGTCATTTTTAAGACAATTTTTAAAATCAAGTAAAGATCAGGAAGTAGTAATATTACAGATACATGTCTCAGATTGAAGGGAGTTTTAAATTTTAGTCGGTGAGATGAACAGTTGAATCAATTTCCAAAGTAACATCCTGCACTGATCTGCTTCACTGTGATTCTGGTTACAATGAAGCTTACTTTGGAGCAGGAACTAAGTTAACTGTTCTAGGTAAGAAACCTCAAATAATTGAGGGTCTTTATAATAAAATATGCTTTTAAAATTTATGTTTTTGTTGTTCAAATTATGTTAGTTGACAGAACAAAGTCAGGAGAGTTAGAGTAAAGAGAAACATGCTGCTTACTGGGTGGTTTGTAGCAATTTGATAAAAATGAAGTTGGTGTAGCTTTAAATAAAAGCTCAAGGTTAAGAAAACTCCAGAAGGAGCAGATGTAAAATCAGAAACTTGAGCGGTTTTGGGTACTGACAGTCCACACTGTGACTCTGGTTATGAAGCTTTCTTCGGCGCTGGAACAAAGTTAACCGTTTTAGGTAAGAAACATCCTGAATAAGGTCATTTAAAAGTTAAAAATTCAAGAATCACAGTGAATATAGAAATTTGTTTGGCTGGAAATAATCTGAATGAAAAGAATCTGCTGATCCGGCGCTGTAGAAAGTTTCAGCTCTGTGCTTTTTGACATGAAGCGTAAACACTGTGTCAGTACGAAGCTTACTTTGGTCAGGGAACCAGACTGACTGTTCTCGGTGAGTGAAACGTCTCGAATCCTAAAAAATGTTTACATTTCTCTCACATCGAGAGATGAATGCCAACATTACTCAGAGTAGTTGTTGTTAAATGCAAAGTAAAAAGCTACATTTGTTCCATAAAGGAGACAAAAAAGATGCAAATTCACACAGCTGATGAGTTTTTAACACAGAGGAACAAAATTAACTGTTTTAGGTAAGAAAACATGTTAAGTTTATTCAGTTACTTAGAAAAGAAGTGGTAGAAATGAAGTTCTCCCAAAAATGCAACTTATATGAAATCAGAGTTTTCACATGACAAAAATATAAGTATTGGAAGGATTTATAGAGGCAGCAAGAAGAGGTTTTGTTAGGGTTCCCTGGGTTTTAGCTGGTTTTAAACTCACTGTTTTAGGAAAGAAACTCAAATGTATTTATTTTTTTAAAATTTCTTAATTTGGTGGCAAATAGTTTTAATGGCACTTAGAAAATACTCTCATCTGGAGGGAAAAATACATTTTGGTGGTAAAGAGTTTGTTTTGGGTCTAAAACTATGTTTGGGTGTAAAAGAGGTTGAAGACGGCAGCAGCTTTACCTGCAGCCGTTTATCAGTGTGAACAATTATGATCCTGCTTACTTTGGAGCTGGAACTAAACTCACCGTTTTAGGTAAGAAAAATGACCAAAAGGCACATTTATATAAGTGTACAAATGATATCAAATAGTTTGACTTCTAATTCTTGTTTTTGGTGTTTCTACATGGGTAGAAAATAATTCACTTTCAATACAAAAAGACAGAAAGAGAGAAATGTTTTGCCATAAAAAAAAAACGTATCCATTTTATTTATGATTGATTTAAAGTTCCAAAGACGTGAAGAGATATGTTGAGAAAAAAATGAAAATTGAACATCAAAGTGAGATAACATAAGCATTCTGGTTCTGGGTTTTCTACCTGTGACTGAGTTCTGTGCTCCGGCTCTTATCCTGCTTATTTTGGAGAGGGAACCAAACTCACAGTTTTAGGTAAGAAAAATTACCAAAAAGCATCTTTAAGTTTTAAAAAAATGGATATTAATCAAATATTATTTTTAAATTTGCTTAAAACAGTGGGAAATCATAGATTTCAGTGAAAAAAGGGTAGTTTTCTTCTGTGCTAACGGTTGTTAACCTTGTGACTCTATGAATTCTTAAGATTTTTGCCTGTTAAAAAACATCATGTATTTCACTTTTTTTTCCTCTGAATTAAAGTCCTAAAGGTGTGAGGGAATATCCTGAAAGAAAATCTGAATAGATAAGAAAGAGAGATAAATTAGGCGTGTGTCAGCGTTCTGGTACTTGTAGAAAACATAAACTGAGTGTTGGGTTTTCTACCTGTGACTGAATTCTGTGCTCTGACTCTTATCCTGCTTATTTTGGAGAGGGAACCAAACTCACAGTTCTTGGTAAGAAGAAAATACTAATAAAGGAGAAAACCAGTAATGATTTCTGTTATTGTTTCAGATTTTGACTGTACAGGTCTGAGTAACTCGTTTTATTTTATCTCTTTTAATAAACAGAAGATGGACTGGAAGTCAATGAACCAAAGGTGAAAATCCTTCCACCTTCACCCCATGAGTGCAGAGACCAGAAGAAGAAAGAGGGCAAAAGGAGGAAGACCCTGTTGTGTGTGGCGTCTGGTTTCTACCCGGATCATGTCACCGTGTTCTGGCAGCTCAACGGCAAGAACATCACTGATGGTGTGGCGACTGACGCCGCCGCCAAGAGGAATGAAACCTCAAAACTGTACTCCATCACCAGCAGGCTGAGGCTGCAGGCCAAGACCTGGTTCAATCCTGACAATGAATTCAGTTGTCATGTCACATTCTTTAATGGAACAGGCTACACAAACCATTCAGAGTCTATTTATAGTACGTTATTTTCAGAAACAAATGTCCTTTAGTGACTTTTTATGCTTCAGGTTTAGTAATGATGTTGTCATTTTCTTTGTTTTTTGTCTTTCAGCACATGAAAAAGATACAGGAATGACAAGAGGTAAACATATATATATATAAATCACTTGAAGTATGTTTACATTTGCTGACAGGTCGGCCATTAGCCTCCACAGCTCTAACGTTTCCCGATCTCCCGTAACAGAGAAATATTTAAGGATCAGCCAAAACGCCAAACTCTCCTACAGCGCCCTGATCCTGAAGAGTTGCCTCTATGCCGTCTTGATCTGCTTTCTGGTCTGGAAGCTTCAGGTCGGTCCTGCAAAGTCAGCAGCTTTAACTAAAGTTCCCCGATATAACCTGAAATTAGCTGTTAATGGTGTTAGTTTGAAACTGATGCAACCAGATTAGATTAGCAGCAGGACAGATAATGAAGCAACTGTGAGACAGCAAAGGCAACAAGAAGAAGAACAGAAACAGTGATCACCAATATAACTGACTGCAGATGAGAGGACTGAGTAAAATAAACACTGTATTGGTGTATTCACATGAAGTCGTTGTATGTCAAAATAAATAAATGACATAAAGACAACAGTGTTTAAATTTTTTTTAAAATTACCCAAAATTTGTAAGAGCTTCAAAGATATTTCATGATATCTCAAATCATTAGATTTTTTTCTACTTTCAAAAGATATTCTAAAGAGGACTAAGATTTTTATTTTTTACGTTGACGGCCATTTTGATTTTAATTCATCTTGGGATGCAGCTTCTAAAATTCTGTTCTGGCTTTTTGGTTTTGGTGTGATAATGTGATAATCAGTGGTGGGTTTGTTTCCTGTTTGTTTTGCAGCGTTCACCAAAAAAACGACACGAGTGAGAGCCGAGAGAGCCGAACCTTCAGGAGAAACCTTTTCTTTCATTGTTATTTTTAGCTTCTGTAAATAAAATGTGTGAAAATGGCAGGTGGAGATGCGTTTCTGACCTGGACATCCTGATTGTTAAAAACATGCAGGTTTTCTTGTGGAAATTGAAAAGCTCTCTGTGTTTTTATTCAGCTTTTTCTATGTAATCTTTTCATTTATTTTCTCAATAAAGACACGCAAGCAAATCTTTTCGCTACTGTGATGATTTTATTCTCTGTCTTCTCATCATTTGTTCCAAAGATGGTGTCAGATATTTTGTCTGTTTTCCAAGAAATAGTTTTTTTTTTCTCAGCATGAAGTTGAAATGTTTCAAGGAAATTTTTAGTTTTTTAACTGAGTCATAATGAGATTCTTTGTTAAAAAAGTTGTTCAGCTTTTTGACTACTTCTTTATACTACATTTAAATATTCTAGTTTTCTCTCCATATAGTGAGATGGTTGCTATGGTTTCCGTTCTCTGGAGCTTTGTCAGAGAGAGCATTCTGCATGTGAGAACAGGAAGTCGGGGTTCTGATGCGAGCTGCTGCAGAGAGACAGGATGCGGTCGCAGAGCAGCCTGCTGAGAAACGAGCCTCGCAATCTTTGACCTTTACCGCAACCTCCAGCTCTATGACTGCACCTGCACCTTCTACACACACACACACACACACACACACACACACACACACACACACACACACACACACACACACACACACACACACACACACACACACACATGCACGCTGTGTGTGTTTGAGCAAGCAGCTGCCACAGGCTCCATTTCTGTCTCAACCGAAGCTGAAAACCGAGCAGGTCTCTCTATGTGTTGCAGCAGCTGCTGTTTAAGGTGCTCTGGGGTGAAACCTTGAAATGAGTTCATTTATTTTACATTTAATTTTTTATATACATTTTTCACTGTTTGTGTATTCAGAATACATCCTGGAGATACATCTGTATATTTAACAGCGATAAACTGTAAAATTGTGACGGAAAAAAATCTGTAAACTATGAAACAATTTCACGCTAATGCAAAGCTGCAGTAAATAAAGAAATTGGTGAAAACTGTAATTTGTGCGTTTTTATTTTTTTATTGGTAATTTTTTTTAGTAAGTTGAAACATTTTTATTTTACAGTAAAACACAAATTTTTAACTATAAACATCAATGACTATAATGTCTTGAAAGAAAAACTACCTTTAATTTTACGGTGGAGTTTTGGTGTTTAACCGTATCATTTAGGATTTTTTGTTCTAATTTATTTACTCTTTTTTTTTACAGTGTAGCTGTAAATAACAGCAGCATTCTGTGGCCCATTTATATTTTTTGAATCATCCTCAAACATTTTTACTTTATTTGTTCTCATTGTGAGTCAAACCAAGAAGGAAATATCTGTTACTTTAAAAAACATGTTTGTTCTGAAAAAACAGGAAACAGATGTGAGGCAGCAACAGACTCAGGTTTTCTCTGACATCTGATGTTTAATTATTCTCCTCCCACTAAAACTGTCACAGAACATCCCTCCAATTCACTGCCACATGATCAAGTTTATTTGTGTAGCAAATTTCAGCAACATAGCAGGTCAAAGTGCTTTATATCATAAAAACATCATATTGTAAAAAGAATCATGAAAAGCAAGCAATAAATATTACATCTTTGTCAGGTGCCAGCATCAAATTCATTAGATTACAGATTATATTGCAAAACATTATTTTTATTAAAATACCATACAAAATAATTCCTGGCTCTTTAAATTTTTCACGTTTTGTCACATTATGCGACTTTAATATGAAGTGTAACGTTTGTAAAACATGCACAGTATACTCAAAAATGTTTTGTTTTTGTTTTTTTGACTGGCTCAGCTGCCCTGATCAAATGAAATTGAATTTAATCTTTACTTTACATACAAACACCCAACATGTGACAGAAAATAACTGAAAACTTTTCTTCCACATGGACAGGAAAGCTGGTTTAAAAATGTTACAGATTGCAAAAGCGTACACATAATATTTATGTGTTAGAGTTTCACAGTCAAAGTCCAAGTTTGACCTAACTGAGAATTGATGTTTACAGTTCAGATGTTTCACATACGGTAAAAACAGCTCACCAACCGTCTCACTGAGAAATGGGTTAAAGTTACAGAAGGTGTAAAGGAACAGACCCAAGAAGTCCTGCAGCTGCGATTAGAGGAAAGGGTGGAGCAGCAAACAGTGTTTTTTTTGGGGGGGGGATTGTAGAAAATGTTTTAAATTATATGCTATTTTTCTCTCCACTTCACTGTAATGTTCTATTACTGTGAAGTCCATAAAATCCTGTAAGTACATACAAAAACAATAAAAGGGTATTAATATTTTTGCAAGGTAATAATTATAAATTATTATGTAGTTTAATATACATCATTATGCATTTAAAAGAAATGTAACTAACATACATTTTAACTAGTTGTAAGCTGGAGTTTCAATTGTAATTCTGAGATCATTACATTACTGCTGTCTGTCACATCTGCGTAAAATAATCTAGTTATATAGTTAAGAGTTTTATCCATCACATGGTTGCACAACATTGAAATTTTAATAGTACCATTTGAACTAATTCTAGAGAATTTTGAATTAAATTTCCCTTTGGGATCAATAAAGTATTTCTGAATTTGAACCATGTTGTAGCTTCATAAATAAGATATTTCACATGTTGAAATAAATAAAACTAAATAAATCATGTATATTTGGTTAAACTAATTCACTGCTACAAAACAGACAAAAGCAGCATTTAGAGTCTAACGAAACATAGGCGTGGTCTAAATAAATTCACTTACTAACAGCTCAAAACGATTAAATTGGTTTCGTAAATCCATTTTTAATTAAGTTGTATAAAAAATGTTTTGGTAGTGGCAACATGTATGTGATACATTCCCTCCTAACTGTTTAACATGATATAAAAACAGGAAATTCATCAGTTTGAGCATCAACCAGTTGACACATTATAATTAAACAATCTTTAAAGATACTATTAAATCTCACTTTTGTAGTTGTTAATGAAGACATTTAGAAAAAGCTTTCACTGGACAAATGTGGCAGCTATTGTTGATGTTTGTTGGTGTAAAATAATCAGATCAGCTTACAGAAAAAAACAGGAAATAAAGTGAAGTTTTGTTTCATATATTCTGGTTTTATATTTTTCTCTGCTTCCTTCACATGAACAGCGACCATTTAAAGCAACGGGCGCCCTCTGCTGGACAGCCTGCAACACTGCAGTCAATCAGAGCAGCAAATCTCTGAACTTTAACAGATTTTAGGTGAAGCTGATTTGATTTAGAGATGAACAAACTCACAAAATTCAATGCATCAGGAAGACAAACATAATAAAAATAATAACGTATCTCCAAGCACCAAGAATAATATTTTATGACATAATTGTTTACTAAATAAAGCTCTGCTGCTTTCTATCATTTGTTATTATTTCTGTTGTCTTCAACTTTTGTATCCAAAATAAAAATTTCTAATCTGGTCAGGAGTCAATATATCACAATGCTAACCACTTAACAGCCTAAAGCCAAAAGTAATTTTCTTCTCTTAGATGTTTCATACTCTTTACCTGTAAAGATCTACAAAAATACTAAATTTGGTAGATGATTTTTTTTAAACCTAGGCCATTTTCCTAAATTAGAAGGGGAATACTCTGCAAGTTGAACAAGTGCTTTTCTAAAAATCAATATTAAGCAATTATTTACTTAAATCAAACTTTTATATCCTGCTGAAAACTCCCTTGTATGTGAACTTTTTCTTATTTCAAGGGTACTGATATTTGCATTAGAAAAAAAAGGAGGGAGGGGGGAATTACTTGGTAAACTTTTGTTTCTTAAGTTTGCATCCCTGTAGAGTGATTTCTTGTCTAATGTTCTTGATGATCTGGTTAAACTCACTGAATCTGTCAGACTGAGAGCCTTTATTAAAATGAAAGCTTGTTATAATTGATGATGGCTTGGAAATTCTCCTGGAAGACACTTTTCTGTGAATTCTGGAAACAAAGGCAGCAAAGTGTAACTGCCCTTTGACCTCTTTGGAAAAAAAGCGCCCTTTGAAATACGTGGTGGGGGTTTAACATTGTATAGCGTGTAGCCCAATGCAGCACTCTGGATAAGCCTACAGGACTTCTTCCCTCAGCTCCTTCAGACTAGCCAGCAGCAATTAGCAAACACCTGGTGGAGCTGAGCATCTGCTGGGCTCATTATAGGAGCTACTTCTCAGGGCAACACTGGTAGAAATTTTGTTAAAGAGTTAATAGAGGAGCCATGCTGTGATGACTTCCTGAAGGCGGAGCTTCAGAGAGCAGGAGCTTCTTAAAGAGACAAAGGGCCAATTTTAAGGCGTTAATTATGAAGTCCAATTTCTTTTAAGCCATGTTTGCTTTTTTTGTAAATGAAGGTAATAGTGACTTGATTGTGCTTTAAAATTGCACTCTTTGGAAAATACATGATACTGCCCCTTTAAAGAACTTTAACTTCTAAATTATTTCCTCCAGCTGTTTGCCCACAAATCCTCCTTAGTTGTGTAACGCCTATATATGCACCTTATTTTTACTCTTAGTCTGAAAAAAAACGTCAAAACAAATTTGTAGATGATAGCTAAAAGTCAACTTTCTATGTTTTTCTGCACATCATCGAATTGGCACAATTACAGCCATCAATACAATGGATGGATGCTACAGCATACAGACAGCAGACCACAAAACCACATCACACACACTCTAAAAAGAAAAGGTTGAACCAACTTAATTGAATTGCTTCTGTGGGTAACAAGCAATTCAGTTAGGTCTATCCAACTTAATTTATTAAGTTTATCCAACTTAATTTATTGAGTTTATCCAACTTAGTTTATTAAGTTTATCCAACTTAATTTAATATGTTTATCCAACTTAATTTAATAAGTTTATCCAACTTAATTTATTAAGTTTAACCAATTCAATATATATATATATATAACATACACTGCTCAAAAAAATAAAGGGAACACTTAAACAAGGATTTGTTATTTGTGTGTTCCCTTTATTTTTTTGAGCAGTTTATAATGTGACTTCACATTAGAATCACATTCACACACCAATATCCACATTGACATGTGGCAGGACAAAGCAGGAATTGAACCTACAACCTTCCAATCATAAGACAAGCACTCTTCCACAGAGCTACAGTCACTTACTGGGGAATCTTAATTATTTCAAGTAAAGTCAGAAAAAGGTCCTTTGAGTTGACTTTCTGTAGAATTAAGACAAATAGATTTTCTTTGTTTATTAGAAGAAAATAAATGATTTGAGTAAGAGTGACTTAAATCTGTTATCTTAAACATATTTAATAAATTTGTTAAATAAAATTAACAAATTGATTTGGATGATTAGAATATATTGAATTGGTTAAATCCAACTTAATAAATTAAGTTGGATTGACTTAATAAATTAAGTTGGATTAACTTAAATGAATTGCTTGTTACCCACAGAAGCAATTCAATTAAGTTGGTTCAACTTTTTAGTGTAAGTTTTGAGTTAAATGAACACAAAAAAGTAAGTTGGCACAGCAAAAGCAAAAGAATTAAGTTAAATTAATGTAAATAAGTCCATAAGATGAACTTAAGCCCAAAAAACACTTTTTAGAGTGCAGAGCTACTAGGTGGATGTCTGCTGATTCTCCTCCCTGCAGCTCATAACAGCAACTCCACACTATGATCAGGCAGCAAAACATCCTCGTCTTGGTTTCCGTCTGTCTCCTGTGGACATCAGGTGATTAAAAAGCTACTTAGATAATAAATAATAATTATGCTTTGATCAACATTTTGCGAGACATTTCTGCTGCGTTCAACCCCAGGTTATGTCGGCGGAAGTGATGTTTCCCAAACCCCGATGCTGTGGAAGTCCGTGGGTCAAGACGCAACAATGGAGTGCAGTCATACCAAAGGTGCTGGCTATTTCCAGATGTACTGGTACCGACAGCTGCCTGGAGAAACCATGAAACTCGTCGTGTTCACGTCGACGGCTTCAAAAGACCACGACTTTGGAGATTTCAGTAAAGAGAAATTCTCAGCGTCCAAGACTGAAGCCGAGAGAGGATCGTTCACAGTGAAGAACCTGAAGGCAGAAGACAAAGGCCTGTACTTCTGCGCTGTGAGTCAACACAGTGATGAAACCACATGGGAGAGACGAACAAAAACCTCTGAGCACTTCTCACCTCAGCTGGAACCACACACAGCCTCAGCGACACACTCCCGTATCCGACGGTTCACATCTCTAGTGATGAGCCGACATCACACTCTGAGTTTAACTCACTGTAATGGAGTCAGCTGGTTTTTGTTTTTTCCACTCATACTGTTGCTGTCTAATTGGAAATGTCTTCTGAATGTACGACATTTCTTTTGTTATTATTATTACTCTTATAAACTCACTATGAGCAAAGTGAATTTAGTGAGAAATCCAGAAAAACAAGGCCTTTGATGTTCAATTGTGTTTTGAAGTGTTGAAATTTTCATAATCACTAAATGGATAAAAAGATGGTTATAGGTAATTATGGGATTATCAATAAAGAAGAGAAGTAAAAATGGGTCATAAATTATGCTTATGTTATGTTAAATGTATTATGTATTTTCTAGCCACATAATACCATTTTATTGCACAATCAAGTAACTATGTTACCTTCATTTATTATAAAAATACTATTATATAAAACATTAAAAAAAATGATTTTGCCAAATAACACTTTGAAATTGGGCCTCTGTCTCTTTAAGAAGCTCCTGTTCTTTCTGAAGCTCCGCCTTCAGCACACAGCCCATCACAACCAGTAAAATGCGCTGAGCATGTCAGTCCCTGCAGAGACAAACAGGAAGTTGCAGACACCATGACAAGATACCTCAGCAGCATCACTCTGCTGCTGCTCTGCTGCTGCTGTAGGACGGACTCCAAACGTTTTATAGATAAGTATATTTTCACGTCCATCTTTCTTAATTTTTTTTCCCTTTCAACACAGATTGTTCTCTGAGCAGTGATGTCCAGCAGGATCCACCGTCAATTCTAGGAACTCTTCAGGGTCCTGCAACAATCAGCTGCAGCCACTCATTCAGCTCATACAACGTGATTCTGTGGTACCAGAAGCGGACTGGCGGCTCTGCTCTCAAGTTAATCGGTCATACGTTGTATGAAAACCCAACAATGGAGGATGAATTCAAAGATCACTTCAGTATAAAAGGAGACGGCTCAAAGAACTCTGAGCTCCGTGTAGAGAAACTGCAGCCAGAAGACAGCAGCATGTATTACTGTGCAGCTAGTAGACACAGTGACTCAGTTCATGTCTCCCCTTCTACAAAAAGTCTGCGTGATGCAACTTTCTCGGTTACAGAGGGAACCATCGTTCACCTGCTGATAACATGATACTCAACAAAACCACAGGGGTACAGAGGCTTATCATGATATGTGTAATCTTATTTTGTCCACTAGGGGGTGGTGTTTTCACTAAGATACTGCTGTGAATAATTTTTATTTTGGTTACAGTTTAATTAAAAAAATGTTAACTCATCACCAAAGTATGACATGTCTTTTACATAATAAATATTTGGTCTGATCGTATAGTTAGGAAGCAGTATGGTTGAAAAATTATTTAAAATAATTAGAAAAATAAATTGTTACACTTCTTTCAGTAATTGCTGTCCTTTAAAAATAAATTAAGCATATTACTCCAGAAATTTAACATCCAGGAAGGTTTAATTTGAATAATTTTAGCTATTTAAACACTTAGCTGTATTATTAGTCTATTGAGGCTACTTGTGAACAATAGAAACGTTCTCTCTAGCCAGAACTTTTCATGTTAGCATGAAAAGTTAAAAAAAAAACTTGGCAAGTTTTTTGAGGGAAACCTTGTTGGTATTTGTTGTTTTCCTGTTTTCTGTGGAATCCAATTCTGAATCTGGTAAGTTCAAGATTATTATGAATGTAAAAATCTAAAATCAGAGCAGTTTGACTTTTGGAAAGAGGAGGAGACATGGAGGCTCCTCCCTTTAGCTTAGATCTGTGATTTACAACAGAGCTTCAGAGCAAACTGGCCCCAACCAGGACCAGCCATGTTCCTCCTCTGCTGCATAAGCCTGCAGGCCCTACTGGTTTCAGGTAAACTGCTGATTTTGAGGATGAATTTTCCTTTTTTTTTTTCAAAATAACATAAAATTTTCTTTTAATTTGACTCGTGCTTCCTAGTCATTTCTCGTTTTTCGTCGCCTCTCCCCACAGGCGCCTCTCTGAGTGAAAAAATCCTCCAAAGTCCTGACCACGCTTACAAACACCGTGGCGACACACTCGCCATCAGCTGTTCCCACAGCATTCAGAGCTACGATCAAATCCTCTGGTACAGGCAGACGGACGGCCTCGAGCTGCAGCTGCTGGGATACATGTACGGAACCGCTTCGTTCCCAGACAAGGAGCTGAACGTGACAATAGACGGCGACGCCAACAGAGACAAAACGTGCACCATAACCATTACAGGACTGAGCCCAGACAGCAGCGCCGTTTACTTCTGTGCCGCCCGTTTCCACAGTGATGCATGTCTCAGCTCCTCAGTGCATAAACCTCCTCATACTCCCGCGCAGCGGCATCACCTCCTTTGATGAGGTGAGGCCATGTGTCATGACTAATGCGATAATATTCAGGTCTGGTCTAACCACGCCCACCTACCAGGGTTTTTTTTTGCTGTCGCCTCAAAGGAAAAGACAAAGAGCAACTTGTTGAGCTACTGAGAACATCACACAATAATAACCAACAGAATGAGAGTCAAACTCTTGGTAATCGTTCTCAACGCTGTGCTGTTTTCAGGTGACCACAGCTTTCCATACAGAGGTCCACTGTAGATGTTTCAGTTGAGTTTTCTGACTGTGATTTGGGGCTTCTTCCTCTACAGGAGCTTCTCTCGGCGATCAGGTCCGCCAGACGCCTTCGAACATTGTGGAAAAAAGAGGAGAAGAAGCCAGAATCAGCTGCTCCCACAGTATCCAGAACTACAATGTCATCCTCTGGTACAAGAGACTAGTGGACAAACAGCTGCAACTGCTGGGGTATCGGTTTTTGGGAGAAAGCTTTCTGGAACCTGGAGTGGCTGTGAAGATGGAAGGAAGTGCGGACAGAGACCAGACCTGCACTTTGATGATTAAGGAGCTGAATGAGAGCAGCAGTGGGGTTTACTTCTGTGCTGCCAGCTACCACAGTGCTGCACAGCCACGGCTCATCAGAACAAAAACCCCACCGTCTGCCGAACCAAGCAATTTATAATTAGGTTATATGTAGGTTCAGTGGTACTTGACTATATGGATTGTGATACAGAACATTTGAGTAAAACGTTTACTTTGCTGCTCAGTTAACCTTTGACAGATTTCCGCCTGGATCGACTCGTTTTGATCAACTTCTTGTTCTTCTCTCTAAAAGGGGAGGAGCTTCTGTGAAGCGACATGTTATTTATCCTCCCAGAAATATTCAACACATCTCTGTTGGACCACAAAGCGACAGATTCTAAACACTGAATATTTGAAATTGAAACGATGTTGCAAATTCTCATCATACTTCTACTCTCTTCATTGAGAATTCAAGGTAAATTTAGAAGTATTGAATAGATATTTTAGAATTTAGTCTTTCAATAAAGAAATTTAGTGTAAATTAACTTGATTTTATTTTAGATAAAAGATTTTTTTTTCTTTTCTTGACAGTTTACTGTCAGGACGTCATCCAGGATCCCGCCATCAGTTGGAGGCTGAAGTCTGAATCGACTGAGATGAAATGCAGCCACAAAAAAGACGTTTCTCATACCCAGATGTACTGGTACCGACAGCGACCAGGGGAGACCATGACCCTCGTTGTGTACACGGCGTTCGGTGGACAGCAAGACTACGGCGAGAACCCGCAGAGCAAATACTCAGCAGTCAAAGACACCATAGAGACCGGAGCTCTGACTGTGAAGGACCTGCAGCCTGATGACAGTGGAATGTATTTCTGTGCTGTCAGCAAACACAGTGATGTGAGGAAATACAACAGCTGAACAAAAACCGACTGCCAATAAAACAGAGTTAATCAGAAGACCATTGTCTGCACTTTTAAAAGTCTCCACTAGGGGGAGCTGGGAATTAAAAAATGATTTGTGATTCAACGACTAAAGTTTGATCAGTTTCCCTGGAACCAAAAGAGCGTCAACCTCAGCTTGTATTTGAATTTAGCTTCAAGTAGAAACAGAAACTAGTGGTGAAAAAGGCTGGGATGATTTCTCCAGTTATCTATAACATGATCTGATTGCTTTTACTTCAAACAGAATAGAAACTGTTCATCCTACTGCTGCTCAGATGATGATTATTAAGATGCACATTTGTTTATGGTTTTGCAAATTTTCTCTTTAAAGAGCAAATGGACGAACAATTAATAATCTGATAGCAGCTGGTTAATCCTCTCTGCTAGCTAGCCTGTTGCTTTATTGTGGTTGATGCATGTATAGGTGTTGACCAGTCAGTCTTATTCAGTACTGCATTGCTAGCAGATTTTAGTTTATGGTGATTTTGGCGCCCCCCTGTGGAAACCCACCCTGGGCAAGGAGCCATGTTACCCACAAAGCCCAAAGATTTACACAGGAGGAGGTCATAAATGCTTTCATCTTCAGTTTTATCACATCCACATTGTGATCCATCGGAAACCTTAATTTTAAATTTTTATTTTAAATTAATTTTAAAATAAATTGGTTAATAAATTATGTAAGACATTTTGTTTTCCTTTGGGATTAGTAAAGTATTTTTGAATTTAATTTAATTACCGTATTTTCCGCACTATAAGGCGCACTGGATTATAAGGCGCACCTTCAATTAATGGCCTATTTTAAAACTTTTTTCATATTTAAGGCGTGTTTATAAGGCTCATAGAATAGACGCTACAGTAGAGGCTGGAGTTATGTTATGCATCCACTGGATGGAGCTGCACTAAAGTGAATGTCAGCAAAACAGTCCGACTCGGGTCGGTGAGGAGAGCCTTCCACGACTGGGCCGGACGATGGTCACCCTTCTCCATTTGCACACAGCATTTTCGTGGAGAACATGGTGCTAAATGACCTGCAGACGACTTGATTCAAGACAGTCGGTAGGTAGATAGGTCAGTCAAACTTTATTAATAGATTACAAACCAGCGTTCTGACAACTATCCCAACATGCACAGCGCACTTCTTCTTCTATGGGCAAAAATGAAGTTGGCGGCTGCTTACCATAGTTGCTAGACGTGTTGTGGCTCAATATTGGTCCATATATAAGGAGCACCGGATTATAAAGTGAACTGTCGGCTTTTGGGGAAATTGAAGATTTTTAGGTGCGCCCTATAGTGCGGAAAATACGGTAAAGGGGATCGACGCAATAAACACTAAGCGATATAAATTGTAAAGTGGATGTAAAATTTTTATGGATTAAAAAATGTACATATAAAATCTGAAAAGTGTGGCTTGCATTTGTAGTCAGGTAATGAATTAAAGAAACGCTGCCTGCTATAAAAACAGTCACTGTTCACACAGACAAAAAAAAGGCATGATGCAGTTACTGCAATTTTTTACCATGGGGATGGTTGGATCAGGGTGATGTTGTGGTTAGTTTTCTACCATCCATGCACTTGCAATCTAAAAAGTTCAGTTAGGGTCTCACCTGATCAGATCTTATTCATTTATAATTCATTTTGTCTGCCACATGATTTTTTGTTAACTTTAAGTTGGATGTCCAGTGGCTTTTTTCATCCTTCAGTATCACTTTCTACTGTTCCATCATAAAATCCCAATTTAAAACCCACCCTGGGCAAGGAGCCATGTTACCCAGCAAGCTCAAAGATTTACACAGGAGGAGGTCAAAAATGCTTTCATCTTCAGTTTTATCACATCCACATTGTGATGTGTTACATTGTGTTACATTTTGTCATTGTATGATGACAAAATGTAAACAAATAATAAAAATAAAAAACTCAAGGCTTAATATGAACTTTTTGAACAGAAAAGCAGCTGAACCTCAACTGAACCTTTGACTTCAGCTGTGTGCGTTGAGGGTTTGTGTTTATTCGTCACTTCCTTTTCCTCTGCAGGGTTCAGTTAAATCCTTGTTGCTATCAGCAGCCCATTCACTTTCATCGCTGGTTAGATTCCAGCTGCCAAAACCTAAACGCTTTCTGTCTGCCCTAAGGTGGTTGATTGATAGCAAATGTTTAACTTATAGAGGTAAAATGAATCCCATAATCATCTTTTCTTACCTTGCAGGTAAACAAAAATTATTACAATGTAGATAAGTTAACATTTCATGCCTTTTTACAATCAATGACTAAACACTGTCTCTAACTTTTAGGTGTCAGTCTGAGTGTTGAGGTCAATCAGTCTCCCTCTGATCTCATCACACACCCTGGTCATGGAGTTCAGATTTTCTGCACCTATGATAAAACCGACTACAGGGTGACGCTCTGGTATCAGCGCCCAGCTGGACACACGGCCATGAACCTGCTGGGGTATCTGAGCTACAAAGACGCCACCATGGAGGAGACATATAAGAAGGACTTCAACATTTCTGGAGATCTGAGTGTGAACACGTTGAAAAATGCCTCCCTTGTAATCGGTGGTGCAGAGGAGAAGCACAGTGCTTTCTACTTCTGTGCAGCCAGTAAAGCACAACGACTAAAAAACACCTTTGAACGTTACAAAAACTGTTCAATGGTTTTATCATCTGTGGTTTCCAGTCTCCCGCGCAGCCTGTTTGTGGTCGATATGTGCATGAGGGTGTTTTCTAAGACAACTTTTTGTTCTTTTTAGTATTTGGTTCTATTTAAATAATCAGGAAGACAGCCAGGCAGAGGACCTTAAGTAATTTTTATTTACAAAGTTTTATGAAAGCTTCTGTCCTAGCAGCAAATACACGTCTTTACCATCTCACTCTATAACTGCAGTAAAAAATAAAAAAAGAATATTAATAATAAAGAAGTGGATGAATTTACAAAATCTTGGGTTTGTGTGCATATTAGTCAGTCTCACTAGCCTGGAAAGCTATACATAAAAATGATACATCCCAAAAAATAAGCTCATTGAGTGCAATTACAGCACTGAACAGCAGAGGGATTTCAATGACTTGTTTTTGATTCTTATTTTGTGCATAGCTCTATTGAATGTTTTACAACCCTGTCACAAACAAACATCTGTTACTTTTGTTATCAGAGAAGCAAAGTTTTCCATCTCTGTCAATCTAGACAGCTAACTAGTTAATTATCTGTCTACCCAGAGAGATAATAGCTAGCTAGCTAATTATCTAACTATCTTGCAATGTATAATTCTCTAACTATCTAGCTAATTATCTATAGATAGACTGCTAGCCTAGCTAGCTAGTATGTCTGTCCATCTATCTGTCGAAAAGTATTTTTAAATGAAATTATTTTAACAATTTATTTATTTATAAGTTCTTTCTGTCATTTTATTGCTTGCTGATGATTGATGGCCTTCACTTCTCTGGATTTTCTGGAAGCAGAAACTCTAGAATTTAGAGATGACATGTTTAATAATCATTGCTCATTATTATTATAAAAACAAATAATTTTCCTGAAGTACATATTAAGTCATTAAGTTTCTAGTTTTCTTATTTTAAGGTGTTTTGTAGGTCATTGGATGACAATTGTGAGTAAAGATAAACTGAGAGGTCACATTATCTTCCATCTTTTAAGAAGCTTAATGAACCAACAATAAACGCCTCATATGACCTGATGGTTATATTTCTTTGCTGCTGATAGGAGGTGGTGAAGGCTGCTCGCCTTTTAGCACGTGACTGATATCATTTCCTCATTCGTCTGCTTGTGTTTTTGTGTTCACCATACTCATCACCTTCATTATTATCACTCCAACAAAATCTCCATCAGAGTAACGAAATGATTGCCATTTTAATTTTGTGTTGCCTTACAGGTAATGTCAATGATTTGTTCGGCTACATGCTGTTATTTAGCTGTTCTAACAGGTTTTTTTTCTGTTTTTGCAGGTTTTTCTCTGGGGATTGACATCCACCAGTTTCCCTCGAATATCGTCGGTAACACCAGTGACGTTGTTCAGCTTTTCTGCTCACACAAGCAGTCATCGTATAGAGTGATACTCTGGTACCAGAAGACTCCTGGAAACCAGGCTCTGAACCTCATCGGATACGGATACGGACAGATCAGCAAATACAGCGTGGAGGATAAGTTCAGGGAACATTTCAGGTTCGGTGGAGATTTAGTTGCAGCCGAGAAGAACCTCTCTCTTTCCATCATCGGTCTGAAAGCCGAACACACGGCGACTTACTTCTGTGCTGCAAGGGAAGCACACTGCGCCAAACATCCAGCAGCCCTGAACAAAAACCTCCAACCTACGGCCTCAAGTTATCTCCTCCGTGGATCTAGACAGAGCCCAGCAGCCATCACTGTCAAGACAAGATGACTAGTTCAGCACATTTCAGCAACAACGCAGTTCAAAGTGCTTCATATCATACATTCAATTATGAAACGAGCAATAAACCTTAAATTCTGACAAATGCAATCATTCAAATCATTGCACCAATACACATCAAATATATCGATCAAAGTTTCACTTAACGCTAATCAAAGGCAGCGCTGACGGGTTTTAGCCTTTATTTAAAGGAACTCAGTGTTTCGCCTGTTTTCCAGTTTTCTAAAAGTTTGTTCCAGATTTGTGGTGTATTGAAGCTTAATGTTGCTTCTCCACATTTGGTTCTGGTTCTGGGAAAGCAGAGCAGAGGAGAACCAGAAGATCTGAGAGGTCTGGAAGGTCTTAAGGTCTGCAGGGAGCCAGTGAATGGACAGTATTTGGTTCTATTTAAATAATCAGGAAGACAACCAAGCAGAGGACCTTAAGTAATTTTTATTTACAAAGTTTTATGAAAGCTTCTATCCTAGCAGCAAAGGCACGTCTTCACCATCTCACTCTATAAATGCAGTAAAAATAAATTTAAAAGTATATTAATAATAAAGAATTGCATGAATTTACAAAATGTTGGGTTTGTGTGCATATTACTCACTCTCACTAGCCTGTAAACTGTTGTGAGAAGAAAATAATCCAAACTTTAAAACCTTTTGACTCGTGTATTTTCTCCTCTGCCCGGATCCATTGATCATTGCATCAGCTGAACTTACAAGACAAGACAACTCGTGCAAAGGCATAACGACATTTATTAAACAAAACAGCAAATGAAACTAACAGAACTAAATGAAATCAGGAATATTTACCTCACCCGACAGACATCAACCAAAACGACAAGACAATACAGAGAAAACACCCCACCACACTGGATGTTCCTCCGGAGACCCCATGACGATCTGAGGATTCAAAGTTCCCGGTCTCACTCTTTAAGCGGGTGGGCGTGTTCTTCCCTTCGACGCAGTACAAACTTATGGGAGTGTTGTTGGTGAGGTTTCATTTTAAGAACAAGTAACAACATTCATTTTACCTAATTATTGAAGTCATGGTTAAATTCTACAACTAGCTTATTTTAAATATATTTTCTTAACAAAACCTATACAAAAAATGATACATCCCAAAAAATAAGATCATCAGCAATTACAGCACTGAACAGCAGAGGGATTTCAATGACTTGTTTGTCATTCATATCTTGTTCATAGCTCTACTGAATGTTTTACAACCCTGTCAAAGACAAACATCTGTTACTTTTGTTATCAGAGAAGCAAAGTTTTCCATCTCTGTCAATCTAGACACTAGCTAATTTTCAAGCTAAACAGCTAACTAGCTAATAATCTGCCTAGAGAGATAATAGCTAGCTAGTTAATTGTGTATTTAGTTAGCTAGCTAATTATTTTGCTATCTATAATTCTCTAACTATCTAGCTAATTATCTATAGATAGACTGCTAGCCTAGCTAGCTAGTATGTCTGCCCATCTGTCTGTCAAAATGTATTTTTAAATGAAATTCTTTTAACAATTTATTTATTTATAAGTTCTTTCTGTCATTTTATTGCTTGCCGATGATTGATGGCCTTCACTTCTCTGGATTTTCTGGAAGCAGAAACTCTAGAATTTAGAGATGACATGTTTAATAATCATTGCTCATTATTATTATAAAAAAAATAATTTTCCTGAAGTACATATTAAGTCATTAAATTTCTAGCTTTTTTATTTTAAGGTTTTTTGTAGGTCATTGGATGACAATTGTGAGTAAAGATAAACTGAGAGGTCACATTATCTTCCATCTTTTAAGAAGCTTAATGAACCAAAAATAAACGCCTCATATGACCTGATGGTTATATTTCTTTGCTGCTGATAGGAGGTGGTGAAGGCTGCTCGCCTTTTAGCACGTGACTGATATCATTTCCTCATTCGTCTGCTTGTGTTTTTGTGTTCACCATACTCATCACCTTCACTATTATCACTCCAACAAAATCTCCATCAGAGTAACGAAATGATTGCCATTTTAATTTTGTGTTGCCTTACAGGTAATGTCAATGATTTGTTCGGCTACATGCTGTTATTTAGCTGTTCTAACAGGTTTTTTTCTGTTTTTGCAGGTTTTTCTCTGGGGATTGACATCCACCAGTTTCCCTCGAATATCATCGGTAACACCAGTGACGATGTTCAGCTTTTCTGCTCACACAAGCAGTCATCGTATAGAGTAATACTCTGGTACCAGAAGACTCCTGGAAACCAGGCTCTGAACCTCATCGGATGCGGATACGGACAGATCAGCAACGACAGTGTGGAAGAAAAGTTCAGGGAACATTTTAAGTTAGGTGGAGATTTAGGGGCAACCGAGAAGAACCTCTCTCTTTCCATCATCGGTCTGAAAGCCGAACACACGGCGACTTACTTCTGTGCTGCAAGGGAAGCACACTGCGCCAAACATCCAGCAGCCCTGAACAAAAACCTCCAACCTACGGCCTCAAGTTATCTCCTCTCTGGATCTAGACAGAGCCCAGCAGCCATCACTGTCAAGACAAGATGACTAGTTCAGCACATTTCAGCAACAACGCAGTTCAAAGTGCTTCATATCATACATTCAATTATGAAACGAGCAATAAACCTTAAATTCTGACAAATGCAATCATCCAATCAAATACAGCGCTGATGGTTTTTAGCCTTTATTTAAAAGAACTCAGTGTTTTGGCTGTTTTCTGGTTTTCTGAAAGTTTGATCCAGATTTGTGGTGCATAGAAGCTGAATGGTGCTTCTCCATGTTTGGTTCTGGTTCTGGGAAAGCAGAGCAGAGGAGAACCAGAAGACCTGAGAGGTCTGGAAGGTCTTAAGGTCTGCAGGGAGCCAGTGAATGGACAGTAGAACTGGGCTGATGTGCTCCATCTTCCTGGTTTTAGTTAGATCCCAAACAGCAGCGTTCTGCATCACCTGCAGCTGTCTGAGCAAAGTGATTCAAAGCTTTATATTCCCCATGTAAAAAAACAACAAAAAAAAAACATTTTCACAGCATGTGAGTTTAGCACACAGGGTTTCATGTAATTGGAGATTTTGTGAATGAATATTTCACATCCTTTAGCGACAGGTGATCATGTGACTTCCTGGTTCGTTGTCTTGAGAGAGACATTGTTTCATCGCCTCCCCCATTCAACTGAAGCCACATCATCGTCGACATGTTTGTGACGGTTTTTTATCTGTCACTTTTGACGCACTCAGGTAGATTTCTGAAAAATGTGAAAACGGCAAGAATAGCTCAGATCCAATCATTTATTTTGCCTAAGAGTTTGTTTATGTTGGTTTGTCTATGAATAAATCGCTCTGTAACGTTACTGTTCACATCCTGCAGGTTTCTCTATTGTAGTTCTTCAGTCTCGACATCAAATCTCTTCCCCCGGAGACAATGTGACGTTTGAGTGCAGGTTGGGAACAGGCTACAGCATGGGCAGCCAAACCATGCTCTGGTACCGGCAGAGGAGCCGCGGGGCCCAAATGGAGTTCCTCCTCAAAGAATACGAAGAAACTGTTGGACGTTACCGGTCTTGGATCGAATCGTCGCAAAATCTGTTCTGTCTTCAAATCCCACAGTTGTTTCCGAATGACAGCAGCACCTACTACTGTGCCGCTAGTCACAGTGATGCGTGCAGATCAGACAGTCATACAAATAACAAGGCCGTCTGTGGTACGCAGGCAGGAAGGAGCCGTGGCTTGTCTGACTATCAGAGAAAATGTCATACAAATAATGAATTTTACATGAATGGAAGTTGAACTGCAGTTCCACATGGACTTTAGATATTTATATAAACAGGAAGAAAGTTTTTTGTTGTTATAAAAGGATAAGAGTTGTGATACATTCTTATTAAAATGAGAGTAGTCCTAGAATGGAAAAATCTGTGCAATTCTCATGACAGTAATGTGGTCAAGACCACCGAACCCGAGACCAAGTCAAGATCCGGACCAGAGCTCCTTGCTACATCACAATGAAATGTGAAATATGATCAAAATTACTTAAATTGATCTGAGAGATCCACATTCCCATAAAAAACACCCTAATACTAAGCACAGTAAATTTGACCAATATTATTATCAACTCAAACTCGTCTATGTTCTGTTTTTCTTCCACCTCAGAGCCACAGTCCGCTCAGTTTGGACGTGGCGCAATTAAACAGTGTCGTTTGATAGCCAATAGGGATACAGAGACCTGTTGAGGAGATCAATTTTAATTTTACATTAAAGTCATATTGTAACATCTTTGTAAAAAAAAAAAAAAAAGATATTTGATGATTATTGATTTCTAAAAGAAATAAAAAGGGGGTGAATACTTTTTATTTGCGTTGCACAGCTTTCATTTTGTCTGATTAACTTTTTAACAGAACCTCACTTCAAAAATCTCAGTACTGTCTCTTTAAGACGGCCTCTAGGAGACAGCAGCTACAGAGAGAAACTCATTCAGATCTGTAAGAAGAAAGGAGGAGGGTCAGATCATCTCCTGTTACCTTTTTGTTTCACAAGTTAAACCAGCAAATTTAGTCCAGAAATGAATTTGGTTTTGATTGCAGTTTTATTCTTTCCTGGTAAGAAAACCACTCTAGGAGAAAGGAACCATATTTGCTTTGTTTTATTATTTAAAAAACACTTGATTGTGTTTTTTGCTTTGTTTTCTAGACTTCTCTGTTTCTGCTGTGAACTTCCAGCAGCTTCCATCTGTGTTCGTCAAAGTCGGCGATCAGAGCGTCACCCTCTGGTGCGACCAGGACAATAATCAGAATTACTACATGTTCTGGTACAGACACCCGGCAGGCAGTGGGAAAATGGAGCTGGTCGCATATTCAGTAGCTAAAGACTCCGCTGCCATTGAAGCTCCTTTCAGCCCGACCAAATACACCTTGACCCGTCCAGAAGTGCTCAGATCCTCTCTGCAGATCCACTCTCCTGAGGCTGCAGACTCTGCTGTATACTACTGCGCTTCCAGTCTGGCACAGTGCTTCAGGCTGCCTGAGCCGCCTAACAACAACCTCAGGAGGAGGAAACAATGAGACCAGGGAGGGAAACACTGAAAAACTTCAATAGGAGACTGTGACATATGTTTTGAAACAAAGAAAACTTTTAGAAATTCAGGATTATATATGGGTGTTGCACTCTTGTGGTGAGATGGTTAACATCCTCACTTTTCATAAAGTTTTGCTCAAAACCTGCTTTCCTTTGTGTCAGCGGTATGAGTGTGCGCCGAAACTGATGTGAGCGAATATATCTTTATAAACAGACAATAATTTGTGGTGTTGAGTGATTATGTCTTTACACTGGATCGCTAAATTTACATCTACGATTATATTCACGCAAGACTGCTGCCTGGAACCTGCCTGTAGGGAAAAGTTTCACATTTAAACAGTATCACCGTAATGCTGAGTCAGCTGTAGTTGTCCCACCCGGCCACTAGATGACACTGTGACTGTAGCGTGTCATTGAAGGCTTTCCTTCCACATCATCATAAACAGTAGCCCGGCTCCATCTCCTATGAAGGAAACGCTAATCTTGCACATACCTCAACAGAAACTGTGTTAAACGAACAAGCTAAGCAGCACAAAGCTATCCGCCATTGTGCATGTAGAATAAACCTTACAGCCGTGTGTGCGCACGCCTTCACACCTCAACTCTGATGTTCCTCCTCCTCATATATGGAACACCAAGAAGGCCAAAAAGGTGTTAAATTTCACGTGTCTTTCATACGCAAAGTACTTTATTACTAACTAGAAAGCAACTGGAATGGAAGTGACCGTTTTCATCCAATCAGCGTATTCCTTAGATGAAAAAGAACCAATCACAGCCAACAAGTCAAAGTTTTCCAGAAATGAGAGTAATTACAAATCTATAGGACAGGGATGTCCCAAGCAGGTGATCTTGTTTGACCTCTCATTCCACGAATGTAGCAAATTCACAATTAATTCCTGATTATGTTACATATCAAATCTTCTTAAAACATTTATTTAGTTACACGACAAAGTTTTTTTGTTTAATTGCCAAAGTTGGAAAAAAAAAAACAATAACACAATTTAAAACAGCAACTGTCGAAGATTCTGCTCATATTTTTTAAATCATCAATTATTTAAAGATTCATTTTCTACAAAAGAAACTACTGCTTTATTAAAACATTGTCTATTTAGATTATAAAATTTATTTAGATTGTCTATTAATTTAATGCATAATAACAATTGTCTTAAGCAATAAATGTGGCTCTCCTCAATTTGACATTTTTGGCCCTAATGGCATCAACTTTGGACACCCTTGAAGTAGGATTTAGGAAAACACAAGAAAATATTATTAGTTCAGTTTTGTAGCCTAATAATATGTAGATGAGTTTTCAAAAACTGTGTTGAGCTACTATATGATGTGATCCTTCAATACAAACCCGTCACAGTCAACTCATGTTCCTGCACTTTTGAAAAGTTTGCTACATCACTGGGATCACAGGATGAAACCTCCCTCTGTCTTCTTTACTCAGAGCCACAAACTGATCTGGGAGCAGCTGGCAGCAGAGTTCAGTTTTCCCACTCTGTAATATGACCCTGAATCGCTCCTCATGTCTGCCTCATGTTATAATTGAGATGTGGAAATTTAAGTTACAATCCTCATCTTATGCTGACCTCTACTGGCCATGTGTGAAAAATACAACTTTACCTTCCAACTATTATGCAAAGAGTTAGATTTTCAACAGCTACAGAAAAATGGATTCTATCATGATAAATAAAGTTAAATATGCAAAATGTATTCAGATTTTGGTCCTCAGTCTTTAGCAATTCTGGACATGTCGTTTATTTTACTCAGAAAACGTAAAATAAAATTATGGCAACAAAGTAACAATTAATAAAACTGAACAGATTTTAAGAACTTCAACCTTCAGGAAAAACTTATCCACAGCTGAGGTGGGATAATCTGTTACTAAGACAACTGTCCACTCTACAAATCAAGCCTTTACAGAAGAATGGTAATAAAATAAAAAATACATAAAGTTTTGTATGCATTTTGTCACAAGTTATTTATCAGGGAGGACAAATAAAGGAAGGATACGCTCTGGTCTGAAGAGCATAAAATGTTACTTTATATCATTCATACAAAATGTTCCATGTGGTACCAAACAATCTGTGACGAATGATAGAGGCTTCACATAATCAGTTATAAAGGTGATACTTTACCAAATGAAGCATTAGAAAATAAACCAAACTTGTAGTTAAATTGAACTTCTCACATATTCAGTTCATTGGATCAGTAGTTCACTTTGACAGGGAACTTGAGGTGAAGTTTATGAATTCAGTCCAGGTAGGAAACATTGTAGAGGCTGCAAAAGTTTTACCCTCTACTACAGAAAGAACCCTAAACATGCTTCTTATGTTGCATATTTTGTGTCTGAATGGCTCAGTCAAAGCTCAGAGCCTAATCCAACTGGGAATTGGACCATTATTTTGTAAATAAGGACGGACAAAATTTTCTGTAGACATGCAACGCTGTTAAAGGCTCATATAGAAGACCTAATGTTAACTTTCAACTTTGAAAAAGTTTTATTCAGAATCTGAAAACATTGTTTCTTTCATTGCCGACTTTATCCTTTGATAATCCAACAACCTTAAACTCAAAAACACACATCAGTGGATGTTCTCTCTGCTGACTGATTGGCTGCAGAGCCGTGACCAGCTGACGTGTCACTTCCTGTTTACACTTCCAAACAAAAAAGCATCCAGCAGCTTCCTGTAACTCTGCTCTGCCTTCTTTTCTTAGCCGTCCCAGAAATAGCAGCAGGCAGCTTGGAGCTGCTCCAGCGTCAAGTCGGCCCGACCTACACAGCTGCTCCCACAGAGACTCACAGATGGAGGCTGAGATACGGAGAGGCTGGTTGGGGGGGCGGGGAGCAGGGAGAGAGGGAGGCAGCAGGTTTTTGTGTGATGCTTTTTCACCGTGGGGACAGGGGGCCACGGTGATACAATCCTATAGAGCCGCCGTACAAAAACCTCCTGGCATTAACATCCTCATCTGGACGGCTGAGTGCAGCTCAGAGAGCAGCAGCTGGAAGCAGGTGGAGGTGGGCAGGATGGAGGTTCAGCCAGGCTTTAAGAAACACTTTAATATGTAGAACATGAAGCAGAAACAGCTTTTATTAACATGTGTGAGTTTATACATGGAGCCATCAGGTCATGTGTTCCTCAGGGTCAGAAATCACAACTTCTTTAAATGTTATGAAGCTCATTCTGCAGGTTTAACCTTCCTGGTGATCTGGGTTATTACAGCCGGTCTGAAGGAGAAGATTCTGGAAATTTTGGAGACTTTTTGGTCCAGGAGAGATTCAGTGTGACACTGGAACTGAAGCTTACTTTGGAAAAGGAACCAAACTCACAGTTTTAGGTAAGTTGGATTCCACACATGTTCAGGTTTAGATCAGATTTAAGCTCAAGTAATTCTTAAACTGAGGTGAAATAAAACAATTGTTGAGCTTAAACGTTTTGACATATTGAGTCAAACTCAAAACACTTTACTTTGGAAAAGGAACCAAACTCACAGTTTTAGGTAAGTTGGATTCTCACATGTTCAGTTCACTGAATCAGGTTAAACTAAATTCAAAGCTTGGATGAAAATAAAGAAAAAATATTTAGAGTTTAAAGTTCAGATGTATTAACCTGAAGTTGAATCACTGTGACCTACACTGAACCTGCTTACTTCGGTCAAGGAACCAAACTGACAGTTTTAGGTAAATATTCACTTTATCACAGAGTTTTAATGAATAATACTTTGATTAGGACCTCTGTACAGACAGACATGTCTTTGTAAAGTTAATTCTGGTAGAAAAACAGGTTCATGTTCAGTATCACTGCACTGTGACAATGCTGAAGCTTACTTTGGTCAAGGAACCAAACTCACAGTTTTAGGTAAGTTTAACTCTTCACATGTTCAGTTCATCTGATCAGATTTAAGCTAAAATAATTCTTAAAATAAAGTAAAAGTGAAGTCAAATGTTTTGGCTTATTGAGCTGAAGTCAAATCACTGTGAACTACGGAGATCCTGCTTACTTTGGAAAAGGAACCAAACTCACAGTTTTAGGTAAATATTTCGCTTCAATACTGAAATATAATAGTTGACACTTAATCAAGCCTTGAGGTTGATGTTGTGTTAAAGTCATTTGAACATAAATATTATGGTTAAAGAGGTATTTGTTGAGTATTCCTGCACTGTGACAACCTCAATGAAGCTTACTTTGGAAAAGGAACTAAACTAACAGTTTTAGGTGAGTGCAGTTTGCAACAATGAACCAAATTTTAAGCCGTAAAGGTGCTTGAATAAGCAGCAAGTAAGCAGGTCTTTCTAGTTAGAGTCCAGCTCAGTACTTTTTGATATGAAGCTGAAGCTCTGTGATGACAGAGAAGCTTATTTCGGCCAGGGAACAAAGCTGACTGTTCTGGGTGAGTAAAGATCTAAATAAAGTAAATTTGAGAGCCAAACTGATGTATCGGGGAATGGGTTTAGATTGTCAGACTAAAATCTGCAACCTGTTAATCATTTCTGAGGAAAATCGACTAATAATAGGACAAGGATGTGAAAGATAAAGCTGCACTTTGGAGTGTTTTACACACTGAATCTGTTCACTGTGCCACTGGTGCTTACGAAGCTTACTTCGGAGGAGGAACAAAGTTAACAGTTTTAGGTAAGAGATATAAAAATATAAATGTCATTCAGACATGTTTTTAAAAAACTGTAAGAAACAAGAGCAAATACAGAAAGATATCCAGTGAAAGTTGAACTGCTCGCTGCCTGAGCTCCAACTTTTTGCTCTGAACTTTAACCGCTGTGCCAACTATGAAGCTTACTTCGGCCAGGGAACAAAACTGACTGTTTTAGGTGAGTAAAACTGTGAAATTTGATCCCTGTGAGAGCAGCTACAGCAGTTTTATTACACTGAAAAATGTTTAGCTTTATTTTAAATTAAATACAAGTTTAAAAAAAGAGTCAAATCTTTGCATCGTGGCAACATAAAGAGCAGTGTAAGATAGAATAAACACCAAAAAATAACTAAAAAAGTAATGCAGCAAAAAGAAAGAAGAAGCCGAGGTTGTTTTGGGCACTGATGGGGCTCACTGTGACTCTGGTGGTGGAGCTGAAGCTTACTTCGGAGCGGGGACAAAGTTAACGGTTTTAGGTAAGAAATTGACTCAAAAACAGCAAGAAATACAAACACAGATCAGACTTCAACCAATTAACCTAAACTGTATCAGAAGGAAGCTCATTTCATGACTCAAGAAGGGACATTTCTGAGTATTTGTGAGGTTTTGTTATGTAACATTTTCTAGTTTTAAAATGAAAATTTAACTTAGTAAGAATTTAAACGACAGGAGAGCAGAGGAAACAGGTTGTGAGAACTGATCCTGCTCACTGTGGTCAGTACGTCTGAAGCTTACTTTGGTGGAGGAACCAAACTGACTGTTTTAGGTAAGAAACATTTCAAATCTAAATTATTAAGTAATATGACATGATTTACAGCTGGATTGGTGCTTAAAGACCCCAAAAGAAATAGTATGAAAGCGTATAGGATGCTTACACCAGGCAAATAACTTGGCCAAAAGTGTTGGCAAAAATTCAAAAAACATTGAGATTGTGACTGAAAAAGTCTTTAAGGTCACAGGAGAAGTTAGTGAAGTTGGGAAGGTTTTGTAACTAGCTGAGCAGAGAGTTTGTGTCGCAGTCTGGAGTCTCTGTGCTCCTTGGGCAGCGAAGCTTACTTTGGAGCTGGAACTAAACTCACCGTTTTAGGTAAGAAACGTTTCAAAATCTAAATTATTAAGTATTATGACATGATTTACAGCTGGATTGATGCTTAAAGACCCAAAAAAATTGTATGAAAGTTGTTAGGATGCTTACATCAGGGCAAATAACTTGGCCAAAAGTGTTGGCAAAAATTAAAAAAACATTGAGATTGTGACTGAAAAAGTCTTAAAGGCCACAGGAGAAGTTGGTGAAGTTGGGAAGCAGCAGAGAGTTTGTGTCACAGTCTGGAGTCTCTGTGCTCCTTTGGCAATGAAGCTTATTTTGGAGCTGGAACTAAACTCACCGTTTTAGGTAAGAAAAACTAAAATAGAAGCTGGTAAGAGCTCCGACATCACTTAGGATATATTAAGCATCAACTGAGCTTTTTCTGAAGTGTAAAAGACATTATGTCAAATGTTCTCTAGTCAAAGTTGAGGAGCTATTAAATGTTTGGCTCAAAGCCCAGATTATTACCCTGTCAGTTGGTTCTCATCACTGCGGTTAAACACTGTGACTCCCAGTCTGAAGCTTACTTTGGAGCTGGAACTAAACTCACTGTTTTAGGTAAGAAACACCAAAAATATTCACAATAAATCAACCTAGAAGATCAGATGTAATGGAAAATTGGTTTGGAAGTTGTAAAAAATAGAAACACAATTTAATCTTTGGCTCTAATTTAGATGTAAAAAACAAAAAAAGAATCAAAACTAACAGGAGTTGGTGAAAGAATTAGTTTTTGGTTTAGTTTTCTGAAGAAGTCGTTTAGTTCATGTGTAAAAGAGGTTAAACACAGCAGCAGCAGCTTCCAGCAGCTTTTGCTGCAGCTGTTAATCAGTGTGAACGACTTCAATCCTGCTTATTTTGGAGCTGGAACTAAACTCACCGTTTTAGGTAAGACTGCAAAACAGGAAAAATCTGTCAATATTGGAGTGGTGTTTTTTTCTCCAAAATAGCCAGCAGTCTGTCTCTAATTATCTAATGTAAAATGCAGCCTCTAGCTTTCAATAGCAGCAGCTTTTCCTGCAGCTGTCTGTCAGTGTGAACCAGTACGATCCTGCTTACTTTGGCAGAGGCACCAGACTCACTGTTTTAGGTAAGATGACAAGAAAAACTCAGGTTTTTGAAACAAAATCAACACAGTTAACAGGAAAGAAAAAAGAAAAAGCCCAGATTAAATTAAGTTTTATTCTTGACAGGAAGTATTTAATTAATCATCTGAAAAAGTGCAGAAGCCCAAAGTTTGGACTCAAAACTAATCATTTTCAGTTCAGTTGTCTCCATAGTGAGTTTGTGTGCCAGAACGTTTCAGTTTTAGTGAAATAAGGCCAGTAAATGCGGTTGTTGGGTCTCAGCAGCTTTTCCTGCAGCTGTCTGTCAGTGTGAACAGCTACGATCCTGCTTACTTTGGCAAAGGCACCAAAATCACAGTTCTAGGTAAGAAAACATGAACTCCTGAGAATTATTTTACCATAAAATTCACTTTGAAGAAAACTACTGGCTAGAAAACGAGCTGTAAGCTCAGAGGTTTGTGGTGTTTCTGCTTGCAAGTTTTTAAATATATGTTCACAAAAGAGGTTATAAAACAAAATGTAGAACTTTTAAAACAATTGATTCAGTATTTTTGTCTTGCTGCTCTGCCTGGGATCAGTTGTGGTTAAAAACAGTAAAAGTTAGCATTTAGCTCAGCAGCTTTTCCTGCAGCTGTTTCTCAGTGTGACGAACTACGAACCTGCTTACTTTGGCAGAGGCACCAAACTCACAGTTTTGGGTAAGAAAACAAAGAAAATCAACTACTTATTTCTTTACAAAATGTACTTCAAAAAAACTGCGAGGTTTACTGCTTTGAGGTCAAGTAATTTGTTAGACTGAAGATCAGCTAACATCTGATCTGAGGAACTAAAGCTGGTTGGGAACTTTAAAGATTTGGAAAGTTGAGGGGAAAAAAACATTTGTTTTCAACTTTTAGTGACTATAATCTATATAGCAGATAACTGTAACCAACAGAAATAGAGGAATTGTGTTGTTGAAACATTAAGTTATAGAGATCTGTAGACCTGGTAGATCTGAGTCAAGTTTTGTTGTTGCGGCTGAGCGTTGAGCTCGACCTCATACCCTGCTGAGTTTAGAGAAGGAACCAAGCTGACAGTCCTGGGTAAGAGCTTCTTATATATATATATATATATATATATATATATATATATATATATATATATATATATATATATATATATTAAATTAAGTTGATGGTAACCATGGATTTAATGTGCTGACTGTGTAAAATAATAATGTCATAATTCTGGGATTTGTCTACTGAAGAATGTAGAGGTAGCCAAGTTGCTTACTTTTATCTCTGCTCATCCAAACCTTCTCACTTTTTAACTTTACACTGAAAAACAAAACCTTGCCAAGTAGTTTTGGTCTAATATGGTGAAAAGTTCTGTTTTAGTTCAGGTGCATTGACTGGAGTGTAACTTTTCAGTAAAATATAAGAGCTTGTTTTAATATTGATGGAAATCCTTGTTTCACTAGCAGTTAATTTCACTTATACCAAGTTAAATAATCTGCCAATAAAACTAGAATTTTTTCATCAATATTAAGGAGTTTTTAACTTGTATCAAACTTCTATATCTTGCTGAAAAGTTACTTGTAAGATAGTTTTGTCTTAGCGCCAGTCTAAGATGTTTGTACATCTTAGACTCTTACAAAAATACTTTGTAAGAGTTTTTGTCCCTAAAATATGTTTTATGTTTTCTTGCAAGATTTAAAATAGACATAAATGTCAAAAGTCAAAGTAAAATTCAGGCATTAGATTAGCAAGACCGACCAAAGGTTCATAATTATCGTTAAGTTTCAGGCCAGAATGTAAAAACCAAGATGAGTTTAGAATGTTTTTACTTGGGTTTGCTGCTTGTTAATTGATTTTATATTTAGTGGGATCATTACTGAATAAATGTAACTACTAGAAAAGACAGTCTTTGTTTTCAGCTTCAGTGTAAAAGTCTATTTATGTCATACTTTTGGCAAACAGTAAGATCATAACAAACTTGATCTACTGTTAACCTGATAATTAAAGTAAAACATATTTGGTTAAGTCACACTGAACAATAATCACATAAAGCAGAGACGTATCAAACTCATTTTCATTTCAGCCGCCATCAAATCCATAAATATAATAAAATTATATTTAAGCACACAACCTATCATGTCAGGACTTGAGCTTGACATGTGTTGTGAAGAACACCAATGAACTATAATCTCTTTCTTTTTAATCCAAACATTTTGCAACTTTTCATACTTGTTCTAACCACACAAGGCCAGAGGAGACAACTGAAATTTATCATTTTCTTAGGAACAAGAACTTCCTTGTGTAACTCCTTCTTTGGGTCCATGATCAGCACGTTAGACCCAACATGTTATAAACTATATTCTTGAAGAACTATATTCTTAACATTTAAAATTGATAACGTCAAAGAAATACATATACGTCCATACATTCACATGTCCAGATGTTCAGGTGACAGTGTTTTGACTTAATGAATTGTTTTATCTCTTGTTTTAGAAAAGGACATAAATGTCACTCCCCCGACTGTGAAAATTCTAGAACCTTCAAACAAAGAATGCAAAGACAAAAAAGGGAAGAAGAAGAAGACCCTGGTCTGTGTGGCCTCGGGTTTCTACCCCGATCATGTCAGGGTGTTCTGGACGCGTGACGGCGTGAATGTAATTGATGGTGTATCCACTGACGCCGCCGCCAAGAGGGATGGAAAATATTACAAAATCACCAGCCGGCTGATTGTTCCCATCATGGATTGGATTAAGCCAAAAATTGAATTTAAGTGCATTGTCAGCTTCTTTAATGGGACCAGTAACATCGAAAGCTCTGATACTTTTACAAGTACGTTCATTTACCAAACAATTATCCTAAACTGCTCCTTGTAGCTATACTTCTAACAATGTCTCTTCTCTTTATTCCTCCAGCAACAGGCACAGATAACCCAGGCATGACTCGAGGTAAACTGCAACATTTCACTCTTAAAAGCACAGAAAACATAGTTGGCAGCATGTTGATGGCCTTGAGAAAGTCTTCTTTTTCCTTACACTGTAAACATTTGAACTTCCTACAGAGAACTACATAAAGATCAGCCAGAACGCCAAACTGTCCTACAGCGTCCTGATCGTGAAGAGCTGCCTCTACGCCGCCTTGGTCTGCTTCCTGGTCTGGAAGCTTCAGGTCAGTCCAGAAACATCCATATTGGTTCTGATCAACTATCAGTGATACAAAGAGCTTCTTATCCTGAAGGAGGATTTTTTTTTGTGTCTTTTTCAGGGAAAACTTGGAAAGCAGACCAAGTGAGAGCAGAGCTGAAGCTTTGAATCTTCCTCCTTGTACATAATAAACCTGATCTGCTGTTATTCTTTAGATATTTTATGGTATTTTACAGAATTGATAAAACTCAAAATTTCACCAAGTGTTTTAGTCTAATATCTAGTGAAAATATCTTGAAGAAAGACAAAAGTAAGTTACAAGTAACTTCAGCAAGATATGAGTTTGTTTTAAATCAAGAAATCTTTGTTGATGATAAACTAGTCCCATTAACAAATTAATTTATGAGACATTTTCTCCATGTAAAAAATAATCTGCCAGTGAACTAGAACTTCATAAATATTCAGACTTAAAACAAGATTCTATATCTTGCTGAAAAGTTACTTTTAAATTTGTTTTGTTTTGTTTCAGGTGTTTTAAGATATTTGTACTAGACCAAAAAGTAAGATTTTGTATTTTTGCAGTGTATTATTGCATTTTTTCCAGCTACTTTCTAAATGTGCACTTGTTTTTCTTCATATGAGCTTCAATAAAAGTGTTTTAAATTATGCCTGATGTCATGGTTGTTCATTTTTTCCCGCACTTTGTTTGGGAAATGATTAAAAGTCTTCATCAGGCTGTCAAACTTGTTTTTTATATGTATTAAAACCAAAAAATTACACAATTGAGTGTTTTTAATCTGATGTCAAAGCAGAAAAATTGACTGAAAATGAAAACTTCATACTGACAGTAACCGTCGTCTTACTCCATCACTTTTTCCAGACATGCTGTCAGATATTTTTAGTTGCCTTCTGAGAAGTCAGCTCATTTTCTTTCCACATCTACATGAAACATCTCAGTTTCAGATCGAGACTCTCCGTTTCGCCGAGATGCAGTTCAAGCATTTTTAGCAGGAGAGGAAGAGCTCGAGAACAGGAAGTCAACGTTGAGAAGAAGCAGGTCAGAGCCGCTGCGGGGGAGCAGAGCGAGGCAGGATGCGGTCGCATGGCGGCCTGCAGCGCCGTGTCTCTGCTGAGAAACGACCTTCAACCTTTACCGCCACATCCGGCTCTGTGATCGCACCTGCATCTGTGCAAAAACACCTCTGCATAAAAACACACACACATGCACACACACACACACACACACACACACACACACACACACACACACACACACACACACAGCTGGTAAACACTCAAGTTTCTGTGTCAACTGAAGCTAAAAACTGAACGTGTCAATATGTGAAAAACGACAAACAGCAGCTGTTTGCTGTGATCTGGAGCTGAAAGAGTTTGTTTTGTTTTTCTATTTTGTAGCAAATGCGATGAGTTAGATTGGTTTCAGAGATCAAATTAAATGAGTTTAGTTGTGTGAAAAAGAATCATTTCTTACAAATTTCTTCTGTTTCTGCTTCTCTGTCAGACACTGCAAAAAACTAAATCTTGATCAAGTATATATATCTAAATCTATATATATATATATACTATACACACACACACATATATATATATATATATATAAGAATATATATATATATATATATATATATATATATATATATATATATTCTTATATATATATAGTATATATTCTTATAGATATAGATATATATACTTGATCAAAATAGATATAAATATATAGATATATATAGATATATATAGTATATATATCTATATAGATATATATATATTAGTTCACTTAAAATAAGACGAGACTAACTTACAAGTAACTTTTCATCCAGATACTGTAGCTTGTTTTAAGTAGATAATTCTTTAATATTGATGAAAGAAGTAGTTCAGATTGGCAGATTATTTCACTTATAACAAGGGAAACTGTTTTAAGTGAAGTACGTTTTTGATTGGTATTAAGAAATTACTGACTTAAAACAAACTACTATATCTTGCTGAAAAGTTACTTGTAAGTAAGCTTTGTCTTATTTCAAGTATAAAGATATTTGTACTGGAAACGGAACAAAAATATTTGGTAAGGTTTTTTTTTTTGCACCTACATTGTTTCAGACCATCATATTCAACATGAAATGTTTAACTAAGCTGGCTCTCTGTGGAAATATAAAAGCTCCTGTTTGAATGAATCAACTAATTAAGGACATTTTGATTCAATTCTAGCAAAATACCAAAGTCTGATTACTACTTATTACTAAAACATCTTCTAGCAGGCTCAGCAACCTTATAAATAATAAAATAATAATAAAAAGTAAAATAATAACACTAGGTCAGTGTGGAAAAGGTCACAAAACAACGAGCAGTGGTCACCCAATCAGCATGACCTCAGGAGCAGGTCAAGGTCAGCATCTGCACTAACCCTGGGCAACAGGATGTTTATGATCTCCAGGACGTTTGAGAAAACGTCTTAAAACTTTGAAAAACCGTGCTTCTCGTTACATTTCTAAAAGAAATTAGGTGTGACAAAATTAAACAAAAAGAGGAAAACTGTCAGGAATCAGAAGCTTTCTCATATCAGAGTGTTTAAATTAATTGTTTACATGGAATTTCTCATGTAAACTATGAAATAACAGACAGATTCCCTGTGGAATTTACCACAAACAGTAAATTATTTTTGTCACTTCATAGCATTTAACATGAATTTAAAAGTCTAAAGAGAACTCTCAGCTTTCTTCCGCCGTTTCTTCAAAATATGTCAAGAAAAACAGAAAACATCTGTGCAGCAACAGAAATACGACACACCTGGGAATATAGAACACAAGCCTTCAAACCACCATATTGATTCTATGACTTAGTTTAAACTTTATAGAACAAGATGACTTTAATTTACAGAATTATTTATTGATTAATTTAAAACCTCATGTGCAACAACCAATAATTACTAATGATTCATCACTTTATCTGGAAGAAACGTTGGTAGTGAACTCTGCTAAATAAAGCAAATTTTAAAGAAATTCGCAACCCATATTCTGTTATTACAGAAAAAATACAAACAAAAATTCTAAGAAATAAACATTTTTAGACACTTGCAAGGGCTGTTTTTGTTTTTTTGTTTTTTTTGTCAAATCTGACTTGCAAGGACTTTCTGCATCCTCAGCTTGATTGTGCTGATCGCCTCAGTGTCCATGTCAAGCTGCTGGTGGTTCAAGACGCCATGTTTAAAACTTTTTCACTAGTCAATGTGTTTCACATAAATGCTGCCTCATACCAGCTGAATTTAGTACTCAGGGCTTTTAGCAGCCGGTTTCTCCACAGAAGAACTGCTAGATGTTTCCTTCTGTCGTTTCCTTGTCAGAAACTTTTCAATTTCTCTCTGCCTATAGCATTAACACTGAAAGAAAAACGCATATCAAGAGTATGAATGCTTTGCCTTAAAGTATTTTGCATTAATGAAACTTTTTTCATTAGTGTGAAAACATTTATTTTTCACACTAATGAAAAAGAAACCTGGTGAAAACAACTTACAAACTGTACATTTGTACACGAAAAAAAGAGAAGCAGCCAGCTTTGCTAGTTGGGAATCTTATTTTGTCACACAGAGTGCCCCCATGTGGTGGAAACAGGAACATCAACTCAAGCTACACAGAGGTTAGCAAAATAGGTTTATTACATAAACATATACAATAAAACGCAACAGACAAATAAAAAATGGTGAATTTGTACACAGTTTGATTCAAAAAAAGAAAGGTAGTCAAACTAATGAACCGAACAATAAAATTACATTATATTAGATTATTAGATTCTCTAAAAAACAGAGAAAGCATAAGTCCAGTGAGTAGATAGCTTATTTTCAGTGCCTCCCCGTGTCCACAGGTCATATTATGGGATGTTTCATGTTGTTTAATGCAGAAGGCAATCTGAGCAAAGTGCTGACTGTAGAACTCCTTGTTCATCGGGTGTTTTCTAAAATAAAAATAACTCTGTGCAGTCTGGTCCCTGTTTTTAATTCCATTTGGCAAATGCAGAAGTTCAAAGGTGAAAGGTCAGAGTATCAAAAGACATGCCGACCAGTTCTGCCATTCTTTGGCGGGTGCCTGGCACAGCTGGCGCAGCAGAAGCTGGAGTAGTACTGATGGTCGCACAGGCGGGCGTAGACTATGAGTTTACAGTTGGCGAGTTCAGGCTGGTCCACACAGCCTGGTGGCACATCAGGACCTGAAACAGCACATTCAGTAAGAATACTATTCAGAATTTTATTAGGTGAAAACAGGTTGATTCTAACAAATAGGTTGAAATTATAACTTCTCATCTAAAGGCAACAGCCAAATTACATGGATTTAAAAAAAAGCTCTGCAAGAACAGTTTTCATTTTAATATGTAATTCTTTTGTTTGTATAATGTCCTTTGAGAAACTTTCAACTGATGCGCACTTTACACAATGTTTAAAACAGGTGAAAAGTAAATTACAACACTTTTCAATCTGGATAACAGAAATAAATTCCCAATTCTCTTAAATTAAGGATCTTCCCTTTTAATTTTTTCTATTATTTATTTATTTATTTATTTATTTATTTATTTATAATGGGATTTTTTAAAAACCCATCTAAATTTAATAATAATAATAAAACATCTATTTTTAAAGAAAACTTAGTGAACTTCTCTCTAAGCTACCAATAAACAGTGGAGTGCCTCAAGGCTGTGTGCCCAGTCCTCTGCTTTAGTCTCTGTTCACTCTGTAAGTCTTCTTCTTGCCGTTCCAAGGTGATAGTCAAACACTTAACAGTGTAGTGGTTGTGCTGAGAGTGGATGCACATCCAAGGATGAGATTCAACACTTTATGCCAAGCAAAATATCTTGCAACTTGAAAACCCAAAAGACTAACGAGAATTCTGCTGACAAAAGGAGAAACCAGTCAACTATTCTCATCAATACGTCTTAAATGGGATTTGTGTCAAGTGTTAAATTGATTTGAGGATTTACATTATGTGGAGTCTGTATTGGTCTTTCAGCTGGTCTATTTTGGTTGAAAGGGCATATTTACTATACTTCTGCATACAGCTACGCACACATTCTTAAAATATTTTGTTTTTAAATATTTTTTCTTTCTACGTACCATAATCATAATTCGTTTTAAACGTAGATTTTGCCTACGTAGTTTTACTTATTTTTTGATTGACAGCAAAATCAGCATCTATTGGAATCTAATCTAAAACAGATTAAATGCATATTAACAGTCGTTTATTCTCACCTTGTAAATCCTTTATCACCCTCACTTCAGCTGTGGCGCTCACAGAATAAATGCCTGTGTAGGCGTTGCAGGTGTAGGTTCCCTCATCAGAGGTCTTCACGTTATTGAATATCAGGCTGCCGTCAGATGATACCAAGATGTTGCGGCCGTCTGGACGCACTGGCACTCCGTTCCTGCCAACACAAGCAGAAGAAGCTCAGTGAGATTTATGAGCTGTAAGGTCAAAAATTGCTACTTCTTAGAAATGATCAACAAATATTAGCAGTCTAGATGCCAGTTGAAACATGCAGAATAAAGGTAAAAAAAAGGGTTCGATTGCAGCGATTCCGTTGATAATTTATCCACTGAGGTTCCTTTTCATAATTTTTGGAACACTAAATGCATTTACCTGGACCAGCCGATGTTGACGTTGTCTCCAGACACGACGCAGGGCAGCACAGCTGTGCTGCCTTCAGTCACCTGGATGTTGTTGGGAGCTGTGGTAATCTTCAAGTCAGCTAAAATAACAATAAAAATTAAAAATAGAATTTTTTAGATTAACTTTATAAACATATAAATATCCTAAAAAGATTGAGAATGTTTGGAGTATCAAATGACATCTACTGCCTCCTGGTTGTGAATGTTTGAAACACAAACCGCACACATTTAGTGCTCACGTATCATCAGGATGATCAGAACTGCATGTGAATGAGGTGAAAAAGGTGTTTGAATATTTTTACCCTGGACCCTGAGCTGCAGCTGCCTCTGCTCCAGCTGCTGCTGGCTGGCAGCCGTACATGTGTAAACCCCGGAGTCGTCAGACCTCAGAGGGCTGATCACCAACGTGCCTTCAGTCTGCTGGGTAATCCTGAAACGACACCATGCAGTCAGAAAATCTGTTTACTGCCAAGAGATTAATAAAAAGAAATTGGGTTTGCTGTTTGACTGAGAATTCCCCACAGAAATAAAAGAAATGCATTTAATCCGTCAGCGCAGGCAACAAAATCGTTGGTTTATTTCTTTAATATTTTGTTTTTTTCTTCTGTTTGACTGCGTTATACATTAAATACAATGTGAACAGAAAAATATTTTGTTGTGGAAATCCACAACAAAATAGCAGCAACTTCTGATTGGAGTGTATTATAGCTCTGGTGTTTGCTTTTTGGGGTGCCTCTGGGCTCAGTACTTGGCCCTCTTTCGTGTTTCTGTTCACATTTTCCCTGTATATATATATTATTATTCTATTCTTCATAAACTCTGTGGATCACAAATGCAACAGCTCTACATTTGTTCGTCAGGTAAACCTTTAAAAGTTTAAAATGACCAGATATTGGATCTATACCTGGAGTCACTGAGGGTTTTTCCATCTTTGGTCCACTGAATACTGACAGACAGCAGAGCTGCAGCTGGGATGATGGTGCAGGGGAGTCTTACGGCTTGACCTGTTCGCATTTCTACTGTCGATGGGCTTGACTGATCGATGCTGAACCTGAGAAACGGTACGGAAACAAATCTATTGACGTTCACACACCAGATATGAAACCGAAGAGACATTAGAAGTACAGCAGAACACTGAGGTTACACTGCTTTTGTGTTTGGACGTTCTCACCTGGGGATTGGGCCGTCTTTAGGTAGCAACGTTGGGAAAGGCTGAGATGGAGCATCTGTGTAAAACACACATTTTGACAATGAATGACCATTTGAACAAACTTTCATTTGAACATCGTCTAAATAAATTAAGTCCAATCAGACTGAATGGAGAGCATCTGAAAAAGATCTACAATACATTCTTAATTTTATAAAGGCCTGGACTTTGACTGGGCCATTCTAAAACCTGAATAAGCTTTAGTCTAAATGCTCCATTGAAGTTCTGGATTTACATTAAGGGTCGTTTTCACCAAACCTTTTTAAATTATGAGAACAGGGGTGCTGAGGTGGTGTAGGAGTAAAGTACAACCCACATTTGGAGGCTTTAGTCCTCGACGTCGCCTCATGACCTTTGGCGCATGTTTTACCCCATCTCTCATTACCCCATTAACAAATAAAGGCTGGCCCCAATAAAACCTTTAAGAAAAAAATTGGAGAATAAAGTCATAAAATCAAGACACAATGTTACCAGAAAATGCTGTAAAATTACTAGAAAAAAAGTTGTTTTATTGGGAGCAAAACTTCAACCAACCCATCTAGTCAGTTTTTTCTCCATTGTTTGCACAATGGTTTCAAAGTCCTTCTATTGATACAAATTTGACGATAATGTAAATATTAAATATGTCCTATTTGTGAAACCGGTGCCAAAGTAAAACTTCATAAGGTGCTCAATATTCCTCATTTAGATTTTAGTTATTATAAAATCGATACTTCACTCTCCTAATTTCACAGCTTTTTTCTGGTAATATTATGACTTAATTCTTGCATTATTATGGCTTTTCTTGTGTTGTTTCGACTTAATATACATACAATGTAGTACTTTAATCTCATAATTTTATTTTTTTATGTTCTTGGCCTTAATACTCTGTCATAGGTTTGTGTCAAATTCTTGATTTGTTTTTGTTTGTTGTTTTTGTGTGTGTGAGTACCTGAGACAGACAGGTAAATGTAGCGGTGGTCTCTCTCCCGTTCTCGAGTGACGAAGCACAAGAACCAGCCGGAGTCTGATGTCATAAGAGGACCGACCAACAGGGAGCCATTGGGCTGCTGGTGATGTCTGAGGAGAAACAGAAACAATACATGACACAGAGGAATGAGACGTAAATGGATCCATTTAACCAGAGCTGGAGCAAACCTTTGAGCCGACAGAGGGATCCCGTTTCTCCTCCACTCCACGACGACGGTCGATGACGGCGGAGGGCTGACTCTGCAGGGCAGCACCACCGTCTGGCCGACTAAGGCCTCCACTTTGTCTGGGTCGCTCTTATCAATGCTAACACCTGCCAGGGTCAAACTGAGGAAACATGAGGAGATACGAGGAAAGACAACAGAAAGAACGAGAAGAAATGAAGGAAGCAGAGAGAGGTTTGAGGAGAAGAGAACAAAATTCACTTTATGCTCTACTGTTGGTGGACAAAGCAAGCATAAAGAGAGCCCCCAACCTGGCTTTTTAGGTGTGTCAGGAAACAAAGACAAGGCAAAGAAAAGGACGGGAAAAAGACGCTCATAAAGGAGCCATGCGACATGACAATCATCACAACATGAACTGTGCTCCAACAATCTAAGACAACAGATCTGAACACCTTAAAACCAACAATTATGACGCCCCACATGAACACAAACACAAAAATATTTCTGAAACTAAAAAAGGCCCCCAAACACGACGCCATGAAACACACATACGACAACATTATCACAATTAAAGCTTTATTAGTTTGATTTTTGTCCAAACAAACAGAGCCCAGAGGCGGTAACAAGTGACACAGTAAGTTAGGATACACAGAGAAACACCAACATTAAATCAGACAAACACCAAAGAATCAACAAAGACTTTAACACCCGAACAGTCCACTTAAACGTAGAGTCAATAAAAGTTTTGTCCCCCAATATTTTTGGGGCTATAGCAAGAAATAAGCCATCACTGTGTAAGCAGAGAAAAGAAAACCAGCGTGTGGAGCTAGAAGCAGCTGGACAGAGCGAGTGTTGATTATATTAGCGTCACAAACACATATAAAAAGGAAAGCAGTATAAAACAATGTACAAAACAGGATTTACAGGAGTATATTATGTATAAAATGGAGGTACAGTTGATTTATATACTGATTTTCTTGATATAAAACAGGAGAATACCTCTACATTACTGCATCACTCACAATGTCATCTGCAAACAACATAATCTGTGGAAACTGCTGCCTCCGTTCACTGAGTTAGTGGCTTTAATACCAGGCAGAAACAGGCCAGTTCATCATTATTTTAACAAAAATATCAGTTGTGTTCCTGAGATGTTTAGATAACTGGAATTAAAGGGATGGTCAGGATTTTTTTATGTTACGTTCTGTGAAGATGTTATCGGTTATCGAACATTTACCTGTAGTAGAAAGATTTCACAAAAAGGAATGAAATCAGTAGAAAGATGGAAGGCTAACAGCTAACCAATCAGGGGCGATATTTAGCTTATCTTAGCCATTTTGCATTTTCAAATTTCTTGCTTTTTTCTTAACCTTCCTGCTACCCCTAAGTTTTTAAACAAAGTGATAACTTAGGGTAGTTTAACTGCAAAAACTTAAAATCAAAATTAACAAGACTCATTTAAAAATGTGAGCATTTACTATTTGCTAAGATAATATTGTATCTTATGGGTATGAACAATTTTTATTGATCAATTTTTAATGACCAAATAAGCTCAAGATTTTATTTAGGATCAAGAATACATTTTTAAGGATATTTAGACCATTATATGCATAAAACACAAACTTTCTCATTCTAATCCAGAATGATAAATGACTTTGGAAACTTTCTTCCAATCTCCTCCCATTTACTCCTTGGCTTTATAGCACCAAGTGAACTGGAGCTCCTTCAGCAGTGTCTAGAAGGCTGTCAACCGGCTTTATGAAGCCGGTGGCGATGGTGGGATTGGAGTGCGGGTTTCTTACCTGGCAGCTGGCCCGGTCATCTGAGCCCGCGCTCCAGTCGAAGGCCGGCGCGTCCTCAGATACACCCGAGCTCTGTGAGCATGCCTGGCTGCACTGGTGCCGTGTCTGCCGGAGTCGCTGGGCGAGCCGCCCTGCGCCGTGAAAGCGGGGCCCACGTCGGGTGACTGGGTGTCGGGCGACCCTCTTGGCACGGTTCTTTCAAGACCAGATTCCCTCGTGGGTGTCAAACGTCCGACGGGCGCAACCGGCTGAGGCCGCTGCTGGCTGGGCGCCGGCACCTGACACGCCCGCTGGCACTCCGCCCGGCTCATGAAGTTGTTGCTGTTGCCGTGGCAACCGCCATACCAGAAGTGGGCGCACTTGGAGGTGACAACGTCAAAGTGGTACCGTGCCACCCAGCTGCTGCAGGAGCCAGCGGCACGAGGCAGGGAGCAGATGGACCTCTCGACTGCAACAACAAAAGATTTCTTTACGGCCCACAAATAACATATTACCCGTTATTAATCAATAATTATACATATCACGATTGATGCATGATCAATGTCAGTAGATAATGTGTCTGAAATCAATAATTTCACTGAAACTGGATCCAGAATTGTAGAGCATTCTGGGGAATGTAGGCAGAGGAACGACCTCTCAAGGCTAGCTAAGCAAGGTTGGTAACTCAGCCTTGTTTGGTTACCTAGCAACAACATGTTGAGTAACATTTGCAGCAGCAGTTTAAGATTGAAGGATTTCTCAAACATGCATGTAAGAATCAAAGATATACTCCAGGCATGTTTTGATGAGGGAATTTACTTAAAGTCCCCCTTTAAGAAAACTGGGGCCAATTTATCGTTGCACCCCTAATTCTGGTAGTAACTAACCATTGCATTGTGGAATTCAAGATTATAAAGTTAAGCTTAAAAAAAAGAAAGACAGGGAGAAAGAAACAGCTAATCTTCTCAGACTTTTTGCTTTTGCTCTTTTCTCCATCTTTTTCAGAGATTGTTGGGGAAAAATTGCCAAACCTCCTCAGTTTTATTGATGACTCCAATAAACTTTTTTAATGTTTTCTTCTGGGTTCTAACCTGAAACATCACAACTGTTCTATAGCAAACTACTGTGATTATAAGTTACTAATTTATTATAATTGACTCACTGGTGACTTTCTTTTGTGGTATTCGAGTAATGGAGGCTAAATAACACTAAATACAATCATGGATGTTTAATTGTAGGATCATGTGTTGATTTCTGTTTGGTTTTCTGTACATTGTACTAGAACAACTCATGATCTTCTTACTGTGGTTGGGTGGGTTGGGGCAGCCCTCGCCGTTAAGGCCCCCTGCTGGTGTCTTGCGATCATAGCAGCACCCATAAGTGGTCATGCGACACTCCACAGCGTTCTCAGTTGGAAGAGAGGCAACCTGAGGATACAAGATCATATTTTTATGTGTTTTAAGAACAAACAATGAGTTTTTTTAAACTAACAAGTAAAGTAGTTGTTGATTACCGTAGGCGCAGGGGCCACATACTCCAAGCAGCCCTCTCTGTTAGGGCCCTGAGCAGCTCTCACACCATCCTGGCAGCAGCCGTAACTGAAACACAAAACAGGAAACAAGCACAAACAATTGAGCAATAAGCACTGAACGTTCTTATCAAAAATAACAAAAAATGTGCAGAAAAACACATTTCTGCCTATTGTGGTATGTGGGGGATTTTTTTATTGGTTGGTGTGGTAACGGAGTCATAAAAGTAACACCCACAGAACCAGTTTAAAAACGGACTCCGTCCACGCTGTGAGCTAAACCTCGGTGGGTTGAGGGCGGATACCTTGTCTGGTCGCAGGACGACGGGCCAGGAGTGGCAGCTGGAGTCTGCGGGCAGCCCAGGCCCTGGGGGCCCCTGGCTGAGGTCCGTCCATCTGGGCAGCAGCCGTAGGTGGACTGGCTGCAGTGGAGGGCCGGGGAGAAGTTGTGAGGGTCCTGCACCGTGTTCCTCTGGGTGGGGTCTCTGGTCTCTGGCCTACGAGCTGAGACCAGACCAAAAATTTTTTTTTTTGTAAAAGCAAACAAGACACCACACAGTTCACCGTGTTTTCTCTGTCTAATGGCTCATACAGTGCTTGATCAAAACCAGCAATGAGTGACAACCTGGCGATTGGCTCCAGTAATCAGAAACAACGGCACAAACAAAAACAAATGCTTCAAATTCTCCGAGCGTTGGGGCAGAGCATGGCATCGAGGAAAACATTCCTGAACCACGATGGTCAGGAACGGCACAGTTCACCGCTTCTGAAATATTTTAATCAGGCCAACAATGCTCACGGAGTCCCGAAAACATGCCAATCAGGCTTGGATAATTAGAGCTGGGGAGAGGACGGACGGATGGGGGACGTCAGAAGCATGGGCGGGGGGACAGTTGGGGACAGTCGCCATAGAAACACAAAGGGATTAGATGGAGAGGCAAGTGGGGCTGAAATTTAAAACATCCCACATTTTTCCGTCACTCTAAATCAAGATGGAAAATCTTGACTTTAAAGGTAGAAAACGATTGATTTTTGTTTTACAGTTTTCTGTTTGGTTCAAAGAGTTTATTCATTAGAGAACAACAGACATCCCAGAGAAGAATTTGAGAAGGAGAAGAAGAGGAAGAATAAGTGTCACCTGTTGAAATATCTGGCACATAGGGCTGGAAGCTAGTCTGAGCGCTATCGTGTCCTCGCGGGTTCTGGATGCTGGGGACGACTGAAAACAACAAGAGAAAAATCATTCATGGGAATTGTGGTGTGTCCCTTTTTGATTATAGACTTAGATTCAAACATATCTTAGTAATTTATCATCACCAACATGTCCATTGAACCTGGTCTACATCTGATAAACAACGACGATTGGTCAAAAGAGAACTGGTCATAATGAGGCACTGACAAGGCTAAAAAACCTCATCATAGTTTGGCAGCGCCCAAAGTGAATTGCTGCATGGCTCTAGGCAAATTCACAGTCACCAAAACAGCACCATGTCCATACAAGAAATCAGCTCTCCCCATGAAGTACTGCCCATAGCTGAGAAGTAGCGCACATGTCCCTAGATTGCTCATAGACCTGTAGTTGTTTCAACACGAATTAATTTGTACGTTTTACAGACTGGAGTTTAAATAGCAGTCAGACTAAAGTGGTGACATCATGTTTAGAGAGGAGGAGGGAGGAAGAGGAAGGGAAAAAAAAATGTTTTCTTATTACAAAGCTGATTAATGGTTCTGACTAAAGAGCCTTGCCTTCCCCTCTAATGCACATACCTTCCAACGTGTGCCCATTAAAGTACTGCGCTTCCAGAATAAACTGAGATTATGAAAATACTGCCGGGGATTCACCTTGCACAGTAAGGTACAGAAACATCTTAAATTAAAGGAAATTCTGAGGATTGGGAGGAAACGTCCTAATGTAGATGTGGTAGTCATGGTGACAACACTGTAATAGAATAACCAAGGAAACAGGAAGTAAAACAGATATTAACGACATAAAAAGCAGCAATTTAACATGCTAATGATAGCATGTGACAGAATATGAGGTGTTTTGGTATAAAAGTCCAATTCAGACGTTTTGGACGCTCTTACCCTGTGGACTGAAGCACGGCTGGGTGTTGCAGCGCTCCATCGTGGCGGGTTTAGGGTGAGCGTTGCATTGGTCCACATGATACAGGTTTCTCTCCTGATCCGAGCAGATCACCTGGCGCTCTCGTGAGCCAGAACCACAACTTCTGGAGCACTGCAGGAAAACAAACGTAGATTGTAGTTAGCCATTCATTTTCACATTTAAACACAAATATTCTTTTTCTTTTTTTTTCCACAAATGTGGTGTACTTTTGTCCTAGTCAAAATTTGATTTTAGGTGACAGATCAATGAATTTTAGGATAAAACGGTGATGTGGAATTAAAGTGATGCAGTCTCCTTAAACATAAAAAAACACATTTTTGTATATACAAAATCTATGCTGTTTGTATTTAGCCCCTTTCACATTAGATGTGCTTTCTTCGCAAATGTGTACAAAACTGCTAATGTTGGGGGGAAACACTTAAAAACACGATCTATTGCCACAACACAACTAAAATCAGAATTGAATAAGTTTGTTGACATGATAAGTCACTAAAAAACAGATCACGCCATCGATCTCTAGCTACTTCCTGTCATCATCTTCTTTGTGCTTTGTGCCAGTAGTAACATCCAATTGAAGATCAAGTGACTCCTGTGATGCAAAAAAGTGATTCGATTCCAGTTTTACAAAATAAACCAATTTTGATACTGCAAAAAAAAAAAACACTTTATGCTAAACCTTTGATCAAGAAAAGAAGAGTTTTTTTTTTTAATTAGAATGTTTCCATTAAGCAAATTTGTTTTTGAAATGCCAAATTGGGCATTTCAAACACATCACGCCAAATTGCCCAATTTGGCATTTCATTTGGCATTTGGTACCTTTACAAGACAGTTAAAATTGGAGAATCTGTGTATCTTGACTCACCAGCCCCCATGCTCCCACATGCCAGTGGATCTGTCTGGGACAAGCGGGCATCTCACACGGCTGAACAGAAGGTGGGCGGAGCAACGTCCTGCAGGATGCTTCTTCTAACATGGTGCCACCTGATCCCACACAGGTGACCTCTCTGGTCTGTTCACCTGACCCACAGCTCACTGAGCACTGTAGGGCAACACATCAATCATCTATATTTTTTTTAAAAATGGTTGCGTACTTATTTAAACATTTTAATTTCTAAAGGTCTATCCAGCTGTTTGGTCCCGCTTTACTCACTGAGCTCCATCCGGTCACGCGGTACTCTGCGCATTTGTGCATGTTGCAGGTCCGCAGAGAGAGAGGAGCGTCGGCGTAGGCGGCACAAACGGCGTCCTCCACCACCCGAGGGCCGGACGCATCGTGCAGTAGGCACTGCACGGAGCGCAGCTGAGAGCCACCACCGCAGGTCACAGAGCAGGAGTTCCACTCCCCAGTTCTCCAGCTATGAAAGCCGCCGTAAAGATGGACAGAAGTTAGCTTTGTCACTCCTCATGTGTAGCTAGTGAAACACTGAAGATCTACTGCTAAAAGGAATTTAATTAAACCTACTAGAGTAATGTGAGATTGACAGTAAAATGGACTTTCTCATGCAAAACTAATCTATAATCTATCTATCTTTAAGCAGTGCGTATACAAGCGTGATTTACAGCACTAAGAGCCTCCTCCTGGCTCTGACAGGGAGGGGTGCATTTCTGCAGATGGCAGTAGGGCCACAGGGAGGACGGAGAGGAAATCTTTTTTTTTCACAGATTATCTATCTCATGTTCTACTGTCAGGAAAGAGTGACTGCTTTAACAAATCTGCATAAATGTTTAGCTAATATTTAGCTTTAACTCTAAACATTAGCCACTTTGACCAATGTTTTGGGTTAAACATCCAGTATGTTTCATTAAATCTGCTCAGGGTTGGATATTTGATCCAGGAACTGGTTAGTGAATTGACAAAAATCGCTCTGTTCTATGTAGACGGACAAAACAGCAACATTTTAAGACAAACTATGAGCTAAGAACAATTCACAATACATTGCTACGCTAATGGACAAGGACAGACGGCTGCGTGATTTATTGTAGCAATGAGTCTAGCTCAGAAATCAGGTGTGGAGGCTGCAGGCTGGGGGTTCACAAGGTCAGAGGTGTCAGATCTCCATTGTATGTTCCTCAAGAGGAAAGGTAAGCAGATCCAGTGTGAAAGAGGATCTCTGAGCAGGACAGATGCCACGTAACTTTGTTCTTACTCTACATGCAGGAATAAGCATTTGCACTACATGCAAACAGGAGCGAAGACAGATAATGTGATTCTGAATGGAAAGTTGAGAGATTTATGAGTCTGCTTTGGCTAATTCAGCACATTTTGTAGATCTGAAGGCAAATATTAACCAAAATATCTCAAATTTACAAAGAAAATGTAGACTAACTAATAAGACTGGCAAAAAGGAGATGTTTCATCTAGAGGTGGGTGATATGGGCTATGACGTTTTATCACGATATTTAGTGATAACGATAAAAGTGACGATAAGAAATATTTCTAAGATCTGTTTTAGTCAATCATGGTCATGGTCTTCTTGCAGGTGGTGCTATAGTTGTGTTACAGCAACTATAACTGCACCAAAAGAATTTGTGTGACTTGAATCATTAACTGATTTATCGGTGTTTATTTATACTTTTATTTAACAAACAGTGGAGATAATAGTAAAACTATCAATCCAGACAGAACAGGTTTGTGGAGCTTTAGACTTCATTAATTGGAGTTTATCATGACAACCATAAATTAAAACTGTTATCATGATGAGACATTTACCACGATAAATGATAATACAATGCGATAATTGCCCACCTCTAGTTTCATCTCCCTCTTGTGTTTGCAGTCAATTTAAACGTTGCTACGACTACCGACCCTGAGTTACCTGAGCACCCTGGGTCTGATGGAGGATCTCCACAACTGTGGTGGATACAGGTATGCCATCCTTTCAGACAGCCGTAACAATAATAATGAAAAAAAACAGTCATAAGCCGTCTTGGAGATTATTAGTTGAAATCTGGATGATGATTCATCTGGGATCCGCTGCCAGAAATGTGCCTGACATGTTTTCAGTCGACTAACCTTTGGGTCTGTGGGCACGGATGGGGGTTGCAGGTGCGGTTGGACTGTGGCCTTGGCAGAGAAGCACAGAGGTAGTCGGGATAGGCTTCGTTGTCAATTGAGCAGAAGACCAAGCGGGACTGATAGCCTGATAGAGAACCAGAGAAATGAATTGTTTCTTTTCAGAGTATTTGAGCTGGGGAATAAATCTAAGTTGTGCCTCCAGTCAGACCTGATCCACACTCTTTGCTGCAAGAAGACCAAGATCCAAAGCTCCAGTAGTAGCCCTGCCTGGAACGGCCATTTGGAAGGTAATACTCGTACTCAATGCCTTGGTTTGGCTCTTGGCTGATCAGCTGAGAAGGTGGAGTAGCACATACATAAGGATCAAACAACCGATCACTAAAGACTATTGGTGACAACAAAATTCCCAGAAGAGAAAAAATTAAAAAAATAAAAAATAAATCACCTCAACAACAAGTGGTTCAGTGGTGGGACCGCGGCCGATGACAGTTTCGGGAACGTTTTCGCCCTCAGCGCCTCGTTGGTAGTAGAGCATGGTCCCAGCAATGGGCGTCGCCCTGGAAAACTCAATTACCCAGTGGCCATTGAGGTAGTACTCGCCACGCAGGTTCTTGATGGCTGATCAAGGATAAATAGAAAGGTTTGAGTTAGAGGTAAAAGGAGTAATCAAATTAATCATGACTAATCAACTCTTGAAATAATTGTCAACTAATGTAGTAGTTGATAAATCACTAAGTGTAGTATTCAGACTCAAAAACAGACTATTTGGTGAAAAAAATCAATATAATGAGAGCGTTATTTAAGCCAAAACATTTAGAGAAAAACCCCTTTGTCTGTAAATATTTTAGCCAAATCTCCTCAAGTGGCGTAGATTTAGCTTCAACCAATTCACCTTCACTACAAGAACACTGCAATATTGCAATTTAGGCAATAAAATATTTATTTTCTTAATTAGAAACGGAAATGAATTATTTGTTTATTTGTGTCTCTTATGGTATTTCTAATATTAAGTAAAAAGCCTTAAGTGGTTACATTTTAAAAATATGTAGAATGTGTCATTTTTTTATCCGATTAATCAATTAATCGTCAGAATAATCAATACATTTTTCATTAACTAAAATAATTGTGATTTGCAGGCCTTATTTGAATGAACTTCAGAGTGAAATAGAACTGTTTGATGTATTTCCTATGACTGCCTTTTTTATAGTTTTTCAAAAAGTCAGCACGGACTCACCGAGGTAGTTCCGTGAGGCCGTTGTCTCTCTGATGCTGATGGTTGTGGCTCCGACAGGGATGATGAACATCTGGTTGTAGCCTGGGACGAAAAACACAAGCTGAGGATTCAGATGCAAACGCATTGAAGAGATTTTACAACAAAGAAGTTTTCAGAGACAAATTCACTTTTTCACATTCCAGTTGGACCAGGCCTGAAATGACTAATTAAATGAATCGTGATTAATCGATTACAGAAATAACTGCCAATTAACTTAGGAATTTAACAGTTTTAATGGGAGTATACAGACTCAAAAAAAGGAAATATGATGAAAGAACAAAACAGTCAGAGAAGCAATTGAGACAAAACTGTACAACAAATACATCTGGTTGTCTAAGTTTACTAAACTGGGGAAGAAACAGAGTAATCTGAGTTCTTTGACCTTCAGCTTATTCATCCCTGACCTCCTCCTCACTTTATTCTTCTGTCCTCCTCACTCTTTGGCCATAGCCTAACATAAACCCTAAAAAAAATATAACAAAAGGACATTTGGATTCAGATTCCATCTATAATGCACACGCACACAAGAACGCAGTTGCCTCCGGCTACTGCCTCCTGAATAAGCAGGGTTCACAGATAAAGGACGAGGCTTTAGCTTAAGTACTTATCATGACATAAATAGAAAACAATATCCAATTGAAACATCCTGTAATTTTTCGTCTGCCTTCAACATCACTTGCGCTCTGTCTTGAAGAAGGAGTCTATCATTTCCTCTGCATTTTTCTTTTCTGTATCTACAGACAGGGCTAAGTTTAATAGCAACCTGGCTCTGGGTGACTGGACTGTGAGATCGCTAAACTGTACTTACTTACGCTAGCAAATCTACAAAAACAATATTTAGGCTTTGCAGGGGCCCTTCAAGGTGAATGAATGCGCGCTGGCCTTCCACCCCAGGGAAATCTCGAGGCACAGAGGAACCATATTCTGTCGGGGGATGAACCTCGGCATGACAGCTGTCTGAAACAAACAACCAAGCTAGCTCTCCGCACCGTTAAACAAACACAGCAGGAGAGGCAGCACCTAGTCATCAGCTGGTCTCGCTTCAATTAATACGGAAGTGAGGTATTTGTTTCAAGTAGGTTACCCAAACACCAGGTGGAAATATTTGCAGACAGGGCAGCTATTCGCCGTACAATCAACAAGCTTTGTTGTTGTTGTTGTTGTTTTAGGCATGGGGGTAAATAGTTAGAAAGTTTTAGTTAGTCACATGTTTTACATATAGAAGAAGGTCTGGCAAATCAGGACAAGCTACGATTAGATGCTAACACAATCAGACTGGTTTATGAGCAACAAAGTCCCCCAGATTTAGATTTTGACTCAATTTGTGACGCAAGGATTAGGCGTATGAGAAAACCCAATATCGTACCAGCTGGCAGGTCGCGAGCAGTGAATGTGTTCTTGACCAGGTGGCAGGACTGGCCGCTGCCCCCACACTGCAGGCAGGGGTCTTCCTGCTGGGAAGACTCCAGCATGTTGTCGCAGCCCAGGCGCTGAAAAAGGGAAAAAACACCAACTTATACGAACATTGCAACCTCAGCCTGATTCAAATTTGCCCAAAGTTGCCAAAGATGAGGTAACTGAGTGATCAAAAAATGGATTACGACAATTTGACCCACATCTTTGAACAGGTAGCATGTGTGCAAACACCACTGAGGATGGCCAGTCACATGCGTTCCTGGGTTTTAATGAGGCGTAAAATGACAGAGACATTCATTAGCAGTTTGAGGTTTTTTCTCCTTCACAGTTTTAGTCCCATGTCCAGTGAACACATTGGCCCAGTTGGGTCCCATTTGGCCTCCATTCAAACGTTTTAATGAATGTGGCCATCACATCAAGTGAACCCTGTGACTTCATTTTTAATCTATGCCTTTAAATATGAATTTCAGTGAAATTTTATTTTATTTTATCACTTTACATTTTGAAATAATAGTAAATGTCTGAGTTAATGTAAATGTTAATTGTAAATTGTATTTTGCAGTGCTAACTGAAGAAAAACAATTTACCCAAAAAGTCAACTCTACACATCAGAAATAATACTTTCTGTATTTCCTTGATACACATAGGGGGCGCTGTTAAGGGTTATGTTATGAAAACAAGCAGCAAATATGGGGAAGAAACTCTTGATCGCTCTACAAGCCAAATACATCAAATACGTTCCCAAATCTAATCAAGGTGAACTAAGTGAGTGTGACTGAACCAATTATGAGAAGAATGGTGACACTGAAATTTTGCATTCATTTTTTATATCAGTTTTTAGTTTGTTGTATGTCAGAAAAGGTTTTTTGAGACAAAAACAAAATAAATACAACGGTGGAGGGAAAAAACCATAAGTTTCCTCCTCTGAAGCTGTTGCTCCACTTGCTGTTTTGTTCAGGCTTGCATGGTTGTTACTATGACAACAATGAGAGCTGAAGCTGATTGAAGCTGACAAAATATATATTGAAATTTATTTTGTTGTTTTTCGTTTTGCAGGAGCTCGTTTGGTCTCAGGGTGAGCTTTTCCTGGTGGGAGCTTGAGGTGCGATGAAGCTGATGAGGGTTGGTGAGCTGGAGTTTTGATTCCACGAGAAACAGGTGAGAACAGGACAAAGTGTTTGACGTTACCACGTAGCGAAGCTAATCTTCAGCCCCGCTGCTCGGCTCCTCTGAGTGCATTGCCTCTCATTAACAAAGCGACGCTCTCAGTGAGGACTTCAGAGCAGTGAGATCGGATCCCGCTGTGACTGTAATTCACTGAAAACATCACGGAGGAGCAACTATGATGCTATTAGACAGTTTGATGTTTGTTTGATTTTCCAGTCAAATCCCTAAACCCCAGCAGGATTTTATACATACTAGTGAATTATTTAATTATTATTATTTAAGAATCATACTTTTTTTAGTTACCTTTTTTTTGCCGTGAAGTTAAAACTATAGAGAGTAATGTTTTTTTTAAGTGTGAAACTTGAGCTTCCTGCATAGTTTGGAGCAGGCAGCACATCACTGTTATCAGCTAAAATGCCCCTCTGGCTGAAGCCATTAATCACAAATGAACTACAGACGTGAACATGATGACCTCTGCTGAGAGACGTCCTTTAACCTGCAGAAAAATATGGCTCTCATCAGATGGGCTTTGTTTCTTAGAAACAAAGAAAACTAACAAGAAAGAGAGCAAAATTCTAAATTGAAAGGAAAATGATAAGAGATTTTCATTTGGTTTTAGAAGTTTAAATCTGAAAGTTTAATATCTTATGTTTCCCCACCAATGGCAGCAGCATACTTGGTAAAGTTTTGTTTTTGAAGTGTTTAATTGATAAACAAAAAAGAAAAAAGAAAAAAAAATATATATATATATATATCTCAGAGTATTTTCACATTTTGTCTCAATCGTTAACGTATTTAATGTGGAGTTTATGTGACACATGGAGGATTAGCAACCTTTTCTATTTAAACTATCACTTTTGCCTCCGCTGCAAAAAAAGATAGAATATATAAATATGTACTAAATGAAATGAAGTTCTCAGTTGATTAAAACGTTTGCAGAAGTTTTATAGCAATGGTTTTTTTTTTTAGATAACATTTAATACTGGGAAGAAAAGGTTGATATCCAAATGTAATAAAGTTCCCGTCTCCCTCCTTGATTTGCTCATCTGTTTGATCTGTACAGGAAGTTACCTTACAGACTCCGCCCACACAAATATCCCTCCGTCCCGGGTGGCAGGGGGTACCGTCAGCAACGGAGCTGCGGTGGCGATAGTAAAAGTTTTCCCCTCTCGGCATGCAGTTCAGCTCGCAGGGATTCTCCGCTGTTAAAACAAAAAAAGAAAGAAAGGAAGAAACAGAGACCTTATTTTCACATTACAACTGAGAAATTCACTCCAGCTCGTTCTAATATCTGTTGTTTTCATTTCAATATAATGTCCCAATAAGAATAACCTCCGTAGTACGGGAGCCACTTGTAGCGTTTTCCCTGGAAGTCAGTCCCATCAAACTGGGAACACTGTTCTTCCCGAAAGTCTCTGGATCCCTCTGGACAATCCTGATTGGAATAACGAAGAGGAAGAAAGAGGCTGAAGGTTAATTATCCAGAAATAATTACTGCTTCAAATAATTTAAGCAGTAAATATTTATATCTATTAAATATAGATATAAATAACATTATATCTATATTTAATTTTTTATCAGTCCTCCTGTCAGTTTTCTTTGTTCACCTGGATATTGCAGATGCGATAAGACTTGTCTGGTCCCACACAGTTGTGTCCACCATCTGTCCTGTGAGAATAGGAAGTGAAAAAAGAAAGACCATCAGATACTTTGACAATGTTTTGCTTGATAATAAAGATGCACTGATTTACTTTTTTCACTTCTGATACCAATGCAGATATCAGAGGCTTAGTTTCGGCCGATACCGATATGATACAGAAAAACAGCGCTGAACAACTAAACAAAACCTTTCTTCTTTAAAACACAAACATAAACACACTGAATTGTACATTTATTTATGACTTTGCACCAGTACAGCACATTTAAAAACACCAGTAGCTTCACAAGCTTGGCCATGTTTGTTTGTTTGTCATTCAGACTGTTATTATGCAAAATGCCTTGGAAAAACATTCATATAAAAAATATTCAAAAGTTTTTTTGTTTTTCAAAGAAGGACTTTATTATACCAGAAAGAAAATGCTAATTCAAAACTTATAAGATCAGAACAACAAGATGTTTTTCTGTTTCAATCTGTGCTGTGAAACTATGGATGAGTTTCACTGTGGAATTAAAAAATGTTCCAATAAACAATTTCAATGACACCAGTTACAAGAAATTATCTTGGTATATTATATTATTGATATTATAGCATTATTAACATCAACGTTATCATTACTATTTTTATTAATACCACTGGAATACACTATCTGTAAGCTATAATTTTCAAAAACATTGAAATAGGGAAAATGAAAAAGCTTTGTGTAATTTGGATTTGTGGCCCCAAAGCTAAAACTGAGTTTCTAATGTTGTTTTACGGACATTTTAAAAAAGCAAACGGGGAGTTGAACGTTCAAATCTCAAGTTCAGAGACAAAACAAAACAGAGGCGATCTTTAAATCAGCCAAAGAACGAAAAGTTCAGAGGTTCTCACAAGCTAACTACCAACTTAATACAAGTCCAATTATCCATCTCAGCTTGCCAAATTTTGGTAGCACCCTCTTATTTATCACTGCGAGGCAAATGGGTTAATGACCAGCTGCAGAAGCCATATAAAAGCAGAGCTCAAGTAGACTCAAAGTGCAGAAATAGCTACTTTCAGCTCTAAATATCATCTGCAAGGCCTCCATTCCCACTGCGCAGCGAGCGCATGATTAGGCCACCTTTTTTTTTTTTTTAAAGTTCCTGCCCTCAGGCTGGCAGGAGCAAGGCACGCTCCTGTCAGCAGGCCAGATCTAAGACTACAACACGTCGAAACAACCATTTTTCTTCACTGAAGAATGCAAAATCCGACTTGCGCGGCTCAAAACAGGGCCTTTCGCTCTGACATGATAGACGACCGAAATAATGGAGGAAAAATTCTGTTTTCACAGGCGAGTCTGAAATGAACGTATGGTGAAACGGGAGTTGTTGTTGTTAGAGCACATAATGACTCAGCGAATCAAATCACTGTGTTTAAAGGAGTGATTCAGGCCAACCCAGCAGACACGGTATGGCAGAGTTCATTTGGGATGCGAGCAGATGGGCAGGGCACCTTGTTTTGTGTGATCACCAAGGTATAGAGGGGAGTCACTCACTTAACAGACTGTCTGACTCACTGACTGGCTGCACGGACATGTTGGGAAGAGGTAAAATTGTTGGTTTTATCAAAAAAAGTCCCACACAGAGGGATTGTTCAATTACTCAGACACATCAACGCTCTTGATATCTCATCGACGGGGCCCAAAGTGGCGGCAGCCCAACACTAAGTACAATGTAATACTGATTTATTTATGTTTGAAAAATTTGCGTGAATAACATCTGAGCAGTGCGACGTGAGTCTGTGCTCCTCCACCTGCTCAGTCAATGCTTTGGGGAACCAGAGTTCATGGTTTTGACAATTACATCTAAAGATTGACATTTTCCTCCTTTGTTCTCTGCAAAACAAATCAGAGAGAGAATCAACGAACATTTATCTCCAAGCCTTTACACGATTTTTCAGTAGGGTATAGTTGTGAACTTTGACTGGGTCATTCTAACAGAGACCATGATACTGTGAATTAAACCATTCGGTTGTAGCTTAGGTTGCATGCTGGTCTCTGCAATTTCAATCAAAATCCAATCAAAAATTTCAACATCACATTAAAGTTTGTGGTTGTAACGTGACAAAACATGAAAAGGTTCAGCAGCTATAAATACTTTTGCAAGGCACGTTTATTTAATAAACGTTTGTTTATTGCTATTATGGTGAGAATCTGTCTTTTTAGATGATTATTAGCCTAGATAATCAGAAAGTAAGCCAAGTTTCACTCATTTTCAAGCATCAAGCATCCCGATGTGAGTATATCTTTATTAGTGTGGACAACATAGCATAGAGGAGCATGTTAGTGCTGCAATATTTGAGTCAGTTATATGGAGCAACAAAGTGAACAGCCCTGCAAGAAGGACATGTAAACTGTAAAAGGATCTGCCAGTGAAATTAGTACATTTTTCATCCATATTAAGGAATTACTTACTTAAAACAAGCTCCTATACTTTGCTGAGAAATTACTTACATTAGTTAGTTTTGTCTTATTTCAAATGTACTAAGATATTTGCACTAGATACTATTAAAAAAATGCCTGGTAAGATTTTGTGTTTTGTAGGGTCCTGAGTCAGTCAGGAGAAAACACAATCTTGATCTTATGAATACAGCTGTCTTTAGGGATTACATGAGGCAAGGTGCCAGTTGGACACCAGCAATAACAAGCTGTGAAAACGACGTTCTGGCAGCAACACCCATCATAAATTAATATACCAAACTGTATCCCAATGCAGTGAGAAAGAGGAGAAGCAGCTTGACAAACAAATAAAAACAAGACCTAAAATTATCAAAATGATACCTTAAAAGCCTAAAAGAACCCATTCAGGACAAAACTTGTGCAAGTCAAAAGTGCATATTGACGCCAAACTGATCCTTTCCAGGAGCCAACGCCCAACTCAGGACAAGAATCTCTGCTGAGTTCATATATCGCTCTCTTCCCATCATAATACCGACTGAGGATCACTGTAGTACTCAGGGGAAAACAGCAATGTCTAAATAATATGGGTATCTCAATAGAGCCAAACTGCAATGTCGGACTTTAGAAACAGGATTGAAAAAAAAAAAGACCTACCTCTGGGTGATGCAGCGTCTTGTCCTCATGGTAACGCCGCCACCGCAGCTCCGACTGCACTCACCATAAGGACCCCAGGAGTCCCAGTAATCCATACTGGGCAGCTGGATGCAATCAAAAACAAGGATTTATTTCAACTAACTCTGGAAGAAAACATTTCTGCAGCTTATTTTTATTTTTGCATTTAATTACATAACAGACTTTTGGTTTATTAAAATTCAACAGAAAAGATCTTTAATAAAATCCTATTTATTCTTGCAAATGCATTTATTGCTTGTGCACTCTTTGATTGTTACAGGGCCCTACAAAATAAATCATACAGTAGCTATCAAAGCTGTCAACCATAAACTTTATTGTGTTTCATGGAAATTTTAGATGAGAAACAAGGATTGCATAACAGAGAAATGGAAGAAAAACAATGCGTGATTCCGGCAGTTATATGAAAGGAGCCACATTTCACATCAGAATTCAAAGTAAAATGATCATATATTAATGCCACACACCGTTTTTATTTGTTAAAATGACAAAATGACATTGATTCTTTTCCTTCCACTTGGCAGTTACCACATTGCTTTGCATTGATTGTAAATCAGTTGCATGATTGATTAAAACGAGCAAACTTACGTTACTCTGCCATTCTCGTCATATTACAGTCTCCAAACAACAATATTATCATTTATTGGAATAATTTCTGAAACAATTTATTGTGACAGGCCTAGTTGGTTCTTCACATGAAATACTAAAAACATCCACTGGTTTTTAAAGCTATGGGACAAAATGTGTCAAAATCCAGAGGTAGGAATATCACACTAGTAGATCTCTAAATGTAACCAGTGAAAGGGGGAGTCTTGGTTTTGGACACTTTGTTACTTTGGATCCAAACCTCCTCTGTCTAACTGAGCCTTTATTTACAACTGAAACACTTTACCATGAATGCTGGAGCCAGAAGCAGCTGCAGGATTATCAGGGGAAGTAGCATCTTTACTGAACCCTGTCAAAAAAAAAAAAAAACACACACACAAAGGATTTAAAGTTACTTAGTCTGGCATGTCCGCCAGAGCAACTAAAGCATCCCAGACATTGATGTAATACATGAGTCTCTGGCCAAAACGTTCAAAATGAAACCAGAGAGAAGAGTCTGCATGAGGTCCTTGACTGAAACAGCTTTGGTTGTGTTGCCCTGCAGCGTTTCCCAAACCCTTTCCAACTGTGTAAATCAGCTTGTGCAGCGGCATTATCAAAGCTTTGATCGTCAAACTGGATGAGAAGCTGCACTGTAGGCGAGTGAACATCTAAATCTAATCAACTCTACGGTTACTACACCGTGTTTATCCATCCACTTTGGATTTGCAAAAAAAAAAAAAAATACTTAAACATTACGTCTGTTTTGCATCTGGAGACATTTAAAAACAATCTGATAAAAACTAAATAAGAGGGTTTCAAAAAGACGTGGTGGTGAAATTAATCAATTTGGGTCAAGATATTTGGGACATCTCAGTTTTAGAGAAAGGTGATGAAGCTGCAAATGTCTTTTATTTTGGTTACAATTAGTCATTTTAGCTTTTGTTTAGTTTTTAGTTAACAGTATCCTACACCAAGGTGAACCATTTCTCCTAGGATAAGACCAGGCTTTCCTTTTCAAACATTAAATCAAACATGAATGTATATAAAGATTCATTAAATTCCTAAATACTTTATCAAGTCTAGAGGGAAACCTCATATTATCTGTGGTTTTGCAAAGAGTTGATGAAGAGGTTGATGGCTGTGAGCAGGAAGGATCTCCTGTAGCAGTCTGAAACCAAGCCTCTGACTTTGTTCTCCATCTTATTGATTGTGTAAGGAGTAATCAACAGAACAGAACCAAGCTCTAACGATACCGTGCCAAACGATGATCGCAAAACAAATTGAAATCAAGTATCACTATCTATTTTTCTAAGTCGTCTCAAAATCAGAATTGATGGTATTTTATCTCCTTCCACTCATTTTTTGTCTCGTTTTTAGAGTTTTGGTGATTCCGTGCAGGTTTTATTTTGCTATCATCAGCAAAAACGAATTTAGCCAAAGTCGACTTTGCTTCACCATTTCTGTTACAACGTTAGGAGCTCATTACAGCGATCCACATTTTGAATTGAGACACTAAAAAAGTGTAACAAAGCCACATCTACACTCATTTATTATTTCTTATGCTACGGCTTAGCGGATTAAATGAATTAAACATATTTTTCTTTGTTGCAACAGGAAGAACCATTTGTTTATCTGTGACTAAACAGAGTTTCCTGCCTCTCCTGAGATGAGGGATGAGGGTCAGCTGGGGCTGCTAAACGCCACCCGACCTGCGTGTCGCGACCACCAAACGCCCCCTGCTGAGAGGACAGTTAACCCCCTTTTGTTAAGGACGGCTGATCCTGAGTCACTCTGAACTGTTAGTTTAAAAAGCCAATATCAAGAAAGTCTAAATAACTGACATGTAAGCAGCTACGTATTAATCTATTGAGTGTCCGCTGTGTTTGTAGGGCAAGCCATTACGCCCTCAACTCCCTCCACTGGTGGGACCACTATCCTGTTACCCCTCCCCAAAACAAAGAACGAAATCAAAGTGTGGCCATTTATTTGCTTCTTAGAAAGATTTCAACAGTAACCTAACATGACGAAACCGGCCCAGAGTGGGACTGAACACATCTGGATCTACACTGTGACACGGTGAGGAAGGTCACACAAAACAATCAGTTCCTTAAATCTGCAGGGAGCCTGGAAATCAGGAGGAAAGTGACATCAGTTTGACTGAAGACTCCTAAAAAAATCCCCTGGAGGCACTGATGGGCTAGACTGATGAATCACTGAAATTTCCTGTAAGGTTCATGTGTCATCAATGCACCAGCTCACAGAGCCCTCAGGTCACTACCTGCTTGCTTTTATCAAACTAAATTACCTATTATCTATTATCCTGCTCCTAAGTCAGCAGGACAAGCAGCATCTTGTGCCTCGTGCCAGGTGAGAAGTCAGAAGCTAGAACTTAATAAGGAGACTTTCATAGTTTTGCTTGGTGTTTATTTATTATTATTATATATTAATTATTATTATTATTATTATTATTATTATTATTATTATTATTATTATTATTATTATTAGATTACATATTTATATCCTGTAAGCCCCTTAACCGTCACGATGACATCGGTGTCCTCATTGACTTATGTGTTTTTTGGGGGGGGGTGACAGTTAAGGGGTCCCACTTCACAAACAAAATAGAAATGCTAGTTAAAGATGTGTCTTAAGATTTTTGGATTATAAAAAGAAATATTCACTCACCCTGTTCAGCGTTATTTCTTTTTTTTAAAGGAAGATTTCTTCTTGTGTGGACGCGGCTCGGCTGCCAGCGGAGGACTTGGCTCGAAGAGGCCGAAAGAGTCGCCGTGTCCTGGGATATGTCTGCCCGGAAGCCTTTGTCTCTGTCCTCCTCTGCGTCCCGGCAGGTAGCCGACAGGTAGTGGAGAAAGTGTCGCTGGTTGAAGCTCTTTGCGGGGCGTCTGCTCCGCGCCTTTTAACCCGCAGCTCTCGCAGCCCAATTACAGCCCCTCCTGGCAGACGGGATGTTTCACGCCCACCGTGTAATTTTAGGCTACACAAATAACAGTTAGCGCGAGCTTTCGTTTTGTGTTTGGCTCTCCATAGGTATGCAGCAGACATAAAGGGAGGGTTTTGGGGGGGGGGAATGTTTGTATAGTGAATAGGAGTTATGTAATAGCAGGGCAATCATGTGTCTAATGTTAAGGCTCCGTTACAGTTTCGGCCGCAAATGAGTCCCCAAATGTTACCTTGGCAACCCGGAAGCGTTTTTACGGTCATGTTTTATTTTTACGTTTAGCATCATTAATAAGTCCCTAGAGGCAAAAGTGGGTCACCTCATATATAAGCAAAAAGTTGTTTAATATTCCAGCTATTCCTCCAAAAATGTAGGGATATTTAAAATGTACCCCTAATACATTTTACAAAATTAAAATGTTCACATTACAACCCAAGTGACAGTTTAAACAAATATGCAAAATAAATAATTATTTTTGCATATTTGTTAAAACTGTCTCTATGTCGTGACAGCATAGTTTATCATCAGTGTCATATTATCATACGACACTGATATGCTGTAAAAATAAAAACGTCAAGCTTCTCTGCCTGTTCACCGCTCAGTCAGAAACAACCAATCAAAGCAGGAGGAGGGTGTTGGTGCTGTCAATCATCCTGTGTACCTCTTCCTCACATCCTCCCCCTTCCACTCTGTACTACAGTTTCTTCCAGTTAACGGAGCCTGCCACAATGCTAAGGCTAGTTAGCATGGCCACCGATGACAGTGGATAAACAGTTTTTCTGTAATGCTGAGTTGTTTCTCAGCCATGATTGGTACATTGAGCAGCGTGTACACAAGCATGATTGACAGCACTAAGACTCTCCTGTTGGATGTTTTTGAGCATGTCCCACAACACGGTGGCTCTTTTTACAAATACGTAAAAAACTGGAAAAACGCAGCACACATCACGCTACCACCAGTCGCATTTTGAGATTTTGCAGCTTGGTCGGTTTTGTCTAATGTGATAAAAATGAAAAAACAGAAGAAATCTGGAAGGGGGGCAAACATTTTTTGGGGAGGCGGGTTGTTGAAAATATTAACTGATTTACAGGCTTCAACCTTCCGATTACATTAGTTTAGAGTTTTGTTGGGAGCTAAAAGGGTATGGAGAGCCATTGGAGAGCCAAATGGCTCTCCATAAAAGGGAACCAATGAATAATCAAAGCAAAGACACGTTCTCCATCTAACACTGTTTCAAACATTATTTAAAACGACTCATCAAAGGCAATATGCAACCCAGTGGTTCTTATAATAATATTTACAAGGCCATCTGAAAAAACATGTCAGGACTACATGTAAACAACAAGAAGAATTTTTTTTATTTTGGAGCTTTTAAAGGGAAACCACATCAGCAAAGCTGTCTTTATGTATCTGCCAAAATATTTCTTTAGAAGAATGTCTTTCATTTTAGTCATGAGGCTTTTTTTCTCCCCCCTTCAACACCTACAATCATCTAAAATTATCTTTTGAGGAAAACCTTCAAAAGCAACTACATATTGAGTTTGACATGCATTTATCTTTCACCAATTTTTTTGTATGTAATATTTTTATGCATGGAACACTTTTAGAAATAAATATATAAGAATTTGGTGAAGCAGCGGCGAGCCACCGCGGCCTTGCTGAGACTCTCTGTAGACGTCGGTAAGCCAAATGAAAACTGTCGGATTAAAAGTTACCCAACAGAACCTCTCATTTACAAGTTAGTTGTGCTTCTCACAGCGTGAGATTTTAGTTTGACCTCAGTTCTCACCACTTTTCGATTCAGTTGAACGACTCGTAGTAATGGGCAGAATTACTGTTTTCAATTTGACATGATCGAGCTTGTTTTGGGTCAAAGTTCATGACGTTAATATTGGGGTTTTATTTCATGATTAATGCGAAGAAGTATCAAAGGAAAAGAAGTAAAGTTCAACAGTCAGAGCAAGTGATTAACACTGAGAAATGTAAGGTGCATCATGCTTGTGTACTTCACCCCTATTGACTCAATACTTTATATAACCAACTTTTATTTTAGTCTTTTTGGTTTGCACTGTTTTTGGACATCTAATGACTGCACAGGTTTGCTAATTCTTCTATGTAAAGTAAATTAAGCTCAGTCAAATTAAGTTTTTGTCAATTTTCAATTCTTCAAGGACTTTGGTGAATTTTAACACACGAATACCCTTTCAAAAGTGAACCTTTTAAAGTCGATCTTGCTGTATTTGGTGTGACTTTCGGTCTGAAAGGTGAACCAGAATTCTCCCAGAATTCCTCTGGTGGTAGAGATCCATGCATGTTGAGGTTGAAGAAAAGCCTCCCCACAAAACGACAGCACCACAACCATGGGGTGTACATCTTTAGCTTTTTACTTTTCTTTTTTTTGCCACACATGCTTGTAGCATGTAGGCAAAAAAAGTTATAAATTTGTGGTTTGTATGTTTTTTTGGCAAGCCACAAACATATATCTTCTGGTTTCCACTCAAGATTAGCCAGATCTGTTGAGTGAAGAATATCTGTCCAGTCAACAGATAACCTGACCTGAGCTTAGGATCTCTGGAGCTCCTCCAGAGTTACTACGGCCCGACTGGCTACTTCTCTGAATAACACCATCCTTATTTGGACTGTTAAGTGAATTGGCATGGGTGTAGGATTAACTCAATTGCAGATGCGTCAGTGTGACTGCTAAAGGTTTTCCAACTAAAACACAGCAGAATCACCTTCACATCATGATGGAGCAACCAAACTTGATGCTTCAGATCTACTTTGTTATTCATGGATCTGACACATTCCCCCATGCGAGACTCGAACCCATTTCGTGCATTTGTAGGCGAAGACCAAAACGACACAAAGCATATATCCAAAAAGATATGTGATAATTACTTTTCAACTTTATTGCGCATATATGTTGCGCATAACGATTCACATGAAATCCCGTCTAGAGCTTTTTGTTTTGCACGTGGCTTCCGTTTCAGCAAAGTGTGGCTGACTCGCGGTCTCAAACCTCGAGATGCTTGAGGTAAAGAACGGATAATCAGGTATTTTTAGTGCTCAGATCTGCAGAAGACCAAAAATAGATGACCACCCACTTAAAAAAAATCCAAGTTGGCATTTACTAAGATCTTTACAAGGTTTTGCATAATATGTTCCAGGAATAGTTTTTTTTATTACCAAAGCCTAATGAGTACAATGCTTTGGACGTTGAAAAAGAAACATTTTTTAACCAGAGTTTACATTTTCCGCAACCAGACCTTCTGCTTTGATTTCAGGTCATTAAGTCTAGCCATAGCTTTAAAAAGAGCTCTAAGCCACAGGATTTGGTTCAAATTACTAAGCTTTATACATCCATCCTTACAATGACTCAAAGAAAACTCTCTACATGTTAAAGAAAACAGCTGCGTTCAGTTTAGCTTCCTTGGCCACCCAGTCTTTTGAAACCTTGTGCAACATGTCCCCCCCACCTCCCCCTCCTCCGTCTCTAGCTGTTTTCCGTTGTCCGTCTTCATCATGCCAGGTTCATACTCCCTCCCAGTCAAGCCTCCATCGGAGCCCACCGGCCCTCAAAGCTGCCTGCTGAGCTTTTGCGCCTGCCGCTCCTTGGCGTTAAAGGCGTACTTTGTGTCCTGCAGCTGTTCTATGATCTCCTTGGCCTCCTTCATCTCCACGCTGAGCTGGTTGTACTTCTCGATCAGCTCCTGGTTCTCCCGCCGGAGCTCCACCACCAGCTGGCTCAGCTCCTCGCTCTGCTTCCCACAGTGCAGCTTCAGCTGCTCCATCTCCGACAGAGTCTCTTCCATGCGCTTCACCAGGCTCTCCAGCTTTTCCTTAGACATCTTGATTTTTTTTTTTTACGTGGAGGCGTTTTTATTCTTTTCGGAAAGGCTTTCCCCCAGGGGTGTTCTGATATGTCTGAGCTCGATGCTTGTCTGCAGCGATCGGTAGAACCTAATCCTCGCTGCAGGTTGGCTGCAGGCCTCACATGGAACAGACGTCCCTCCCTGCTCGGTTAATCCCCTTAGCAGAGTTATCCCTGGAAACCCGTAACCCGCATAAGAGCTACACACAGCGAGAGCATCTCGTGCATAAGTCCACTCCACGAAGGATGAAAGTGATGGGCAGATTACCTCAGTTCACTTAAGTCTCAAACAAGCTTAAAGTCCTACAAGGAAATGTGACGTCGGCTGAAAAGTTGTCCTCCTCTCATTGTATTCATCAGTCTTACTTCTTTCACATGTAGCAAAATTAAGTGGAGGGGATTTTAGGACTAACACTTAAGGTGGTGGATAATTGTGAAATGAAAAGAAAATTAAAAGTCTGCAAACCTAGCTACGCTTGGCCATGCGCATACACTGACATCAGTCATCAAAGAAGCAGTTTGTGGATCTGTGGTACCTCTGGAGGAGCAACAAAAATCCACAGCTCAAGTGGGAAAATGTGACTTATGGAAGAGGTGCAAGAATAAAGACATTGCTGCAAGAAAACCATAATAAAATCTGTTTATAGTTTGGGATGGCTTGTAGGGAAAGTCATCAAACTCTGGTAAAACAAGACATACAAAAAGCTGTGTGTGTGTGTGGAAAGCCTTGTAATGCCACCATTGTCTTGAGCCCCCATCTCTGGTGTCTCACATAATCCAAACAGAACACGTTCTGTTCTTCTGCAGGGACAGGGAAGATGGTCTTAGTTGAGGGGGATGATGGGTGGACATAAGTACAGGGTAATCCTGGAAGAGAGAGACTGGGGTGAAGGTTTACCCTTCAGCAGGATACCAACCGTAAACATACAACAAGAGCTACATACAGCCATCCATCATCATCCGCTTAATCTAGGGTCAGATCACAAAGGCAGCAGCCCAAAACAGAGGGGCCCAGATGTCTCCAGTCTCTTGGGCCAACTCATATGGAGAAATAACAAGGCCAACTGAGAAACATACTCCCTACAGCATGTCCTGGGTTTTCTTCTTGATTTCCTCCCCGTGGGATGTACTCAAAACGCCTCAGCAGGGACTGGTTCTTCTCAATGTGTAGAAACAGCGACTCTGAGTCCTTCCCGAATGACTGAAGTTCTCACCCCAATTTCAAAGAGAGAGCCCAGAATCCCTTTGGAGGAAACGCACTTTTATCCTCAAACTCTTTCCTGTTCGAAGATAGATCAACCGGAAAATCTAATTTGTGAACAAGACGCAGAGACACTTAAACTCCTCCACTCAGGGCAGGAGCATGTCGCTGACCCTGAGCAGGAACTCCACTCTTTTAGATGTACCAGAGCTGCAATGGAATGGTTTAGTACTGACATTATTCAAGTGTTTGAATGGTCCAGTCAAAGTTCGTGTTTACAGTTGATCATTTATTAAGAATGAAAACGTACCAAATATGCTTAACATCTGCTAAAAGTAAAAGAAGTGGGAGATTTTGCTACAATGCTTTCCAAGTATTCTAGCGACCCCATCTGAACCAGGAGTCTGGAAATGAACCGTGTAGCTTCAGAGTTCATGTTCCACACAGAGGCATTGCTGAGGACTGGTTAGGCAAGTCACAATATGAGCCGAAACATTCTGTGTAAGCCGCCCTAAGATGCCAGTGTGCAAGCCAATGAGGCTAAACAGTTCCCATGGAGACAAAAAAAGTGGCTAGCACTACAGGCAGAAGGCCGGCTGCTGCCATCAGCCAGCTGGCACCAGGAGACGGTGAATGAGGAATGCTGGTGTGACAAATTACCAAGGAATTTTCACAATTTTCCACATCGTCTGCTTAGCATCAGGTCCAAGTGTCACTGCATTTTGTAACTGTGTAATGACAACTGGCCTTTAGGCTGTTGAGTGGTGTCACAGCCTGACCTCCGGTCTGTGTGCTATAGGAGAACAAGGAGCGAATAGCTGAAATAAATGATAGCTGAATTCGCCAACCACTGGATAAGGTACATCCTGCTAGTAGAAGGTTGGACGCTGTTTTGCCTTGGGTGATGGTGGTCATAATGAAGAAGTTCGTCTTGTAAATGGAGGTTTGCAGGTCATTGTGTGCTTGGACAAGACACTTCAACCTGCCTCGCCTGCTGGTGGTGTTCTTAGTGCGGCCATGTGTGGGTTGCTGTGGCTACTATCCAGCAGCTTGCCACCATAAGATTGTGAATGTGTGTGTGAATGGACTACATAAAGAGCTACACAAGTAGAGGCCTTAAGATTGCTCCTTTGTTGGAAAAAGTTCAAACCGCAGTATGGTACCTGGGTCAGTGAATCAATTAAAAGTCCATGATCAGGACCCCAAGTTGGTCACAAATCATTTAAAGTAGATTCAAAAACTTCCGGTTTATTGTTGATGTGTCAGAGATGTTGTTAAACTTAGTTTTCTTCTCGTTAAAAAAAAAAAATCAAGATTTTGTGCAATCTACTCCCTGATTTGCTCACTGAGAAATCGAGGCACTGGGTGGAGGTTGGGTTGGGTTGTCAGGAGTTAGTGGCACGTAAACAGGCATTGTTTATCGTTAACATGAAAAAAATGACTGTTTACTTTCCTTACCGTTAGCTCAAGAACATTAACATTAGAAAATATAATTAAATGCAATTACTCTCCGTAGTTTAGCAATAAAAAAGAATCAGACATCTTTATGTAAGTGGTTCCCTAAAGAGTCCTGTTTTTAAATGGGTGTTTGTTAAAAGAGATATTTGCAGTCATACAGTTAACTAAAAAAACTTCTTATTGTAACTTATCATAATACCATAAAATATTGTTTAAAATGTTTACGTCTAAATTACCCATCTACAAGATGATTTTTAGTACAGCAAGACGTAACTGTATTGGTGCATGTCAGCATGTGGTGAGTATATTTTAGCAACTTTTTCTGTCTTAAAAGCCATTTTAATGAGATTCCAGACACAGTGTCATAAAGCGACACACCACTGCACCTCCACTGCATGCTTTAACTTTATCTCAGTCGTGTAACGCCCAACAAAACTCTACAAGGGTTAAAAAGAAAACATTCATGTTTCACTGTTTATTAAAAAAAGAACAAAATCGGAATCGGAACAATCTTGCATAACACACAAAAAGCCTGTGAAGGAAACTAAAGTAAGCCAACAGTTTCCCTATAAACAAAAACAGGGAGTAAAAGCCGTTTCATAGCAAATATTGCCCTTTTGTTCCCTCTGCGGTTCTTCATAAGCACAAAACCCGAGTGCAACAAAGAAGCAATCAGTGCAGCTGGTCCTCCTTAAAGTTCAATATTAGTTCATTATTCACAGTTTGTTTTTTATTTAAGCCAGACTACGTATTTGCCTGATTACGTATTACGTTTGATTTTTTTTGTTTTGTTTGTTTTCATCCTTTTTTTGTGGTTGAAACACCTTACGATGCATGAGGAAATTGTGAATAGTTTTCCAAAAATATCAAATTCTGTCATTTAGCAGCACCAAATGCTGCTAACATACGATTTTAGATGTCTAAACACTTACTCCGATAAAAAAAAACTAACAAAAAAACCCAAAACAAAACAAAAAGCATTTTCTTTTCAGCACAATTAAGGAGAAAATTTATCCCAACGGCATCGGTGTGATGCAGTACAGTTCAGTGTTGGATGTAGCATAGATCCAAACAGCACCAGGCGAGCGTCATGAGGGCAGCTGTAGCCTCAAGGTTTAGAGTTTGTGACCGGATGATCACAGGTTACAATCCCTGGACAGATTTCGGAGAGGAAAGAAGGAAAAAAAGAAAAAGAAAAACAAACAAAGCACATGTCTGTCACACAATTATAACAACAACCACTGAAATGCCGTCGAGCCAAGGCACTGAACTCTCAGGGTGCTCCAGCGGAATCGCTCCGGAAAACTCAAGGTCCTCCTTCCCCCTCCACTGCGCTCTCGTCGTCGGAAACGGAGAGTCTCGTCCGATGAGGCATTTGCCTTCGTGGGTTTAAAAATCAGTCAAGTTTGAATTTTGTTCCTTAAGTAAAGCAAAACGATAACGCAATGAATATTTCACTCTTTAACAGCAGCGAGCGAAGCGCGCCGACGTCTCGTACACGCCACCATCTACTGGTCGGCGGCGCCGTCCATCTGTCCATCCATTATTTTTGATGAAAGGCGCTGTAAAGGTTTGGAGCTGAAATGGACCAAAGAGGGATTTTTGCTATAATCTTAAAGAAAATACTCCGTCTTCTTGAGTAGGTGTCCTTGAGGAAGGCACCTGCTGTAAAGCCCCCTGATGAAGAGATGGGAACTAAAGAGCCTCCTGAGACCTCTACTTGCTGGCCAAGCTGAAGGTTACGAGTCATCTCGGTGAAAAAATGTCACTTAAAAAAAAAAGGGATGTAAAACCTTTAAGAGCAGCCGTCGTCGTGTTCCAGCATCGTGAGGAGGAGGTGTTTGTATGAGGGACGGCTGCGTGTCGCTCTTTGTTCTCTTGGGCCGCAGAGGGGAAGGTGAAGGGGTCGGGGGCTTGGGGGGGCGCGGGGGGATCGAGCGCTCTCTCTCTCTCTTGTGCTGTGCGGGTGAGGGTCGTCTCGGGGTCGCGTGGTCCTGCTAAATGTAAAACTGGTGCAGCGCCAGCTCGTCCATGAACGGCCGCACCAGGTTATCCGTGGCGAAGTAGAAGACGAGGCCAAAGAAGATGGAGATGGGCAGAGCGGGGAGAGCTTTCCGGAAGATGGCGAGCAGGAGAAGAGTCAGACATAAACCCTGCAGGAGGGACGGAGAGAACATAGCACACTCTGTGATTATGATCCAAACAAACTCATCTCTGCAACAAAGCAGATTCTTTTTTTCTTTTTTTAAGTCAAGCGGTCTGCATAAATCGGGACAGATATGGCGCTGAATGAGACAGAGCGGACTGCGGTGACTTGACGTGAAAATAAGCGGCTGGGCACTCACGATGAGGATGGCTACGAAGCAGGCCAGCGTGGTGTTCCAGTCGCCGCTGGCCGTGGCCGAGGCCTTCCCCACCAGCATGCTGTAGAAGATGAAGTCCCCGAGCCCCAGCTTGACGCCCCCTGAGAACACAGGAGGAGGTCGCCACATTTTTTAGGGTGTAGTCGACTCAAAACGCTTCCATGTTCAGCCAGAAAACAACCCCCCCTGCTTTTCACAGCTGTAATTACTGTGGGAAAATATAAAAATAAAGAACTCCGACCCCATATTTACAGAAGATTTAAGTTAGAAAGAGCACGGGGTGTCCAGATGGGTAAAGGACATAACAACCAGCAATTGCCATAAATGATAACTTCCTAATCTGTTTCGACCGAAAGGAGGAGTGACTGCGGCAGGGGGGAGAGAGAGAGAGAGAGGCGACGCGTGAAGAAACATTCCAAAAATGTTTTATGTGTTTGCCGAGAAGGAAACGGAGGCGACGAAGCAGAAAAGAATCTGCGATTTAATGGGGTAAAGATTACAAAGCTCGTGTTCATGTTACAGCTGGAGATGGAGCCAAAGAACTCATAATGTACCATTAAGTCTGTTTATGAATGCAAGAGTAGCCGTGTTTGAAAAACGTTCCTTTTTGGGCCTAATGGGTTGCCTCTGTAAAACTCTTAAAACGACCATGTGTGTGACTTGGGCTTCAGAAATAAACCTGCATCGTCATCATACAGGAGACGGCAAGCATTTGAATAATTGATTATTATGGCAATTAATTGATTTTTTGACGATTGTCCAGATGATTAATCAAATAATTTATTTTTTTTATTATTCTCCAGATTTTCATTTAACCACTTCACTCTTTTTAACTTAATTCATTTTTAAATAAGAAATTGAAGATTTGAATGCCTAAAAAGCAACAACATAGCATCCCTTAGTAAACCTGGACCGGGTGAAGCTAAAACTATTCCACTTGGAGAAATTTAGGTTATAACACATTTACATACAAAGGTGTTTTTTTGTCCCAAATGCAGAATGTATGTATTTTTTGGTGTATTTAATGCTCAGAATATGTTGTTTTATTTCACCAAATGGCCTTTTCTTGTGTGTGTATATTCCAGTTAAGAATTAGTCAATTATTAAATTAGTTGACAACTATTTCAATAATTACAATTAAGCTGATTTATCATCTCAGCCCTATTTGCTTCCACATTTAAAAAAAGGTAATCCCAAGTTATTTAAAGACACGGTGAACAAAAGGTTTCCCTCTACACTGACAATCTATTCGTTTTTTGTTTCAAATCCCCAAATTTAACTTTTATTTCCAATTCCTCGGTTTTATTAAATTAGTGTGATTATTCTCTGGAAATGGACTTGCGCACAACTAGTGGGAACCCCAGCAAAGGTGTTGCTTAATCATCTAGATGGTTAGGATCAGGGCAAATTTCCACTACAAATATAGGTAAAACGTTGTCAATATTCTGTTAATGTTGGTAAAACACAATTTCATAATTGTGGTGTTTCCAATAAATCAGAAACGCAAAAAGAAATCACAAGTGTATAAGTTTGTTCACACGATAAGTCATTAAAAAACCTGGCACACCGTCATCCTCCTACCACTTCCTGTCGTCTTTTCTTCTATTTCCAGCATCTGGTTATTGATCACGATGTGAAAAGAGTGTTTCTATTGCAATTTGACAAAATACACTAATTTCAATACAGCCGAAAAACCACCTCATCCCAGCATGGAAACATTTTATCAAAAAACATTTCTGTTTTTTTAATTGCCACGTTTCCATGAAGAAACACTCCAATTTGTACAATTATACGAATAATGGAAACGTGGCTACAGTTAATAAAGACACACTGGCACCAACATCTAATGTGAACTCATGCAAATATTCAACTTTCCAACCTGTTTTATATCCAATGCCACTAATTAAAAGCCACTCGGCCAGGTTTTTAATATCGTTTTGGATTTTTTTTTAAATCCTGGTAAAATAAAGATGAAACAAAAATAAAAAGACTCACTCTCCTCATCGTCGTCTTCCGCAGGCGGACGCGCAGACGGCATCTGTTGGATCTCCCGTCTGGTCTCCTCGGTGGTCTGCAGCTGCCCCAGTCGGTGCTCCTGCTGACTGACCCAGGAGGAGGTGAAGCCGCCGTCGTCCTGTGAGGGACTCGACGGCGCCGGAGACTCTTCGGCCGCTGATGAACAACCAGGAGTTTCGAATGTTAAAAATCATCTGGGACCAAACTTTTTCAATTATCTGAATCCCAACTCACAGTCTTGAGTCTGTTGTTGAGGAGGAGACGCTTCTGTGGAGTTCCTCTTTGGCCCGTCGGTGTCGGCCATGTTGACGAGCCAAACCATCGTAGCTGGAGAACAAGGAAGTGAGAAAACACGAAAATAAAAAAATCAAACAAAAGTCTAAAAAAGCTTCCATTTCAGCAGGGTGGTTAAAAAACTTAGATCAGATAAAATACATAATACTTAATAAAACTGCATTATGTGAAACACAGACTCTTTAAGTCGCAGTTTGTGATCGGTTATTGGTTCATTTCAGAACATTTTAATAAATTCATAAATAATAAAATTAGTAAAACGTGAGAATTTCAATGATAAAATGTTAAAAACCTCCAGTTCTAAATACACACAAAAGTAACTTTACACAAAAAAACAGTGGCATTGCTGTTTTCTAATTTTTGACTTGTTTCTTAGCAATTAAAAATCTGTATGATAAACAACAAAAACACAGGTTGTGATATGCTAAGCTAAAAATACAGGTTATGGCCTAAATATAAATCACTGTAGAAAAACATACAATAACAATAAAATCAAACACACACTTTTCTAGACTCTTCAAAACAGTGTAAAAAAATCTAATATTTAATTATGACCAAGCTAATGAATCTCAGCCGTAATATTGTCTCTACTGTGGGATAACTAAAAAAATAAAAAACAGACTTATCTTATCTGACTTACAAGAATAGATGAGTGCTGGAAAAATTGGTTCGTTTCTCTCCTGAGCCGTTTCTACAAGGATCCTCAACGGTCCTTTGGGGCAGAGCACAGCCAGCAGGTCTGTGACCGGAGAGACCATGAAAATTAGGAAGATGATTTTTATAAGGTGTCATCAACAACAACAAATAAGAAACTGCAGATTTTCTGGCTCCTACAATCTTAAATATCCCCTTTTGAATGGCTTCTTATAGCGATAAACAGATAAATCAGCCGGTCGATAAATTGGTCCAAGTTCCTTTAATATTTCTGAGATCGGCTGTTGCTCATGAGAAACTGATCGACTGGCCGAGATTTTGGGCCGATATTTGTGGTTTCTTAGTACTGGCATCAGTCGATACATGTATGGCTCCTACAATATGTTAGCACACTCAGCGCATTTTGATATCCATTTGTGATGTTTTGTTAATAAATGATTCCTTTGTTTAAATTTAGACTCGAGTATCACTGTCATTTTAAATGTGTATTTTGAGAAAGAAAAAAAAGCGTTATATCGGCTCCAAGAATCGGAAACAATGGAAAAGAAAATATGGCTACTGGTGCACAGTGGTCAGCCATACAGGCTTTCCATAGAAAGGCTGTAATAACGCTCTAAACGCTCTATTACCAACTTAGTGACTGAATTTAGCAATGAAAACATATTATTGGCCAAAATCAGAATTGAAAGAATCGGTCATTTTAAATATTGGTGATCACTGAAATCACTCTGATGCAGGTCAACTAGTCCTGGTTAACTAGTCCAGTAGCTAGATAAAACTTTATTGATTCCTGAAGGAGAGAAATGAGTTTGTCTCAGCATGGCACACAACAATAAAAAATTTTATAGTTTAACTTGGTAAAAGTTGTTGTGTCAAACCCGTTAAAATCTTTTTTTCAGAATGTCCTTCTGATTGGTCGAATGGGACGCGCTCCAAAGACTCCGTAAATGTTGAATTGGATGGTGGAAAACAAACCAAAACACTGGTGGTTGCAGTGTGACGAAATGTGCTAAATCTTCCCACTCCACATGCTTTGTGTTTCTATGTTGACAATATGTTGCTATGCATGTGCAGAGATACGATTTTTTCCACCTCAAGTTATTTTTTTCCCGTCTGACAATAGGGCAGCGCCACCCATGATGGCTGCCGCCACAGGCTCCTGTCTACCCATGTCTTATGTTGCTTGTTTGTCTTTGGATGAGCCGAACCGGCATGAATTTTGTCGCGCTTCTGTACGATGACGATAAAGGCCGTGTCGGATTCTGATGGGTTTTTTGTTTTCTTTTTTGTTACCGCAAAGGAAAAACAGTGTAACCCATGCACCGAGATGTCATATGTTTATGAGGTTGTCTGGCAGCTGTTGTATGAACTTTAAATGTTGGTAAAACAAAACAAAACAAAAACAAAAAACAGTGAGCTTTCTGGAGGGTTAGGAAATGGACGGGGAGATTTACCGTAAACGGATATGACTGCCAGGATGAGCCAGGCGGTCCACTCTGGCAGGTACTTGATGAAAACCAGCGCCATCAAGGCGCTAATCATGATGAGGTAGGCCTGCTGGAGCCGCAGAGGTCCTTTCCAGTGGATGCAGATCATGCCGACCACGCCGAAGTTCCACACGAGTATTGCCAGGGTGAAGTAGTCCATGGCTACATTGTAGGTTTTGAAAACCTCCCTGACGGAAAGAGTACGGGCGTCAGGAAGTAGCAGACTCCTCCGCACACGCAGAGATCCATTGGTACATTCAGAAATTGAATTTAAATGTATGTTAGCGAGACTTACTGGAGGTAGATGAAGGAGAAGAAGAAGAGCAACAGGAGGGAGGAGAGAAACAGCCAGCCTTGGATCACCTGAGATAGGAAACATGAGACTGGTTAGCATGTAGCATGGCTTGAGCTTCTCTGGTTAATCTGCTTGTTTCAGTGCTAACACTGAAGGAACAGGAGGCTTGGTTAGGATTTTATCTTTCAATTTAATCAAACATCTGTGAAAGTTTCTCACTCAGAATTTTCTTAAAATAAATATTATATTTCTATATAAAATAAGAAAACGTGCAGAGATGGGTGCGGCTACATACACTGAAGTCTATGGTTGACAAAATATAAGTTAAGGGAAAAATTTTGGTTGGGAACCATTAGTTTGACCAACATTCCTTTTGCAATATAAAATACACAGTCCAGTCACATTAATGTGACCATCTGTCAAAAGCCAGAATAACCACCTTTCGCAGAGCGAACTGCTACGAGACGTGCAGGAAGAGAGTCACTTAGGTCCCTGAAGGTCTTCTCTGGGATGTTGAGCCATGCCGACTCTAATGCCGTGGCCAGCTGCGCTAGATTACGCGGTTGAGGATCCATGGCGCGAACAACTCGATCGAGATGGTCCCACAGATGCTCGATTGGGTTTAAGTCAGGTGAGTTTGCTGGCCAGGGGAGGACGGTAAACTCATCCTGGTGCTCTTCGAACCACGCACGTACACTGGCAGCTGTATGGCACCTCGCATTGTCCTGCTGGAAGATGCCATCATCCTGAGGAAAAACAATGCGCATGTAGGGGTGGACATGGTCCGCAAGGACAGATGCGTACTTGTATTGATCCATCGTGCCTTCCACAATAATCAGTGAACCCAGAGAATGCCAGGAAAACATTCCCCAGACCATAATGCTCCCGCCTCCAGCTTGGACCGTTCCTGCAATGGTTGCAGGGTGGTTCCTTTCAGAGGTTTCACGCCTTATACGCCAACGTCCATCTGTCCGATGGAGCATAAAACGCGATTCATCTGAAAACGCTACCTGTCGCCACTCAGTGGACGTCCAGCTGCTGTACTGGCGTGCAAATTCTAGCCTTCGTCGTCGATGAACACCAGTCAGCATAGGTGCACGAACCAGGCGTCCGCTTCGGAGGCCCAGACGCAGCAATGTTCGCTGAATAGTGGTTTGGGAGACACTTGTGGTAGCCCCTTGGTTCATTTTAGTGGTCAGTTGCTCAACGGTAGCCCGTCTATCTGCCCGAACGCATCTCCGCAACCGTCGTTCGCCTCTGTCATCTATGGCCCGTGGTGCACCACATTTGCCACGTCGTTGATTTTGGACAGTCCCATTTTGCCATGCACGGTACACTTTTACCACGGCGGCACGCGAACAGTTCACAAACTCAGCCGTTTCGGAAATGCTTCCACCCTTGGCCCGAAAGCCAATGATCATGCCCTTTTGGACGTCGGATAAATCGCTTCGTTTCTGCATTACGCCAACGATTGAAATGTTTTCCGAAGCCCACACACACCCTTTATATACGCTCAACTGCACTGTGCTGCCACCTGCCTTCTGTGATTGGTTATTTAACTCTGAAGTGGAAAGTACGTGGTGGTCACATTAATGTGACTGGACTGTGTATAAAATGGTAATAAAAGCAAACGGAACATGAACTAGAAAGGGAAGAAAATCTCCATATTTATTGACTATATTATTGAAGATTACTGTACCTTGTAGCAGCGATACTTGTACAACAACACCAGCACCAGCGTCATGACGATGATCACAGTGATCATGATGGTGGCGTTAAGGATGGAGTTGACGGCTCGCTGTGCTACAGTATCCGTCTCTTCAGGGAATGGTGTGTAGATCCTGGAGACCATGTTGGAAACAAAACTGTTTAAGCATCTCAAAAATTGTGTAGGTGTGTATATTTGTATATGTGATTACAAAAACTGTTGGAAGCATTTCATCAAGTCGTCATAAAAAATGCCCCGTCCCTCACCAGATCAACCATTTTTCATATTTAGGAAATATGAAACACCCTCCATTTCCCCGTTTTTTCCTAAATAAGTCTAATTTTTTTCCATTGGATGTATTTTATTTGTTGTGCACAATTACTTTTTTTAATGTTATAAATTGCAGCTAAATTGTTGCTGTAAATTTGAGAAAATAAAGCAGAAGGACAGAATCATAACTGAGCTCAACTTAACCCAAAGCTATCTATTCACTTTAAAAAAGTTTCACTTTTCCCTTCAGTTTGTCGCCTCATGCAGTAGCTCATATATGGCACAACTGATACATAAAAAAAATAATCTAAAAATATACGTTATATTCTAAACACAACTCTCATAAAACTTATGATAGACTAAATTCACTTTCAAGGGTGAAAACATAAATATTTCATCAATGTTATTTTTTTATTTTTTTTTACTGTTTCCTAGAAACAAGGGGTGGTTCAAATTACCCCGTCTTCCCTACTGTCAATTGTTGAATAAAAAAAAAAAAAAAAAAGAAAAAAGAAAAACACAATGCCTCCACCTAGTGGTAGTTCTATTCCACTACACGCCAAACCAACCAGAGGTGTGATTGGTTTTAAATGAGGTCAGAGTCCACAGCTCATGGCCTGATAAGGCTCATAAAGCACTTACAGCCTCTGGCCGTCGTTCTTGGTGTAGAAGCTGACGGACTTTATGGTTGCCACCACCACCACCATGCACAGCGTCACGGGAACAAAGAGCATGATGACGTGCTTGGCCCCGTATTTCAAGGTCATCTCCTCGTCCTCCTCCTCTTCATTCTCCACCACTTGAGCGGGATGGGCGGCGGGGGGCTGGCCGTTCTGCTCGGGTCCAGAGCTGTCGCCCCCTCCCTCATCGCCAGAGCCTCCCCTGGACCTGGCTCTCGTCGCCAGAGCCTCCTGGGGTTGCTGGGCCTCTGGGCTCGTGTTCGCCTGCTGTTGGTCCTTCTGGCAAAAAGCAGAAGGAACCTCGTTATTCGGAGAGGAAAATATGTCACATTTCCATAATCAATCTGGCCAGTTGGATGAACTCCCACTGCTCTTCATGAAGTTCTTAACGAGTTGGGAAGATTTTGGTGACTTGGCACAGGATGGCTGCTTAAACACAGAGCAGAGGAGGAAGGTGCAAACATCAACACTGCACACGGTTCTGCTCCGGTTACTGAGTGACTGAAGCAGGAAGCTGAACTCCATCTAGCTGCAAATGTTAATACAAGACTTTTAGTCAAGTAATCAGTGAGTGAAAATCTCTGTTATTACTTTTACATGTGAAGAAAATGTGTGAAGCAACTTAAAACATAAAAAAGCCGATGTAAGCCAGTTATCTAAGTACACAGGTTTTCAAAAACTGATACGATAAAAAAAAATCTCCCATCATACCATTTTTACTACTGATGCACTAATAAACCGATTTACTTAATTTTGGGAGATCAGAGATTAGCAGATACTTACATGTGAAACCGATTTTATCTACCTCCGCAAAGGTCGTCAATCACATTACGTCTGCACAAGCGTGGTTAGCAATAGTCACCCAACTTTAGCCAACTTAGCAATGGTTTTCTGCTACATTTAGCAACTTTTCAGACAGAAAAAAATTTTAAAAATTGGAATTGGTACAACCCAAGTTTCTAGAGTTTAAACTTGTATTAATGTGACTCCAGATGAAGCACGGGGTTGATGGGAATTTTCATGGGCTTTACCTTCTCCACTGCTGCATACTGCCTCACAGCTGGCTGAAAGAAGACTACAAAAATGTCCTCTCATTTACAAAAAAGACAAAAATGGCTGTTTGGAAATATTTCCAGTCATGAAAAAATTATGATGTTAAAGTCCATGAAGCAAAATGTAATAAATAACAGAACTATTCTCTGGACACATTGAAAGATGCTGTATATAAAGAAAATGTGCCGTTTTTCTCTTTGTTCGTTATGACGTTACAGTATTCCCATCACTCTGCCAGGTTTACAATCTCAGTTACTGAAATTAATACCAGGTGTGGGCCATCAAGGTAGCAAAGGTACAAACATAATATTGGCTTGAGGAGCATCAATGCTTTCCATTTGAAATATAATAGGCTATAAATATGGCAAACACTCCTACACAGTGATGCTGGCTGTGGAAAAACAACACATTGTTGTTCCTAATTCTGTCGCAATAAATCAATTCATCACATGATCAATCAAAACGAACTTTGCATTTGTTTGACTCTTTCTACTAAAAACTGGATGACAACAATTTTCAGTCTGGTATTTTGGTCTCAACTAGCCCCTTTTTGAAGGACTATTATGTTTACAGAAACTTTATAATTCATTTTATTTGTTGTTTTATTTATTTTGTCTATTTTCAGTTCCAGTCTTAAATAGTCATTAGAGTATAAAGTTCATTGATTTTTCAGAATGTATTCTTGCGTTATTACGGCTTTCCCATCGTATTACTTTGAAAACGGTCTTAAAACAATGATATTATCTTTAATCGCAATAACATCTGGGACAATTTATCGACCAGCAAAACTTGTTATTGAGACAGGAGCAGTTCTTCCTGAGTTAAACGTGTTGCAATGTCGGTGGCAGCAAGCAGAGACAGAGCTTGTAGCTTTGGGCTCGGCTGTTGCGCAATAGCCAGGGGGGAAATAATTGTGGTTGTTTGAGCAGGATGAACACCAAACTGTGAATGAAAGCAGAATTAGACATACATGACTTCACCTTTTAGAGAAAACCAGAGAGACGCTGACTTCTCCTTAGGGTGTGAGAATAACCACAAGACATGGTCTGACTTCAGCGCTAAATTTATGGCATTTCAGAACCAAACAGGGTGCAACAGTGGTGCTAAAAAGTGATGTCAGACTCGCTGTAAATCCCCTTAAGGATGTGTTCTGTCAGCAAAAAAAAAAACAACTAAATTCAGATAAGTGTTTGACGTTCAAGTGCCAGACTATGAGGCGAGTTGATACTTGCAGCCTGGGAGAGAGCATGAAGCACTTCGACCAGACTCGATCAGAGCGCGGCGAGAGGCATCGCCAGAAATCAGGTGAGAACGGTGAGAGCTAAGTGAACGGTATTCTGTGCGCCGTTTCTTCTCAGGCCTGGGAATAAGGCCAAGGGCGCACGATGCAGAGTCGACTGGTGTTAAATTAAATAGCGTTTAGCAGCAACGCCAGCAGGTGTTGGGGACATTTCCACACGGAATCAGAAATTTGACCAGAAATTATCACTAAAAATGACACGGTATGCAAAAATAGTCATACTGTGTATAATACTTATTGTAATAATAGTTTAATACCGTCAGGTGATGTTTTACAGTACAACCTCGAGTGAATAACGTTCTGCCAAGGAAATACAAGCCTTTGACTTTGTCCTTCAGCTGTGACGTAAACACCTGTATTTCCAGTAACAGCAGATTAGTAAACCACGGTGGCTAGAAAAATTATTCAAACCAGATAAAATTGTTCTAATTTTTTAGGCTACAACCACAAACCTTCATGTTTCTTGACAGCATTTAATATGAAAGACACAGCAGTGCATAAATGGAAGTTAAAAGATAAGAAAAAAGTTATTTTTTCCTCCCGAATTTAAAGTGTGATGTGTGTGTGTTGTGTGTGTGTGTGTGTGTGTGTATATCCAGCTCTCTTTCATACCCCTACATAAAATCTAACACAACTAACTGACTTTAGATGTTAACTTAATAAATAGATTAAATTATAATCTGATGGGCTCTTAGTACAAATACAATGAGACAATTTTAATTCAAACACTAAAAATAAGCAGAAAACTCTCCAATGTTCAACGTTCCTAGAGTAAAGCACAAAGGTGGTGACATCATCCTCTGGGATGCTTTCATTCAGCAATGAGAGAAAAGCTGGTGAGAAAAAAAATTGCTGTTCAGACTCTCTTCCATCCAGACTGAATCAGCCATTTCTCATGAAAAATAACTAAACAAACAATTTCTAGATATGAAAATCTGACTGGAATAAACCCTAAAAGGTGGATTTAGTAAGTATTGAAAAAAACGGGAGGAAAACAAATGTATTTAATTCAATTTACATGTAATTTATATAAACATTCTGGACGACCTTCTGTTGGTCAAGCACACAAATGCAGTTTTTGGGTTGGGAACATGAAAAAATTTTAAAAAGCTAAAGCTTTGTGAATACTTTTAAACAGCAGCATAATGTAATGCTTAATAAACTCACTGTAGTCTAGAACGTAGACGTAAATCATATAGTCGCGATTCAAAAAGGCCAAACAACAACCAAACTTTACTGACGTTACAGAAACGTATCCCACTCTGCATGACATCAAACTGACTCTGCTTTGATGCAGAAATGTTTAAACCAAAGAAAAACCAAAATGTTGTGTAATTATTAGCCAACACTTTCCAGAAACAGACAGAGAGAGAGACAGAGAGAGAGAGAGAGAGAGAGATAGTCGTCTAACTGCTGTGACCGAGGCTTCATACTGACCATATTGTTTTCAACATCCTCTGCGTTGTTCGACATGTTGGCTCAGCCGACACCTGCCCTCACATGCAAACAATCCTCTTTCACCTTGACGCAAGAGAAGAAGAAGAAGAAGAAACACAATCATGATTAGACCACCAGAAACAAATAAAGAGTACAATCTTTACTGACAGAGACTGAATTGATACCATTAGAAATGACCTCAAACTGGGTGATTAGGAACAAAATAGCACAGCCAGTAGCGGTTTCCGATATGGGTAAGGTGGGAGGCGGCCCAGGGCGGCTTCTCCTCCAGGGCGCCCACATTAATAAACATTTGTGGAGTTAAATTTGTGGCCTACTTTTCAAAACGTTTGAGAAAATTTTATTTGTGTTTCTTGAAGTGTAATAGTATATACTGTCTTATTAAAAAATATATATGTTTTTAGAGGTTCCTTAACAGTTGTGTGTTGAAATTTGTGTTTTGGTCAAAATGCAACTGCAGTACACAGAATTTCAGAAATGTTTGACTAATGGTGCAGCTTATTTTAATCGCATGCTTTTAACTGCATGGTGCATAGTATGTTTGCTCCTATTCTAGGTTCTTCCACATTTTTTCAAATGAAATAATAAAAGAAACTGAGTGTGCCTGCAGTGGCACATGATGATCTTAAGGTTGGGTCAAGGTTCCAAACAGGCTGGGACCGCCTCTGAATACAACAATAATACTTTCCATATAAAAGAATTGATCTTTATTGCAATAGAAAATGGATACACTTGGCATTAATTTCACTCAAATTCACAAATCACTGGTAAAAATAAAGGCTTTAAAAATGAAACAAGTTAATATAATCACATTATCTCACTCTTGATTTTTTGTTTGTTTGTTTGTTTACATGTTGTAAGAAGTCCACAGGTGGAGACAGTAAATGTGAGGAGACTTTCTTCCAGTATTGGGTCACACAACAATTGTGGGGATGTGTCATGCACTAAAGAGACATCTAGACTCTGCACATGGCTTCGTATTAGAAGAAAAACCTCAAAATTGTGCAAATCTTTGTAAACAAACACATACTGGTAGTCCAGGGTAAAATGAACACTATGAAGAGAAACAAAGACATAAAGTCATATTTTACTAATTGAAAGTTTGTTGAAACTCTGAACAACCTCAAAAGAGAACAGCATACATAGTAAAAAGCTTCAGCAACATTTATTTAAAACTGATTTTTAGAGATAGCGTGCATAATTGTGCCACCAATGATGTAAAATATATTTACTGACTTTCCTCAAATTAAAAGTTTCAATTTAAGGACTTTAGTTATTTTACACTCAAACGCTATGCTGATGTAATTTAAGGGTCTTTATTTTCAGGCTTCTTGCTATTTCTTTAATACGATATTGTGTGTGAAATCCTGAAATCATATCCTGGCAAACAAGATCTAAACTCCAAAATAAACTTTTGAAGATTATTATACATTAGTATATTAAGAATACCAATATGATTTCCATTAGTGGAAACAGTGCTGATTAATAATCCCCTAGAAATGCACGCCATTAATATTTGCCGAGCTGCTACGGAGCAATAACGATTTCCTCATGCTAGATGATAAGCAGAAAAACATAAGCTTGAGATAAAAGCTGTAAAGCCTGTTTTAATGCTCACATGGGCATTTTACCATTAGGTAAACGCTATATTGGCTAGTCAATGTTAGCCAGTGTTGTCTTTGCGGCACAGCGGAGCTAAGCGGCTAACACTGGGTAAACCCCACAGCTCAAATTAAATACGGTTCTTTAATAATATTCCATGAAAACCCGCACTTACCTACAGCGAATGTTGTGTACTTTATTTAAAAAATTATGTTTAACGGGTTTAAAACCCGGACAATCACTCCTCCTCCTTTTTGTTGTTCCTGCCTTCCTCCCAGAACATCCGTCCGCTTCCTGCTCGAGTCGATTCGGCTCTCATCGAGCTGCGGTGGCGGAGCTCCGGAGGCAGCCGGAAACAGCTCCAGTAGAAGCCGGAAACAGCTCCAGTAGAGGCCGGAAACGTCGTCCAGCTAGAGAAGCCGGAAACGGCTCCAGTAGAAGCCGGAAACGGCTCCACCAATACTTCACAATAACAGGCCCTATTCACGAGCCTCAACCTATGAATGAATATACGTACCCAGTAGGATTACATTAGCTAAGTCCTAAATATTTTGTCCTAAATATTATATTCCAGATGTTCAATGTAAAGTTGCATAGGTGTCAATTAAAATTTGAGATGTTATCAAGGCATTTACAGAATTCAGATGCATCTACTTAAATTTTAAACCCTTAATATATCTACAACAGGGTATATTTTATGTCTTATTTTAAATTGAGGGGTTTTTTTACCTTTAGAAAAATTGATCACTTAATAAATGTAATAAGAGTACTGTTGTATGGAGCCATTGCATTGCAAGATCCTTGTTCAGTCATAGTTGAGTAAAATAGATTTTAAGGCCTGGTTAATTAATTTATTATCACATGTATGTCATATTTTTAGAAAAAATTATGAGTATTTTAGATTAAGTGAATAAAATGCTGAGGTGTGCCTTTACATATTTTTGTTATATTGTGATGCGGTGCTTTTAAGATTATATGTATTAAAGAAGTTGAGAAGCACGTGGAGAAAACCTATGGATAAATATCAAGTATGTAATGATCTGTTCGTGTACATAACATATCAACTTTTTCAGAGGTGGCAGATGAGTATTTCCGCCCACCAGTGGAGCTGCTTCGCCTACCGCCGGAGCGCCACTAGATTTTCGTCTCTTTCATTCTGTTTCCGGTCAGGTAGTTGTTCTTCCGGTGACAGAGGTCAGCTCGCTCGAACGTAACAGGTATCCCTGAAAATCTACGAAAGCCACCAAAAGCATGGTATGTTTTAATGTTAGGTTAGTTGCGGAAATTACGTTGTACACCTTCCAATGAAAACCACAGCCTACGCGTTATGTCAAATTAATTATTGCGACTTTAACGAAAACTTACGGTAAATACAGTTGCTAACGTTAGCGTGAAATATCTGAGACATATTTAACTGCTGCAACAACAAAGCTCACATAAAACCAATTTTTTGTGTGTAAGTTAAGCTTTAACAACATATTTTTGTGGTTATTTGTTGTTTAGTCATTTTAACCGTAAATGACGGAGAGTAGCATTTTCCTCATAGCAAAGGCTCCGTAAACTTTCAATTGAAAACGTGTAAGATACAGAAGCTAAGATTCCCATAGCCACCTAATGATAAACGTATAGCTCGTATTGATATCATAAATGTTATTTAATTGTCTTAACAGCCCAAAACTGTGTAATTCAATGATCATTAACTGTGTTTGAACTGATAATAATCATATTATCAGTTGACTTGTGAGATAAGGCTTTGTAAGTTTTATGGAGTTTCAGAAAAATTATTTTTATTCACACTGTTGTTGTGCTCTATGGAATGTGAACTTTATTTTTATTAACATAATATTGTTGGAGCCGAGAAAGAAAGCACAGTTGTATAATCAAGGCCTACAATCAAAAGATCTCATTGACACGTCTGAAACAACACACACACACACACACACACACACATATAATTCATATATTTAAAGTAGCTTTTATTTATTTGAACACAAGTGCACTTTGAACGAGACAATGATTACTTTTAGTTGCATGTAACAGTATCCATATGAATTTCAGTCTCACACCATCCTGCTGGTGCAGCCCACGAAGAGGCCAGAGGGTCGGACATATGCTGATTATGAATCAGTCAACGAATGTATGGAAGGTAAGCGGAAGTGGAACACTACAAAAGCAATCTGCCCATTTACACAATCACAGAAGCTTTCAAAATCTCTCTTATTTTTTATTTTCATTTGCCAAACCAAAACCTGAACACTCTTATCGCACCAAGGAAAATTTCTTGCCAGGGGACAATGAATAGAGCGAATTAGTACGCAACATATTATACTCTATTGAATCTCATGAACCAATGAGAAACGAGGTCAAGTCTCTCAGTCTGGTTAGGTCTTATTGGGTAGTTAATCGATGTCCATTTATATATATATATATATATATATATATATATATATATATATATATATATATATACACATATATATATACATATATATATATATATATATATATATATATATATATATATTATATATATATATATATATATATTTACTAGGGATGTGCCGATCAGGTTTTTTTCTGCCGATACCGATCACTTCCTGAGGGCTGGTCGTCGATACCCATACCCATCACATAATTATTATTTTTTTATCATAAACACTACCGTTACATTATGTGGAAAAAGGAACCATGAATTCACCTTAATTTAGACAAAAACTTGTTTTTAATAACTTTTTCCAAGAAGAAAACTAAACAAAACAGGCATTGTGCAAATTGAACTGCTATCAATAATACTATCTTTAACAGACTGATAACATATGAGGCTCTGAAGAGGCTAAATAATGCAAAGAGCCAAAATAAAACCTCTCAACATTGCCAAAAAATTCAAGTGTAAATCTTAACATTCAAATGCAAATACAGGTTCCATTACAATAAACAATGAAAACTTCCTGTTAGCATGGCGGCTAGCTGGTTACTGCTAGTTCTGATTGGCTTTTTCTGACTGAGCGGAGTAATTATGCAGAACAGGGAGGAGATTTATTATTTTTTCAGACATTATCTGTCTCATGTTAGGACAGCAAAAGTTTTAATACGCATTTAAATTTATTTTTTTAGGTTAGATGCTGCAGCTTTAAACAGGTTCGGTGTGAGAGTCAGTACCAGGTGGAGCAGAAGCGGCTCCGTGTCAAATATTACTAAATATTAAATATTACTACCTGTAGCGGAGCAGCGGTTCAACAGCAGAACCAGCGTCTTGCATCGCAGCTCCAAGACTTAAATTATTTTACAGGTTATTTGTTTAGCTTTCTGACCGTCATGCTAATCCGGTGAGTGTTTGTAGCTGTGCTGCTTTACCTGCTTTCTGATCCTCCATGTCTTTTTACTGCACTGAGCCTCGATGTAGCCAAACTCCGTCATTGTTTTTATGTCTATTAGCTTCGTTGTGTAGATGGATTTTGACCTGCTTCTATTTTCCACCGCAACACGCAAACTTCCCCATTCACTCAGTGCGTTATAGTTACACATCGCTTAGGATTTGTTGCTGAAGGAAAGAGGAGACCAGCTGCACATGCAGGCTGAGAAATGAGATGCAGGTGATCGGTATCGGCAACAGAACCAATGAGCGCCTATCACCGATTATGCACTTTTTCACGGAAATCGGCCCAATTATGATCGGTGACCGATCGATCGGCACACCTCTAATATTTACATTAGTTAGGATCATGTTTTTCCTTGTGACTCTTCAGTATTAAAAGCAATTGAACTATTTTCTCTTTCCTGAACACCAACACTACGATATCAAAATGACAAAGTCACTATCAAAGCATTAATATGAACACTTTTTCATGGAGTGAAAGATTGTCGCACACACAGCAGTGCATTTTCATTCATTTTCCATTCAGAATCTGTGATCAAAAGATTGAGAAGACATTTCTGCAAATGTCTTGTCATTCGTTCACATTGAACTTGCATTATGTGTCTGTTTTTATTACAACAATGTAATTTATTGTATTTTTCTATCCTGCAGGTGTTTGTAAGATGTATGAGGAGCATTTAAAGAGGATGAACCCCAACAGTCCGTCCATCACATACGATATCAGCCAACTCTTTGACTTCATCGATGACCTTGCTGACCTCAGCTGTTTGGTGTAAGTCGATGTAAAAATAATCCTTCCTGATTGCTAATCTTTAAAAAAGGTACATTTCACATTAACGGAGCTTTTACATTTTTGAGTGCTGCCTTTAAGTGTTATTATTAGACTAAAATCAACACAAAACTAGTCATTTAAATATTACGATCAAATCGTGCTGTGAATGAGGCTGCAGAAATGGAGAAGTGGATACACTGGTTGTGTGATTTTAACAGAACTTTAATATGAAAGAGGTTATTGTTTCCACACTTTATAAGTAAAAAAAAACAAAGAAACATTCACAAAGTCACAAAAATTTAATTTAGGTGGACTTAGCTCCGCCTTCGAGGACGTAGCTCCTCCTCAGTCACAGTTGCCTCAAATAGCAGCCCTCCCTTGCAACTCCCCCACTCTGCTCCTCCAGACTAGCCAGCAGCAATTAGCAAAAACCTGATGGAACTGAGAACCTGCAAAGCTCATTGCAGGAGCTACTTCTCAGTGCAACGCTGGTAAAACATTGATAAAGGTTTAATAGGGGAGCCATGTTGTGATGACTTCCTGAAGGCGGAGTTTCAGAAAGAGCAGGCGTTTCTTAAAGAGACAGAGGCCCAATTTCTAGATGCTAAGTCAAATTTCTTTTATATTTGATATTTACAGAATTATCACAACAGAAAGTAGGATCGTAGCTTGATATTGAAAAAAGAAGGTCTCTCCTAACATGCCTTTTTTTTGTTAATTGAGTTTGTATTTTCATAGTTTAGTAGCTTTGTAGAGACATTGAGCTGTTCACCTGTCAAATGCAAACATTTGAGCAACTTTCAAAGCTCTATTCTCAAAATTAGGAATGGTCATCCTCTGGGCCACGAGAAAACGTTGGTCAATATCAAAACAGTTGTATGTTTTCAAAATGAACGGCGGCTTCCTGTTGTGAGGAGTCAGGCGCAAACAGACCTAAAGCTGTCTTTCCGTCTCAGGTACCGTGCCGACACACAGACGTACCAACCGTACAACAAGGACTGGATCAAAGAGAAGATCTACGTGCTGCTTCGTCGTCAAGCCCAGCAGGCAGCCAAGTGAAGCCCATGAGAAAATGTGGGGTGTGGGACAGGGACAGGCGTTTAAAGGTTGTGTTTTTGGTGTTCTTTTCACATGGGGAGTGTATTTTATATATCCTTGTTTGACTTATTAATAAAGATTCCTATTAAACAGTAGTTCTCATCATGTTGCTTAATAATCTGCATACAAACAATACACAGGACTTCGAACATGGTGGTGGCAGCATCATGCTTTCCCAACAGTTGATTGGAACATGGAAGGAGCTAAAATAAAGGGCAAAATGGAGCAACAGGATTAGATTAATGTGAAAGTTTTTATTTTATTGGGCTAAATACAAATGCATGCCGCACCTTTCAGATTCTTATTTGAAAAGTTTTAAAGCAGATATCTGTGACAGACGGGCGACCTGTCCAGAGTGAACCCCACCTCTCGCCCGGAACGTTAGCTGGAGATCGGCACCAGCAACCCTCCCGACCCCACCAAGGGACAAGGGTGTCAAGAAAATGGATGGATGGATGAATAAACCAGATATTCTTTTTTTTTTTCCATGTGCGTCTTAATTGTTATAAGCTAATATACTGAAGTTTGGTTGCCAAGTGATAAGATGTGGAAAACGTCACAAATACTTTTGTAAGGTACTTTATTTGGCGAGTGTTTTCATAAGAATAACTTGAGAGCCAGAAGAAACGAGGGAAATTGATTAGAGTTGATGGGAGCATATATGGAGCAAAATAAAGGGCAAAACACACAGATCCAGACCACAGGCCTAGATTAATTTATTTAATTGGGCTGAATAGAAATGCATGTTGCATCTTTCAGATTTTTGCTTAGAAAAACGTTTTAAATACACTTAAAGGAATTCATGCTTGATACTTAAAATGATTCACGCTATAAAATATATTTTTACACATTCTTTACCATTGTTTCTATCAACTTGTATTTTTCTCATTTTAGGTCTTTTAAGTTAGTTTCCTGAAAACACTCGCCACCCAGGTGAAAAATATATTGGTATATACTTAAGCGTGATAAAATCTAATATATTTTAGAAATGATAGTAAAATAAATGTTGTAAGTGCTGTTTTGAAATTTTACTTCGTACTAAGTAAACTTTAGATTAATTTGAAATTCCCCTTAACTTTTCCACAAATCCCGCGTATGTCGGAGTGTGGAGGTATGTGTTTTTAACTTCTACGTTAAGAGGATTAAAGAAACGGGAAAGAAAAATAAATGAATAAAACGACCTGAACTACAGCCGCGAGCCTCGCGAAGGACCGCGGAAGCGAGGCGCGTGTGTCCGTCTAACGAGGCGCAGGAAGCGGCCGCACTTTGTCCTGCGCTCCCGCTACGGAAGCTGGATCTTCTCCTCCTCCTCTTCTCGCGCGTGTGCTTTTTTTTTTTTTTTTTTTTTTTGGTCCCCCTACCTTTGTGTTGTGATCTCAGTCTGTTTTCTCACACCCACTCCGGCGCCCCTACCCCCCCCTCCCCCCCCTCATCCCACCCTACCACACCCCCCCTCCTCCTCCTCCTCCTCTCCCCTCTCCTCCTTTTAGCATCTGAAAAGACCGCTGAGTGAGAATCGATGGCGCAGAGGCCCGCTTGACAGGACAATAAACCACAAAGAAGGGGTGAGGGTGTTTTTTTTTTTTCTCTCTCTCTCTCTCCTCTCTCTTGGTTTATTCTTTTTAATAGCGGAATTTACTCCAGCGACCCGACGAGGCTCGGATCGCTCGGGACTGACAGCGAGAGGAGATATTTAACACAAGGCATCTTTTGTTACCGCGATATGATTTGCAGCAGGCGTCAGCTGCCGTGGACTCACACTGAGAAAATATATGTATCTTAAATAATAATAACAATGATGATGATGATGATAGTGATGATGAAGGGGAGGGAGATTGGAAGAAACGGCGGGCTCGGCGTCTCGCATCGTCTCGGACATAAATTTAACATGATCCCACATCACCTTACGTAACCCACATCAGCGGCTCCCGGGTCCTTATGGCCAGAGAATCGGGGCTCTGGCCGCTGCGGGTTTCGGGTGATGGGGGGGTCGGTGCGCCTGGATTTGACTGGGCGATGCGGATGTTACTGCGGCTGTCTGCTTGTAAACAAATGCGATCGGCGGAGTCGGAGAGGGAGAAGACTTTGAAATCGGTCGCCAGGCAGTAAGTGATGTGGGATCAGGCTGGCGCTGTGCAGAGATGCTCCACATTGCTGCTCCTCTTTCGACCCTCCCTCCTCCGTTCCCCCCCCCCCCCCCCCCCCCCCCCCCCCACAGCCATGAGGAGAGGACAAGTCACATCCAAGGCGCAGGGGGAGCCGTGTATTTACAGCTGAGCCGCTCTGATCCGCCACAACAATAGCTTCTGTTTTCCTCTCCCCTCCCGATCAGCCTCGGGCGTAATCAATAATCAGAAATATGACGCTATTGTGGCTGTAGATTTGGAGCCGCAAAACTGATGAATCACGCATCGATCGCAATGTCTGCCTCTCCTCTCCTGAGATGAAGGTGTGTTGTTTGTGGTAACCTGGAGTGACCTGACAGCGCCGTGCGCTGTGTTGTCTGTGCCCTCCTCGCCTCCAGCCTCCCGCGGCGATGCCCCAGCGGAGGGAGGTCTCGGCTCCGTCCCGCCGCCGCCTCGGCCTGGTTCCCGCCCGCCCCCAGGCGCCGAAGAGCGGCCACAGCTTCCCATGAAGCCCCCCACCGGAACTCAGCTCGACCGCTCTGCATGGGGCCTCTCACATGTAAAGTATGCTTACGTGGGTCAATCCTTTACCCACATGCAGGTTTTGTTGTTGTTGTTGTTGTTGTGATATTCCCCCCCCCCCCCACCCACCATCGCTTAATTCCAAACCTGTGATTTAGAAAAGTATTCAGGAATCAAAATATGTTTATTTCTCTGGAATTATTTCAATTTTCTTGCTGATTTTCCTCCCGACAACCCCGTTGTTTGCTCTTTAAAACGGACACGATTGCAGTTGCAACTGTTAAAACTTTGTCCACATTTTGCCAAATTATACCAATATCAGGGTTTCCCCCAGAAAAGCTGCTAAGCCTGGCGGTCGGGGTAAGGGGGGGGGGGGTCATGTAGAGAGTCATACAATTCTGTTGTGGGACTCTCTGCGGAAATTACGGAGGGGAATCCCAAACAGCTGAAACGCTAAGCCTGGCGGCAGGGCTAGCAAAGCATGGCGGGCCGCCATGCTTATAATACACTGGGGGAAACCCTGCTTATATATATATATACATATATATATATCATATATATATCATATACAGTATATATATATATATATATATATATATATATATATATATATATATATATATATATTATATATATATATATATATATATATATATATATATATATATATATATAACCTATATATATATATATATAACCTATTTTGCCAAATTATAGGTTATATATTAAAAAAAAAAAAAAATTCCCTTCTCACCCTCTGCGGGTGGTCTCTTTTCATCCTCTGAACTCGGGTCCTCTACCAGAGGCCTGGGAGCTTGAGGGTTCTGCGCAGTATCTTGGCTGTGCCTAGTACTGCACATTTCTGGACTGAGATGTCTGATGTTGTTCCTGGGATCTGTTTTAGCCACTGCTCCAGTTTGGGGGTGACTGCCCCGAGGGCCCCGATGACCACAGGCACCACTGTGGTCTTCACCTTCCAGTTCTTTTCCAGTTCCTCCCTGAGGCCCTGGTATTTCTCCAGTTTCTCATGCTCCTTTTTCCTGATGTTGTAGTCACTTGGTATAGCTACATCCACCACAACGGCTTTCCTCTGTTCTTTATCCACCACCACAATGTCCGGTTGGTTCGCCATTACCATCTTGTCTGTCTGGATCTGGAAGTCCCACAGGATCTTAGCTCGGTCATTCTCCACCACCTTTGGGGGTGTTTCCCACTTCGATCTCGGGGCTTCCAGTCCATATTCTGCACAGATGTTCCTGTACACTATGCCCGCCACCTGGTTATGTCGTTCCATGTACGCTTTCCCTGCCAGCATCTTGCACCCTGCTGTTATGTGCTGGACTGTCTCAGGGGCCTCCTTGCACAACCTACACCTTGGGTCTTGTCTGGTGTGGTAGATCTGAGCCTCTATTGCTCTGGTGTTTATATATATATATATATATATATATATATATTATAGGTTATATTTATTATAACTGGTAAAACAATCAGCCCCTTGCTCTACACTGTGCTTTGTTGCTTCCTGGAGGCGTGGACATTGTTGAGATTTTAAATTGTAACCAATTGACTGTTGCCCGTGAGGTAATACGCCAGTTCGGCACTATGACGCTTACCGGAAATGGCGTGCGCCATAAACAACCATCCTCCTCAACAAAAAGCCGAAGGAGGCGACTGTTGATGTTAATCCAATATTTTTGTACACGGACTGAACGGCGTCCTTCGCTTCCTCCGCTGCCATTGCTAAAACTACAAGCAGACTACAATTCTAAAACAGCGCAGAAAATTGACGTCATCGTTCTCCTGTTCGCTCATTGGCTCGATACCGGAGAGAATTCAACCGAAAGGGAGAAAGCCCAGACTGTGGCATAAGCAACTTTTTTTTCTTTCTTTTCAAACGGAGGTGCACAGGAAGGCGAACCAGCACAAAGTACTGCATATTTGCATTTTTTAATTTTATTTTTTACCAATAAAAATTTGCATTTTGATGTTTGTTGAACATTATAAATTACACATAAAATGACAGTAATTTTATGTGTCCACTCCGTTCAAAAGAGTGGATAGAAGTATTACTCTTTCTATTTTCCCATGTATTACTAATAGTAGTATTAACATAATATTGATGCAAAAATACTACATTGAGACAATTTCTCCTATTAATGTTTTCTATTTCATTATACTGTGTTTTAAATTGCTTAATGTTTCAATGCAAAATCTTAAAAGTGTGAAGTGCATCCCCATGAGTCACACACATATCAAATCACCTGCAAATAAAGTTGGAGGATTCAATGGAGAGCATTTGTAAACTACAGCTTGCAACAAGTCATCAATTTAAGCACAGAGAGAGCACCTTTATTACCTAGAACTGCCGTTGGAGGCTTTAATTTATCAGATATTTTTGGAACAATGTGACATTGTGCTAGAAACTACAGGTTTTCTGGAGAAAACGTATCCCCATGTTATGATGCTCCCAACTCAAAAGACAAAATAAAAGCAGTAAACTAGACTTTTGTCAACTATTCTTCCACCTGAATTGGATCTCTGCAGCTCAACTGCTTTAAATCTTTCCATTACTTCCTCCCTGATGTCTCTGCTTTGGTCCTTGATCCTCCTGATGCTCCTTGTTTACGGAACAGCTGGATTATTCCACATTAATGGACTTTGCTTACTAATATAGCAGACTTAACCTCAGAATTGAAATGGTCACAGTCAGAATAAAGGGGGCTAAATACAAATGCACGCCAAATATATTTATTTGAAACATCAATATATGTGCTACACTGCAAAAACAAAACAGCTTACCGTGCATTTTTGTCTAGTTTCTTGTATAAATACCTTGATGCAATTGAAATAAGACAAAACTAACTTATGAGTGACTTATATAGGAGCTTATTTTAAACGAATAATCCTTAAATATTGATAAAAAGTACTAGTTTTGTTGGCAGATTTTTTTTTTTACTTATACATGGGAGAAGTAGAGAAGGGTCTTTTTTGCAGTGTATAAAGTGTTTCAAACCCAACAACTAATTATAACCTTTCACTCTCATGCTAAACAGTTGATATGTGATTTTTCTGTCAGCATTTATTTTGTTAATTTGTCAGAAATATTGTTGAACTTGATTTGTCAAAGCAAGTATTTACATCTAAGGGAGTGAATACTTTTCATAAGCATTGTATCAGTCAGCGACCTGGTTTCTTGTTGGTTCTTGAATTTCTTTCGATTTGACTTTTGAGATCTTTAGCCTACATTCTTGTTCTCAGACAGTTTGTATTTGAGTCATTTTTTGATTCTGCCAGTCAGGCAGGATTCAGGTCTGGGTGTGGCTAGCGAATACGAATGAAAAAAAGGGGGTACATTTTTTTTCAAGGGTGGCAATTACATATGTTGGTTTGGATAGCTTTTTTCCCATTTAAAAATGAAATAATTATCTAAACAAAATGTGTATTTCCTCAGATGTTCTTTTTCTCACTTTTATTTTGATAGTTTTTTTTATTATTCGGAACATTCATCTGTGCCCCCCCAAAGAAAAAGCGAAAATGAGAGAAATACTTTTTATGAAAGACAAAACTCAACAGCGCAGGCGTTTTGTTCTGCATCTTATTTTTCCTCCCTGTGAGACTTTGCCTCATGTGTTACCATAAAAAGGAAGCAATTCCAAGCTGGGGATGTTCTGTGCCTGTAGGAAATGGGTGTGTGACGTTAGCCATGTTCAATTTTACAATTGCACAAGAAATCGGCGGGCGGGGCACTTTAAAGAGACAAGTGTGTAATCATCAGGTAATGTGGATGGAACAGCAGCATCAGTCTGGATCTGGTATTAATAATTCTTAATCTTTCTCTCAGCTGACATGGAGGATGAAGATGGGACTTGTCTACTTGATGTTTTGTGGTAAGTTTTTAGTTTGTTCTTACATCCTTTAGCGAGCTAGAGCTAGCTTGCTCTCTTTCATTCCTTCTGAGTTTCAAAACAAACAAAGGAAAAATAAGCATGAATAGAACCACGACATTTCCAACAAAATATCTTGCAAAACACAACAAAATGCGTTCAAAAAAGAAGGGGAGACTTACTGACTGCAGTACTTACGTTTACATGCAAATCCTGAATCAAAATGGTGATTCTAACGTGAAAAATGAGACAAATATGCTAAGAAGAGCTTCATGTTTGAGCCCGCTCTCTGAAAATGTATAAAAACAAATATCCACATATATGTTTTTATATATATGTATATATATCAGTTTCATCAGCTTCAGTCCTTTTGTTCTTCTTCTCTTGTTGCAGTGACCCCCAAGCCCTGAATGACTTCCTTCATGGAACCAGTGAGGTAAGAAGTGATTTATATACTTGAAAACTGCTCGAATCCTACAACCACAACCTTCAAACTCTTCTAGGATTGTGTGTGGAAGAGCTACAGGATGTGAACAGAAGATTCTCAAACTTTCTCATGAAATAAAATCTGAATAGTGTGGTGTGCACTGGTATTTAGCTGCAGCAATCATGCTAATGAAGAGTCAGATTTGGGAGGTGTTTGTGGGAGGGAAGATGGTTAACAGAGTCAGAAAGTAAAGCTGAATCATTTTTTTCCCCAACCATCAAGGCAACCAAAGCTGAAATTGACTCGTTTTTGTCTCACCAGCTGCAGCCTGAAGACCTGCTCATTAGCTCGTCCTCTGGGGAGCCCTCCCTCTTCACAGATGCCCCGGTGAGTGTCTGGATGCGCAGCCAGCAGCGTCACAACAACCAGCATCAACCCCCAGGAGATTGATGGTTTTCTCTCCATTTCGTAACTGCTATTAAATGCTGACTAATCGCACAGCAACCCTCTTCCTGTCCATGTCTCTTCCTCCAGAGTCCCGTCTCTCTGCTGGGAGACAGCAGGGACTGCGTGGACACGCCTCCACCTGGCTGTGTGGACCTGTCCTTCTTGGAGGAGGCTCTGCTGTCCTCTCCGGAGGGCCCAGAGGACCCGGAGGCCGTGCAGCCACCTGCCGAGGCTGGATGTGAGGCGAAGGAGGAGGAGGAAGTGGGGGAGGCGGAGGTGGCTTGTGATATCCTCCAGCAGAGTCTGCAGGAGGCTGAAATCACTGAGCAGACCATGGCCCTGGAAGCAGGACTGGCGCAAGCAGGAGACGTTTTGTCCCTCTATCCCCCAACTCCTCTCCTCTCTCCACCCACGGTGCCGTTCATACCCAAGTCCGTCACGTTGCCCGTCGCCCCGACGTTGCCCAGAGACACCCAAGCTGCGGTGGAGCCTCCTCAACCCTCCCTGCTGGCGGTGGGACCTGGTTGCCCGTCTCTGAAACCGGCCGCCCCGGCTCAGCTGATGGGACTCCTGCCTGGGAACGTGTTTCCTGCTCCGTCTCCAGACAGTTCCTTCTCCCTGAGTCCCGCTCAAGGCTCCAGCATGATCATCCACAAGGCAGTGCCTGGCGTTGCCACCCGGCCCCTCATCAACCCGGCCCTCAGAGCCACAGCGGCGCCGGGCATCGTCCTGCAGCGTGCCCCGCTCCCCATCCAGCCCAAGCTGCCCATCAGCATCCAGCCCAGGCTGGTGCAAATCAGCCCCAAGCCCTCGGGGCAGAAAGCGACCTCTGGTCTCACGTTCGTCCCGGCGACCGCCTCGTCCAACATCTTACTGTCCCAAGCCCCCGGCCAAAAGACCGTAGCTCCACAGCCGCAGCCGGCGCAGCAGCTCTCCAAGTCGGTCAGCCTGCAGCTGGTCAACCAGGGCGGCTCATTCGTGCTCCAGCCTCAGGGACTCTTCCAAGGCCAGAACCAGTTTCTTCTTCCGGGCCAGTGTCCCGTCACAATCTCCCAGCCTGCCAGAGCAGTGCAGCCTCTCCTCACCCCCAGTCATCAAGGCCCCTCCGTTCACGGCATGGCCGCCTCCACCGGGCAGCTGGTGGACGGCTCTCAGATCCTATCCGTACCCCAAAGACAGCTGAACTTCAGCCCAGTCTTCGCCACTCCTACAGGGCAGCTAGCTCTCCGCCAGGCCACTGTGCTTTCAGGATCTCTGCAGCTGCAGCCGGCCCCCGCCACCGTCTTCCAGATGCCAGCACAGCTGGCTGGAGCTTACGCCACAGGAGGGCAGGGGCAACAAGCCACCCTGGTCCACAGTCCTGCTCTTGGGAACCACATCACCCTGATCAACAGTTCAGGGGTGCTTCCCCAGGATCTCACTTCCATCTCGATTGTCAACGGCCCCTCGGTCGTTCAGGGACTGCCGTTCGCCGGTCAGGCTGCGGCTCCACAGGTGGGAGTGACGGAGGGGCAGCTGAGCCTTCAGCGGGCCTCTGTGGTGCTGCTGCCTGAGAGGCCTGTTCAGGAGGAGAGGAGCGGCTCAGAGGAGGCTTTCCACCAGCTGCAACAGGTGAGCTCTCACCGCTCTAAAGATAAACGTGACGACTAAGCAGTGTTTCACTATGGTTACTCAGGTCTGTTCCAATCCAGAAATCAGTCCGATATCGGCTAAAATAAAGGAGTGTCAGAATATATCAGCCTGCATCTAAAGCACGCTGTTAGAAACACTCCACTCGAGCAATTAGTCCACCCCGTCATTTCCATGCACCAATGTTTGTATTCCGCATGCAGGTTAACAATACATGGCTCAGTTGTTCTCATACCTGTTATTGTTGACTTTGGTTCTCTGAGTAATATCACATGGTTAGACATTCTCTAACATTCCACACTACAAAATAATGCATGATTCATGGTGATATCATAATGGCTCAGTATTGATATCGGCCAATTTTCAAAGCTGCAATATCAGTATCGTATCGGAAGTGAAAAAGTTGCATCTGGACACCATTAATGAACTGAAGAGAATTCTGTCCTAACTGTGGTGCGTCTTTCCCGCAGCCCTTTGGACATGTGGTCCAGCACGTCTCGGTGCAGCCCGGCTCTGCGGGGCTCCAGTCCCCTCCTCCTCCTCCTCCTCCTGCTCTTCCTCAGGTGGTTGCGGTCTTACAGCCCCCACCTGAGCCTCCTCATGTCCCCGAACCAGCTGTGGAGATGCCCAAGCTCCTGATGCCCTCAGCAGACCTCAACCAAGTTGTGGAAGGGGTCAGCCACTCAATGAGTCAAAGCCAGGACTTTATGCAACACATGCCACAGGTCAGTGCGTGCGACGTCTACCGGAGATTATGTTTTCTGGGGGGATTCTGTGCGACAGACCAGCACAAAGCAGCGCATGAAGTACATGAAGAAAAGGAAGCTTCTGAACAGGATTCGGTTTTTCCAAAGTAAAATTCAAACAGTTTCAAGTCCCACACTTTGGCGATAAGAACAATACAAATTAATTAAAAAATACAGTTTCAAATCTCTATTATATCACATCATTGTCATATAACAGTTTTGAAATGTCTCTCTCTTACAACGGCATAACAGAGAGAGACATTACAACAACACTGGAGTCTGAATGCAAAAAATTTCCAAGAAAAATTCTAGAAAATTTTGACATAGATCTCAGAAATTCTCTAATGAAAACTTGGAAAAAAGAATTTCATAAGTTGGAAATGTTTGACTTTTGAAACAAGTTTTTACAGCCAATCTTCATCTTTTCAAGCTTATAAATTTCCTCTCCCCTCCTGAGATTTATCTCAAAATCTCAGACACAATATAAAAAGAAAGCTACAAAAATCTCTAAAAATGTTCCCACTAAGTTTTCTGGAGCTTAATCAAATTTTGCACTTGCATTTCAAAGCCGTGTAAATATTAAGCGCTTTCATTGACTGTATAGATAAATCAAGAAATGTTTAAACCTTCAAAACACTTGAATGAAATTCAAGCATTTTCAAGGATTTCAAGCACCTGAACGAACCCCGTAAATCGAAGTGTAAGCATTCCGTGTTCTGTCAACACGTGCTATAATAAACTAACTATAATAACTAAATATGCGTCATTAAATTAGGAAAATGAAGCCATGATAAGCTAAATTAGAAGGAATAGCTTTGTTCAGTATCATTTAGTGTCTCACGTCACACGTGGGCTTAAATTCTGCTCTGGTTTTCTCAGCAGGAAGCCGTTAGTCTTCCCATCCCATCTGAGTTATTGGTTGGAGTTCTGCCAGTGGTTCCGGTGGAGCCTCTCACCTCCCCGGCTGGCAGCGACAGTCCAGGCCGGAGCGGAGCCGCGTCTGAACCGGACGCTCACGTGATCCCCGGCCGGCGCTGTGAAGTTTCCCCGCATCCCTCAGAACCGGAAGACACGACGATGATCTGCTCCCCGTCTCTGGTTCGGGACGCCGCGAGGCCGGTTCCAGCGACGTTCTCCCCCCCGTGGGGCCTCGGACCTCGGCCTCCCAGACCCGTGTGGAGGCTCCAGTCCGGTACCAAGTCCCGCAGAGCTTGTTTGCGGAGACCCAGGCGAATGTCCAGAGTGTTTCCCAGCCTCCCGGACAGGTGCAGCCGCCCGTTTCCCAGCCCGGGTCTCCGAGCTGCAGTCCCGCCCGCCGCAGCCGCAGCCGCAGCCGCGCCCGTCTCCTCTGCCTGTCAGCGTCCCGGTGCCTCAGCAGCAGCTGCAGCCCGCAGCTGCACCCGCTCTTCTCCCGAAAGAGGGAGACGACTCTGCTGTCCACCAGCACACACTAAACAGTAAGTTCAACCGCAGCTTCTTCTATATATATATATATATTATATATAAAAAAAAAAAAAAAAAAAAAAAAAATTCCCTTCTCACCCTCCGCGGGTGGTCTCTCTCTCTCTCTCTCTCTCTCTCTCTCTCTCTCTCTCTCTCTCTCTCTTTCATCCTCTGAGCTCGGTCCTCTACCAGAGGCCTGGGAGCTTGAGGGTTCTGCGCAGTATCTTGGCTGTGCCTAGTACTGCACATTTCTGGACTGAGATGTCTGATGTTGTTCCTGGGATCTGTTTTAGCCACTGCTCTAGTTTGGGGGTTTCTGCCCCGAGGGCCCCGATGACCACAGGCACCACTGTGGTCTTCACCTTCCAGTTCTTTTCCAGTTCCTCCCTGAGGTCCTGGTATTTCTCCAGTTTCTCATGCTCCTTTTTCCTGATGTTGTAGTCACTTGGTATTGCTACATCCACCACAACGGCTTTCCTCTGTTCTTTATCCACCACCACAATGTCCGGTTGGTTCGCCATTACCATCTTGTCTGTCTGGATCTGGAAGTCCCACAGGATCTTAGCTCGGTCATTCTCCACCACCTTTGGGGGTGTTTCCCACTTTGATCTCGGGGCTTCCAGTCCATATTCTGCACAGATGTTCCTGTACACTGTACACTATGCCCGCCACTTGGTTATGTCGTTCCATGTACGCTTTCCCTGCCAGCATCTTGCACCCTGCTGTTATGTGCTGGACTGTCTCAGGGGCCTCCTTGCACAACCTACACCTTGGGTCTTGTCTGGTGTGGTAGATCTGAGCCTCTATTGCTCTGGTGTTTAGGGCCTGTTCCTGTGCAGCCAGGATGAGCCTCTGTGCTGTCCTTGAGTCCAGCTTTGTCCAGCCATTGGTAGGATTTCCTGATATCAGCCACTTCAGTTATTTGTCGGTGGTACATCCCATGTAGGGGCTTGTTCTCCCATGATGGAACCTCTAGCCCCTCATCCTCTGTTCCCCATTGCCTGAGACATTCGCTGAGCATATCATCCGTTGAGGCTTTGTCCTTGATGTATTTATGGATCTTGGATGTTTCATCCTGGACAGTGGCTCTCACACTCACTAGTCCTCTGCCTCCTTCCTTACGGTTTGTGTACAGTCTCAGTCTCAGTCTCAGTCTATATATATAATATATATATATATATATATATATATAAGGCTATTTTTTTGTCTTTATATATATATATATATATATATATATATATATATATATATTATATATATATATATATATATATATATATATATATATAAAGACAAAAAAAAAAAATAGCCTTTTGCTAATTCTGCCCATGGCGCAAGAAGTGGGTATGCAGCGTATGCAACGCATAGGGGCGCAGCACCAGAGGGGGCGCCAAAACCCCGTCTGGAGGGGGCGACGCGCCGATTATGTTTTCCTATACACTTCCTTCCGCGCGCCTTACGCTCCTTCACCTCGCGCACTTGGTAAATGTGGTGAGTTTTACCCTTCACGTATCGTCGCCTCGGGGTTGGGTGGGGGGGGGAGCGATTGAGCGGCGCTCCTTCAACCTGACGTTTCTTCCTTGGGAGAGGGGGCTGGGGGGGGGGGGGGGGGGGGGTCTACCTGTATGTTTTCACATCTACCTGAATAATGTGTAGTTGCGCCACTGATTCTGCCGCATTTACAAAAATGATAATGTGCATTGTCCCTACCAAATAAATTAAATAAAATGTGTGTACTACAAACTATAAAATAAATATAGAAATTATTTTATCTGTCTATTAGCATTTAGTTTGTTATTTTAAATACACATATTTATATTATCACGCTAGCTTGGTGCTCTTGGGGCCCCCTGGTGGCGTGGAGGCCTAAAGTATACGTGTATCACACTTATCCGCTGACTGTGTTCATCTTTGTCATCATGTTGTCTACCAGAGCCCACAGCTGCCTTGGAGAGTAAGAGCTATACTCTCAATGTACATCCACCCTCCCCTGCAGGTCGGGTTCAGGGGCCCCCCGTCCAGTGTGGCCCCGTCCAGCAGAGCAAAAAGGTGCAACACTTAAATATGACACACTATTCAGCAATGTCTTAATCCTTCCACATACAATGCATGCTTGAGTTAATGTTTTGTTGTTTTTTTTTTTTTTTTAACTGAAAACATGTTTATTAGCTGGCAGATAATCTGGAGCTGCGGAGGGAGGAGAGACTCACACCAGCAATGCGCAGACACAGGTAAGAGTTTCCACAAAATGTCATTCGAAAGTGAACGTAGTTTTCGTTTGTTTACAAACCAGCTGTAGGATGAACCTTTTCGCAGTCATTGTGGACGTAACGCTGAGATCTCATCATTCTCTTCAGATTCCAGCAGCAGCTCTGTTTGGACCACGGAGCTGTGCAGAACCCGTTCACCCGGCCGGCGTTCGCCACTCTGAAAGACGCCGTTAGACGCCTGCTGCCATATCACACCTGCGCCGGTCACCTGCCCACTCAAGACGACTTCAACTTAGGTTCACAAGCATTGATTTGTAAAGTCTGACAATATCAAGAAGTAACCATTTGTTGTTTCTTTAATCATTATTTCGAGAGGTTTTCTCCATTTTTTTACTTTCGGTAAAAATACTGAACAGTCCACGTTCACCTGGATATGACATATTTCTTTTTCAACAGTGGACGAGGAGTTTGACTCTGTATCTGGTTTCCTGCTAAAACGCACCAAGGACATGGTCAACAAATACAGGCAGCTATTGGTTAAGGAAACCCAGGTGAGACGTAACACGCTAACATTGCATGACTTCAGAACATCTAGAGCCTTTATTGGTGCTCACAAGATGTCGTAACTCCAGTAAAAGGGGTCCTAAGAAGTTCACCACAATATTCAGATTTTTATTTGTAAACAAAATTTTCCTCCCACTTCCGTACCTCCACGATTGATGACATGCGAACCGTGGTTTCCACAGCAGGAGAGTCCGTCGGCAGAGATGGTGATGCTGGAGCGTCTCTTCCTCCAGGCCGAGAGATACACGTTGGCGGAGGAGAGACGGCGGGCTCGCAAAGATCCAGGTCAGTGTTTCCACAAGGGGCGGAGGGGCTAGTAATATCGCAAGGAATGTCTTGATGAGCAAAAAAGATACAGTATCCAACTAGTATGAGAACATTAAAAATTCCTAGACAATCAGAGTGGTACCTCAGGGCACTGCACTTAACCTCCATATTTGCTCCAGTCAAGCTCCCAGGTGTGAATGAGTAATTAAGACGTGTCAATGGGGAGGCTGAGGAGGGCTGCACGACGATGGAAAATTACACGCAAGAGTGTAATTTTCCTTAACACGAAGTTAAGGAGAAATTAAAGGTTTTATGGTAATTAAGAAGCCGAAAGCGTGAAGGAGACTCTTGAAAGCTGCTAAATGTCAGGCCTGGCTGATGTTAGGCTCTGAAGTTTCTGAGAATACATTGTTAATCTAAACCTAAAATCTCATGTAGAATTGGAACTATTGGAAGACCTTTTCACGCGTTATGTCCTATTCATCACAGCAGAGTGATGACTGAAGTTCAAGAGTTCAGCAAGAATCGGCTGATGTTAAACGGACAACTCTGAAGAAATCCAACTAAATGTTAAGTGACTGACAGTGAGCAGAGGCAGAGGACTTAACTTACCACTGCATGCTGTGCAAACAAAAAAAAAACATCTGAATATTTGCACTGAAAAATATTTCTCCGTCTTTCTTTCTCACTCTGTACATAGAGGGACAGGTGGTAGCACTGAATTTGCAAAGTAAAAAACCGTTATTGATTGCATTTGAATGCAGCAAGAGTTTTAAACTCAGGTACAATAAAGGATGTTGAAGATTTGGCTTTGAGAAAGAATCGTGAATCCAACAAGTCCAGGACAAGTTCAAGACTTAGAGAATGTGGTCTTAAGACTGCTCTTGTGACCAAAGCCAATGTTGAGTACCGCAACACTTCCATCTGTACCCAAAGTACCCAAAACTAACAGGTCACATTGTTCAATCAATCCCTTTTTCTTCCTTCCAGAAACGTTTATGACATCTTTGGTGACGTCAGCGTCTTCCCCTCACAATGCCCAGTCCTCTGGATTTTCTCACGCACACTCTTCTAGCAGCCCCTCGTCCCCGCCAGCCTGGGCACGACTGACCGAAAGACCCCCAGGACTGAAGACCTACCGTTCCAGCTCACGCGGAGCTCTAAGACTCACTATCAAGCAGGAGTCGGGCTCTCGCAAAGTGATACACAACTCAGCCTGCGATCCGGGACTCAAGAGGGACCACACGGGGCAGCTGACAAACGGCGGCGGAGGTGTCAATGAACGTCACCCCCAGGCAACCAACGGAGCCCCTCGGCGTTCCCAGTATGGAGACGAAATGTCCGACGGCACTCCGGGCTGTAATGCCGCAGAACAGGTCCCACAGACGGTGCCCGACTCCCAAGCAAAGCCTCCGATTCCCCTTCCGATGACGGAACCGGAGGACGTTTGCTTCGAGATTGCCACCAGAGACATCGGCGCCCCAAAGCTGAAATGCTACAGGGTGGATGTGTCCCCTCAGCCGGAGCAGGGCTTCAGCCCCGTGTCCCTGCCTTTCCAAGAGGACAACATCCTCAGCGAACATCTACAGAGTGCCATAGACAGCATACTGGAGCTCCAGCGCCTGCAGGGCCCCTCAGTGGCCCCGGGCAGGGCGGCGCCAGGCCCTTCACTGGACCAGCCTGTCACCAGCATCCTGGAGGGACACCTGTGAGGTAACTCTACAGGGGTCAGTGCAAAGATGTTGATGGGGCGATGATGGTTGAGCTGATTGTGTGAAGGAAGAAAACAAAGAATAGGCACTATAAAGAAATGCATACCAGACAACAGCACTATCTATAGTCCGATAGATGTTAGATACTTCATTTTTGATGTATGTTTGTGGAAAAAAAATCTATTTGAATAGGAGCTATATTGTTTCAGTGGTAGTTAAGTCCTTCAGAGGTTTACGACACTGGTGTAACCTTCATCAGCATATAGTATATAAGTAATAGTGAGGATAATAAAACATGGAGTAGACTGAGATTATTCAATAGTTTTTATAAGATTTCTTTGAAAATTGTGAAGCTTTTTTTTCTATTTTTTTTTTATTTCTTTTTTTTGCATAGTGCCAATCTTCCAGGGTATTTATTTTGATACTTTGTGCCAATTGCGTTTTGCATTGAGAAATGCAGTGAATGCATGAGGTGTGCGTGCGTTCTCGTTTGAATTAGTTCGCGTGGATTTGGAAGAGTGTGTGTGTGTGTGTGTTTGTGTAAAAGCCTCGGCTCGCGTGTCGGGATGGAACACACACACACACACATACACAACACACAAAATAAATAAAGATCCCGCGTGTGCCGTCATCCTGGCTTAATGAATGAAACTCCAAAGATTTTGTGACTTGTTACATCCTGAATACACCAGCAAACGTCCACGTCGTGTCTCTTCCCACAAGCTGGAGTCTGTCCTCGTTAAAATAGAAGAAAAAAACAAAACAAAAATGAACCCGGTTTGGCACGGAAAACACATTAGGCAGTCGTGTTTTTTTTGCTATTTTTTGAAAGTTTGGACCATTACTGGAGTCAAACTGTGAAATACTGCTAGTTTTGCATCTGCATTCGGAGGCTAGAACAGTTTCCCTACTGTATGTATGAACATGCAAGCAATAATAAGTTAGGCTTGTTGGGAGCCGCGATGGTGCAGGAGGAGGAGGAAGGAGCCTGTTTAATAACTGGGCCTGGGTAAAAATGCAGAAATGAGAGATGCTTTATCGTCATGAAGGCCTTTGCTGTTTAGAAAATATTTCTAATATGTCTCAAGGGCTTAAGGTTGACTTATTGGCATCAATGACCATAAGAAATGTTCGGTTTTGGAAAGAAATACACCAAAACTAAGAAGAAAATCTGGAATTCAAGCCTCTCCGCATCATCAGCCTTTGACCAAAAACACAACAAATCATCTGCTTCACTTAAAAGTTTATTTAAGCTATTTTTTTATTATTATTTTTGCAGCTTCTTATGTTATTGTGACAATCTAATCGCCCCTTATGAAAATGTGAATTCTGTTGCATCCGATCTTTGCAAACCCATCATAAAATGTGTAAAAAATGTTCGCTGTAGGTTCATCTTTAGCTTGAAGGTCAACGATTGAACTGTAAAAACAGGAACATGTCTGTCTGTCTTATAAAATTAGCCGAAAACACACTTCACAAATTTGGATTTGGATGTTATGTATGGAGTCATTTTTGTGTCTTTATTTTGCAGTTAAGAAATATAAAAATATACATATCATTAGAATGTATATTCAGATATTTAATATACAGATTCTTAGCTATGACAATGTGTAAAAAGATGGCTCTATGTGTTGTTTTCCCATTTTCAATGGTAATGAGATTTTGCATCACAGATCTAAAGAAAATTGTCTAAATAAGAAGCACAACTTGTAGCTTATGTTGATTTCCGTTCACTTTAAAAGCTGCAACAGAAATCTCATCATGACTGCATGTCATTAAATCTTATAATTTATAACTGCAATAATGTATTAATCTTATCAGCAGCCAGAATAATTGTTGCGCTTTTGTTTTAAGTTAAAGCAATTGAAATGTGAAATTTTACTCAAGTGTATCCTCTTCCCCATTTGTATTTTTAGATGTTTATGTCCCGTTTTGCTCTGCAATTTGTTTTGCAATATAACTACACAAAAGTAACTCCATACAATTAGGGGTTAAGACAACTTGATTGGAAAGTTGTAATTAGTACAGTGTGGTCAGTAAAACATTCCTCGTGTGAAACGTAATCACAAATAAGATAGGGTGTGTTTCTCAAGCTGTTGTAAAATCTTGGTGTTAGAAAAAAGTGACAACATCCGGAAATTTGGGGCTAAATTGCTTTTTGCCATTGTTTTCTTGAATTGTATGAGTCTTTTGTGTGTGTGTTTAAATAGTCTTCTGTCACATTGAACAAAAAGTTTTAATATGCAGTAATTTAGTGCTGAAACTAAATGTGCTAATGTTGGTGGACACTTAGGAGAGTATGCTAACACCCAAGCTAGCGTTGGAGAATTTGCAATCACTTACCTGTTGGCTTAAGCTTTAAATTCGTCCTCTAAAATTTACAGCGACTGAAAAACGTAATAATACCTCTTGAATATTTGTCAAATTCCAGGTTGTCACGTTACAACCGGGAATTTCATTGTATTTAGTAGCTGAGGCTAACAAGTAAGTACCAAGCTTGATATTCGAACACAGCCTGTAACCGTGTTCGAATATCAATCGATTTAAGTAAAACCTTTTTCTCCATGTTTCCTTACTGGTCCCTTTCCAGGACAAAATTAAGCAAAAAAAAAAAAAAAAATTACAGATGTTCTGGATCTTATAGTGTCTCAACCTATATTGGTTTCAGCAAAAATGCAGTAAAGATGTCAGTGTCTTTCACAACAGATTGCACTCTGTCACTGCTACACTTCTTTAAGGGGAATTCCTTTTGGGTTTTTTTGTTTTAGGTAAAGTATTTCCCAAAGTTCTCTGTTATAATTCAAGGCCTCTCCTTACGGGAGAAACTCCACCATTGACGGAATCCCCTTTAAGGAATCAGCCTCATGTGCCATTGTTCTTGTCGCAGTGTCAAACGCTGCCCTTTAGATGTTTAGTCCGTCTGGATCATCGGATAAAAGAATTCTGCATGTTGAGCCATTTTATTTATTTGTAAATGTGCTTTATTCAGCATTTCTGACTGAACTGTGAAACCAGGGGAGCTCATAACCTTACACTTAACTTCAGATAAAAAAAAAAAAATAAAAAAAAAACATTCGACTAGCAGATTGTTCTGATGCCAAAATCAAGAGGCCTTAATTCAGCAGAACTAGATTGTAAAAATAAATGTTGACGAAAAAAAAAGATTCAACTAGACTCCTTTGACCTGAAACGAGTCGTTCATATAAGAAATGTTAAGAAAACCACTTTTGTACTCATTTTTACAAACTATTTATTAAACTGTGATTTTGTAAGAAATAAGCCTGTTTTCTCTTCTGTTTTATTCCTTTATGTGTGTGTGTAAAACAGAAAACAAACAGAAAAAGACCAGTTTATTACAAACATTTATTTCTTCACTTTTTGGAAAAAACAAACAAACAGCTTTGATGCTTTACACAACAAAGTGATTTAAACATTTTCCTCACATAATTCATAATCCTCTTAAGTTCAAGTTTGCCCGGTTACATCGAGAGAAAAAGAGTTGGCACCTGTTTGTTTACTGTGTGGTTTGACTTCTGGATAAATCGACGTCGTGCTGAAACTGCTGAAAAACCGATGAAGCCTCGCATCCTGATGAGCCTCCGATCGGTCGGGGTGGGGTTAAAGGTCGGGGTGGGGTTAAGAGGCACACTAAAACATGAGCCATGAAGACGCCCCGACCATCGGAAACCCAGCGGCAGGATGGAAACATCTAGAACATAAAGGACCAACCAATAGATGCCAGCTTTGATTTGCTCAAAAAACATTCAAACCCAAACGCATCGTGAAACCAAACTCCTGGTACAGACAGAAAAAGAATAATAAAGAGTTTCATTTGATTTCAAGGCGTTTTGAGGAATCTTCTATTGACCTAAAACAGACAATAGACTAAAAGGGAAAATCTCAACCACTTGGCTCATTGTGCTGCTCACCTGCATGGAGGGAAAATGGATTCACTTATTAATAGGAGAGGGAAGAAAGAGCAGGCAGCAGCTTTTATCTAAAAATCAGATCATGAATGGTTGTTTTTTTTTAATCTAATAACTTCTTTTCATAAATAAATAGAATAATTTAAAAAAGACATCCACCACAATGCTGAAAGGTTAGTGTTTTTTCAAATTGCTGGGTTACTTCACCACAGGTTTTTTTTTTTTTGGACCGTCCCTCTGAGGGGGTCGTGGCGCTGCGGGTCAGTTGAGTTTGATGGGCAGGTCCTCTCCGAACTTGCGGAGGAACTTGCTGTGGTTGTGGTCCACGGACCAGAGAGGTGGCAGGTGGTGAGGCTGCATGGTGGTCAGAAAGTGCCGCCTCCAGCGACGCTCCAGCTCCATGAGGCCCCGCAGGCCCCGCTGGGCGTGAGCGCGCACCACCTTAAGGCCGTGAGGAACGTAGGCCTCGTTCAGGATCCTTCAGGAGGGACAGAGAGAGAGAGAGAGACGGACTGATGACAATGAAAGGAAAAAGTTCATTAAACTGTTAAATTAAAGACAGTTTGTCTCTTTACCTAAATGTGGTTGTTCCATAGCTAGAACAATTCCTGCTTACCATAAAAGAAAAAGAACTGATGAACTTTATTTTGAACGTCACTTGACTTGCGTCCTACCATAGGAATGATTCAAAAAATTGAAAACGCAAGTCCCTTATTTTGAAACTGTTCGCTTTATTTCAAGAACAGACTTTTTTTTTATAAGCAACAGTCGAACCAGAAAAAAATAATTAAAATAAAAAATTGGCAACAGCAGGTCAGGGTTTTTAAAGCTTGGTGATTGGCTAGAAAACGACAATCGGTGCGTCGCTGGTTGAGGCGGCTTTGAAAGTTCAAGTTTAAACTTTTTTCCCGTTACCGTTTTGTCCTCTGTACATGCAGCGATTGCCAAGGCGATTCCCGCCAAAATTTCTCCCACTAATACAAACTCCTGGATGAAGCTTAAACACAATGGCTGGTCTTAGACGCTGTATTCAAAACTGAGTTTTTACTTTTGCTCTTGTCAAATTTAACTGCAATTTGATATTAAACTTCAAAATCAAATTACCGTTACCGCATTACTGCTGGAAGCTTCACAATAATGATTTCACTAATAAATTTAAGTCTCGTCTATGAAGGTAGACGTAATATAAGAATCGGAACAGTTCTTACAAGGGCAGGGAAATAAATCCATTTAATAGATTAATTGAACTTTTCTGTTTTTGAAGATTAACATTTTTTTGAGGGAAACTTTTTTTCACTAATTTTGGATTTCCAAAATGATGTTAACCAATCCAAGAACAACCTTCTTGTTTTACAGTTTATATTTATGTTGAATCATTAAAGTAAAATAAAGTTTCTTAAAGATATTTTCTGTCATTAGTAATTTAAGGAAAAATTGAGGGGGAGGGAGAAATTTAATTATTTTGAATTTGGTATTAAAATTGAAAAATTTAATTCAGTTTGAAAATTGATTTTGTTGTTGAGATTTTATTGTTAATCCATATTACACCTAGACCAGGTTCTTACTTTTTGTTAAAATATGATTGATCTGGACTGACAAACTTCTACTACATCCATCTGTATGGATATAAAGGTTAGCATAAATCACGGCGTCGTCTGTGTACGATGTGATCCACGGGAACTTGTGGCTTAAACAGCACGTGGAAAATCAACACTTGTTTACGTGTTTACATGGTTGCTTGAAGACGTTGACGAGCAGCGAACTCACCTGGTCTCAAGGCCGGCGGCCTCTTGCAGCACCTCGTTGGTCAGTTCCTGCTCCTCATTCATGTCCATGTAGTTCCTGATGAGCAGCTGCAGCTCGTCCCGCCGCTGCTCCGGCAGGCCGTCCTTGGCGCTGAGCAGCGCCCGGGCTGCCGAGCGAACCCGCCGGCGGTCCGAGTCCTCCAGCAGCCGGACGCCCTCCTCGCAGCCCTGAGGGGCGGCGAACTCGTTGGCCAGCTGCTGCTTCAGGAAGCCGTCGTGCACGTTGGAGGCGGCGTGGCAGCTGGTGCAGAGCAGCAGGATGTCGTGGGAGTTGTGGTCCTTCATCTCCGTGGGGAAATGTCGCCGGTACTCGTGCGGTACGATGTTTTTCCTGACGGTTTTTTTTTTTTTTTTTTGGAGAGAGAAAAAGGGGTGGAGATTAAGACAAATGCCAAATCTGAAGCGAGTGTCTCTTGGGACAGAGTCACACCTGATGTAGGAGTCTGCTTTCCCACACACGACACAGAGGTTTTCCTTTGCAGTCAGGTAGTAGTCCTGCTGGGAGTCGGGGCGTCCCGACGGCTCGAAGAGCAGCCGCACGATGAAGGGGTCTTCACTCTGCAGCTCTGAGTTACAAACAGCAAAATTACAACAAGATTTAACTCCATAACTCATTTATCGTGAATGTTAGCCTGAACAATGCCCAGACGAAAAGAAAATCGGATTTTCTTTTAAACCTTCCCCCCCCCCTCTAGCTTTCTATTCTGAAAAAAACAAACAAAAAAACTACAAAGCACAGAAATAAAAACGTGTTTTTGAAAATATTTTTCAAGTATATTCTGAATTGAACGACTGAGTATTAGGATGTGCATCATGCTTGTGAAACAAGATGGCGGCCGTGGGTGTGCTGACATCACTCTGAATTATGTCGACAAAAAAGAAACTCAAATTTAAATCTTTAAAAATATATACAAGATAAAAATGCGAGTCATCGCCCAGCCTGCATTACCTCCGATTCCTTTGTCCAGGTACCACAGGGCTTTCTTTTTGTCGCAGGTACAGAGGGGCTGACCATCAGGCGCGTTCAGGAAGCATTACTCCGATTACTTTGCCAGGACCACATGCTCTTTTGTCGCAGGTACAGAGGGGCTGACCACAGGCGCGTTCGGAAGCAGTTATCGTGAGCGGGACTTCCTGCAACGGCCGAGGCGACAATTCAAACCTCTGTTCTCGACGGCGACGGAAACCAACCGTCGTCTTCGTTGACTGGCGGAGTGCCATGCCAGCGGTTTCCTCCGGTTGTTCTTCCGATGGTCTGGGACTTGCTGATCTCCAGACTCCGGGCTGCTGTTCATCACGGGCTTCCGCGTCCTCCGCCTCCGCTCGCCTTCGGGGCCGCCGTCGTTTCCGTCCCCGCGGCCTTTGAAGGGGACGTCCACCAGGCCCTGGCAGCGGGACTCCAGCTCCGAGTAGGAGCTCCCGCTGGAAAGGGCGGGACCGGTTTCGGTCTGGAGGCCGAGGAGACGGAGGAAGAGCGCCACCGAAACCTGAGCGTCTCTGGCGGCGTAGGTCGTCTGGAGGAGGCAACGAGGGGAGGAAGGTAGAGGCGTTTCTCCATTATGGATGAGCGCGAAACGTAAGAAATACCCTGATAATGTCGAAAAAAAACAAACAAGTTCGCAATGTGTTTCTAGTAAATAAAAAAATGCGAGTAAAAAAATTACACTTGATTGATATTCACGTGACAAGTCATTTTAAAAAATCATGGCGGCGATGGCGGAAACACACGCAGTCAGCGTCTTATTGAAATTATAGTCGGCAATTTTACAGAAGAGTTCTTGATTCAAAACGTTTGGATGACAAACTCAGCTTGTGATGAACAGTGAGACAGTGAGACCTCTGGTACTTAGTGCAAGGAGGTGAGTGACCACAAATAAGTGTGTTGGGGGATACAAAATGGCACATTCCAAAAAAAAAAAAAAAAAAGTATTTTTATTGCAGTTTTGTAAAAAAACCCCAATTTTGATATGACTGAAAAAACACCTCATCCTAACGCAAAAACCCAAATAGCCTCGTTTCCATCAGGCAACTTCCTTTTCCCAGTTACAATCTGCACAATTATGATGATTAGCAGAAACGGGTGACACGACCTCAAAGCCCATCAGTGAGCAACAGTCTGAGCTCAGCAGTTAAACCAGGTGTTTGCCAATTGCTGCTGCCGCTAGTCTGGAGGAGCTGAGAGGCAGAAGGGCTGCCAAGGGAGAATTAACCATTTCTCAAGCATGACTGATGGAATCAAAGCAACACTCCAGGTATGTTTTTGGTAAGGGAATAATAACATAGCACAATGTAGAACTCAAAAAAGTATGTTTTTTTAAATAATACACTCCCTTTAAAAATGGTAAATCAATTTTACAATGTCTGCTCTCTCACATATGGTTTGATGTCATCTCATCCAGTATAAATAACAGCCAGATTTACAGTAAAAAAACAGAAAACCTCTTAACTTACTGTTGGATATAAAGTCCAAAACTCTGGTGGACTCAGTTCATCAAATACACTGAAATTAGAGGCTCCTTACCTGCTCTAGTGTTAACTGGTCTGCTTCCCAGTTGCTGCAGCGCAACTCCAGAGACTTATCCAGAGATACATTTAACAGATCTGCAGCCAAGGACTTGAGACTGAGGCCATTACTGACAGAGGATCGCCTGGAAGAGGGAATCATGCCATGAAGACGGGTTTGCAATCAAATCCACAAGTATTCATAACGACAGGACTTTTCTTAAAAACAAACCTTTCCCTTAAGGCGAGGTGGCGCAGGTCGACGGTGGTGGCCAGGGACAGGCCGTAGTCGCGCGTCAGACGCTTCCCGTCGTCATAGCAACCCACTCCGACTTTCAGAACGTGTGGATCTCTGAGAACTTCCACGAAGCTGAGCGGGAACGGCTGCTGGCTGCCGCGGAACGTCAGCATCCTCACCAGGACGCACAGACCCGAGTAGGTGGCCATCTGCAGCAGAGACACCTCCGACCTTCTGCCCTTCATCGAGACCTGTGGGATTAAAACAAACCAAAAAAAAAGGGGCGGAGTCAGATCAGACAACCTGAAACAAGGACTTTATGAAAAAGAAAAAAATCCAATCAGCATCAATCTGCTTTCTTTCTACTTCAACGACACAATTATCTGGGGATTTTTTTTTTTCCCTTTTCACGATCAAGTAAATATCATGCGAAACATATTTCTTACGCCTTGGGCCTTTACCCATTCACAGTCGAGCCCCAGAACCGGGAACACCGACAGCTCCTTCTGCATCAGCGGCCACATCTGCAGCCAGTCCTCCGGACAGCTCACCGTCACCGGGTTCACCGCCAGCATTTGCTTGCAGGTCGGGATGCTGACAGCACGGGGCGCGTTTTCGGTCTGACACTCGGCCGTTTTAAACTCATCGTGATCCAGGCGCGGCTGCTGGGTTCGTCGACTCTCCGTACGCGCCGGAGCGTTTTCGACAGGATGCAGAGGGACCGTCGGTTCCGCCGCCTTCTGGACAGAGGACAGCTTCTTCCGCTTTGTCCGATACACCTGCCACACCAGCAGCCCGCCTAAGGCCGCCCCCACAACGGTTGTCATGACGGTGGTCAAAGGCCCTCGAGGAGACATGCCGACTTTCCCTGATATTTTTAACAGACTGAAGAGTTCAGGCCTAGGACAAGAAAGAATCAGTTTTATTCAGTCAGCAGGTCTATCAGCAAACATCCACCAGTTTGTAATGTCTTACCTTCCCTTATAGTTCTTGTTTACGTTCTCTCACTCGACTGGGTGTTTCTCTGCAGAAAGAAAACAACGTCCTCCTTTCACAAACTGCCCTTCACATTACAGCCTTACAAACCAACGGTCAAAATGCGTCGCAAATTTATCGCAATCACAAAGAGCAGCTTGGTCTGCGATAAGTGTTAGCTCATGAAGTGCCACATCATGCAGTGAGGCTCTCTGTGACTGCAATATGTGGTGACGGGCGTCTCTTTTAATGGCAGCATAAATCGTTTTAGAAGGTAAAGAGGTCAAGTGATTATGATACCGCAACTAAATTACTCAATCACGAAACAACTTTTTCACTAAATCTGTGTTTGAGATGGTTACAACTGATTTTATAACTCCTGAATTTATGTAGACCACCTTTTATCCTGAGCGGAGCCATTAAAAAAACCAGATAACGATCCTGTATTTGAGCAGCTGGTGTATAAAATGTACCTTGAATGGAAGATTGTCAAACATGTTTTGTGTTAATTTATTACTTCAGCTGCACAGGACATCAACCTACTCCTGCTTTCAAGTGTACAGAAACTTGACCAAATCAAATTCCTTACTTTTCCCAGCCTGCTTGGAAAACCTGACTAAGCTCCAACAATGTATGAAAACATGTTTCATTTGATTATTTGATGGGGTCGTTCAGTCCAGTAATGTGTTTTTTAAATGGGTCTAATCTAATATGGACTAAAAGCTAAACAAACAAAAAACAGGTACTGAAATAGTCCTTTGTAATGCATCAAATTAAATCAACCCTTTGTCATTGGAAAAAATATACATACACAAATCTTTTTGTCACTGTTTATTTAAGATTTAAACATCTTAAGTCCAAAACTCAATCGAATGTGGTCTAAATTTTCTGACAGAAAACGCCTTAAGTTACACACCAAATATATAAAACATTGTGTTGAAGCATAGTTCGCAACGTTGAACATTACATTATGTTGGTTATACCACTCCAAGCCTTTAGAGTTTTAATGTAGCTCATCAAAAGTCGTTCAGTGTCTAACTTCAGTGTTAGCCCTTTACTCCAGTGCTGAATCGGATGCTAGCGCCTAGAAAACTAGCAACTTCCCAGCATCTGCTCAATATGCTGAAGAGCCGCGCTGCCAACACGGTGTCATTGCTGTCTGAAGCATTTCACGTGTTGAATGCAAGCCCAACTAGTTTGATTGTTTACCGTTTTCCCTTCAAGGCAACATACGTTAACCTAGTTAGCGTAACAGCTAACCAGTGAACTAGCTTCCACCTTAGCAGCTCGCTACACTTTGCCTCACAGCTGCGGCGCGAGCGTTGATTTACAACAGGCCAGCTGAGATGATCTACTGATGGACAGACTTACCTTTATGTTTCTAGTCAGCAGAACATCCCGTCCGCAGGCATGTAAAGCTGTTTGCTGCGCCGATCCATTTCTTCTGCGCTGCATTTATAACTGCGGTGGTGCAGCGGGGAGCAGCGCAGCAGCTACCGCCCCCTGCTGGATGGATGAACGACTCACGAAACAGCAGCAGCCAAGTCTGTTTCTTAGAGGAAGGCCAGCAGAGCCACTTTAAAATAATGTTAGTGTAAGACTAGTGTAAAACTAAGTAACAAATTAACAGACTTTCAGTAGAACCATTAAGATATTGCATAAAAAATAAAACGTGAACATTAGTCATTAGCTGTAACATATTTCAGCACTTTATCAGGGCAAGGTTTTAAAATGTATGGAAGAAAATTAGGACCACTGGGGAAAAAAGTAACTATAGAATTGAGTCTTTTTTTCCTTATAACTTCAATATTAAAAGCATTGAAAATGTTCACTTCAAAGGAGGCTAATACCTCTAATCATACAGCTAGTGAGTGTTGCTTTACAACAGGCCAGCTGAGATAATCGACTGAGACAGTCTTACCTTCATGTTTCTAGTCAGCAGAACTCCCCTTCCACATGCAACATTAAAGCATATAGGTAAAAATATTTGAAAATCCGTGGCAATGGTTGTATAAAAATTAAACACCAGACAACACCCTGAACATGGCAACAGAAATGTAACAAAATAAATAAATAAATAGCAAACAGACTCCAGAAAAGCAAAATGGAAGAACCTGAACCAAAAACATAGTGGAAACTGAAAGTCTCAGGAAAATATTCACACTTTTCAAACTTTTATTTGTAAAAATAGTATCCTGTTTTCTCTACTCTGTGTTGATCATGTAGCAAAATGTAAAAGAAAAATAGTAATTTGCAGAAATACCTTTAACCAGGCAGTGAATATGAATAAATCAGGAACACAGACTGCTTTTTTTCTATCACCATAAATTTATTCAACCCCATTAGCTTCAGTTTTTCCTCCAAAGAGCTGGAATAAAGAAATGAAATACTTACAAAATGGAAAAGTAGATCAGAGAATTGATCGTATTCGCAGGTTTGATTAAAAAAAAAGAAGAGAAAATCAAATAGAGCGGATGGAAAAAAAAATCTTCTTTTCCTCCCAGTGGGGGTTCTGCTGCCCATCAGAGCTAACAGTATGCTAACGGAAACCGGGCCGGATCAGCTACCGCAGCACCATGATTGACCAGCCCATGTTAATCAAGCTCACAAATGATCGGGTTTAGTGCATGTGCAGAAAAAACATAAAACATAAAAATCAACTACATTTAAAAAAAAATCCCCCAGGAGGAGGCAGTAAAACCAGATTGTTAAATAATAATAATATAAAACAAGATTGGTGCTACAAAAAAAAAAGAACTAATTTGTCCTAAATCGTTAAAAATTAAGGACAAGTAAGAGACCATATAGGCACCACCACCATGGCTGAGTTCAAGCTGATTGTTGCTGCAGACACCCTATTTCACGGTGAGATATTGGGGTTTTTTCTCCATTCAGTTAGGCGATGCAACAAACAGCATCAAGATTTTTTGTTGAAAATTACGAGAAAAAAAAGCAGCTATCCCTTCACAAAAAAATCTCTTTACATCACATTAAAAATTTGCACTGCTGTGAGCTCTGTGTACAGTATAGATTCTTTAGATATATATATATATATATATTTATGTATAATATACATGATCTTTTCTTGTGTACATGAACATTGTAACTATCCCGTGCCTTTGGCAAGATTACTTACAACTCTTCTGTTAGATCCAAAGCTATTTCAAATATACTTGATGCATAAAAATAAAGATTTTGGCATTGTCTGACTCTCGTCTTCTGATTGGGTGGCTTTTATGGAGGACTTCTCATCTGGAAGTTGAGTTCTCTCAGTGCTGCGTCCCTCACCCGCCAGCAGAGGGCCTCGGTGAGCGAAGCTAGCTGGCAGAAGGGAGTTGCGCTCCACAGGGTAATGATAACCTTAAGCTCCACAAGCACAAACAAAACAATACAGACAATACAAAGGAAATGCCTGAAGAGCTGTGAATGTCTTCACAACAACCTGTTTTGTTTTACTTTCTTTTTTTTTTTCTTTTTTTTTTTTTTCCCCTTGATGCTGCGCGGGGTTCGTTTTGCTTTTTCGCCCTTACCACCCCTGCAGTGGGTGTCCAATTAAACGCCAGCAGGAAAAGGGCAGGGTGTCTCCGACGAGTCCACCCCCAGCTACCCGGTGCTTCCTGATGGCACTGCGATCACAGTTGGATCTCAAAAGTCTTGTGCAGCTCAGTGGAGAAGGGGTTTGTGGGGGACGGGGTGGTGCGCTGGTGCGGGCGGTTCTCCAGCGCCGCCCACTGGGCTTCGAACGCGTCTTCTTGCTGTGCCGGTGCAGGCTGGCCGTACTGGGACGACGAGGCCGCCCAGCCGTCTGCGCCGTTGAAGGCGGCCCTGCCGTTCGGGGGCTGGATGTGGACCTCGGTGGGCGCCGGGGGTTTGACGTACGGGGAGACGTTATGAACGGTCTGAGCGTCACCAGTCTGCGGCATGGTGGCGGCGGCCGGGATGGGAAACGGCTGCGGCTGGGTGGCGGAGCCGAACACGTTGGCCACCATCTGCGAGGGAGTTATGCCAAACACGGGAACGCTGGGCTGGGGGAACGGCAGACCGTTGGGCACCGGGTAAGAGGCCGGCGCTGGGGGGTGGAAAGCGGGTTGGCGGGGCGGCACCATGGGGATGGGAGGGGGCAGGGAAGGCATAAAGGGCACTGCGGGAACGACGGGGACTGGAGCCGTGGGCATATGCACCGGGCCAGCGAATGGCTGTGGGGGAGGCGTGCCTCCCGCTGCCATTGGGTTAGACTGCGGCGCACGGACTGATTTGGTGACTTCTTCCAACCAGCGGTCGGCTTCTGATGGCGTGCGTTTGTGGGCGGACATGGCCGGAGAGGCGGTGGGAGGGGCTACTATCACTGGCGTCGCTGATGTCCAGTCTCCTCCTGATGTAAGAAAGAAAAAAAAAGAAAAAAAAAAATCAAACTGTCATTGAGACACACAGATGAGTCTAGCACATCAACAATGCCCTGCATTAGAGCTTGACTAAGATGTTTTTCCAAATTTTGTCACTGGATAACATTTTATTTAAAGAGGTAATATAATGTACACTCAAGTAACAATGTTTCCTTGAGTTGTTATAAAAACACTTTATATATCAAATATGACTTAAAACAAATGTAATTTTGGAATTTAACACCTTAAAATTGGGCCCCTGTCTCTTTAAAAACTCCTGCTCTTTCTGAAACTGCGCCTTCAGGCAGTCATCACTTCATCCCTCCTCTATTAACTAACAATATTTGTACCAGCGTTACACTGAGAAGTAGCTCCTATAATGAGCTCAGCAGATGCTCAGTTCCACCAGGTGATTGCTAATTGCTGCTGGCTAGTCTGAAGGAGCTGAGTGGTGGAGTTTTAGGGGAGGGCTGCTCTGAGAGATGGAAGAACTGAAGCTTGGAAGCTGCAGCTCCAAGGAGGACCTGCGTGTAGGTCCCCCCCAGGTATTTTGCACAGCTGAATGGTTGCCACGGGAGATTAAAGCATGAAAGAATCAAGGCAACACCTCAGATATATTTTTGATGAGGGGATAACATTATAACATGATTAAAAGCTCAAAAGAGTCAATTGTACATAATACTGCCCCTTTAATAAACCAACACAAAGTAGTGCAAAAATGTGAAGAAGAAAGGAAAATGATACTTGGTTTTTGAAACTGTGTTCTCTCCCTGCATTTGCCTTCATCCATATTTACATGTCAGGTTTCCACCAAATAAAGTGCTTTCCATAAAGACCATGAAAAGTTTGGCTCTGGTTTTATCTGACCTGAGCTCAGTCTTCTATAAACATAAAAAACATATTGGATGTTATTTTTAAGTAACTGAGATGATAGAGAACAACATAGCTGGTTTTGATCCAAACTTCTTACCAGTTGGTGGCGATAACAATTCACCATGCCGCAGTAAAACTCCAGAGAAGGAAAAAGGCAACTGGTTGCACTGGAATTTATTTACGGGTATCAAATTAAAGGGCTCTGAATACAGATGGACACCACATTTTCTAAAAGATTTTTTCAATTTTACAAAACCAAGCACAATTTTCCAGTCATTTCACAATTATGCATGCGTTTTACCTAAAATCTCGCGAATCTATTTGGGGGATCTTTGGGGGAAAATGCAAAAGAGTTTAAGAAATGAAAGATGCTTGAAATGATTTTAGCGCAGCAGCTTCTTTTCTCACCAACTATCCTAATATTGGTGTTTAAGCTGATCAGCTCTACATAACAATCCTATTCAGTCCCTGTGATTCCATCCAACTGTCATGTGAATATTGAGCAAACGTTTAAAATTTGGCACAGAAGAAAAAACAAAATGGTTATTTTATAGTCTTCCACCGCCACCAGAGGACGGTAGCGATAAACTTAATCGATTTTGAAATTTTTCCAAGTTTCTGGCCGGTGAGTGAGATGGTTCGCTATGTCACGCGAGTGTTAAAAACCTTTTTGTGAAACTAAGACACAGGGTGCTTTTTTAAAAGTGAATTATTACTATTATTTATTTATTTTTTTTTTTTTACAAACCAAGAGTGACGAAACATCCATGATGGACGAGGACTTCACTCTCAGAGTGAACAGAAACCTCAAGTCTCCCCTGCAGAGCTGCTTACCTGGGAGGGCTGGAGCGGCGGGCCCCGCCGGGTTTGTGGCCCAGGGGTTAGTCTCTCGCGTAGGCAGAGCGGGGTGCAGGACGACGGGGTTGGAGGCGGCAGGAGCAGCAGTGGCAGCAATGGAGAAGGCAAGCATGGTGCCATTCACTAAAGCCAATAAGAGACAAAAACTGATGCAAGCTCTGAAAGATGGAGGCCATCTTTCCTTAGACGTGCACAGCTACCATGCTGTTAATAGGTTAGCTTGAGGTGTTAATTGCTGTTTTTAACACAAGTGTTAGAAACTTTATAGTGAACAAACAGAGAGGCAGGGGTTAAAATATAAAGGTAGATGCAAAATAGAGTTTAAAAGTGTGGAACAAATTAAATTTATTTATGATCTGATATCAGAACAAAATGACTATGTCGGACTTGTAATTTGAACAAATTGCACTGAAAGGGGAGTGTGTGGCCAGAGTGTGTGTCACAGAGCAGATAGGAACAGGTTTTACCTGGCGCCACGGGGGACTGAGGAGAGGATGCCGGTTTGGGCATCGGAGCAGAAGAGAACGGGTCCTCAGGGGGCCCGCTGAACGCCGTGGCGATCTGAGTGCACAGCGAACTGATGCTGTCGTTTTCTCCTTCCACCTCAGGGACTGCAGGGACGAGGATGCAGAGAGATCAAATACATGGACACAATTCATCCCAGAACACAAGAGGATCACATTTGTCTACATGTGAATTGTGCTTTTGTTTTAGTTTGCTGATTTTTAAGGAGATATCTGCTTATGGAAAAATACTGTATATTTTTTCCTTTCTTAAATATAAAAACAATCCATAAAAGGGTTTAATGCTGTGCAATGAATTTTGACACCTGACCTATTAGACTGATCAACTGTTTCCCTTTTCTTAAAAAAAAAAATACTCAGATTTCTTTCTTTAGGTTTTTCAGTAACGTGCTTTAAATCATCACCTGTGTTTTTAATAGGGAAGTCAGATTTGCGCTGCATGGTGGAGGGCAGCTCGTTCATGCGCAGCGATAGCTGTCGTTTGAAGGGGGACGTCTTCTGGCTGAGGGCCGGAAAGCCCCTGAAGGAGCCCTGGCGGGCGAGGGCCTCGGCCGGCGCGTGTCTGCGGGGTATCACCTGAGGCCCCAGCGTCGCCACGGAGAGAGGCGGAGAGGACGAGGGGGACGGGGAGCTTCCTGACTGGAGCACCGAGGAGTTTGTCACACTGTTGGCAGAGTTCCCGACAACATTCAACTCTGTCTCTGCTGGTAAAGAGAAGGAGACAATGAGGTAATAACCCACTGAAGAGCTGAGAGGTTTACATGTGGTGCAGCTAGGAGGCAAGTTTCTGGCAAGTTATTAGTTTCAAGAGACTGCTGAGGTGGGAAGCAACAAAAGCAGGAAAGAAAAGATAGATAAGAAAATAAAAAGAAAGACGACACAGAAAGACAGAAAAAGAGAAGAGACAAACAGATAGAAAGACAGACGGAAAAAAGTAGTGGCATAACGACAGAAAGATACTGTGAAAACTACAAACACCAACTACTTGGAGATTCATACCGAGTTCTGAAGTCTAACTCTCCATCCATTAAAGTACGCACCATTCTTGGCATCCTGCAATTGTCTCATGACTTCTTCCCTCTCCGCAGCCTCCGTTGCTGTGGTAACACGAAATGAGCCTTCCCGAGTAAAAGTGGTTCTGTTGGCATCAAAGGTTGCCGTGACGCCGCACTCCTTCTCCCGCTTCTGTTTTCGCTCCAGACAAGCGGCAAACGCGCAGCCCACAGCGTGGCTGAGTCGCTCTCCCTGACAGGGACGACACAAAGGATGAAGATTCTCACAGCATCTTTTATTCGTCAAACTCGTCCACCAAAGAGGTTTGAGCAGGTCTTCCTATAAAGCACCGTGAGCACAGAATCGGCGGTGACTGAGCTAGTTCTTACTGAGTCTTTAATGGCCATGAAACAGTGGCAGATCCAGCGCCGCGTGGTGCCGTCCCTGCAGATGTAAGAGAACGCCCTCTCAAAGTTCCTGTCAGGAGCGCAGAACGAAACCTTCTCTATCGTCTGATCCAGAATCAGGTCCTGCGGACAGCAGTTTCTATCATTAACATGGTCAAAGCTGAGAGCTGGGAAATGGAACAATATCAAAACAGGAGCTCAGTTTTAGTCATTTTTTGGTCTTTGAATCAGTGTTTTCTCATCAACTACATGAAACAATTTCTGATTCCAAAACAAAATTCAAAAATAATTCTGATCTACTGTAACTCTATAAAGCATTTTTTATAAATTGCACATAGTTTATTATTTTTTTTTAAATCTTTTTATTCTTTCATTCATATTTTTCCCTCAAATATATAGTTATGTATCCAACTTGGACAGCTGACCCCCAAAACAGAAAGATTTTTTTTATGTCATTACCAGATATTTCCAGCAGATGTCAGTATGACTTCTCATTCAATTCCATATGAACAAGTCACTAGTTCCACATAAAGGCAAAAGTCATAAAAAACAAATTTTCATTACACATTGAGATATATATTTCAAGACTATGTCTTGCAGTTTTGATGATTATGGCTTACATGCAAGAAAAACACAAAATTCAGTGTTTCAGAAAATGTAAACATTACATAAGACCAACTAAGCTGACTATACTAGTCTAAAATCTGGTTCTGTAACCTACTGATCCAGATTGAATAATGACTCTATACAAGATGACCAGCTTAAAAAGTATTTAACTTTTTCACAGCATTTAAATGTCAGACTTTCCTATATTTATATAAGTTTTACGTGACAAACCAAAACACAGAAGGATACAATTAATAGGGTTTTTTGAAAGTTTCACCAAATCAAATGTAATACTTTTTAAGACCAATATGAATGAAATTAAAGACCTGTATATTAACAGAAAAGTACAAAAGATAATAAATTGACAACAAACTTGCACTTACCCATGATAGACATAAAACAGCTATATACCTATCTATCATGGGTATATTAGCAGCTAGTTACTGGTAACCTCAACCATCTCCAGTCACAGAACGCAACAAATATGTCTCAAACTTTAGACCAACAGAAAACGTCCCATGAGAAAAAATAATAATAATAATACATCAAATATAAGAAATTAAATAGGCTCAACAAAATTTAATCCCTACGATCAACGTATTTAAGGCCAACTAGAACTTATTAAAAATGAATTTAAGACAATTTAAGGCCTTAATTTTACTTCATGAATTTCAGACTAGATTCAAGTGAAATGATATACGGCCTTTGAGCATTTTTGCAAAATATTTTGAAAAATGAGGATTTGTATTCAGTAAAATCCAGAAAAATTTTCCACTGCAATTACAGCTACAAGGTGTTTGGAGGGTTTGTACATTAACGTTCTCAAATGTTTACAGATTCTTCATTATATGGAAGAAAAACAATGGTTAACAGCAAATTTTGAAGTCTTGGCAGAGACTTTTGACTGGATTTAAGTGTAGAGTTTCCTCTCCAGGCTTCTCCTACAAGGCTTTCTATTGGCTTACCTTTGTTTTGTCATCAACAACACGGAGACCATCAGCCGACACCCACAACACAGCTCGCACTGCCTTCTTCCCAGCCTGCAAACACACACACACACAAAGCAATGGGTTACAAAACAAGAGCTTCTCCAACATCCCACAGGATTACTTTCTTTTTGTAACATTCCTCTGCACCTATTCATGAAAAATATTAGGACAAACACAGACACACACAAACAGAGCACACCTGTGAATAAAAGAAATAGCAACTAGTAAGAAAGGCAAAAAAAAAAAAGGAAAAAAAAATGTCAAAAGGTGTTTTCAAAGATCTGTGCCACGCAGGAGGAGATAAATTTGATCAAGAAACCAAAGAAGGGTTGGTGTGAGATTCTGTGGATTGATGCAGCAGGTAGTGACGACCCCATTGGTTAGAATAGCAACAATGAAAAGGGAAATATCCGCTGTTCCATTGCTGCTTCATGGAAGAAGGGCTGAAGGAAGAGAAGGCAGGCCTGTTAATACAAAACAACACAAACACATGGGTGACTTAAAGATGCCCCACCCCAGCCTAAACCACCCCACCTGCTCAGACACATGCATCGTTGTGTTTGTCCAGACTCACTAACCAACCCTCATATCCCCCATGTGTCCATGTGCTTCTTCCAGCCATCAGGTGTGATCAAAGAGTGAAGTGCGAGAAAATGATAAAGCCAGTGAGAAGGAAAGGAGAAAAAAAAAACACTCAGAGTCACAAAGGAATAACTTACTTTCACAAAGAATCCTTTGAAGAATTTCCTGTCCTGGAAGTGGATGTGGCAAAAAATAAAAAATAAAAAAGAGGGTGGAGGGTGGGTGAGAGGGTTGGAGGAGACGGGGGAGAACAAGGCATGAAAATGTTACCTAAGTCTTCTAAGAATCGACTAGAGACAACAGGATGAGGTTTGATTGGAAGCTTGTTTGGTTTGGTGGAGTTGAAGCTGGGGTTATGAGTGAGGCGAGTGATGCTTTTATTCAGTTAGCACCGCATGAATTCACTTCAAAGTTATGGATGGATGGGGGGGCGGGGGGGGGGGGAAGAGGGACACTTTGTTGGAGTTAGTAGAACCGTGAAGGAAAATCCCGAAAAGAGTTAATGCTCACCGCAGAACCCTTCAGACAGCAGGAATCGACACCGATTAGTATGGAAAACCCACATCTTGCTGGTGTTTTTTTTAAGCATATTATCACTTAAGAACTCAAATATAACAGCAATAAAAATATTTCCATATTCATGTGCATTTAGTTTAGATGTACTCTTTGGGCGAGAGCAGTTGCTTTAAAACACAGGTTTACTATTCTGAAAACAAAGACAACCTACGTCTTAAACCGTCTTTAGTATTCTTATAATAGCGGTTAGCATAGCTGACGTTGGGGTTCAACGAAAAATTAACAAACCAATAAATCTGCCCCAATTTCCTTCATTTTGTGAGATCGGAGACCGGCTGACACATGTGAAACCGATAGGTGCCCCACTATTGCCAACTTAGACACTTGGCTGCAACATTTAGCAACTTAACCAGAGAAAAAGAAAAATAATTGGTATCGGTCAAAACGGGTCAGGGTTTATAAATGTCAGTGATCAGCCAAAAATCTGCAATCAATGAAACCCTAATTGATGTCGTTAGAATTACAAAAACAGCTTTTTCTGTACGTTCCCTTGAGAATGTAGAGCATCCGCATCTCTGTGATTTCCAGAAGGCTGAATTTATAACAGATGGACACTAAATAGGATCAAACTGAGCTATTTGCCGTAATTATCTGCTGAAAGTCTTTTAGTCTGAATAACCTGCCGACATGTCACATAAATACAGTTTACAGTTAAATTGCTTCATACATTTTTGTGCTCATCTAATTTTATTTTTAAATGTCTTACTCAAAGTGGGGGAAAAGAGCTAACTTTAATGTAGATAGAGCTTCCACATTGAAAAGACTCATAATTTAAAAAAGTATAGTTAGTGTCTGCATATTATATTAGAAATGTGGTATATGTAGCTTTACTAAATATACACAGAAATGTATGTGTTCCCTAAAGTTCTGGTTTCCAAAGTTGGGGTAAAGACCCCCAATGGATGTTATGAATCATCATCAATTGGATCTTGAGGTTCCCCACAAATCTAAACGATTCTAAAACCGCATTTAAGCGGAAGATCTTATAACACAGATAAAAAAACCAAAACATTGTCAAATGATTGTGGTCAGAGCCTGTCAAGCTGGAAAAACAACATATTCTTGTCAGCAGCCCATGTCCTCGTCCGTCTCTACCTCTTAAGTCTTTCGGGAAAGGATAACCTCAAGTCCCATTTTATTCTTTCTCGTCTGATGTTCAGACAGAGATACGATCCGTCCGCGGTTGCTCAGCAGACAGAAACAGACTGCTGCAGACGGAAGACTGACCTCTGGATCAAGCCTGTGACTGTTTGCTGAGTCAGGCGGTTCGGGTTCAAGCTGCAGCAACCACTTTAAGCAAGAAAAAGCAAAAAAAAAAAAACACACCCCAACCAGACCAGACCAGGTCTTAATCCCTTCTCTGCGTTCACACGCTTGCTGCGAGTTGTTCTCCGTCCCATAAACTCTGGAAAGGAGTGTCGTTCGGCTCCTGTTACACGGCTCATGATTAAACATGTCAACCAGAAATGGACGTTCATTTGGTTGCGAGTCGAGTTCTTTGTTAGTGCATGCGGTGTTTCTGTGGGAGCCGCAAAGACGAGCAGTGATTGTATTAGTAGGATATGGTTAGGAGGAACAGAGTCTAGATTAAAGCGAGCGCTACAACTCGAGAAAGGGAGGAAGAAGTTGGATCTGGAGGAAATTCTCTGCAATTTAAACCTGCTTGAAAAGGACAGAAAGTATAACACACGGAAAAAGGTCATTCAGCATTCATTAATTCATAATAAGCAAAAACATTTCCAAGCGGAAGAGATAAGAGACTTTTAAAAAGGTCAAAATGAAGCAACAATGCCTGAAAAAATAAGATGACCCAGACAGGAAAGCCACTTTGTAGACATTGATGTACAAAACCACCTGGTGAGCAGGTGAGGGCCGTTTACTGATAAAGTGACACAAAGATTTAGAAAGCTATGGTTTCATAACAGTAAAAATCTGTTATACAACTGCTTGAGGAAAGTAAGGCAGTGTGGCCCCTCCCACACCTGCAGCTGCACACTCTTGATCAGCTGGCTACACTTTTTTAGTAGTCTACAAGAAAGAGATCATCAATGATATGAATCACCATAACGTTTAAACAGAGCAGCCTAACATTAATGTCAAACTACAGTAGGTCAACTGACAGGCACACAGAGGGTTGGCTACAGAAGCAGATAGCCTGAGTCATTAAAAACTAAGGTCAGGCCTAATCTGGGAAACAAATGCATTTTTTATGCCTTTTATGCATTTTGGTCTTTCATCTACACACAAAAAACGATTATTTATAAAAACTATGACCAAAGTGGAGATTTGAGAAAACTCTAATTCCATTTGCATATGTACATGGAAAAATGCAGATTTAGGCTCCCGTGAATTACATTCTGCGACAAATAACGCGGCAATATATCCACACACTTGCTGTGATGCAATTCTCAATCGGCAATAATTTGTGCTTTAATAACTTTATTTCCTAAGACGATATTTAACACTTTTAGTAGAAATAATTGCTAATTTGCAGTTTTTAATGTTTGCGAGAGGTTTTATGAAAGGTTATCGTCCCAGAGGGGGTCTAATGCTGAGAAGGAGAAATTCTCCCATCTAAAGAGTCACAAACTCTGTCAGGACACACAGAACCGCTGCACACCTGTTGTGCAAGATCTTTGTGAAACCATTTTACGCTTTACAACATTTTCTTTAAGCACAAGAAAAAAAAACCCATACAAGACAGAGTGTTCCTGACCACAGGACACGTTTTAACATCAAAGCAGACGAGGACTCGGTTTTCACTCCTCTTCAAATTTAACGTTCAATTCAGAAACGGCGGACATCTTTTCAGCCTTACAAACCGACTTTTCACTGAAAGCGCCCAGACCTCGATTTACTGACTAAGCGAATAGAAAGACTCTTATGTCAGGATCTTCAAGGTGTACACCCAGCAGCACACACAGACAAAAAGGAAGAAAAACAAAATCCATGTCACTGTGAGCTGAGTAACTCTGATAAAATTCACAGCTCCAGTCAGCAAACAAAAGGAAGTGATGTCATAATGACAGCACAAGAGGGCAGCTTGGAGGTTGATGGTGCCGCAGTGCAGCCGCCGCCACCAGCGCCTCCTCCTCCTCCTCCTCCTCCTCCTCCTCCTCCTCCTCCTTCCCTCTGAGTCACGGATCACAGAGCTGTGAGAAAACTCCTTATTACGCTCCTGAAGGCTGCTGACGACACCGCCGAGCTGACAGTTCCCCGGCCGACTCCTTCCAGCTCGGTTCAACGTTCGGGCACATCCGCTCCAGCTTCGCCTTCTACTTATTCATGCGTGCTTTCGGTTCACTGCTGCCGTTCTTCCTCACTGGAAGCGGTGAAGCTGCTTCGCCTTGGCCTGCTTCAAGCTGCAAGTTTAGGACCGAGCACGGCTCACCCGCAGGTTTAGAAACCAGCTTCCTGTCCGACGTTAATGTTTGTTCAGAGGAAACGGAGCGAATGCGTTTGTCGCCTGGCAACGGTCGGTTTATTAAAGACTTAGTGAAGACGAAGAAGGCTTTGTTAATTGTATTTGTTCAAGGCTGGCCTTGGTCTGACAGCCGTGCTTTAACAATGCTGTCTGGCATAAGGAGACGGAGTGAGAATGACCCATCTGAGAGAGATTTTAAAATATCTATGTGAGGTTAAGAGCAAAGTGACCCGCTTTAATTCTTATAAATTTTCTTTCTGTAATTGTGCTGGGTAAAAACACAACTCCGTTTTTTTGGGGTTTATGCTCAACTTTAAGCATCTACACAGATCTGACCACAAAAGGAATGAAAATAAAAAATAAATCAGGTGTAGCTGAAATTTATCCATTATCACTTTGAGGAGCGAACAAAAAGACTCATCAGATTCAAGTCTGGAGTTTTGCAGGTTCATGCCTAAACATTAATAGTACTTCCTGTCAGCAATAACATGCTGGTAAAATCAACTGACTACTGTAAATCTAAATTTGTTGGAGGTATGTATGGATCATTTAAGGCATGGTTGTAATTAATGATTGGTCATTGTATACTTATAATAAAATGAATCTAATTTAGAGCTTTTTCTTTCAAATATTATTATATAAATGGAAGTTTTAAAGGGAAAAAATGACAATATCTGGTGCACTTCCATATTTGGAGGAATGCCCAAAAAAGTTGGTGAGCTATAAATTAGTCTCGTAAAGATAAAAAATAAAATCAAAAGAGAAATTCTGCAACCCTTGGGTGTGTTTATTTGTACCAATGACTGAGGAGACGCACAGGATGTAAGCAAACATAGTAGAGTAGAAAATATCTCATTTTTCTGTGGCGCTACACCGATTGCCCAGACTATTGTAACTCACAGACTTATGATCATCTTTGAGTTACAATTATATTTTATGTCATCATTTAAACTCATATCCTGGTGACATTATGTTACTTCATTTCTTGTAAATAATAAAAACCACCAAGTTATTTAGTGGGGGTTGAGAACATTTTAGGGAATATTCAGCCTAATATTCAAGTTAAAACTGATATTTTATATGATTATGTAAACTCACTAAATGCTAGCATTATCTGTATTATTTGTAAAAACAAAAAAACCCCAATAATAACAACAACAAAAACCATCAAATTATTTAGCAAGGCTTTAGAATATTTAAGGGGCGTTAGCCCCCCTAAAATAGATTTGGTTATGCCACTGATGTCGAGTTTGAGGCGCCAATTAAAAGGGGGAACTTTAGTTTAAGGAGAATGGAGCTTAAATATTTATAAAGGTCGCTTTTACATGCATGTTTAACTAAGATGTATTTAATTTGAATAGACTAAGAATGTTTGGTGTTTGACAGTTTGCTGAATGAACACGGTCTTCAGCGTAATTACACTAGCAAATGAGTCAAGGATCAAGCAAGTCTTCAGTAGTTTGAGTAGAAGATGCAGCAGGACTCAAGGGCTCTTCATGCAGCTGCAGGATAAATGAAGTCTGTACTGATGGAGAGCAAACTGGATGACAGGTATACATTATCTGAAGTGAGCTCAATCTAGAACCGAAACTTTGACGGCACATGCGGCGAACAATTTTTCCCCGCCGGCGCTTAAACTCAGACGCAATCCGTTAATATGTCTAGGTGGGAACCGATGGTGCAGACGGGAGACGGAGAGCTTCGCCAAACCTGCCGACTCAGGTTTGGCCCTGACTTCAGAGAATCGGCCTCATCCACCGACTGGGAGTTTACAACCTGGGTGGAGCTCTGGCAAACAACTGACGACATGCGAAAGAAATTGCTTCCCTCTTCCCCCTCCTCTCTGGAATTTGTTCCCTTTTTTTGCGCAACTCTGCTGGATCCTACGGGAGCAGGAAGTACACACCGACCTCGCTGCTCCGACTGAGACCGAGCATATCGAGAGGACGAGGGGAAGAGGAGGAGGAGGAGAGCTTAAGGGCCGGCTGACAAGGGTGGAGAACCTGATTCAACTTCTTAAGAATAGGGGAAAAAGCTAAGCAAGATAAGACAATGGAAGAACAAACACGCTCATAGAGAGAGCTGCCATAAAAGGTGAAATAGTTTGAGGAGAGGGTAGAAGAGAGAAGGTGGAATATCTGGTGTTTAGTAGCCACATTCCTGGAGGTACAGAGAGGTCGTGTTGTAATACCTACCGTCTTAAGCCGCTTCACCGCATCTTCGCAGATGTGCATGCCTCTCGATTCCTCCACTTCCACATGTCCCAAGTACTGCAGAAAGAGATGGAAAGAGGCTCAGTCTGACTGTAACAACCTTTTCTATCAGTGATGAACACTCATTTTTATATTCATAACATTATATTGATTGCTCCTTCACTTGACCTCTAATTTATTACATTTAGAAATTGATGAACCTCTAAAGTTTCTTGAGAAAAGTTAATGAAGTCATGCACCAGTCAACTGACTTTTAGGGCCATTTTTCCCCACCTGATGGTCCAGTAGACTCCTTACAATTTAGGACCACAATTAACCACATTTGTAACATTTTCAGCTGCTGTGGTTTGCGTTCACAGCGCATTGCGTCAAACGAACCAAACTCATTGAAAAAAGCGTTTCCCTCTCCGCCTGTGGTGGCGCTTCACCAAGAACTACTGAAGGAAACGACACAAAACAAAACTAATATAAACTTCCTTCTACAGGAAAAGTAAACATAAATTGAGTGTTGTCAGTTTTTAGCAGCTGCAGGATTTCTCTTTGTCTTTAGTAAAAGACCAGTTAGTGCTAGACTTAGTGTTTCCCCCCCACTCGATTTTTTTTCAATTACGGGTTCATACCTCCCCAAACTTTCCAGGCAAACGGACTAGAGTCCAATCGAAGCGGACTACACAGGACTGGTGTGAATGTTTAGGCATGTCAAATTTCGCTTCAAGAAAATGAAGGTTTGTAAAAGCAGAATTGAAAAATTATTTTTCCACTGAAAGGAGTCAATTACTTATGTTTTTAGATTATTGGGGGAAACGGCCTTTATAAAATGGATTTACTATTGTTCTAAAAATGCATAAAAGGAAACAGACTTGACGATTACAACTGTCTTTAGCAATAACCACAGTTAATCTGTATTGCATTGCCAAACTGCAGACTCAGGTGTATTTCCTAAAAAACTTAATACCATAAGTCTGACATCAGAGTGGGCAGTAAGACAAAACTAGATTATGAAATATTAGACTGTTTTGTTGATGTGTTAATGCAGAATGACTGAGGTATTGTCTATTAGCCATTCTATGCTCTCTCAAGCCTGGCACTAGTGCCATCATTTTCAGTTTTTTTTCTTTCAGATTCACAAACTAGTATACTAGGAGGTAAACTAGGAGGCAGTAAATTGTAAAAATATGATTATTTCAGACATTTTATTTGGGTTAAATGTTCCCCAAGACAATGAAATTTGTAAATAATCGATGTTTAGATATGTTGAAATTAGGGATGCAAGTTATCAATCAAGGAGTTAAACTAAAGCTGATTGATCTTATTGATCTACTATAACGATTAATTGATAAGCAGCCATTTTTGCTCTTGCATCAAGTGGACCGATCATCTTTTCGAAAAAGTTCTAAAATTTTCATGATACGCTCAATAAAATACAAAATGTCATTTTGTGTTTGTTGTATTAAAAACTGACTAAATAAACAAAAATTGTTGTTTTCTCACATTATTAACCTTAACCATATTTATAAAGCATAATAAAACAGGAACGAAATCAGCCGTGCTTATTGGAATCATGTCATTGTCAATTGTGTTATAATTTTTCTGTTATCCTTTCCATTTCTGTCATCATACCATCCTCGCATTCACACTCATTTTTCAATGAGAAGTTGACGTTGCTTCGTCATGCAGCTCAATTGAATGAGCACTATTGAGTTGAAACTAAATTTAAGGAACTAGTTGAGTGTTAACATTTCAAAGCAGAACCCCATAAAGAGCATTTTGCGTCCCACACCGGACTCTGTTTGGACCGTTTCCCTTTTCTGTTCTGAAACAACCCCGCCATCTTTGTTTCTCTATTTACTGGCTCTGCTTAAGGATGACCGGGTTGCCCTCTGCTGGGTGGCGTCCAAACTACAACACTAAAAAAAGGTCTAAGCGAATGTTCGTAGCCTATTAATTGACACTGAATTATAAGTCAATTGTTTGCATTCCTAGTTCAAATTTTCAGACCAAGTCCACAATTTTCTCATAACTGCAGTCTTAATCATAAATTTTCATCTTGACTAGATAGAACCTCGTACCTTCCAAAATTGTTTCCATTGTACCAAAACGGTCTCAAATATTTTTCTTAATATAGGGATAGAGTTTTAAACTTCTTAAACTCACACAGTTGTGTTCACTGATGTTTATTTTTGATTGGCTAGTTGACCAAACTGAAAAATCAGAGTCCGATTTCTCAGAGCACCTCTCACAACCAGCTATATGCAAAGGGGAGTGAAAATCTATTGCAACAAACTTTTCTTCTTTTTTTTTTTGTAATTCTGGACTGTGTGACCACAGAAGCTCATTACAAAACCACAAGAGTAATGCTTGCAAACCTTTCCAAAGGATTTTGGTCATCCTATAATCCTTCAGGCATGATACTGCAAGTCATAAAGCTATATTTCACTCCCAGACTCACGATACCCAAGAGGGTTGCTTCAAATATAATAAACCCATCTCTAGTGACACTAAAGCTTTCACATGAGCTGAGTTTTACACAGAACTGAAAGTAACACAGTATTTGTACATTCGCACACTCTAAAAAGTAAAAAGCCCTTGTAATTGCATGCATTGGAGAAAAGAGTGCAAAAACAACGCAATGAGATGAAGACAAAGCCTTTGTGTTTCTGTCAACAGTACATATATGCATCCACAAATCTGGGTTAAAGTGCAACTGAACACAGAACAAATATCGCCTCTAGCCTGAATATCTCTCCTTCTCTCTCCCTCCTTCCTTCTGGACTCCAAACAGCATCATTATGTGTCTCTCCACTCACAACCCTGACCTCTTCAGAAGCTATTGTACATGCTTGGCCAGAGAGGAAGTCCTTACCCTTTCCTTACACACACACAAAAACACACGTATACACACACCACACGCATACGCACACAAAGCAAGTGTCGCTGCCCCATGCCTGTCACCCCACCCTGTGGCTCTGCTATTTTAAGAATGTGACGTAACAGCTCTGAGTCACCCTGTCAAGCGTATTAGAACACGTGTGCGTTTATACATGCATCGGATGTACGCGGATGCAGACTACAAACGTAGGATGTTGGGACAATAGTGATGCGAGGAGGCGGCCGTGGGTAGCCGGGACCATGAAAGCAGTGGTAGTGTCAGCCGGGAGATGAGGGAGGAGCAGATATGAGGAAACACAGAGACGGATTAAGGAGTCGCAGTAAATACTACGCCGTATCTTGTTGGGTTTTTTTAAATATTAAATATTAAATGGCGTAAGCATAATTTTCTCGGGCTTTCTTCAGATTTAAAGGGGCAGCATTATGCGTTTTCCAACCACAGTTACTTTATATAGTAATCAAGTAACTATGTTATCTTCACTTGTTGTAAAAATGCTGCATTCATCAAATATGACTAAAACCACAATTTGACTTCCTAACTTAAAGCCTTGAAATTAGGCCTCTGCCTCTTTAAGAAGCTCCTGCTCTTTCTGACTTCCGCCTTTAGGAAATCATCAATGCACGGCTCCTCTTTTAACTCTTTAACACTGTTTTTAACAGTGTTGCACTAGTAGATGAGCTCAGCAAATGAACAGTTCCATCAGGTGTTTACTAATTCCTGCTGCCTAGTCTGAAGGGGTGGGGTGCTCTGTGAGGCAGAAGCTTGGAAATTGCAACTTTGAGGAGGAGCTTCGTCCTCGAAGGCGGCACTAGGTCCACCCAGGAGGTTTTCACAGCTGAATGGTTGCCATGGAGGTGCCTGAAAGAATCAAAGCAACATTCCAGGTATGTTTTTGATGAGGAAATAACATTATAACAGGATGTAAAACTCAAACAAGTTTAATTTACATAATTCTGTGCTTTTAAGACTTTTTTAAGACCATCATCTTCTGTTGTGGCAGAAATGCACAAAAGGCAACAAATTGGCAAAATATTTGCACTTTCCCATGGTGGATGTAAAAAAGCTAGCAAGCTAGTGAGGGCACTTTACTAGCTAGTTACTGGTACCCTCAACTGCCTTGAGTCAAAGAATGTAATGAAGCAGAAAAGCCTCAAGGAAAAACAAAAACTGAGACTAAATGGAATTTAAAGACCTGTGATTAATGTCTTAAGTCCAACATGCATTTTATCAAGTGAATTTGAGACCTGCTTTAATGTAAGACTTTTCAAGGATGCGTGGACACTCTGGTTTTACATGTTTCACAGAATACTGGTGCAAATTACTCTGCCAATTTGATTTTACCATGATTCCACCGACACCTTAAAAAGGACCATAGAGTATGGAGTACTCGTACTTCTTGAACTTTTTCACATTTTGTTAAAATCACAAGCTTTAACACAACTTTCAGGGGTTTTATGAAACAGACTGACTTGAAAGAAGTTCAAATTTGTTAAAAATAGAGGTGAACATACTTTTAACCTTTTTACTAATACAGTTCTTAAAAAAGTGGAATGAATTTGTCTTCGTAATCCTTTACCCCTAAATAAAATTACATGCTGGCGTCCATCCTCTCCTGCTCTCGGTGTGCTACACGACGCCGTAGTCAATGATAATCTCACAGCAACAACTTACACACAACTCGTCTCGTTCTGAGGCACCTAGAGAGGGAGTCTGGAAACAGGAAGGGGAGGAGGGACACAGAGGAGCAGCATGGTAGGTTGCATTGTCCCATAATGAGAGGAAGAGCAGAGAAAAGGAAATGTTCTTATTTAATCTTTTCTATTTATGTAAGCGTCTCAAGTAAACCAGAAAATGTTATCACTGGACTGTGTAATGTCTGTTCAAGACTGTCAACAACTGAAAACAATCTACAAATTAAACAAGAATTGGGTGTTGAGATGCATTCTATGATGCATAACTTGTGATGATGTTGCAATTATGTTTTGTTTTCTGTTGGATTTAAAAATATAACCTTTATCAAAGGACCTGCAAACATTTTCTGTGTTGAACCAAGTAAAACTGCAAATATCGGCCTGGAGTAGAGCGACTGGTGCATCACTAAATGCTCATAAATAAATTCTGCTTCAAATACTTTGTGGGAAACAGTGATTACTTGATTTTATAGCTGAAAATATATCTAGAATTCTGTGGCTGCTGAAGCTGGATTTAATTACCACAATTTCCATGAACTTCGAAAAAAAAAAGGAACCGACTCAGCACGTCTGATTTAAACAATCTAAATGCAAATTTGCGGTTACACAAATCTCTACATTGTCTTACTGTAACCCTAAGGCCTTCCATTTCATCATTAATTCAACGTTGCTGTAAATTAGGGGGATCTCCATCTAATAAAGAACTACAAATGTCAGTTATGTGAAAAAAAAAAAACTTCCCTCTCACTAAACCCAGGTCTTCAGTTCTCCCTTTTCTTGAGATGAGGTGACCATTTGGCCCCATGTGATGAGAGGAAGCGTACCGTTGCACTTCTGTTTGCAAAAGTGGAAAACTGTGTTGCCAAAATAAGACCAACTCTCCACTTCATCAATTGCAGGAGAGCAGGTCAAAGTGCTGCTAACATGGACAAGCCCCTTTTTCGCACAAATTGGCCTTCTGCTGTTGGCAATGCTGATCAAATGTAACTTTTCATCTCGTAGTTTACCTTTATTCAAGTTATGGTGGAAAGCGGTAGAGATCAGGAAGTATTGTGTTTATCTTTAACGGAGCTGTAACCTAGATTAAAGTTGCGCTCACGTCCTCTGAGAGCTCTTGATTAATCGCAGCGGAGTCTGACGCAGAGGAGACGTTCTGAGGTTCGGTTGTTTCATAGTCTAAGGTCAGCGCCGTGTGCAGTCAAATAGTGTTTGTAAAAGGAGTGATTTCAGGTGCGTTTGTATCCCAGCTACAAAACGGGGGAGAGTAACGGGGGAAGGAGGAGAGTCACCTTGACTGCAAAGCTGCATCTGCCGCTGCGGACCGCCTCCTCGTCCGTCTGCCACTGGTGCGGCCGGCTTGACTCCGGCACGTAGATGTCTTTCTTGCGCCGGAAGCTCTGCCGTAGCTTATTCATCGCGGAGCTCCCTGCGAAGGGCAGAAAGGGATTTCATTTAAAGAGTACACCACCATCTTGGATGGGGAAAAAAATCCCTTCAAGTCCAAAACAACTCTGAAGGTGAAACACACAATGAACACTAGCAAATGCCAGTATCACAATCTACCAATTTTTTTTTATCAACTTGCCAAAATTATCCGTTGTGTCTTTCATGTGTTTCAAAGTCTCCTAATGGGAGAGAAAACACAAATACATTTGATTTGACTACGTTGAATAATGCAACACTTGCCCCACCCCCACATGTTACCACTTATTGCTGGTCATGTGGCCAAAAGAAACCTCCAACATGAGCAAGGTATTAATAAGAAATTCTAATCGATTATTTTCCAATTAAAAAATATTATTTAATACAATTATATAAAAAATAAAATAAAAATAAATAATATTTACAAAATTTGGATTATTTATTTATTTAGTTCTGATTTTTTCCTCTTGTAAACCATGTTTGAGTGTCCAAAAAAGCACTAGAAAAATCTGATGTATTATTATCATTATTATAGATGCAAACCTTTCAGTGGCTAGCTTTTTAGGCACACAATTCGACACAGAAACCAATTTTTCTATTAAAATCTGGCTAGAGATTTTGTTTAAATTATGTGACTGACAAGAGGAAAAGTCTATAAACAAACAGAACATTTATTTATAATCATTCCATATTCTATCAAATTTAATCTGTTTATATTGACACAAAAACAGGTTTGTGAGTAGAATTCTATAAAACACCAGATGTATGTGAAATACATGACAAGTTCCAGGGATATTCATAGAATAAGATTAAAGGAATGGTTACATGCCATGTTTTAGGCAATATAAAACATATTCGTTTATAACACAATTAAAAAAATGATTGAGGACAGCCTTTGATACAACTTCCCTGACTTGAAAATAATAATAATAATATCATCTATCTTTTCATAGCAAATAGTCGAGTTAAGCTGCAGTTTAGGATACTTTGTTTCACAAAGTGAAACCTGTTTAAAACAATTTGTCTTTTGGTTATTCAAACTGGGGGAAGAAAGATCTCCAACAAGAAAAGAACAAAAATACTTCAGGTTCAGGATCTTAAATTTAAGTTCTTATCAAATAGAAGAAGAAAATATATTTTCAAAGTCGTGTTTTTATTTTCTGAGAGATGTCCCAACAGAAAGCAGTGTTAAAAATAATCTCTGACTACCGAACTTATCGAGAAAAAACGATGAGAAATCAGACAACTAAAATAAACCATGCATCAGCTGCAGCCCTGTTTACTCATTGCTTCATGAGACACAGATATGATTCAAGAAGTTTAAAAAAAATAGTTAAAATATATATAAATATCTACATATATATTTATAGGTCAACAAATTTATTTGGAAGACAAATACACCTACAGAGAAGACAAACCACATTTACTACTTGAACACAAGTTTGTGAACTCGCATTCTGGTTTCACTTTGACCTTTGTTAGCTCTCCAGCTCAACAATGGAATGTAAAATAAGAAAACTTAAATGTATCCTTAATTTTGTTCTACGTCATAATTACATGAATAAATAAACAAAACAAGGAATGTTCTCTGAAAATAAGATCTTCAATGAGATTCAAACAATGAAGTAAATAGGAAAGTGACAGTACTGCCATGTGGACTCCTTCTCTTCTTTGAGTGTGGATTAAGATGCACAAGAAAAGCAAAGGCCCAATTAAAAGTTGCTGATCCAAATTAGAAGTGAGAGGTTTGTCCATCAAGCCCGGCTCAAATCTCCCAGATCAACCAGAAAACTGGGGGGGACCAAAAGTCCCTCGGCCGTGAAATCCCCCTTACAACACATGAGTACAGCAAACTGCTGGACTAACGAGTTGTACCTGCTGACTTCTGAACTGACGAGGATCTATCGGGATTACGGTCTGTAATCCAGGAGAGCTGACCCCATGAACACACACCTGCACACACACCCCACACACACACACACACACACACACACACACACCACACTCTCTCTGGCTGACTGCTTGCATAATGAAATGTGTCCTGCAGTGACTGGGAGCAGACAGTGAGCTTCAGGTTGAGGTTTTCTTCTTATCGGTCCATGCCAGGTTGCAGTTCTGCAGGCAGGACACAAACAAAGCTTTCCGGGTTCGATCGCGCCAAAGCACACCTCAACACCACAAAACCTCTTTTTGTGACAGGAAGAGAGCAGAGTCGGAGTTGCTCTGTAAGTGTGAGTCACACGCGTGATTCATGTACAACTTGAGTCAAAATGCAACGCAGTTAATTCATTTGAAATGTGTAATCCAAGATTTTGCGATACCACCCAGGAGGCATTGGGAGGGGATAAAAAAAACTATTAGCTACTATGAGTTCAAGTAGTAAGTGAACTCCTGAAGTGCTCCTAATTTTATAAAGGCATATTTGTTTCATAAATATTGTTTTCTGACTATCAGGGTTACTTTTGGTCCTGTGAAGCAAAAATTTTGATTTTGTGAAATTATTCTGGTTGAAACTTTTTCTGAACATCTAGTCGCAGCACAATGACAAACTCCAGCGAGTTTAAATTGGATTCCATGTGAAATGTTTCTATACAAATTTAAAGCACTGCTATTGTGTGTTTCCTAGTCTAATTGTATAATTTTGAACACAGTCAATTAGTTATGTCACCTTTAGTTGCTATAAAGAAATGCTGTGTATATTAAACATGACTTAAAAGAAATTTGACTTCGCAATTTAACGCCTTTAAATTGGGCCTCTGTCTCTTTAAGAAGTTTCCACCATTCCCAGTGCTTTGCCTTCAGGATGTCATCACATCAAAATTCCTCTACCAAGTTTGTCGGGTTGAGAAATATTTCACACAATGAGATCAGCAGATGTGCAGGTCCACCAGGTGTTTGCTAATTTTTGCTGGCTAGTCTGAAGGAGCTGAGTGGTGGAGTCAGGGGATTCAAGGATTTCTCAAGGATGGTTAAAAAACAAGAAATCAAACCAACACTCCAGGTGTGTATTTAATGAGAGAATAACATTATAACAAGACATATAGCTCATAAAAGTCTATTTTTCGTCTTTAAAAACAGTAAAAAATAATCAACTATGAGGTTCCTCAAGGCTCCCTTCTTTGACCACTTGGAAGCCAAACAATGCAGCTGATAGATAAGGGACGTGGTTGTGGAGAAGTTAAAAGCAATGCTTGGATATTTAAAAAAAAAATGCAATTTCAAACATCTCACAGAGCGCTGTTCAATCCGTCAACACAAAAAGGAGAGAATTTGACAACTGCAACCGACCAAAATATGGCCAACCGTCTAAAACGACACACAAGGTAACCTATATTAACTAGAGAAACTGCAAAAATGTGTATATTTGCCTATTAGCAGATCATCCCACAATTTTGGCCTTTGGAAAGGAGTCATAAGAGCCCATTTTAGAAAAAAATAAATAAATAAAAACAGAAATGGTGTGAAATGTGGTGTCAGTAGCGTCACAGAGCTTTTCTTCTGCCAGAAGTTGACTTAGGGCAACTAAATATAAAAGCACAACATGCTTTTCTAATTTTAATTTGGGAAAAAAAATACAAAGAGGTCTACTATGTATTCTAATTCTTTCACCACAGAATGTGTACTTTGTGTTGGTATAACAAACAAAATCCCCACCCAAAATACATCAAAATTTGTAGTGGCAACATGACAAAAGTGAAAATGTTCTAAGCATGAACCCAAAAATAAGCCAGGAAAATGGACACCAAAGCAGGTGCTTAGAAGAAAAAATGGAGTGAAAGTACAGCTCCAAGTGTCATACAAGCACTTAAGCTCCAATGAGCATATTGGAAAAGTAGTAGCCTGCAGACGGGAGCGGCGTTTGAAAACAAGACGACACGCAAGGGGGATAAATATTGCTCCATGGCTCACTCCTGCTCTCCTCTATTAAACTCATTTATTTAGGTCATATCATGTTTGGGCTCACTGCAGTGCCTGTGACAGACTGCATGATTCCACACTGCGGACTGGAGGAAAACAGATCCGTCTGCGTCGAGTCTCTGGCTCAACAAAATTAACGCATCTGTTGCCATGAAGACACGAAAACACTCGGAGTCATTTGAAAACCAAATGAAATGTCATGCAGAGCAAGCTCTGGGAAATATGTTCTGACTGACTGTTTTTTTAACTGAGTTACAAAGATAAAAAAACTTGGGTTAGCTATAAGCAATGACCTCAATGCTAAACCATCAATATCTCCCTAATCGACTGTTCAGAAATTGGCAGGTGAAATATCAAAAATGTGATTTTTCCATCCTCGTATCGATTAAAAATATCAAAATGAAGTACTTCCAGGGTTGAACAAATCAACCAGTAGTATGTACTTTGAAACACTCTGACATCCAGTAAAGATCAAATTTGTTTTGACGCATACATATTTTTTTGTAAATCTTTCATTTTCTGATTGATTAAAAATAAATTGTCTCTTTCAAAGTATACAGGAATCAAAGTCTGATACTTGTCAAAAAGTGAGTATTTTATCGGTCTGCATCTAAAATCTCTACAGAAGCATTCCTCTCCAGGATGTAGTCCAGCCCAGGTTTTCCGTCCAGCAGCGTTTGTATCCCACATGCTGACCCATTGGTTAATAATAAATGGGTCAGTTGTTCTCATACTTATTGTTGATCACTTTCCTCTATTAGAGTAATCTCACTTGATCAAGCCTTTTCTAACATTCCACATTACAAAATAAGTAATATAAATATGCATGATTCTTGCCGAGATCGTATCGGTTCAATATTGGTATCAGCCAATATTAATACAAATACAATACAAAAGAGAAATCAAGCAGACAGTCAAAGAAAGACTAAAACATATGGGGAAAACAACATATTTGCTTATTAATTTCCCAGAATTGTGATGTGGTCAAACAGAGCTACTGACACAACTCATCTTCCAGATTTCTTAGTACCTTCCTGCCAGTTTCCATCACACACACACACACACACACACACACACACACACACCACACACACACACACACACACACACACACACACACACACACACACACACACACACACACACACACACACACACACACACACACACACACACACACACACACACACACACACACACACACACCTAAAGATCCTGTCTGCAAAAGAGATAACAAAAGATAGAGAGGGAATCCGGGTGAAAACAGGCTGTTTGTTCATGTGTGTGGGAAAAGACAGCATTCGTTTGCAAAGAATGGATCTGTGAAGAACACTGGTGCTTGACCTAGCCTAGCCTATGCAAATAAGAAACTAGAACTCAACGTGCGTTTGCATACACCTTGGGATGTTGGAATGCTACGTGTCTGGAAAGGGCAAAATCCGAATCCGGCTGCAGAGTTTTATGACTCGCTACTCTTAATCCAACTTGACGATCCTACTGTTCCATGAAAGAGGTCAAGAGGGTAAGGGTACAAAGTGAGCACTGAGCCGTAAAGGATCCACATTCGCCAGCGATCTGAGCCAGAAGTTTCTGACACACAGCGAGGAGCCAAATGCAACAAAGGGTTTCAATTCAAGCCTCTGATAATGAACCTTTCATACCTCACTAGTGCTCAACGTTTTACACACAAACTCAGCTCAAGAGTGAATCCTGTGATTGATAATTATAAACTTGAAAAGTATTTAAAGCCTACATTTAAATGTTGAGAGTCAGCATTTCATTTTCCAGTGAGCCCTGCTAACAAATACGTAATTAACAAAGAAACAGAAAACTAGGACTACACCTAATGACTATTTCAGTAATTAATTAGACTGTCAATTAAGGAGTTTAAAAAACTGGCACATTCTACAGATTTTTCATTTTTATTTTATTTTATAGAATGTTACAAATAAATGAATAAAAACAAATAATTTAGTACCTTTTTGAATACATTTTTGAGTTGTAATTATTTTATGTTGGAGCTCAGAACTTTCCTTGGTTTTTCAAAAAAAAAAAAATTAGATTTTTCTCAAATTTCACAAGTTTTTTTGGCAGAAATTTACTTCTTTTTTCCCCTCTCCCCAATCTACAACGGCCCTATGGTGTTGTAGAAACTTTCTATTGATTGATTCTTTTTCTTCACTTGAAAAAAACATGAGCTTTTTAGACACAGTATATAAATTCACAGGATGGGGGGGAATCTGTTCAGCAATAATTACAAAATGAGTTGAATAGGTTTGCATTACTTTTTTTCTACTAAATATTATACACAGGCATATACGGTTTTGGTCCTTAGTGCTTAGCAACTACTGAATCTGACATCTGTGTCAACACTAAGAGTCAGAGATTATTCAACTGTGAAAACAAACCAGGAGGTCAACAAGGTGCAACATATGTTCTCAGTCTAATGTCAAACAATGGCATTGTGTAATAAATCTGCATTACTGAGTCACTTTGTCAGGTGGTGACTTTATCGTCACTCCAAGGATTTTCCAATAAGAGTTTTATGGTTAAAAGCTGCTGCATTCTATCAGGATTTTATATGAAAAACTGATGGAAAATAGTGTTTTTTGTTAAATAAAGAGAAAACCAAAAGGACAAGCCACAAAGAAGCGGCGTGTAGTGTGTGTTAGTGCTGCACAATAGCAGGAATGAATCATGTTTGGTACATTTAGCTCCTTGATTAGCCAAATAACTAAAAAAAGCAACATGGTGTATGAAAATGGAAAAGCAGGCCAGAGCTTAAAAGAAAAACAAAATGGCAGGGAAATCAGTACAACACAAATAAAAAGAGAAGAGAAAGGAGGCAAGATGTAGTTAACTGCAGATTACAAGGATGGAAACTGATGAATGAAACCATGAAGAGCTAGAAAAGTAGCTATGTTTAGTTTTTTGGTATTTGTACCACCTACTGTGATCTATTATTAGATACGCAAACCAAAAACATACCGCGTTCCAATTCTGCAGTTATCACTACATAGAAAAGGCACTGAAACAACCACTGGTACGTATTCCATAGACCATTCGTGGCTTGAAGTGGAGAAATACCAGAAATTGCCTCGTCTTGTGTGTAAAGTAACGTTTCTGAGAAGTGTTGTGGTGTTGCAAAAGCTACAAACCACAAGGAGAACTCAACAGACACTAAAGCGATCGGCAAGTGCAGCAAAATAAAAATGGCTTCCACAGAGTGCAGAGGTTGGTCAATAACATGATGCGCAATTGACTTCTCTCGAAGAAGGAAAAGAAAAAGGAGAAGAAGTTTGTATCCAGTAGTTTTTCAACAGCTGGTCCAGAAAATACATCGACTCTTCCACTTAAATTACGCTCTACTTTCTGCTGGTCTGTCACATGCATACATCAAATTTGTAGGTGAAGTTATGTCTAAAACTTGAAAAAGGTGAAGATTTATGAACATTTCCGTAAGACAAAATGCTTTTTTTTTTTAAACTGTCCTAAATTGTTTTGTTCCCAAATATAGACCAAACACTCACAATAGGTCTGTCATGATAAATTTGCCAGACAATAAATTGTTATTATATATATTGTTCTTTTGAAACCATTTTCAAGTAACATACTGAATGTATATTTGCTCTCTCAAACGCTAATAACCTTTAATTTTCTGTAGAAAACTCCACATTGGGATTGGAAATCTTTTTAAATATCCAAAATAACACACAACCAAACCCAACAAACAAAACAGATTATGAAGTCTCTAAACAAAATTGTCCTTCAAACATATTCATTACAACATCAATCGATAAATTGCTTGTTATAAAATTAATTGCTTAAACATGTCTGTTTAAATTTGTGTTTTCGGTCTAATTGTTCCAAATTTTGTGACAATTGGTTGGAGTTTGTTTTTTCCAAAATAAATCATCTCAAGCATCAAAAGTCACATTTTAAAACTTGAAAAGTAAGATACACCAAAGGGCTAATACAAAGGTTAAAAGGCATCGACTAGGGGTTGGAGTCAAGCGGTAGGGAGGTAAAGGCAGGGATTGGTCCCCTGCTGGACCTGTCAGAGCTCCAGTACATTGGTGCTGTGAGAACACTTGGCTTCTCCACTGTTACCACTAATGAGAACAATTACATAAGAACAGTTTATACCCACTCTGTAATCATGGGAACGTACACAACTCCGGAGTAAACGGGAGAAGGTGAAACGTCCTACTGGGTCTCACTTTGCTTTTTAAAACCGGAAAATTATTACCATACTTTAAAAAAAGGAGAGAGAAATAAAGAAAAAGAGAACTAACAGAATATACAAATAAAATAGATGGAGTAAGAGTTTTGTCGACTCCAGTTTGTCTGTGATGTGCCTGGAAGGAAGGAGCGAAGGAAGGAGGGAGGGCTGTGGTGCAGTAGGCTGCAGATGTAATAGTATTTGAATAATCTCTCCAGGAAAACTGATTAATCCCCGCAGAAGGCTCACAGGGATGGGTAAAGCAGTTGAGTTTCAAAGTAAGGAGGGAGGGAGAGGCTACAAGTGGGAGTGAGCTTGAGAGTGAGAGGAGAGGGGCAGTCCAAGACAAAACAATCCAACAATCTCCTTTCTCCACTTGTCCCACCGCTTTTGCCAGCCAATACAGTTTATCCCATTTGAAAATTCTGTTCTGTGTGTATTTATAGCCTAAAGATCAACAGTAATATTGTACATCCTCAAATTGTATGGAAGACTGACCCCGGACGTTGCCGGTACTGTGGAGCTCAAATTTGTCTGGACAAACTGTGTGCTTTGAGTTTTTTTAATGTGTAAGAAGGACAAGCTGGAGGTGGGTAAGGGGGATATGTTGGATGTTGGCTTCACACAGCTAACAAAGGACCCATAAGGGAAAGGGTAATAAGAATCCCACCATTTGGGACCAAGAACTAATAAAGTATCTCATATCACAGTGTGTTCCAACTCTGGATGGGTGGGAAAAAAAAGGTGACAACCTGCATGGACAGCTGCTTAATTTGACAGGAGCAGCAAGTTATTTCTTGCTAAAAACATGGCTTGTGCCTGGTGCGCTAAAAATGCATCAAACCAAAACTGATCAATAGATGTCTCTCCTCTGGGAAGTGTCCTCCGAAGGGGCAGAAAATGGAACAAAACCGAGACGGAGAACTTGGCGCTGTGTTGTGGAGCACTGCTCAGCAGCCATATTCCCAAAACAAAATCTGTGTATTGTGAAATGAAATGACTAGGTCTGTCACAATAATACATTTTGCAGGATAATAAACTGTCCCAGCAGTTATTGCGTTAAATGTTAAATTGTCGTTTTGAGACCATTTTTAAGTAATGTAAAGGTAATGGCAAGATCAAATATCAATAAACTTCAAATTATAATGAACATTTATCAGTGGAACTGGAAGTCAATTTAAATAACCAAAATAAATAAACAAAACAACAAATAAAATGAATGATGAAATCTCTGTAAACTAAATTGTCCTTCAAGAAAAAGGGGCTAGCTCAGACCAAAGCACCAGACTGCAGACTTTTGTCATCCAGCTTTTGGTAAAAGAGGGAAAGAAAAAAAGATAAAGCATAAAATCATGCAAATGGAAATTTCTGAAATTGTTTTAATTTATCGTGTGATTAATTGCTTTATTGCTTATTGCAACAGGCATAAAAATAAAAGCTAATTTCTGATGACCATCTCAAAACACTGGTAATGTGGTTTACCCTCAAGTTCAGTTATGTTTCAGGAGTTTTATGGAACAAAAGCTAATGACGAAGAGCAGCTAAGTACATACCATTCCAGTTACTCATGTTAATGCTGTTTACAACAACTGTAATATGTGATTAAGACCCTAATGAAGTTGCTATGTGATTCAGAACTTGAATTAAAAAGGTTAGTTCACTGTTTTGAAAAGTCTGGACCAACCCAATTGAGCTCTAATTTAAAATGTTAGCATCAAACTGGTCAAACCTGAATTATTCAGCACTAAAGGGCTATTCTTGGGGGGGGGGGACCTGACAAACATTTAGTAACAGAGAATTTCCCCACACAAAGCAGAAGTTGATTAAAAATAACCATTGACTAATCAGTTACTTTGAAAAATATTCACAAATTAATCAGCTAATAAAATAATTAGCCGCAGCTCTAGATAGAACAATGTGGTTTTGGTTCGATAAGTCTATGGTGACAAAACATGACGAATTAGGGAAGCAGATGCACAAAACTGGTACTTCTCTATACTGACTTATAAATAGTCCAGTATTGCGAGTCCAGGTTCAGACATGAGTGATCCAATGGCTCACTTAATTAGCAAAGTCACTCCTCAAACTGCAATGTTCTGGGTCTCATCAAACCACAAAATAAATTACCGTCATACACATCCGACGCTTGGTGGAAGACTGACCTAAATTGAGGCCATTCAATACCCCAGAGATGACATGATGTCTTCATGAGAAGTAAACAGATATTACTGTGAAACAAAAGCATTTGCTGCTAAAGCTAAACTTCAAATATTAGATTTTTTGTTTGTTATTTTAAAACATAGTCAGATCCCGGATATTGGAATAATCTGAATAAAATCAAAAAGTGCCACATTTGTTCTGACAGTGTAGAAAGAAATGGTGATAGCTGCACAACTATATGCCAAAATAACTGAACGCTTGCTCAAGAATAGATGCGCCATGCAGGCACTGTGCCAGTTAAATTAATTCTTCCTTTGCATCTTTATTGAATGTTTATACGACACATATTTGAAAATGCATTCTAATATGTGGGCGCATGCAAAGATATCTTTTTAGGCATTTGAAGACATTTCTACAAACATAATGCATTTATGCAAATGTATGGAAAGAGATCATGCCGTGTTGGTGTTATGCAATTCAGAGCCATTTTTAAAGCCTTAATATCTTCCCATTTTGGAACCTTATTCATTCAATTTACCAACAGTCCAATAAGCAGTGGGGAAAACGTCTGATCTTTGCAACTGTACATGTTAAGTTCTGTTTTTGTATCGTCTTAAATACTCGTTTCATGCAACAAAATGCTAATTATTATTCATTTTAAAATCATAGTTTGATTTTTCGGTTTTGTTTTTAGATTCTGTCTCTCATAGTTGAGGTGTACCCAAGTGGGAAACATGAACGATTACCGCTTTAAATACTTATTTTCCCCGCTATAAACGAATAAGTAGAAAAATGCTAACTTATAAAAATCCCACCATTTATTGTAGACTGTGAGAAAATAATTGGAAGTCATCAGTAGCCGATCACTGAGCTCCAGGCTCAGCACACTCGCGCTCTGCTTTGATGATCAGCACACTTTTCACCACACTCTGCACCGCAGACTGAATCACTTCTGTCAGGTACAGAGCTCGTCTGCAGGCTGGTTCAACCGGCTGAATGCGCATGCTAACAGAAACAATCACACTCTTTGAAAGCCAGATAAACACGTGAGCAAAAAGATGTTAGTATTATCAACTGTAAAATGTAGGTATGGATTGATTATGTCAAGATGTTGGGCCTGAGGCGATTGTCATTAATCAATTATTGAAATAATCATCAAGTAATTTAGCAATCAATTAATTTGTAACTACATTGCAGCTCAAAAAAGGCCATTTGGTGGGGAAAAAAAGTCAGGGAAGAATTAAGGCAAAACTGAACAAAAATATATTTATTTTGCATTTTAGAAAAAAACTTATTTGCCTCTGAATATGTTCTACACAAAACTCTTCAAGTGACAGATTTATTTTCACCCGATTCAAATTCTGCAAAATTCTCCTATTAAGGAGTTTTTGTGATCCAGTTATTAATTGGTTTATTGAAATTGTCAGATTAGCACTACACTTTACTGACGTTAAGATAAACAGAAAATAAATAAATAAAAAAATTTAAGTAATTAGCTGCAGATGCATCCTTTGCCATCTTACAACATATTAGGCAATAAAATGTTTATTTTCTTATTTCGATAAATGTCCTGAATTGTTTATTTGCATTTTTGGCATATTTTTAATGTATAAAATAAGTTTAAGTGGTTAAGTGAAAAATTTGCAGAAAGTGCTATTTTACTTATCCTACTGTCGGATTAATGGTCAGAATAATCGATAGATATATCATAGTGTGTCTGCAGGTTTCAGTAACTCAAATATAAAACGTTTTATAGTCTTTCTACAATGGTTACCAATTGAATTTAATATCTTTATTTCAAATAAAATATACAAGCTTTATCCAGTCAACTGGCGATAAATTTGCATTTACCCATGACAGATGCAAAAAAAAAAGCTAACAAGCTAGCTAGCAAGGGTATTAGCATTGTGTAGCAGAATGCAATGAAGATGTCTGCGTGTGACTCGACCTTTTGCCTGATGGAAAGAGAACACGTAGAAAATACAATTAAGCAGTCCTGCCAAGACAAAGTTTAAGACCAGTGATCTTTGTATTTAAGGCCAACTTACTTTTCTGAATTGAATTTAAGTCATTATAAGGCCTTAATTTTATATACGTGAATCTAATTTAAAACAGTCGTTTTAAAACTGCCGTTGACAAACTACAAGCAGTATGTCTTATACAGTTGACTTCTGGTTGTACGCCAATCAGCTAATCGAATCTTGTTTAATTTGTATCACTCTATGTAGAGCAGAATGACAAAAGATGTAAAAATTCTGCACAATTTATCAATTTGGACCAAATTTATTCAATATTTTGGCTTAAGATGATGCATTAGAATCACCTCAAATAGACAGTTTTTAAATAAATGTAATCATTTCCTATTCTTTGTTGTAATACCTAACATATTGACCCAGGCCGGGTAGAACATCTATTCTTTGAACCAGGCCATGCTAAATCCTCAACTACAAGAGAGCAAGTGATAAGGCCATGGTGTAGATGGATGGAATGCTAAAGAGGAAGGAAATGGAGGGAATAGGAGTGTTAGCCACTGTTTGACCTGCTGACAAACTCCCAGTCCGCCACTGAATAATTACAGGGTGAATCTGTTCTCTGCCCTCAGAATGACACAGTGACCCTTATTTCCTAAGCTAAAGTCTGGCAGACAAACAAATAAAACATGTGGGCCGGATCTTACAGTTGCACATCCATACCGTCCACACCGTCTCTCTCCAAGTGTGGTGATTATATCCAGACTCTTCGGATTATGTCCGAAGAGCAACTTGACCAGCTAGCACACCATTTAACACTTCACTTAAGAGTTAGCAGCAGAGGTCACATTTAAGCATCCAGGGTAGAATCCTCACAAATCACTTGTCACTGTATCATCTCCCCACAGGCGTACCCGGTTATGATTCACAGACTAAAATCAATCAGGATCTGCGATGTTTCCCAACACAGGATGTCAACAAGTTGTCCTCAAGATTTATAATCCTTGTTTTCACCCAATAGATCCATTCAGAGATTGTTTTTCCAAAGAATCTCGCCAGAGGAGACCTCAAATGGAGAGGCGTTTCAATCACTATAAGAAGGTGTGAACACCGCCGTTGTGCCGTTCGGAGAAGTAGGGGACTGAAAGCAATGGCCAGCCAGGAGCGGTTTGATGTAGTGTTCCCAGCATCCGACTCCATCAATTCTCCTTTCTATTTATTGGAAGCTGCTGCTGGAAGTACAATAGGTACTAACTCATGTGGCAGCCGTGCAAAAATATCTTCATGGAGCCGAAAGGTAATTGTGTGATCCATGCCTCGGTGCCGTACCCAACCAGATGGATCTTACTTTCTTTGCTGGTTGAATGGAAACAGATACTTTTCTTTAAACCTTTTTATTAGCCGTGTTTCTACTGACCGTAAGGGCACAAATTGGAATTACGAACATAGATTTTAGTAATGGAAACATGGCAATTTTAATAAAAACCCACGTTTCACAGTAACAATTTTTTGCGCTAGGATTAGGTGGTTTTTCAGACGTATTCAAATTGGTGTGTTTTGTAAAACTGCAATGGAAATACTTTTTAAGCATTACAAGGCAACAACCGGATGTTGATGTTGTTAATGTGGGGTGTTTTCTAAATTACCTATCGAGCAAATTAGAAAAATATCAACAAAGTTTGTAATGGAAACACCCCAAGCAGAAGATGTCAGAAAAAAAAGAATGTTGTGAAAGTGAAGTCACAAAGCAGAGCAAAGGGAACAGTGGCTCGCTTTCAAGCCATCCTGGGAGTGGATAAAATCAGTTTTTCATATCCGTATTGGCCAATCACCCATCCATCCATCCATCCATTTTCTTACACCCTTGTCCCTTAATGGGGTCGGGAGGTGCTGGTGCCTATCTCCAGCTAGCGTTCCGGGCGAGAGGCGGGGTACGCCCTGGACAGGTCGCCAGTCTGTCGCAGGGCAACACAGAGACACACAGGACAAACAACCATGCACTCACACCTAGGGGCAATTTAGACAGACCAATTAACCTGACAGTCATGTTTTTGGACTGTGGGAGGAAACCGGAGTACCCGGAGAAAAACCCACGCATGCACAGGGAGAACATGCAAACTCCATGCAGAGAGGCCGGGGCCGGGAATCGAACCCAGAACCTTCTTGCTGCAAGGCAACAGCTCTACTAACTGCACCACTGTGCAGCCTTGGCCAATCACCAATTTCCGAAAATAAAGGAAATCTGAGCTGATTTAAAGTGATTTAAAAACTATGACACATTTGGTAACTATATTTATCACCATTATTTCAATAGAGGAAGTAATTTTGAATCCAAAGGGAAATAAAGGTCATCCATGATGACCTTCAACTATGCATAAAAGCAAATGACCTTTACCTGATGTTCAAAGTACATACTACTGGTGGATTAGTTTACAGAGTAGACAGAAACAGGAAGATATTTATTGATGTAATAACTTGAGAAAAAAAAAGAAAAAACTAAGTTGACATGCCAATCAAAAATCAGAGACAATCAAGGGATCTTGAAAATGTTTTTGCTTTATTGGCACTTTGACCAACTTGGACTGGAGACATTGACAGCGTTGTTTTCTTCCAAATGGAAAAAATGTTACAATTTTTACAAAAACGTTTAAAAAATGTGAGTGAAAATGTATCTCACGAAGACTAAGCAGAGGAAGCACCAAACACAAGCTCTCTAAAAACAGCCAAGAAAGAGAGAGAATCAGAAGAAACCAGGGTGAATTGTGCACACAGAGTATTTCCTCTGTACACAGCAGTGACCAGAAGAAACACTGCCAACGTTACATATTCACCAGATGCTGTTAATGCGTGATCCATTACTCCTACATGTGGCAGCCTCACTGCGAGAGTACAGGCTTAAAATATTTATACAAGTTTCAGAGGAAGCATTGTGGTCTAAGATGTTAAATAAACTAATCCAGTCCAAGCAGTAGCAATCAAAAACATGAAAAATACCCCATGTGGGTCAAAACAGCTGATGCAAGCTGACACTGCACGTGAGGAGGCAGGGACTCCAGTATTATCAGAACTTTGGTCAAAGTCACAAATGACAAGCCAATCCCAAAAACAAGCTAAACTGTTGCCATGCTCAAATACAGTGAGGAATTTAACACAAACATACTCATTCTATATCAACTCCATAATGCAAAGCCTTCCCTTACAAACAAGTTAATGCGACATTTCATTACTTTCTTTTGTTATATTATGTGGTTAGATGTTGCGCCTACATTTCTGCTCGCATTTAATAGCATGAAGCTACTTCCTAAGGCTTTGAAATGCGGTAACTCAAGTTACTGACAATCTTTTCCAACCTGTGGATGCACTATGTCTAAGTGCTAGCTGGTTGTTGACAACACCGTTTTATGTGGAAGTTATTACTGTAGAAACACGCAAAGTTAGCCATTTTTAATAGTTGTGAGGTGTTAAAAGAATCCACAATTACCTGTAACAAAAGCTTTTATTTGAGAAATATTTTATTCTGTTGTAAAAACAACAAAGCAAAAGCAGTTACAAGCAGTGAACTTACATTTTACAAATTGTAAGTTTTTGCATTTGGTTTTGCTTTAGCTGCTGCTAATAATGTTAGCTCCAGCTGACACAATACACAGTAAATTGTAGGGCTGTGTAATAATATCGATTTTGCGATATATATAGATATTTTGTTTCCTAGAAAAAAAAAAAATCAATATTCATCTGCAAGTATCGTAACATCCAACTGTCATCTTGCTCACTCACTGCTTGCTTCGCCGGGAGAGTGAGAGTGATTCCTTCAGATGTTAAGTGTCAAGATTAAAAAGGTGTCATTTACTTTACAAATGCATGTAAGCTACAGTTTGTACTTTTTCAATTAAAATAAACATGTTTTCTCACCACTTCTTTAATTCATTTTGTCCAGCTGTCGACTTTAAGTCTGTGTCCATGTCCAACCAGAGCCAGGTATTGTGTAGTTGGTGCTTTTAATCAGTTTTCATATTAATTCAATCCAACTCAATAATAGTCACAAAATGTCACCAAAATCACTCTGTCCCTCTAAAATCTTTCAGAAAAATCGCTAAAGTGTATTGAACTGTATAGTTTGTTGAATATCGCAATATAAATCGTATTGTGAGCAGAATATCGTGTATCGTATCATATCGTGAGATTATTGTATCACTACTGCCCTAGTAAATTGCAAGCCAGTCATGTTTGTTTCAGCAAATAACTCGTGTACAACGGCACATGAAAACTTTGAGGTAGTTTGCCTCAAACCAAAAGTTTTGTGGGCTGCGCTAGTCACGCTTAAGGACTGTTTTGCTTATAGGCTCATGTTCGCTATAACCTACCCATGTCATCGACTCGGAAAGCATTGAACAGGTGGAAAAAATATCGCCATAGGAGAAAAATATAATATAGAAATTAAATTTTTTGCAGTAGTTGAGTTTTTATGTATTACAAACTTCTAGGAAAAAACTTCTAGGAAAAAGAGGAAAATTACAACATATTTGAATTTTACAACAATGAAGTCACGTTCCTACAAACTTCATGAAATACACAAACGTCCCATCCCCAAAATGTCTAACTTTGACACCGAAAGGCCTCCTTAACCATGACAACCAAGTACGCTCCTGCCAAGCCACTAATTCACAAAAAAACAAACTGCACAGGGTGATCAGCAATAACAAAACACGATTAAAGCAATCTGTGGTAAATTTTACACAGATGTTGCGTTGCACTTTAGCGATCCTTCATCAAAGCTCTGACGGTTACCTTCCACCCACCGACAGCAGCCTCGTCGTTTCTGATTTAAAGCATACTTGGTGGGTGACACTGAGGAGACCAGTTTGTTTGAAACATTACTCATTACCGCTGACAGTCAGGCAACCATAAACCCCCTGCATCTTAATATAATGGTCACATAACAAGCGTCCAGATTGTCAAACAACTCATCAAGGCAACAGAAAATCCAGGTTTCGTGGAAGCTAAGGAAATAAAATAAGGTACCATGTGAAATAACACGAGAGTGCTCAAGCCAAGAATAAAATAGTTTGTAATTTGATTGAAACTAACTCTTAGTAGATTCATTCTTCAAACTATTTACTGTGAAAATGCATCTACTGAAATGGCATCTAAAGCACTCCTAGAGAGAGTAAGAGTAGTGTTAGCCCCATCGCTAAATTGAAATGAATTACCCATTTACTGACAGATAAATGATCAGTAAATAAGAACATTTATGTTGATCTTTAACCATAAAGACACATTCATTTGGCATCAAAGCAAAACTACAAGAAAAAGAAATGATTTATGATTAAAACAAATTTGCATTACCCAAATGATCTCCTGGACCAATCGGGAATTTCACTGCACAGTATGACAGATTGATCCTCCTGTGACGGTTCAACTTAAAGCATAATTGCCGTGGCTGTGACTTCTACAAAAGCTATAAAAATTTCGCATTATGTGGTTTCACTGACCAGGCAGCATAATTTATTTCATTAAATAATTACATCGCATTGCAAAGCAGAGGGGGAAAATAAAGAAAAAAAGAACAGGTCAATTCATTTTCTTTTTTTCAATTATTATTGATCAAGATAAACATTTGCATTCTGGATTCGTTTCCGCGTGTTAATTTGTGTGTCAAGAAAGATAATTTGAGCTGGCTGGCTGAGCATACGTCAGGTGCTGGAAGCTGGAAGCAGTGAAGAATGGTGTCAGTGTGCAGGTTAATGGTCTTCACGTTGTGATAAAGGCCTGTCACTCTTCAATGACTTCCCCATCATCATCTAGAGATTGCTGCGGGGAGGTGGGGAGGGAAGTATCCTTAAAACTCTGCTGGGAACCTTTTTTCGCCCCATGCATTTTGACTCGTTTTAATAAATCAGATAAACATCCTAATGTTGGAATGAGATTCAGATAACTTTGTACACACAGATGCAGAGGAGGACAAAGATACAAACGCACACAAAGTGAAGTATGAAAGAAGAAAGGGAATCAATAGAGATGATAGAGTTAAAAGAATTTGATAGTCAGTGAATCTAGAAAGCAGAAGGAAAAATGTGAGTCCTGGTTTATTCTCAATCATTGTTTTTTAACACTTAATTACCGTATTTTCCAGACTATACGTTGCTCTGGAGTATGACCCAATTTTATTTTAGAAATTGTCAAACGAGAGAATGATCTCGTCCATATTGATGAAAGGCTCCGGTGGCACATTGTTTTCAGCTGCTGGCTTGAAAGTCTGCTGGCGGTTTCTGACACACCAATGTCCGAGCTTTATCAGCTTGGTCAGGAAAGATTGTCAGGTGTTCTGACAATCTTTGCTACTTCATCAAATTTTTCTACCATAGCCGATGAAGTGTGCAGTGAAGCGGAGACGCCTGGAGTAAGTCCAGGACGATAAAGAGGCGGCACCAAGAATGCCCACTTGCAAAGACATATATTCACCTCCTTGGTAAGTACCAGGAATAAGAGACATAACTGCACTGTTCAAAAGCCTGACAGCGATATTTAAGCACCCAACTGTGGAGTCATTCCTCCAGCTCTAGCTATATTCCATCAGTGGGTTAGCTTTCCTCGTGGCTTGAGACGGTAAATATTTAATCCTTGGTTCATGTCGGTCAGTATGAATTAACATTTAACAGTCAAAAATGTGTCATGAAGAAAGGGGGGGGGAATACACACATACATATATATGCACACACGTCACACTGGACCAGTCAAACTATGAAAAAACTCCAGCTTACAGTCCAGAAAATACGACATATTACATTAGGCATATCTCTAGTTTCTAGTAGGATGCTCTCATGCAGCATTTAGCTCAATCTACTTTCTCATTAAACATGACGATCTGTACTATACACACAGCTTCTGCCACCATCATTTTTCACTGCGAGGACGGTGTTAGCGTTAGATATTCTGCCACACAGTTTTGCCAAAAGGCAAAGTGAGATATTCAAAGCTTAGGGTATTGCTGCAGAACCTAACCATGCTTTAAAAAATGTTTGAAATGTATAAAAAGAAGTATTCACACTTATGTAAAACACTGCATCATTATTGTATAAAGACTGATTATAACTACAAAATTGGGGGGAAGGAAAAGGATAAATGCCACATAGAAACAAATGCATCAGAGCGCCAACAGTGATGAAGCTTTTTGTCTAAACAGCAACACCGTACCACGGGTTGGTGGCACTCACCTTGTGTGTGCATGTGTATCAGTGGCAGATTTAGTCTAGCAGCATGAGTGACGACAGTACGGAGTGGAACAGGAACTTCCTGCTGAGCGAACAGACATGCAGTTGCCACATTGGCTGTCCGACAAAACTACGACTCACAGAAACACAAGCGTGCTCCAAGTATATGTGTCAAGGCCAAATACCTTTCTCCTCCCTGCACCTGCCCTCTAATCTGGCTGAGAAAGTAAAATTAAAACCACACAGTAACCTTTTATCACCTGTATAAGCTGCCTGACATGGTCCGCTGAAAAGAAGGAAGACATGGCCACAGAAGCAGCAGGAATCCCCACAATAAAAAGCAGGTTACGTTGACGTCAAAAAGCCAACTGAAAAGGGTCAAACGTAAAATTCAGCACAGCTGTTGAGCTGCACACATCAGGGATTCTTTGCACATACCTGAGTCTAGCTCTGTCTGTGCTCTGGCTGGGATATTTGTAAAGAAATGGCTGCTGAATACCAAGATACGCAGTAGACTGAGCAAAACTGTCAAGTTATTTACCCAGCCAATTTGTCGGTAAAGCTAAAGCAAGTGTGAAGCAAAGAGGACGCCTTCAGACACTGATGGTGATGAGTCTTACTTAGCAGAGTTCACACACTTTTCCCACAGCAAAATTCAAAAACATTTCAAGCATTTTTCACGTATGTTTTCAAACCACACTTTGTAGATAAAAACAGTACAAATTAACCTAAAAGCAGTTTCAAATAATAAATTGTGTCAAAGTCAATTATGTTCTTGCTCCAATTAAATCCTTAAAACACAATATACAATGCAAGTTACAAAAAAGAATCTCTAACAAATATTCTCACCCAGTTTTCTGGCTTTTAGCAAATAGAATTCTCAAAATTATTTCTAAGTGACCTGAAAAACAGAGAAGTTTAGTGTGATTTAACTTCAGACATTGTGTTATGCGTGTGAAAATGTCTGGTTTTGAACTGTAAAAAGCGCTTTCCAAATTTAGTCTTTTACTCCAACAAACGCTAGACTGCATTTTATTCTAAAACGGTGCAGTTTGATTAGATTTGTATTTAACTCAGAGACAAAATACATCAGCAGTGTGTTGATGCTACCCTAGACTTAAACACTGATGCATTTAATGATCAGTATTTGGCCTGCACATACCTGGCAGACAGGAATACAAGCCAGAATGAAATATTAGAAGGCTCAGTTAAGTCATTCTCAGCAGTTATTGGGCCAATATATGCAACTTGGCAGGCTTGTTCACTTTACTTAGAGCTGATAAAGTAGTTTTTCCTAAGAAATGTTGGACACTTCCTCAAAATAATGCAATTGGCCAGTAACCAGAATTGGCCAATTTTACTCTAATCAGTTCCTGGTTGGTGTTAAATAACAATATCCCCTTTTTTGCCCCCCCCCCTGACAGTGAATTGATGTGGCTGCTGTTAACTTGGTGAGTAAGACTCAGCTAGTTTCAGTGTTAGTACGCCGTTTTGAAATGAATTGAGCAAGACAACAGCTTTTAGAAACTGGTTTCTAGTGACGTGTGTTGGCTGCCGCAAGGCATTAAGGATTCAAATAAAGCTAAACATGTTACAGCTGAGATGACAAGGTTAAAAAAATAGTTTTTTATAAGAAAAGTATAGCCTACTAAAATCTACAAATGAGTGAGTGATAGTGATAAATAGAAATGTTAGCTGATTTAATTATGCTAATCATACTAAATGCTAATATGAGATGCTAAAACCAATTTAAAATGTTTTGACTTACTAAAGTTCTGGTTAAGTGCAGAGCTGCATAATATGAACTGCTCTCTTACATAAATGATTTGTCATCCCATAAACAATTTAGATAAAATACATTTTCTTTTGTTACGTTTTATTTGGAGAAATAATGCAGTTTCATAACCTAATGGTTTTTTGTTTATGTATTTTTTAGTTGATGCAGAAAAAAAAAGAAAACGTTGAAACTTAGGGCCGTTTTTTTGAAACATCATTGTTGTAGCTTTTAATATTGGTAAAATTTTACATTCATGCCAAAATATGTAAAACAATGTACTTGTTCTTAAAAGTGTTCCCAAAGAAATTGACCAAAAATTGGCAGATCAGAGCTTTACAGTCCAAGAGATTTGAAACGGCCCCTGTATACATCTGATCTATTAGTAGGTTATCTAAGTTTAATTTGATGGGATGTTACATACCTTCATAAAGAGAAGCAGAGGTAAACTAATAAAGTTAAAGCAGACAAAGAGCAGAGTCCTGGCTAATAAAATAGCCTGAAAAGCACATGACTGGGGTGTACAAGTTGAATAAAAACTTTGCCAAGTCACATGGTTGCTGGGCTCTCTCCAAGGCTCTAGTGCTTAACCGTAACTGAAACAAGACTTGACATTTTTACGGTTTTTAAACTCCATGTGTCTTTTGCTGGCTAATAGTTTGGTTTTTTTTAGTAAAAAAAAAAAGCATCAACCCTCTTTGTCCAGATACAGTAAGAGGAGCCGGGCAAGTAAATGGGTCAGATGAACAGGCAAATAGGCAACCACTGCAGAGCATCAGAGAATGGAAAATTACCAGGGCCCCACAATCAGCTGGACACCTTTGATCAGTCGGGGCCCAGGCACCAATTACTGCGGGATAATCGGCGGCCTTCGGAGCCCTGACAAGCTGCAGGCACCGCGGGCACAATGGGTCAGCAACTACCGGGCGAGGGCCCAGTCAACATGTCGGCGGAGCCAAAAGCCGATGGTGGGCCCGTCTGAAACGCGGCACAAAGGCAGCCGGGCCGACAAGCCAGCATTGTCCCCCTCCTGTCGACTCAGCACAGTGGCCGTCTCTCGAGCCAGACGTCCCCTCTCTGCAGGCTGCTCACTGTTGAGGAACGGTGCAAGGCTGTGCCGTGTGTGAACTTGCTGCTCGACATGTCTTACATTGTAACAACACAAGCAGACACCTGTCACCAAATGCCTAAACTACTTGCCTATTAATGCAAACAGAAAACTTTTCTTTTTCCAACATCCAATGAAATAAAAATAATAATATCTGATGAAATAAAAAGTCAAACTCACTTTTCCTGCTTTATGTTCAGAGAGGAATCTAGACTGAAGCAGACATACCCCGTTTCATCTACTCTCATTTTGGCATTTGTCCAAATGCAAAAGGCGCAGCAGTGATTCATAAACAAAAACAACGCCCCTCTTACTCAAGGCAGAACATGATATTTAGCTCATTAATAATTGACTCTTTCTGGCAGAGGGGAACTTTCATCATCGATTGGGCAAAGCTTCAGCGCCAGATGCAGGTCCTCCCTCCGCCACAACCCGGGATCCTCCATCATACCGCCACAAATCTACCGTCATAGTCGGAAAATTACTTCATTAAAACCTTCAATATTCTCGTCGTTGGGTCTTCTTGCCTACTCATGACCCGGTTATCCAACAGATAAACAGCAGCCAAAGGAATACGAATCAGACTCGTGTCGGTTACGCAACGAGCGCCGGTAAACGTTGGCCCACGAGAGCGAGAAGGAGCTTCCCTGGAAACCACAAGTGGGATAAATAATCCATTTTTAAAAGGCAGAGGAGTCTGTAAAGATACAAATGTGCTGCAGAAAATTTATTCTGTTTGAAACTCACAACGTGAGTGGCTGGTGGACAGTGTTCTTCTTCTTGGACGCCGACATTAAACCTGATGCAACACCAAGAACAGTGATAAAAATCAGTCACCCCAACACCCCAAAACGACACAAAAACCTCTTAACACATGAGAGCAACTTCCTACTTCACAAAACATAAATAAAAATGGAGTAGCGTTTTAGTGGTTGTAGAATTTCTCTTTTGTTGTTGGTAAATGACCATGAGCCATTTCTCCCACAACTCCTAAACTGATGCATTTGTTTTAGTTGCATTTACCCAGAATGCCTTGCGCCATAACCCAATTACAGCTTTTGGAGTGGTCTCCGGTCCACTAGGCACTCACATACACATTGTTTTTTTTTGTTCACATCAAAGGCTTTACCAAGGTTCTCCATTAACAATAAAATTGTTCAAAACTGAAATTACAAAAATAAATTCACTTAATAGAAACACATATTTTGATGAAAAGCACTTTTTTGGCTGTATTGGAATTTGCGTATTTCGCAAAACTGCAATAGAAACACTTTTTTTTTCGCATCACACAAGTCGTGATCAACAGCCTGGATGGTACTACTGGTGGAAAAGACGAAGACAACAGGGTGAAGTAGAAGGACGTTGGCATGGCATGTTTTTCAATGGCTTAAAACGTGAACAAAATTATTCAAGTGTGATTTTAATTGCATTTCTTACTTAATGGGAACACCACAATTGCGAAATTGAGGGGAGGGTTTGGTATTAGAACCAGACTTTCTAGTCAAAGTTTGATTAAAGCAGAATAAGCAGGGCTGGTGTAATAATCCAAAACAAAAAAGCCAACAACCACAGCAGGAGTGGATGAGGTGCATCTGAACTGTGTTTTCTTGCTACAGATTCTCACTTAAATTTCAAGCATGAGGCTCTGCCCTCATTCAGCTCCATGAATCATCGCATTAACATTGACCAGCCTCCCTGTTCCCAAACATGATGCCACCATGTCCCTCTGTGAGCATGATCTGTTCAACATCACACAGTTTTTTTGCATGCGTTTGCATGTGATGTGTTTGTCACATACAAGACTATCTTCTTCCTCATGTTTGCAACAAAATGTTTCCCCTCACATTTCTGAATTATGCACAACTCAACAGAGGTCTATCAAATGAAATCCAAATAAAACTCACTGGGTCAAAGATTAAATTTATAAAATTGTGGAATTATTACACATTAAAAACAAAAAGTGTGTTTGTAACTGCACCACAAATCAATAAAACATCATGATTTTGTTATTACTGTAATTACCTTTAAGTCACCATGTCTTTTTACTTCAGTTTTGGAGACTGAACTGAACATACTGATGTGTCACTTGTTCCTTACGGGTTTTTTTGGTTGTTGTACATCTCTAAACCGTCTAGACTCCTCTGTGGTGGAAACTGGTGCCAAGGTAACCATGACATTTGTCTAGCATGACGACAGCAGGTGGCCTCAAGATACTACACATCACACGTAGCTGAACAGGAAGTAGCAGGAGGGCAGACGCACACACTGCTGCCACTCGTGCTCTGGACAGAGATTCTGTCAAAACATGTCTGTGTGTGACAATTAGTTTCACAGCAAGCAATTACACCCACCTCACTACTGCCAACACTAAGTGAAAAAAATGTAAACAGCAGAATGCAGAAGTTTCCTTACTTAAATTGGCCATATATTCCACCTTCTCGTCCATTACGTACAAGTTCAGGTGCATCTCAATATTTACAAAGGCGTATTTTTGGTAACTCAAATAACAAATCAGATGTTATAAGATATCTACAAAATATAATTTTAAATACATTAATGTAAGCCTACTGAAAAGTATGTTCATGGACTCTACAGGCTATGCTCTCCATTACTGATCAGGGTAGGCCTGTCACAATAACACATTTTGCTAGGCAATAAAATTGTCCCAGAAGTTATTGCGATTAACAATATATTGTTATTTTGAGACCATTTTCAAGTAATATAATCATAATGGTATAATAATGTAAGAACACCCTCTTGTAATGTACGAACAGTCAATAAAACTTTAATTTCTAATGAGTATTTAACACCGGAATTTAAGATATTTTAAATATCCAAAATAAAAACAGAAACAATAAATAAAATGAATTTTGAAGTCTATGTTCACAAAATGGGGGCTAGCTGAGACCAAAACACCAGACTCAAGACTTTTATTGTCCAGGTTTTGGAAGAAAGAGACAAAAAAAACGGAAAAAACAAACAAACCAACAATGAATTATGCAATTATTGAGCTTGTTTTAACTTATTAATATATTCATTAATTTATTGAGACTGGCCTATGTCAGGGTTCCTTGCATCAGTGTGGCGTAGCACGGAGACAATCAGCTGAGGTGTAAAGGCAACAGCAGCCTTCAGCCCTTCTGCATTGTTGCTTCTGGTGTCTCATCTCTTGACAATACCTCATAGATTCTATATAGTATTTAGGTCAAGCCAACAGATTACCAGAAGAAACAGATTACTTCTGGTACAAAATGAATGTTTTTCAGTATAAGGTTCCTGGGGCTGCACAGTGGCGCAGTTGGTAGAGCTGTTGCCTTGCAGCAAGAAGGTTCTGGGTTCCATTCCTCGGTCTTTCTGCATGGAGTTTGCATGTTCTCCCTGTGCATGCGTGGGTTTTCTCCGGGTACTCCAGTTTCCTCCCACAGTCCAAAAACCTGACTGTCAGGTTAATTAGTCTGTCTAAATTGTCCCTATGTGTGAGTGTGTGTGCGCGTGGTTGTTTGTCCTGTGTGTCTCTGTGTTGCCCTGCAACAGACTGGTGACCTGTCCAGGGTGACCCCGCCCTCGCCCGGAACGCCAGCTGGAGGTAGGCACCAGCACCCTCCGACCCCATTAAGGGACAAGGGTGTAAGAAGATGGATGGATGGAAAATAAATAAATAATAATCTGTAAATTAGTTCCCCAAACGAGTGTATTTTATGATGCAGACCTACATTAAAAAAAATTGTTAAGTGGAACAAAAATTATACTACTGGGCGATATGGACTTGAGGTTTCTGTCGCCATGAAACTATAAGCAGAAAGTTTTATCACATTATTTTGTGATAATAAAAGTAAGTTCAGGAAACTATTCCTGTGAGTCACAGCAATTATAGTCCCACAAATGTACAAAACTTAAAAGTGTGGAATGTCCCTGTGTTCAGTCCCTTTTACTCTTAGATCCCAGGGGAAAAAAATCCAGTGCAACCTAGGGGTGAGCATTTTTCCTACCGTTTATCATTTATGGTGATACATTTCTTATAAGAATTTTGATTTATTGTTAGTTTAGTTTTACTATTTCCTTCACTATTTGCTCAAAGATATTATCAATAAATATCAATACATTTGAAAGTAAGATTAAATGCAGTTCATGCAAGCAGATTTGTAATAAAAATCACTCTTCTTTATGTGACTGGTGTCCTAAAGAAACATATTATAAGTGTGTGTTTTTCAAAAGCAGCATTGTGTCCTGCTACTTTTTCTGTGTTAAGCAGTCATACAGTTACCTTAAAAAGTAGTAATAAATATCTCTCATTGCCACTTTTATCATTATCAGTAGAGGTGTGCCGATCGATCGGTCACCGATCAAAATCGGGCCGATTTTCGTGAAAAGTGCATAATCGGTGATCGGCTATCATTGGCTCTGTTACCCATACCGATCACCTGCATCTCATTTCTCAGCCTGTCTGTCCAGCTGGTCTCGTCTTTCCTTCACTCTGCGCAAACGCACAGCAACAAATCCTAAGTGATGTGTAACTATAATGCACTGAGTGAATGAGGACGTTTGCGTGTTACGGCGGAAAATTGAAGCAGGTCAAAATGCATCAACACAACGAAGCTAATAGACATAAAAACAATGACGGAGTTTGGCTACATCAAGGCTCAATGCAGTAAAAAGACATGGAGGATCAGACAGCAGGTAAAGCAGCACAGCTACAAACACTCACCTGGATTAGCATGACGGTCAGAAAGCTAAACAAATAACTTGTAAAATAATTTAAGTCTTGGAGCTGCGATGCAAGACGCTGGTTCTGCTGTTGAATCGCTGCTCCGCTACAGGTAGTAATATTTAGTATTTAGTAATATTTGACACGGAGCCGCTTCTGCTCTTCCTGGTAGCGACTCTCACACCGAACCTGTTTAAAGCTGCAGCATCTAACTTAAAAAAATAAATTTAAATGCGTATTAAAACTTTCGCTGTCCTAACATGAGACAGATAATCCCTAAAAAAAATAATGATCTCCTCCCTGTTCTGCATAATTACTCTACTCAGTCAGAAACAGCCAATCAGAACTAGCAGTAACCAGCTAGCCGCCATGATAACAGGAAGTTTTCATTCAGTAACTCAGGATTGTTTATTGTAATGGATCCTGTTTTTGCCTTTGAATGTTAAGTTTTATACACAGTCCAGTCACATTAATGTGACCACCACGTACTTTCCACTTCAGAGTTAAATAACCAATCACAGAAGGCAGGTGGCAGCACAGTGCAGTTGAGCGTATATAAAGGGTGTGTGTGGGCTTCGGAAAACATTTCAATCGTTGGCGTAATGCAGAAACGAAGCGATTTATCCGACGTCCAAAAGGGCATGATCATTGGCTTTCGGGCCAAGGGTGGAAGCATTTCCGAAACGGCTGAGTTTGTGAACTGTTCGCGTGCCGCCGTGGTAAAAGTGTACCGTGCATGGCAAAATGGGACTGTCCAAAATCAACGACGTGGCAAATGTGGTGCACCACGGGCCATAGATGACAGAGGCGAACGACGGTTGCGGAGATGCGTTCGGGCAGATAGACGGGCTACCGTTGAGCAACTGACCACTAAAATGAACCAAGGGGCTACCACAAGTGTCTCCCAAACCACATTCAGCGAACATTGCTGCGTCTGGGCCTCCGAAGCAGACGCCTGGTTCGTGCACCTATGCTGACTGGTGTTCATCGACGACGAAGGCTAGAATTTGCACGCCAGTACAGCAGCTGGACGTCCACTGAGTGGCGACAGGTAGCGTTTTCAGATGAATCGCGTTTTATGCTCCATCGGACAGATGGACGTTGGCGTATAAGGCGTGAAACCTCTGAAAGGAACCACCCTGCAACCATTGCAGGAACGGTCCAAGCTGGAGGCGGGAGCATTATGGTCTGGGGAATGTTTTCCTGGCATTCTCTGGGTTCACTGATTATTGTGGAAGGCACGATGGATCAATACAAGTACGCATCTGTCCTTGCGGACCATGTCCACCCTACATGCGCATTGTTTTTCCTCAGGATGATGGCATCTTCCAGCAGGACAATGCGAGGTGCCATACAGCTGCCAGTGTACGTGCGTGGTTCGAAGAGCACCAGGATGAGTTTACCGTCCTCCCCTGGCCAGCAAACTCACCTGACTTAAACCCAATCGAGCATCTGTGGGACCATCTCGATCGAGTTGTTCGCGCCATGGATCCTCAACCGCGTAATCTAGCGCAGCTGGCCACGGCATTAGAGTCGGCATGGCTCAACATCCCAGAGAAGACCTTCAGGGACCTAAGTGACTCTCTTCCTGCACGTCTCGTAGCAGTTCGCTCTGCGAAAGGTGGTTATTCTGGCTTTTGACAGATGGTCACATTAATGTGACTGGACTGTGTAGTTGGAACTTTTTGGCAATGTTGAGAGGTTTTATTTCGACTCTTAGCATTATTTAGCCTCTTCAGAGCCTCATATGTTATCAGTCTGTTAAAGATAGTATTATTGATAGCAGTTCAATTTGCACAATGCCTGTTTTGTTCAGTTTTCTTCTTGGAAAAAGTTATTAAAAACAAGTTTTTGTCTAAATTAAAGTGAACTCATGGTTCCTTTTTCCACATAATGCAACAGTAGTGTTTATGATAAAAAATAAATAATAATGATGTGATCAGTATCGGGGATCGTATCGGTGATTGTCCCTCAGGGGGTGATCGGTATCGGAAGAAAAAAACCTGATCGGCACATCCCTAATTATCACAATATTACCTGAAAATATTGTGACAAAACGTTAAGTCCACCCTTAGCGCAACCAATTATCTTCTGTAGTAACCTAACTAGTGAATAAATCCCAGCTGTGTGTATTTTTTTCTGAGTTTAAACAAAATCTCCAGAATATAAATGTGTGTATGATATATATTTATATATCAATTCAATCAATTTGAATGTGTGGAAATGTTTGACACAGCAAAACTCTTGATTTTTAGTTATATTTTTGTCACAGAAGAGTCGTTTCACATTCACACAGATGTCCTTATGCCGTGAGCGGCCACCTGACCCGCAACTTTAAAAGAAACATCTACGGCCCCAAGTCCAACTGGAAGCTGGGCACAAAGTTCCCACCCTAGAAGATCCAACCACTGGTCATTTCATCCTGGGTCGGCCATAATTAAGACAGAGATCAGAGAGCTGAATAAAGCATGAGCTGTTCCAGTCCGGGAGGCTCGGGTATCACATTATATAGGGGCCTTCAAAGACAAAAGGAGTCCCTGAGCCTTACAGCGTAACCAGGGAGGAGTTGCACCGGCACAAACCTGAAAGGCAACTCCTCGCATACAGTGATAACCCCCCGCCTCCACCTCCAGCTCGCTCTAGCTAATACAGAGATGATACAGGCAGGGCGAGAGGAGAAGATACAGCCCCTTTGGTGCCAATTAAAAGCTAAAATTATTATCCCAAATGGCACACTCAAAGAAACTGCAATCATAGGAGTAAAACAACCAGGCAGCTGAAGTTGTTCCACGTCTGATTAACATGAAAATGATTGCAGAGACTTAATGCTTGTATGTGACTGTGCAATTAAGATAAAGATCTGAAAGTTATTTAACAGGAGAGAGGGGGAGAAAAAAAAAAGGTACAGCTAGCTACCTTTGGCCATTGATGCAGTTCAAAGTACTACTACCACACATGATATACGACATAACCATTGGTGTACTGAACTGCCTTCTCATAATCTCTATGGTTGACAGTAATAATAACGTTGTAAAGAGAGAACCCATCATTTAGCTTCTGTTTTACGACATCTCCCTTTACCAGTCCTAATGCTGAAAATCATCCAAGGCAATCATAACTCAGGCTTATTTAGATTTATTTGCAGTTCGCCTGAAAAATAGATCTACTTTATGGAGACTGATTTTGTGTGTGGGGGGGGGGAATGAATAAACAAAAAGGAGCAATGACTTCGATCTGTGACGGGTCACAACAGTACTCATCACCAAAACGCAATAAAGCTGCTCCAGAACCTATTTTCAGACACTTCTTTTGAAATGGGGTCAGCTGCACATTTGAGATCACGGCTCTGAAAGCTGCCCTCTGGTACAAACTTGCCAGAGAGTGTCTCTGCTGGACGAGGTCCCAGGCCAGCTAAGACCGAGGAGCCGCGCATGTGTGGACGGAATGGAGGCTTTGTAGAGGATGCAGAGATTTTAAAGAGCTAGTTGGGCTTTTGAATGAGGCAGAATTTTTTTTTTAAAGTTTTTTCAAGTGCTATAGATTTTATAAGTTGGTCTTGCAATTTTTTATTTGCTTAAATAATTGAGAGGGTTTTATTTATGCTTTGTTTTAGTCCTACTTAAAATAAAATGTAAAATTTAAGACTAAAAAGTTTGAGTTTATTGAACATGGCACAAGAATAAATAAAGTTATGTACAAATAAAGATAAATAAAAGCAGCAAAAGAAGAGAAGTGAATTATATTTACATGTTTAAAGGGGCATTATTATATATTTTCCAGACACATCGTGCTATAAAATGGCACCATCAAATAGCTACGTTACTTTTAGTTGTTGTTAGAATGCTACATACACAGTCCAGTCACATTAATGTGACCACCACGTACTTTCCACTTCAGAGTTAAATAACCAATCACAGAAGGCAGGTGGCAGCACAGTGCAGTTGAGCGTATATAAAGGGTGTGTGTGGGCTTCGGAAAACATTTCAATCGTTGGCGTAATGCAGAAACGAAGCGATTTATCCGACGTCCAAAAGGGCATGATCATTGGCTTTCGGGCCAAGGGTGGAAGCATTTCCGAAACGGCTGAGTTTGTGAACTGTTCGCGTGCCGCCGTGGTAAAAGTGTACCGTGCATGGCAAAATGGGACTGTCCAAAATCAACGACGTGGCAAATGTGGTGCACCACGGGCCATAGATGACAGAGGCGAACGACGGTTGCGGAGATGCGTTCGGGCAGATAGACGGGCTACCGTTGAGCAACTGACCACTAAAATGAACCAAGGGGCTACCACAAGTGTCTCCCAAACCACTATTCAGCGAACATTGCTGCGTCTGGGCCTCCGAAGCGGACGCCTGGTTCGTGCACCTATGCTGACTGGTGTTCATCGACGACGAAGGCTAGAATTTGCACGCCAGTACAGCAGCTGGACGTCCACTGAGTGGCGACAGGTAGCGTTTTCAGATGAATCGCGTTTTATGCTCCATCGGACAGATGGACGTTGGCGTATAAGGCGTGAAACCTCTGAAAGGAACCACCCTGCAACCATTGCAGGAACGGTCCAAGCTGGAGGCGGGAGCATTATGGTCTGGGGAATGTTTTCCTGGCATTCTCTGGGTTCACTGATTATTGTGGAAGGCACGATGGATCAATACAAGTACGCATCTGTCCTTGCGGACCATGTCCACCCCTACATGCGCATTGTTTTTCCTCAGGATGATGGCATCTTCCAGCAGGACAATGCGAGGTGCCATACAGCTGCCAGTGTACGTGCGTGGTTCGAAGAGCACCAGGATGAGTTTACCGTCCTCCCCTGGCCAGCAAACTCACCTGACTTAAACCCAATCGAGCATCTGTGGGACCATCTCGATCGAGTTGTTCACGCCATGGATCCTCAACCGCGTAATCTAGCGCAGCTGGCCACGGCATTAGAGTCGGCATGGCTCAACATCCCAGAGAAGACCTTCAGGGACCTAAGTGACTCTCTTCCTGCACGTCTCGTAGCAGTTCGCTCTGCGAAAGGTGGTTATTCTGGCTTTTGACAGATGGTCACATTAATGTGACTGGACTGTGTATATTAAGCATGAAAGAAACTTGACTTTGTAATTTAACACCTTGAAATTGGTCCTCTGTCTCTTTAAGAACCTCCTGCTCTTTCAGTAACTCCTCCTTCAGGAAGTCATTACAACATGGCTCCTCTATTAACCCTTTAACAATGTTTTTCCAGCATTTCACTGAGAAGTAGCTCCTATAATGAGCTCAGCAGAGTTCCACCAGGTGTTTGCTAATTGCTGCAGGCTAGTCTGAAGGAGTTGAGTGAGGGAGTAAATCAAAGCAACACTCCAGATTTGGTTTTGATGAGTGAATAACATTACAAAATGATAAAGCTTGAAAAAGTGGCTTCACATAATACATAAAGAGTGGACAAAAGTGTCCTGCAAAAATATTCACACCCTTCAAATGTGTGTACTATACATGCATATTAATAATGCAAAATTATGAAATGGAACAAAATACAGTTTTTGTATTCCGCCACTTCAACATTTTGTCAACAGAGTCCACATGTGTCTATTCTTAGTTTGGTTTAAATCACAGCTATATATACTGAGGCTGCAAAGGACTACTTAGATTAGAAGAATCAATATTTGGTAGACTGGAATGTTCCAGGTCCTGTGCATGCAAAATACATGCAACTTCCACTTTTGTCTGAAATCTAAATCATAACACTCTGGGAGACATCGTGATGATGGAAATCAGAACTATTTCTGTCAAACTCACAAAAAGAAGTCACGTCAAGTAAAGATGGCAATATCCTACATAGTTCATCACACAAGCCAGTCCTTCAGGAAAATATGGGTTAAGTTTGTTTTTCATATATAGAAATCATACTATGATACGATAAGGTCTGTAGTTGCAACTTTCCTGGTGCAATAAGACATTGATAAATTGTCCCAGAAGGTATGGCTAGAAACGATAATATTGCTTTGAGGCAATTTTTAAGCAATGTTATGGTAATGGCAAAAGAATGCAAGAACCCATTTTTAAATTCTAATGAACACTTAACACTGGAAGACTTTTTAAAAAAAGAATTATGAAGTCTCTTTAAACTAAATCGTCCATCAAAATAAAAGGGTCTAGTGGAGCCCGAAGCTCCAGTTTCTACCAGTTTTTGGTAGAGAGAAAGAAACAATAACTCATACAAATGGAAATTATTGAGGAAATTATTGAGCTTGTAAATTATTTTATTGGGACAGGTCTGGTTGTAACACAAGACAATTGCAATTTAAAGGGATACAGATACTTTTTTTCCCTAAAAGATGTAGTAAATTAAAAAGCTTCTTACTATTTACATTTTTCACCAGGAAAAGAAAGTTCTCTGATCAGGTTATGATGAGTATAAAAGAGGCAGAGAGGACTGAAGAAAAAGCACTATTCTGGCATCCTGCTTATGATAATTTAGCCAACACGGAGCCAAATGCTGAAGCTAAGCTGACGCCGACAGTGATTTCGACACATGCAGCCAGAGGCTCGACAACCTGGCCAGCTACTGGGAACATGGAGCCAGCGAAGCTTTCCGGCTGCGTCATCACGACACAGCCGGTTTATCTACCTGTATTGTGTCACTTCTCGTAGTTTACATGCGTAACGCGCCACCAAGACGGAGCTTCTCCTTTGAGGACAGAGCCCCCAAAAATATATAAATAAATAAAATAAAAAATAATAAGTTTGTCCCACAGAGTGAAACAAAGCTGCGGAGAGAGAGACTTCTCCTCCTCCCTCTAACAGCTGACATACTTAGACAGTGGGTTTAGTGGCAGGCAGCCAAGCTCAACTCCCTCATTCTTCGGGATGAGCTAAGCCATGAGCTACTTTCAAGATGTTTGAAAACTACCAGCACTCTTTAACTCCTAGCCTCAGCAGGAATAAACTAGTTTACTGCTGGGGGGACGCACTAAGGCTGGGCGGAAAAAATTATCTCCAATTATTTTTAAACTGAATTCGATTTCAAATATCTTCTCACTTTCCCCCTACCACCCCCGTTTTAATTTTTTTTTTTTTACAAATGACTGAAAATGTTGTGGAAAAAAGCTGGTTATCTTAATATTTCCTTCTGTGAGCTGACCTAAATTCAAACTAAAAAAAAAAAAACAGAAGCCAGAAAACATGCTTCTCAAGCAATATGGTGGTTCTTTGGAGAGTTAAAACCCAAAAAGTTCATAAGTGAAAAAAGAAATCAGATTTTCCTCAAATTTAAATATTCAAAAACAGAAAGTAAAATTAATCCATGAAACTGATTTAATCGCCCAGCCTTATGATGCACCGTTTAAACCATCAGAGGTCAGACATGATCTGACTGATGCTAATTTTTTTTTTGCATGACAGATTGAAACAAACTCAATCATTTCCATTTGCTTGATATGTCATTTTTCTCTTTTCGTTCTCGCTCTTTCTACCAAAACCTCGATCAGACTCTTCAGTCTGGTGCTTCGGTCTCAACTAACAACTTGTTTTGAAAGACAATTTTATTTCCAGAGACTTCATAATTCATTTGATTTATTGTTTCTTCCAGTTCCAGTGTAAAATATTCTCTAGAATTTAAAGTTTATTGATCTTTGAGAATGTGTTCTTGTACTGTTATGTGGTTATCTTTATATTACTTGAAAACGGCCTCAAACACAACAATATCATCGTTTATCGCAAGAATTTCTGGGACAATTTATCGTCCTGCAAAATGTGTTACGGTGTCAGTTCACTTCATTCATTACCTGCAATATAGTAAAAATATGAGACAGTTTTATTTAGTTATTGTTTTTTAAATTTTGAAAGATCTATCTTTTAATTTCCTATAGAAATTCTATTATTAAACAGTTGAACATTTATTGCATCCAGAGAGTTTAAAAAAATAACTGACATCCTTGCAACCTTTCAGATATCGGTCAGAGAATATCTGATCGGTGCGTTTCTATGACCTACAAGCAAAAAAAAAAAAAACATTATACTTCCACTGCCACCAAAACTGTCTAGCATGACATTTAGAGACTATAAACTAGGAGAACCCCAGCAGGGTTCATTTAGTAAACAGGACGTTGAAAGCAGTAACGGTGTCTTCCTGTGTTTACCTTGATCAAGTGAGCCGACAGAAAGTAACCTGACCACCGAGGCTCCTCTGATCACCGATAGAGTGAAAATCTCACCCAACCACAATGCGAGCAAGACGTCCCACAAAAACAAGATATCATACACAATATGCTCACACGCATCATCACACTTCACAAAAAAAAAATATATATTTATTCCGCGTGTTAAGACCATGAGTCACGACTAAAGCAGGCAGCCTGCCCGGCGGGTTACCTAGTGTCGTTTTCAAACGTATGTTTCGAAACGAAGGAGCCGGACTGTAACGCCTCACCTCTACAAACTTCGCAGCCCATAAATCCCGTGTTTTTCTGCGGCGGTCAACATTTGGGACGACGGCGTTACACAAGCGAACCGTGTGACAGTGTGTGAAAACAAGTCGTGACAGCTCATGTGCCGGGTGGCTGCATATTTTAGTCGGAGATGCATCCATTAGTTTCGCTGACAGACGCCCTCCTCCTCTCAAAAGTTATTCAGGTAACTTGAGAGTCGTTGGCTGATTTCCAGAATGAGGATGGAACTAACCGAAAAACCTGCCACCTTCACCGGTCACTTTCAGGCGAAATGGGGTATTTTTCAACACGTTTGAAGAGAGGCGGAAATATTTACAGCTTCTTCCCCCCCAAGGCATTTCAAGTAAATGCCTTGAAATTGGGAGCTAACGTAGCTGCGTGTGCCGCATTCAAAGAGGCTAGTGGTGCTTAGCTCGGCGAGCTAACACAAGCTTCACCGGGCATGCTAGTCCCAGCGGGACTCTACGCATTTCACTTTAACTTACCTGTGACCACCTCTGCGACCCACAAGCTGTCCCCCTGAAGCCGTCACCTATGAACTGCGAGCCGTGCTGAGCCAAAATAATTCAAATTCCACAAAAAGTCTCGGAGAAACCCTCGCAGTCCAATCGCTTCAGCCACCGCCGCTGAATGGCTGCTACGCAGAGACTCAACCAAACCTCCTCCTTAGCAACGGACCGCCTCTGCGTGACCTCATTGGACCGCTCGCGCAGCTCTGAGCTGATCGATAGTCGGTATTACTGTAGGCAGGTTCACACTCGGTGGTGCAATGAGGATGGAGACACTGGAAGACCGCTGTTTATAGGAAGGAAGCACCGGGACTTCAGGTGACTAATGCGTTCCTCCTGACGGTGTCATCCGTTTGTGAGACTGATTTGGTTCAGTCGGGGTGTGGACCGGGTTTGAAACACAAAATGTTGAAAATGTTGGAGCATAACGAAAAATACAATCACGTATTCAGCCTTTAGTTTTAAAAGGATTTTTTTTTTTATAAAACCAAGGCATTTCTGATATTTAGCTTTTGAGACAAGCATGTCTGAATCAACGGATAATAAAGCAATGTAAAGTGTCAACTTTGGAAATAGTACGAAATTATTGTCCCTTGAAAACAGACTATTGAAATTTTACCTATTACCTCGTAATAGGTAAAGTTATATAAACATAGCAAAAAAACAAGTGAAGCTTTTTAAGGTTGTCATAGCAGCAACTAAATCCACTTGTATGTTTGGGAATTCACAACCTTAAACCTGCTAATCCCATTGTCATTCTAATAAGGCGTTTCCACATTTCATGGCCGTAAGTGAGAGTTCAAACGAAAATATGAAATTTTCTAGGAATTTAACTGGAACCATGTTTTTTGGCTATATGAGGCAAAAATGTAACTTTACAGCAAAAAGCACTCCATGTGGCTAGGAAGAAAATGCTGAACAAACCCCGTTTCATTCCCCATTTTGAGTGTGATAAAAGATCTGTGAAGGTATTGCTTTGTTTCTCTATCAAACACTCTGAAAACCTTGTTACATTTCTTCTTTTTATTCTTTTTTCCCCCCTTTAAAAATTACTCAGACTCTCCCGGTCATCTGAAAATGGATCTTCGTTGCGTCTCTCAGCAAGATGAAGATCAAAATGTTTGGTTATGAGAGCAGAAACCAAACAACAAAGTTAAGCGAAACTGTCCATAGATTTCCAAGACTTTCCAAGAAGCTGAGTCAAAGCACAAAACTGAGAAAGAGCACCAGAATAATCACCAGAACTGAACATCCAACCAACCGGAGTAATCAAAGATTAATCAACATACCTCTGTCAGAGAGATGACAAAAAAAACTTGTTACCATGGTATCACCATTGTGTCCATGAAGAGATGTAAGATGCACCTGGAAGGTCAACGCTTGCTAATCTACACCACCAATCAGACCTTTACGGCATAGTGCCAAGATAGGCATTAGGAACATTTCGAATTCTGAAAAAAAGGAGCACCTGAAGAAACACAGTCATCTACTGTTATGAAACTTAAGCAGAACATTGAAACAGCCAGGCAGAACCTGAACGCATGTTCCTCATAACCCTGACTGAATCTTAAAGAATCTGAATATGAGAATGGTAGAAAATACCCCAACACAGTACAAAACAGCAAAGACTGTCAATACATTTTTGTTTTCGCTTATATTTTTTTGGGAAAAAATAGCAACAAAACCTTTAAGACTTTTTTTCTGTTTTTTTTTTTTTACATAAGTCTAAAATATTATGAATTTATGATAGGAAAAAATAATGGAGTCCATTTTTGAGTAGGATTACAACATAACCAAATATGGAAAAAGTGATGCACTATGATTACTAATCACTGTGACGATACTTTCCAGATGTACTGTAAATGTTTATGGAAAGCTTCCTTTTTTTTCTTAGATCTTGATTCATGTTTCACAAATAGCTTTAGTTTAAGGCCTTAAACAGACCAATCATTACTCATTGATGACATATAATATTGGTATATTATATGTAGGCTGATCAATGCAGAAGAAAATGTGACATGAAATTTATCTACCTACCTGATATAAATTGTGAGGAACTGTTCCCTCAAATCTTCCAAATTCCAGACAGATGACTCAAATTATTACTTTTTAAAGTTTTACTTCATATTTTTTCTTACTAATTTCTCAAGCAACTTGAAACTCTCCCTTCTTCCCAAATGCATTGTCCTCATCTTCTACCCCTGTGTGCGTGCAACCCCTCCACCCTGATGATGATGATAGTGACACATTGGCCCCTCGAAAAGGCCACAAGTTTATCAGCATTCCTCACATAGTTTTGAAGTCTACAAAGCTGCAGTGTAGAATATTTGGCGGCCGCAAAGGTTATAAAGTGAACAAAGGACACACACACACACGCGCGCAGAGACACACACAAACACAAACACATACAAGCCAAGGCAACAAAGTTGTCAAGCTTGTTTTGTTAACTGTCATGGAAATGTTTGTTGAAATACCTCAATGGCAAATGCTACTTCTCGTTGTGAAATATCTACACTATCTCTTATTTTTATTGCCTTATTATTGTTTTCATCTCAATGAAATATATAAATTTTGGTCTATATAAAAAAGTAAACGGCAAAAAACCCATCCACCAAGCTTTCAAAGTGGTTTGTGTGTGAGAGAGAGAGGCGCCGCGCCATTTCTTTTATTTATTAAGATCTTCCGCCCTCTTCTGGTCAACAATGGTAAGTTCAACAACAAGGAGTAAGCTTACTGTAAAAATGACCCCAACAAGTCAGCTTTCATCCAAACCTCAGTAAGAAATCACTTAAAAAAAAAAAACTTTAAAATTTGTTTTAATGAGTTAACATAATATTTAAAAAACCTTTACTAGACAGATGCCACTATCTGGGATACCACCATTCAGTGGTAACAGAGGAGCCACACCAAATTTAATCCAGAATGGTTTCTCAACTGTATACAGAAATAATCCTGGAAAGGCCCAATTTAAATTAAAAAAAATCCTTTAATTCCTTTAATTCCTATTAAAGTAATATATATCCTTTAATTATCCTTTAACTACCATTCTTGTCTGTGTTTTATTATTATTTTGTTTATATCTACTATAATGGGTTTTCTGACTGGAAGTGATATCATCGTTCCGTAGCGGTTCTGACTTGAATCGCTGGAAGGAGATTACGGTGATGGGATGGAGGACATCTAACCTCAAAGACTTGGAGTTTATCACCGTGGAAGCCCATTTCCGCTACTCTGATGAAAATAACAAAAACAAAACTTGTTTCTCACAATTACAACTAATTAGGACTTAGCTATAATGAGATAACGAGGTACTATTAGAGTCAACCATCCTCTTCTGCTTTTGATGTGCCAACAACCCGTCAGTCTATGATAATTTATTCAGATTCGGATCCCTGTAGATGTTTCTGAACGAAAGAAGCCGCTGCTGCATCATCGGTCAATTTTTTTCTCAACCAAAGACGATTAGTTGCTTTTGTAGACTTCTTTAATGTCCAGAGGCTTAATTTGACATCCTTCTTCCAAAGCTAACCCAAGATAACATCTTATAATTGTGAGATAACATCTCATAATTATGAGAAACAAGGCTTCTTTTGCTGCGGGAAGGACATAAATTGTCGAAATACTGGAAGTTCGGTCAACAATTTTAATTTTGATTTCTGTTAAGTCGATAACGGTATTTCCATTGATTATCGAAGAGAGTAAATCATGTTTAATCTGTAATTTTTTCATGTATGAAATGTAAATAAGATTTGAACTTGGTTTTTAAATGCAGACGTGTCAGGGATGATTAATTGCCTCGAGGTGAAATGTGCATTGAGTCTCGGCCTCACTCTTCGTTGCTTTTTTCGTTGTAATGGAAGCACACGTCTCTTTAATGAAATATGCTAGATAAATAAATAAATCATTTGGTATTGGCTCCCCTAAAAACAGACACGTTTTGTCTTGGGAGCTGACAAACCTTCCATGAATTCAGTCTGACCTTCCTTGCCGCCATAACTCATCCAGAAAGCAGATCACGCTGCGGAGGTTATTAAGAGTGTAATCAATTTTATAAACTCTGCCATTCATCATTTTAACGAGCTGAGTTTCATCTTCACAATTTCACTTGTATTTATATTCTTAACTATTAATTTATTCATTTTTTTAATCAGCGTCAGGACACGGACTCCAAGACTTCAGCCATCTTGTCTCCAAGACTTTGTTCGAACTGGTCTAGGACTCGCTTCACTTAATTTCGTGTAGCACCGGGAATTAGACGGTGACAGAATAGTTTTCCTGCCAAGTTAGCAAAAATATTGTGTATAAAGCGCCAAAAACCAATATGTGTTTCTGAACCCCACCCTCAATTCCCTGTGTGTCTCAATTCTTCTGAATATCGATGGCAGGAGGTTTGAAATTACAGAGTGAGGCAGCCATTGTTCCTGGTAAAATCAAAAAATGGAGACATAACCCCATTAGGTATAAGAAGCTCTGATATTTAACAGCTGTGTAAAAAAAAAAAATAGATTAACCCCCAAACTCAATAAAAGCAAAAACAAAAGCCTTATTCAGGCAAGCTAAGTAAACACAAACTCTTTGTGTTTAAATGTTACCTTGAACAAGTCTTTGTTCCACTCCATGTTTTATTTTTTTTTTATAAAGTTTTCACCGATTAAAATAATTCGGAGGTTTTATTTGTATCAAGCCCATTCTACTATAGCACCCCTGAATAAAATCTAATCAATTGCCTTCAGAAGTTAACTTTGTGTGACTTGATCTTAGTAGAAATCTACCAAGACATGAAAATTGCCAGGGAAGGAGAGAATTAATCAGAAAATAACCAGGCGCAGTGGGGTCAAAGGTGACTCTGGAGGAGCTGCATTGATCTACAGCTAGCTACTAGTCAGGAGCACCTCAAATATTGTCTATTTTCTTTTAGAATATAATAAAAAATATTGCACTTTTGTGCAACATTTTCATTTTTTTAATTATACATGAGGACACTGTAAAGACTAGATAAAAACAGAAATTTCCGGCTTATGTGTTGGAAGAAAACTGAAGACGGCAACCGCACAGTGAAACATGGCGGTGGCACATCATGCTACGGGGATGCCAGTTTTAAACAGAGACATGGAGGAAAGAGAAAATATGTTAAATGTAGTACTTCCAAAAATAATTAAAAAAAAACAGAACACGATTGTGATTTTATTTTTTTAATATTAACAGTATAATTATGCAGCAAAGGAATTTATTTTTTACAAATGGCTTCAATGCTATTGTCTCTTTAGCCACGTTTTATTTTTAAAACCACATAGAGATTACTTTACACAAAAAAACAATAACCTGTTTCAGATATTTACAGATTTTTTTTATTTAATAGAGACAGAACCAAAAGGAAAGAAATAAAATAAAAATAAAACATTCTTTGGGTCTGACCGTGCAAAACAATAAATAATGTCCTGACAGTGCTTTGCTAATCAGTGATAAAAAGCTCCCATTTTTTTCCCCTTATTTCTTTAATTGTATATTTTTAGGGCCTATGTACACAGCTAAAACTGCCTCGCTTTACGAAAGCAGCGACTTCGATCGAAGGTGCAGCTTGGCGCGTTTGCTACATTAACGGTTTGCACTCGTCAAATCGCTTCCAACGAAAGCAGATCGTAGAAACCTAAACAAGGAAGTGAAATGTGCAACGTTTTCAGTGGAAAGATAAGAATACCTAGATCTGCAGCATCCTGGAAAGGACGGAGAGCACTGTACACACAAGACCTCTGGTGGTTTTTTTTCTCTTTTCTTTTTTTCCCCTCAAAAAGGCCTTAAAAACAAGCAGCCAGAGGTTGACATCAGAAAAGTAAAGTTTTTTTTTTTCTTCTTCTTTTTCTTCTTTTTACTTCTTCTGTCCCTCAGCAACTCCAAATCTTCCTCACTCAGACGATAACTTGCGGCTCCCACAACTGTCCGGCCACCTGGGGGCGACACTGCGTGATGACCAGGGGTCCGCTGGTGCTCTGGCTGTCCAGGCAGAGGCCGCTCACCATGTGTTGAAGAGCCGGGCCTTTTGGCTTCCACTTCTGCAAAGACGAGAGAAAAAAACAAAACAAAAACAAACAAACAAACAAACAAAAAGCTATTTCAGACACGCTGGCAAACTTCTCCGGTTTGTGTTCCATGGTGTGAGTGTGTGTGAGCGTGTGTGTAAGCACAGGAGGTTCATGTTAGTAGTGAGTAATGCTGCCTGACTCAGACTTGGATTAGAGTAATCGCGTGAATTACTGACTAACAGTTTGTGGAGTGGAAAAGTCACAGAGCATCCAGCTGTGCCGCCCAGCAGCAGCGGCAGCGGCAGGAAGGAGACGGTTTGTTTTAGATGACATCTGTGGATACTAATTGTCATTTTGGGAGGTGGTGGGGTTTATTTATTTTGCCCCGTTCCTCACTGTTCCATTTACGGTGTGCCTAAAACATACAAGCAAGGCTTAATTATAGACACCAGGATCAATATCTGGTTAAATGTTCCAGAGCAAGCAGTTTTTAGGGGCCATCAATAATTTTTGATATAATTCTGGCTGCATTTTTCTTAGCAGAATTGGACAAACTCATTTAAATCTGTTCGTTAACTGGTCCAGACTCGGCTCTTAAGCATTATCCTTAGGTTTTCAGCAAACTTAAAGTCAGAGTTGTTCCAGAAGGTTAATGTTAGTTAATGTTATATTTTAGGCCAAAACTAGTGTTTTGTGTGTTGGGGATAAAATGTGTCCTTGTTTCAGCCATGTTTTCATTTTTATTGTAGGGAGGCAGTGGCGACCCAAAGGGCATTCCACAGTGGACTGTGACTGACTGCTTATTGCTTTAGTGGCGACTCTTGAGTCAGTGGGTAGAGTGGAAAGTCAGGGTGTCATGCAATATAAACGTTCTGGGTTAAATTCCTGCTTCCTCCTGTTAAATGCGGACCTCAAATTTCCCGTTGGTCTGAGTATCGGTGTATGAATGTGACTGGGCGAATTTGGTGCAAAGTAAAAACATTTAACCAGGCAGCATAACTAGGAAAGGATGATATAAACTTTAACAACGTGAATTCAGCAGCTACAGTGCATGCTGAGAGGCACATAGTATGTAGACGTGCCAGCAGGGTTATTAATACTTTTCCCACGGGTGATTTTTTCCCCCCATAAACAGTTATTTCTCAACAGGGGCTCTATTTTTTTAAAGGTGTGAAATAATGCAATAAAAGATGTATTTATTTTAAGGTTTTTACTCATCTTTTCTCAAAGCCCTTATTTCACAGTAGTAGATTGGAGCTACTGTGATAATACTCACAGTAGCTCCAACCGATGCACTGAAAATGACTCCAGAGTGATTACTTTCCTCCACACGATTCAGCTGCTCATGAATCTGTTTTTCCCCCTTAAAGCTTCTGCACGTAAAGCGGCGAAGCAGGTTGGACGGGGAAAAACGAACCAGAAGCTGCAGACAGTGAGACAGTTTGTTCCTCAGTGCCCACAGCCCACAAAGGACGCTGCGTCTGCCTCCTTTTTTTTTAGCTCAATCGATAAGTGGATAGAGGCGCTGAACTGGAGGCACGAGAGTGTTAAGTACAGATTTATGGAGTCACATGGAGGACGTCTGCAGCCGAGCGAGGGGTTAATCTTAAAATCCCAGAGAAAGTGTCTCCGTGGAAGGGTGTCGGTCAGAGTAAATATGTAATGCTGGAGGGGTGGGTGGGTGGGTGGGTGGGGGGGGGGCCTAGGGGGGATGACCTGTTTGGAGGAGCGGGCATGTTTGAACAGCAGAACCAGGGATGGAAATGAACTTTAACTGGGACACTGCTGTGACTTCTGGTGACATGATGGAGCATGCAGTGCAGGTTAGGATAATATGTTATGTAACAGAGGTGAGCAATACTGGGAAATTTGGTATCGACCCAATACCAAGTAAAGACACAGCTAGTATTGTCAATACCAATACTCATATAAAAAATATTAAAATTCAATAATTTGACTTCAGTTAGTTACAATTGTTATGTTACTGTTTTTTTTTAGCAGAAATATACTCCTTTTTCCCCCTATTGACAATGATAACTTTGGAAGAAGAATGGCCAAATATGTCAGTCTCTAGATGTTAAAAACTGGTTGAAACACACCCAAGAAGATTTGCGGCGCCGGCTTGTAGCAGCTGCATAGATACGGCCCCCCACACTTTTCAGATTTCTGCTTGAAAACCTTTTCAACAAAACTGAAAACCATTTTGCTTCTACTTTACGACTCCACTCTCTGAGTTAGTCTGTCAAAAATCCTCACAAAAAACAACAAAAACAACAAAATGTGAAACAGTTCAAGGGTTATGAATACTTTATCAAGTTACCGTGTTTACTTCATTAGTCATTGTTAGGAGGGTTAATAGACAAAAGCATACTCCTAAGAAATGGGTCAGAGACAGGGGAGGAGTAGTAAAAAATTGGAAAGGGAAAACTTGAACTGACCTTCAGACAGCCCAGAGATCTATTGACGAAAACCACTTTAAAAGATTACAAGAGAATGTGGCTTCTTGGAAGCAAGACGCAGAGAGACGAGGAGGGAGGGGACGGCTTTTACACAGTGCTGGATTTAATTATAATAATTTCATTTATGCACAGCCTTTAATTTTGCAAAGGAGAAATAAACAATATTTTCTGAAAACCACCCAGAACTGACCGGTATTTAAAAAGAAACAAAAAAAAAAAAACAAAAAAAAAAAACAGAAAGTGGCTACAAACTATTAACAGCAAGAAAGAAAAGTCATAAACATTCCAGACCGTTTTCCAGGAGAGAGATTATGAAAAGCCTGAGTAATGCCGGTGATGGATGACATGTCCGCTGGCGCGCAGAAAAAAGATCAGTGCACAGTTGAGAGGAGAATTTTTTGTTCCCCCTTTCTTTCTAGGGAATAAGAGAGAAAGATGCCAAATGTCTCCATCAGCATTGAGTGGTTGATTGCCGATAGGGGAACGTTCCCAAAAAACTCTGAAAGGATCGAGACGGGCCAAGGAAGAAGACCTGGCGGGAGTCCGAAGACGTCCGCACACACGTAATCTATCGGTCACAAACAGAGCGAACTCTCTGCCCGTGTAGAAGTTTGCATTCAACATTCTTAAAGAAAGAAAAGAAAGAAAAGGAGGACAAGGAAAGAGCAAGGAGGATCTGGAGTTTTTGAGAGCTCTTGTTCATCTGCTGCATTTATAAAATCACTGCCAGGATCTACATTAGTAAAATAAGGTCACTGGGTCCAACACGGGTCCTCTGGCAGCTCAACGTCTGATCTCAAACTACCTCATTTTCTAAAAATCCCTTCATGATCTAACTCACGGATGATTAGAAAATAGTCAGAAAATTGTTACTATTACGTTTTTTTTCTTTAGTTGAGCCACTTGGCAAAAATATCTGTTGAACATTGATTTCTGTACCATTGGCTGGACTAGGTGTTCTTTGTTAGTCAGGAACGGTTTTGGCAACTGGCTTTACAGTGATCTAAACTTTGCTCTGGCTTCCTTTCTGTAAGCCTACATGTATTGTAATGGAGCAACTCAACACCTGTGAAAGTTGATCACCACTTTCCTGCGGTTTGCATAACAAAACATTCTGTTTAATAAAAGACTTCAAATGAATAAAGTCAATTCTCATCTGCTTGTTGTTTGTAGTCATCTTGCACAAACAGTATGAACTTTAGCTTAAAAAAGGATTGATGAGCTGATCTATTTAAGTTGAGTCAATGCAAAATAAGTTGTTCTTACGTTTCTATAGATCAGGTCATGATTGGCCCACTTCGCGTCTTTAGACATGTACTATATCGAAGTAATGTTTTGATTTTACAGGCTTTCCACTAACCGGACCTGGGTTATCACTGTTAATTCAGTGTAGGTCTTTGAAACAGTCATTTTAACACAGCTGCTGTGTTTAGCAGATTATCTTTGACCCAATATTGGTGGTTTTGTTTTTTGAACGACTTCCCTTTCTGAAACCATTTCACAAAAAAATACTTTTGGTTTCAATAAAAACCTATTTCTGGAAGGTGCATGCATGTTGGAATATAGGATAAAGTGATAAATTGCCACATGTAGCACTTAGATCCTCAACTAGAGGGCATAAAACAAGTACTGAACTCACTAAAATTGTTTCTAGAGGTAAACACCAGAGATGTTCACAAGTCTTTCTTCCCAAGCCCAAGCCAGGCTTAAAGTTTTAAAGGGAAAGTCCAAGTCAAGTCTCAGGTCTGAAAGAATTTATTTATTCTTATACCCAACATTTTTACACAACACTGTTACGCTGTGTCCAGTAAAATTTGCTGCATTGCCTTTACTCCGGAATACTTGACATTTTGCATAAGACTTGAGTATTAGACCAGGAGTTTAAGTCAAAATTCAAATAATTAGAGCATAAGTCCAGTCTGAAACTCAAGTCTCCATCCTGGGTTAGTATAAATCTTGTTAAAGAAGAAGAGGTTGCAGGCATATGTTTATCTAAAATTATACATTTTCTGTTATACTGTTAATTAAATGTATATGGGACATTCGTAAAACATAAACAGTATGATGGCATAACTAAACAAAATTTTGAAATATTTTTGACTCAACTCAAAACTAACATGTTGTGTTTTAGGTATCTTTCATTGGCTAGCTGAAAAAACACATCAGATTTTAAGCTATTGCTGCTCAGACACACAGAACAAGTTGCAAAAAACCCATTCATCACCGCTAAAGCCTCATATTTTTGTAATGTTTTAAGAACAACATATTATTGCTAAACAGTGTTTCTTCGCCTTACCTGTCTGGGCTCTTTGGAGTTGCAGAGTTCCATCTTGACCTTTGACCCTGCTGTGAAGGCAGAAATAGCCAGGCACAGGTCCTGCTGCCGAATCAGCGGCTCCACCAGCTCCCACTTCTGCAAAACCCAGAAACCCATTGAGGATGTGGACACCATGCAATGTCAGCTTAAGTTCAGAGATGAATATATATTTTTCTCACTAATGGCTCATTTAAAGTAAAACATTACAAGTGACATTCAAGTTTGCATTTTAAATTCCCATTATTGAAGTTTAAGAAAAAAATTCTCAGTGTACTATAGAGACTTCCTGTGGCGTTAAAGCTGCTGTCGCAGTTTCCTATCTTTCCATGTATGCTGGCATATATAGACATAGCATGTTGTGTGCATCTAAATGTCAAGAAATTAGCTCACTCCAAGCATTCAGCATGCAGAAGTGAGTAATTCTTCAACAGTGCAGAGAGAGCAATTGCATAAAGTAGCATGAAACTGTTGCAACTTTTCAGCCCTTGTCTCACTTCCACAGCAGGGAGTGTCTGTGGAATATGTGGTGTATCAGCATTTAAAAGTTTATGTCACGGAATTTTCCACATGGCTAGACGATGACAGAAAAATATATCATGATATATTTATTGACATCAATAATTATTGAATTGTTTTTGTTTCAAATATCTGAAATATTATTTTAAATATTTCATCTACAGTTTATACTCCCCACCTTTGTTTTTTTTTTTTATTTTCAAGCAATTATGAGGCATAGTGGCAAAACCTGAAACAACTACTGTGCATGCACGTTACTCAACAGGTTGTTGCTTGGTAACCAACGAGTTACCTGGCAACAACTAACATCAGTGAGTCAGCATCAATTAACTCACTAACGTGAATTAGTAGATGCCACCGTGAGCCAGCCGTGAGAGGTTGAGCAGCTATAACCTGTACTCTGCCTACATCCCCCAGAATACCGTGCGGTTCTGGATCGGAGTTCAGTGAAATTGATAAATATTCTATCACCAATATAATCCAATGATATTGATCACATGCCTATTGACTTGTGGTAAATAACACGTGTTGCCCTACATGTGTCCATAAGCTGCATGATAGCAGAGTTTAGCTGCTGCTAAAACGGTGTATGCTACAGTGTCACATGCATAGGATCAAATCTTTAATCATGAAGGAACTGTGAGGACGTTTTTTGTTCCAGAGCTTTAGTTAGTGATCTGTGGAAGGCTGATTTAGCCGACTCACTCCAAAAGCTGACCTATGACAAATATCAAGTTGGGTCCTGGAAATATTGACTGACTGCAGCAGGGTCCTTCAATCAATCAGCTGAACTGAACTGACATGAACACAGTTCAGCAGTGCTGCTACTCTCCTTTCTTTTCCCCTCTGGCAAAACAGGAGTTTTGTTTCTCTCAGGCGAATAAAATTGAATTGAAAGGAAATCGTTTCACCATATTTCCCAAAGCGCTCGACAGCTCTGCTGCTCCCACCACCGTTCTGGCTACCAAAGTGGTTTTCTCTGTTGGGTTGAACTGAATTTAATTAAACTGAATGGAAATTGACAAAATGAAACGTAATCAGGTTTAACTAAACTGAACCACATAAAACTGATTTAATTGAAATAAACTGAATTATCTGAAATGAATGATACATGTTTTAATGCCTAAAGATGTCTAAAGACACCTTAAATGAGTGATTCATTATCTTAAATTGTTTAAATTGCACGTATTTTAGTATTTTGTTGTTATTAATATAATTTGACATATTGTAAAAATGAATTACACCTACACAGCTAATATTTTATCTGTCTGTGTCAGAAAATTCAACAATTTTTATGCAAAAAGACAGAATTGGAATTTTGTTTTGGAATACAAAACAAACCCCCCCCAACCAAACAGGATCAATTAAGGAGACCCAGGAAAATCACAAATAATGATGCAGCAATTATATACATCTTGACCTGAAAATGTATAAAATAATAATCTAAATGAAAATAAAAATCATCTTCTTTAATTTCACTGGAACCATATGCTATATTTTAAAGTATTACTTCTCCAGACACAGTGCAATTTTATAGCACAATAAAGTAACGATGTTAGCACCAGTTATTATAAAAATGCTGTACATATCAAACACGACATAAAAGAAATTTGACTTTGTAACTTAACACATTGAAATTGGGCCTCTGTCTCTTTAAAAGCTTCTGCTCTTTCTGAAACTCCGCCCTCAGGAAGTCATCACAACATGGCTCCTTTATTAACCCTTTAACAAAGTTTTTATCAGTGTTGAACTGACAAACATTAAGAGCACAGCAGATTCACAGTTCCACCAGGTGTTGGCTAATTGCTGCTGGCTAGTCTGAAGGAGCTGAGTGGGTGAGCGCTGCTCTGTGAGGCGGAAGCTTGTAAACTGGAGCTCTGAGAAGGAGCTTCCAGTGTTGTAGTAATTGGGATTGGTCTTGGTCTCGAGTCCAGTCTCGAGACCATTTCTTGATAGTCTCGGTCTCGTCTCGGACTGGAACGCATTTGGTCTCGGTCTTGGGCGCTGAGGACTCGGCATTTTATTTCAATACCGGTCGAGACCACAACTGTGAAAATATCACTAAACATGCAGCAGACTGTCCCGTTTATTTGTTAACATCTTTGTTTTCAGTGGATGCAAAACGCACCAATTAAAATCCAAGCAATAACGTGACTTGCCAATTACCTGTTTATGTTTTCCCCCTTTTCCCCTCCCCCCCTCATCTTTCACTCGCACGCGGCGCTCTGAGACATGCGCAGTGGTTTTCTCTCAGCGGGAGAATATCTAATAGTCAGTAATAAATTAGCGCTGCATAAATCATAAGAAATCCAATGGCCACAGCTAACTCAGCAGCGCTTCGCTTTCACTGACGGTGGGGACAACGTCTAACTTTTTTGTCACTTAGAAAAGTAGCTCAAAGAAAGGTAAGCTCCATTGACGTAATGTTAGCAAAGCTAGTTGTACAGACACACATAAGCATTGTGATGAAAAAACTCAAGTGTTGAGTGACTTGTTGCACTTATGAGACAACGCTGTGTCCAAAAGTCTACAATATAGTGATGCGACATTCAGGATAAGTACGATTCTTCTGCATGGGTCTTTACTTATTAGACAGGACTGGACTGTCACTGAGAGCCTATCAGATTACCATATGCTGTCAGAATAGCATACATCAGAGGTTCCCAAACTGTGGGGCGCGCCCCTTATAGGGGGCGCCATGCCATTGCAGGGGGAACGTGGGAAGCCGTCTAGATGAAAAAGAACAAAAAAACCATGAACGCTGTATGCGCTGGGTTTTTACCTTAGAAGGCCAAGTCTCTGTTATTCCTCTGTCAAGTTGATACAGTAGGGATTTTCCACACTTTCAATATCTGTGTCCTCTGTCACTTTTATCAGGAGTTAAAACTAGTTAATCCATTGTTAACATGTGGTAATCTGTTTTTCCGAGCCGCCTTTAAACGCAACATGAGCACTATCATGCTGGGTTTACACCTGTGTTGAAGTGAAGGAGACCTGCTGCTGCTGCTGTGCAGATATGCAAGTGTGTTAGAATCATGGCAACAAACCAGCAAAACGCAAAGAACTTTTCACATTTCCCCCCCCCAAACTAATGGACTGTTTAGTAAAGCTATTTGAAGCAGGTAAGGTTAGCTAAAAAGACGACTAGCTAGCTAATATCAATACATCACCTTAAGCTTGTTAACAAGTAGCCTGTAGCCTACTAATGTTGTTGTCTATTTTCAGCTAGGTACATTCATTTTGCTCCCAACAAAGTCGATCCACCCCCCCCTCCTCCATTCTTAGAGTCACCCCTCCCTTCGCTAACACACGTAGTTCAACCACATAGCTATTTATAATCCACTAGGGGGGCGCAGGACAAAACGTTTGGGAACCACTGGCATACATGTATCTACTTCTTGCTTGTTGCTCCTTGGTCTGTGTTCATAGTTGAGCATCAGGGCTTTGCCTCAATTGCTATGTTTAATGGTGCAGACAGTGGTGGTTTCTGACATGAGCAACATGGGTAAACACCCAGGGCGTTATCTTTTTAGGAATGGCATGAGACCACCGCAGATCATAGCACAGAGATGCAAGCAAAGCAGAACAAAGAGTTTAAATTTAATATTGGATAAATTTATGAAATCTTTAATATATATGTGTTTTTATGGGAATATGGATCTTTGAGATCAATTTGAGAAGTAATTTTGATTATATTTCATGTAGAACGCGGCGCTGGTCTTGGTCTTGTCTCGATCTCGACTTCCCTCGGTCTTGGTCTTGACTTGGTCTCGGACCCTAAAAGTCTTGGTCTTGTCTCGGTCTCGATACACTCTGGTCTTGGTCTTGTCTTGGTCTCGGGTTAGGTGGTCTTGACCACAACACTGGGAGCTTCATCCTCGAAGGTGGAGCTAGCTCCACCCAGGCGTTTTGCACAGTTGAATGGTTGCCGTGGGAGATTAAAGGATTTCTCAATTCTGAGTCACGGCAACACTCCAGGTATGCTTTTGATGAAGGAACAGAGGTTAACTATACTATCCCTTTGAAGCTGAAACTTAAAGTACTTTTAGAAAGCGAACTTTCATCCCCGGTCTCCTGACCTGCGACTGCGGCCTGTTGGTTCCGGCACCGCGGCACTCCGCCAGTCCGAGGCCGTCCCTCCCACGGGTCTCCAGACACATGCCGCCTTGTTTCAGCACACTGGACACGGCTTCCTGCTCAGGGACCCTGCGGGAATCAGAGAGGGCGAGGAGGAAGGCTGATGAAACGATCTTATTACAAACAATAAAGAGCAGATCGACTCCGGTGATGGATAGCTGTACAGAGTAATTGCTTCGCTCCACAAGTACTGTTTCTTGTTACAACCAGCTCTTCTGGACATATACAGTTACTCTGTCAGAGTCCAGTTATTTGGAGCCCATGCAGTGGGGAAGAAGTCAGCAGCATAAGTTTCTGAGATCCCGACATGAATCAATTCAAACGTTCCCATCTGAAGTCGGTTACATCTGGGTGACTGGTTTAGAACTTGGTGGGTTGATGACCTCTTTGGAGATGTACGATTACTTTTTACAGGCTAAGTGAATTATTTTTAACATACAAGACAGTAAAAATAAAGGCTTTTGATATCAGAATGAAAGTTATGTAGAGGAAAATTCAGCTTCGTCTGTATTTGTTTTTATTCTCCAAAAATTAAATAAAAGGTCAATTTGGCTCATTCCATCTTTTAGGCTTTCAGCGACAATCTGAAAAAAGGATTTCAAAGCCTACATATAAATGCTAGCCACACTTTTCAGATTTAGGGTAGGGTTAGGGATATATTTTTTTTAATATCTTGTATTTTTCAAAATTAAGTACGTTTATTCTTCAATACCCCATAAAATTTCAACAAAATACATTGAAATTTGTAGTTCTAATGTGACGAAAAGTGAATGCGTTTGCAAGGAAGTGTAAAAGTTTATTCATAACCGCAAAAAGGAAACCATTTATATTCATGTGGAGGTAGAACTGCTCAAACCTGTCATACATATGATATACAGCTCTGGAAAAAATTAAGAGACCATTTAAAATGATCAGTTTCTCTGATTTTACTGTTAATAGATATGTTTGAGTGAAATGAACATTATTCTTTTATTCTATGAACTATTAACAACATGTCTCCGAAATCCCAAGTAAAATTTAGCTTTTATTTGCAGAAAATGAGAAATGGTCAAAATAATGAAAAAGATGCAGTGCTTTCAGATCTCAAATAATTAAAAGAAAACAAGTTCATATTCATTTAGAAACAACAATACTAATGTTTTAACTCAGAAAGAGTTCAGGAATCAATACTTGGTGGAATAACCAGGAGGTTCTCACTGGGGTTCAGTGCAGTGGATTCTTCATTTTCTCCAGAGCTGGAATGTATGTTTGTTGACATTAGCTGGAGTTTTTAAGATATTTTAAGGAAATATCTAAAAGTACAAGCAGAAAAACCCTAAGAAGAAACTTAACATCTTAAATAAATCAGGAAAGCTTCTCCCTTCCTCTTTTGTTTCACGTCTCTCAGCAGAGAAAAACCTAAGATTGTTAGTCCCATGTAAGTTTTTCCTCATAGCTCAAAAAACATCTTAAAAAAAAACAACAGAATTTAACCCGTACTTAGCTCACAGACTTTAGTTCAACTCCATTTATTTTTCCTCCTACAAAACCAAATGCAGACGACACAAAATATTTCCTTTACTAAATCATCCCACCTCAGCTCGGGGTAGACGTTCTCCATGTACCAACGGAAAGGTTTGCAGTTCAGTTTCCGCCGCAGTGTCAAGCGGTCTGCTATGCTTCAAGAGGAAAAACAAAAAAAACAGAGAGAGAGAGAGAGAAAAGAAACAAGGAAAATCATGGACAATGACAGGGAGACATGATGGAAGAAGGCATTAGAAAACAGAAAAATACAAATCAACCAACACAACTTTAACGTTATTAAACGTTTATGCTCAAATACGGAGAAACAGATTTTCTTCAGTCTGTCTTTAGAAATAGCTGAGGTGGATAAAACTACTCTGTAAAACACATATATACATATATAGTAAATAATTGCTCATTACACATCAGATTTAGGTCAGCCCTTTTAAAAAGCATGACTGTTAGCATTTTTTTAAAGTGTAGCTCGCCTGACTAAAATGGGTTTGACTTGTGTGAAACATTACCTGTCCTATTTTTGGGTCGCTGTCTTCACGCTGTGCCATACATACACACACAAACTGAGGGGGAATAATTCCAAGAGACAAACCTGCCAAAGGCTTTGCCCTGAGCAGACGGCCGTGCTGAGTAGTAGTACTGTTTATACTCGTCCATCCACACCTCGGCGGCCCGTCGGGTGTTCCTGCGTCGGCACAGACACAACACCTGCTTAGATGCCATGATTAGAGCACTGCTGGGATTCTCTAATGACAGCGCAGGACAGATAGGCCTCTGAACATAAAAAAAATTTAATAATCTCTCTCCATCAGAGAGAAAATCTTGCTGTACGGTGTTAGATTTGTAGTAATTTGGAAAACGCCTTCAGGACAAACATTTTGTGGTCGATTTCCAACATGTGGCTTTGGCGTTCAGAGACGATCTATGTTTCAGGCCTAGATTAACTCTGAATGGTGAAAAAGGTACAAAGGTAGACTTGATTGTTGATGTCATCTGCTCTATTTCATTTTGAGAATTTTGATTTTTAGTTTATATTAGCAACAGATGAGAAATTAGCAGGAAGAACAGAAGTAGAAATGCACCAATCAGAGTCAGTTTCGACCCGCCAAAACCGATTTTAGATTATTAAAGTTTCTGTTTTAAAGAGTTAATATTATATATATGGATAATATATGTAAAAACAAAATGAAAATTACATTTTCTAATGTTCCTGCTGTGACCGGCCATTAATTATTTAGGATAGGAGTGGAAGTGACATCGTGTTACCTATGAAAGATCAGTAAATGTATAAGGGTTTTGCATTTTAAAAACAGTTTTCCTGATTCTATTTATTTATCTATTAGTTTATTTTATTTCATCATTTAACAAAAAACAAAATATAACAGTTTACTGCTTAAAATGTAAAGTCTGTAGTAATTTTTTAAATAGTTTTTATCACAATTAGCATAGCTAGCAAGAACAAAACCAACAACACAAGTCCATGTGTGTATTCCCCGGAAAAAAATACTGATTTTATTATATGTAACATCAGACATCTAAAAACTAATATCTAAAATAGTCTTCAAGACTTTCTGTCAACTCAATTTTGGAGTTGACTCTTTTAGCTCGTTGTTTTTTTAATGGCGATTAGCGTTAGCACGACTAGCATCACACAAACAGAGCTCTCTGTGCGTTGACTGTATGTACTTGAACAGCACATTCAAAATGAGGAATAAGCAAGTTTTACAGCTAATTCATCATAAAAACATGTGTAAAATGTATCAAAAGTATTCAAATGTGTCATTTGATGTGTTTATTCACATCTAACTCCATTTGTCATTTACTACTTTGGGAGAGAGTCACAGAACTAAGAGTGTTGGCGGCTCTCAGATGATGCTGCAGGTGAACAGCCAGCCCACTCACTCACTTGATGTAGGTAAGAGCGTTGCCCTCTGGGAAGTCGTACGGGTGGCGCTTCCTGAACACGTGACCCACGCGGCTGCAGGGAAGGATCTCCAGACTTCCTCCGCACATCCAGACTCGGAACGACAGCTCTGCGTGAGGACGGGCACGGTTTTATCGATCTGATTTATATTACTCAACAACTAAAGACTGCATCATCATAAAACCCCTCTGGCTGAATTCCCCAGCTACGGCTCATGGAGAAAACTGATTTTTACCGTTGTGAAGTTTATTGCAGTTCACATTTTTTCTTTTCCTAGTTCCAAGGATGGTGGGCTATAAATGTGCCCATCATCCAAATGAGTCAAGGTTAAGTCAAGACTGAAAGGCATTTTCACTTTTATCTTCCTTTCATTAGGCATGTAGCTAGGCCTGCCACAATAAACAATAAATCATTTAATCATATGATAAATTAAAAGAAACTCAATCATTTTAATCGGCTTGATTTGTCGTTTTTCTCTTTTTTGCCAGAAGTTGGATGATAAAAATCTTCAGTCTGGTGTTTTGGTCTCAACTACTTTTTTTTTTGTCTTTCAAAAAAAAAAAAAGATTCACTAAAATGAAACCCGCTTTCTGGAAACACTCCCATTTAAAAAAAAAACAAACAAAAAACAACGGCGGAAGCAATGCTCACCAAAGTTCTCCCCGCCCCAGATGTCCATGTGAGTGTCGTACTGGCCCAGATGGTTGAACCAGCTCTTGTCCATGACGAAGATCCCTCCAGCAATGACCGGAGTCCTGTGGAAACGGAAGGACAAGGAAAAGTTGTGACCTTCATTGATGCTAACAAAGAGTTTTAGAAATGTACATTTAATCACTACCAAAACAAAACTTCACAAAAATATTAATGGTACTTATGTTTTTCAACACTGTAAATAAGTACAACCACATCTTCACAGTGTTTCAGTGAGATTGAGATTGTTTTTATGAAAGAGGCCAACAGAACATAGAGCCAAGCTTTAAAGCAAAAAAAAATAAAAGATTTTAGAAGTTTTATGTGAATCTGAAAAGTGTGGTGTTCATTTGTTTTCAGCCCCCCAGAGTCAACACTTTATAGAACCTCATTTTGCTGCAGTGATGGCTGCAGGTGTGTTAAACAAGAAACACAATTAATACCACAGGTGAATAAGTTAGTTCACGCAATAGAAACAAAAAAAAAAACCACACACGCCAACTACCTCCTGTCGTCTTCTTCGTGGGATGCTGGGCTGTTTACATTACTTACAAATCATGTCATCACCTTCTTAAAATAATAGCCTAATTCTTTTTTTTTTTTTGCCAAAAGTGATTTTGTCAAAAAAAAAAAAAAAAAACATTCACCACCTCTTTCTTTCCAAAAGATATTTTAGGCAAAAAAAAAAAAAAAAAAAAAATCACTGCTGCATCAGTGTGAAGGACTTTGGATTTTGGCCCAGACCCCGACACGCTGCTGCTTTAGTCGGGGTTTGTTAGCGTTTGACTGCATCAACAAAGGAAAAAAAACAAAAAACTCGCCCTAATCATCAACGTCTTCCAGGGTATTAGAAATTAAATGGCGGGGCTGTTATGGTATCACTTCTTTCCACAAACGTTCTGCTTCACTCAGGCTTGCTCCAATTAAATTAACATGTTAAATGACCCTCGGGCTCTCAGATGCGTGTTGGGTTATATGGGGGAATTTCATTTATTTTTTTTGTATTTTGCTGAGCATTGCACAGCATGACCTCATAGCAACTGGGATAGGAATTACTGGAAAGATTGGCAGCCGCTTAGAATAGTTTCCCATCTTAGAATATATGATTTTTTTCTCTCGCTGTAAAAGGAGCGACTCAGAACGGCTTTAACAAACTGAAGCATGGTGACATTTTCTTCACAGAGACAATTACTGAGGTTTCCTCTTCCTGCTAGTGCGTTAACTCCCAGCTGAACGCTGCAGAGCAGCAACCTGCTAAATGTGACTGGCAGCAGCAGCTTGATACTAGTTAACCCTTAAGAAACAATAATGGGCTTAGCTTCTCACAAACTGGATGTGCCTTTTGACTTTGATCAAGTTTTAAAAAAATGTTGTTTATCAAATGTTGATTTACTTAGATAAAATGTTTTATTTTATTTTATTTTATACAAACTACTATGAATAATCCAAAGTAATAATTAATTTCTCTCTGTTTTATACCTTTGCTGCTGAAACATGTTTTATTTGTCTTTACTAAATAGAGATTTAATAATTGAGCTGTTTCTTACTGCAACTTCCAGCCTGACCAGAGAACAAAATGACTAAAGGGGACATTTAAACATTTTATGATCAAATCTAACACAATCATGGTTATTTGATTGTGACTATAGCACAGTCAAGTAACTGTGCTATGTTCAGTTGTTATAAAAATATATATATCAAACACAACTGAAAAAAAATTACTTTGTGATTTAATGCCTTAAAACTGGGCCTCTGTCTCTTTAAAAACTCCTGCTCTTTCTGAAACTCCGCCTTCAGGAAGTCATCTCAACATGAATCCTCTAATAATCCTTTAGCAAAGTTTTAACCAGCGTTGGACTGAGAATTAGCTTCTATAATGAGCTCAGTAGATGCTCAGCTCCACCAGGTGTTTGCTAATTTCTGCTGGCTAGTCTGAAGGAACTGAGTGAGGGAGCAGCTTGCAAACTGCAGCTCTGAGGAAGAGCTGCGTTTCGAAAGCGAGGCTCAGAGCAACCAGGTGTCTCTTTGCCCAGCTGAATGGTTGCCATGGAGATTCAAGAATTTCCCAAACATGTATGAACTAAACCAAGCAATGCTTCAGGTGTGTATTTGATGAGAGGATAACATTAAAACATGCCCCTTTAATGTGATGTTTTTCTGCACTGAATTTAAAAAACCAAAATGAGCAAACTTAAAAAAAAAGTTCTGTTATTTATAAACCTAAAGGTTAAAAATGTAAATCATTTAAATGATCAGATGTGTGTAAATAGTGCATTTCAGGGTTTGAATCAGTTAAAAATGCAGAGGCAGATATCAGAGTTGGCAGTACCTTATGGGCTGTGTCGGGTCGCTTCTTGCCATTTTCTGCTCGATGGGAATCTGCTCCCATTTGAAGTGGAGACTCCAATCGAATCCTGACATGAAAGAGACAATGGAGTGGGAGAAAAATATTCAGTATTCTAGTTATTGGATCAAGATCAACCAATTATAACAACTGAAGCAAACTGATCTAAATTGATAAAGTTTGTTTTACATCCATGTCTATCAGAGCCGAATGTTTGTGCATCAAATCTGGTAAGAACCTAGAAAGTTTGTTTTCTGGGTGTGTTTAACAATTCTTCCAGTAGAGTATTTGTAAGGACAGACACTGATGTTGGACGAGATGGCTTGACTTGGAGTCTAATGTGTCCCAAAAGAGCTCTTATCAGGATTGAGATCATCACTCACTCTTAACCATGTTGACCTCGTTTTGGGCCAATTCCAGACTAGAGCATCTAAGTGTCTTTCTGGATTTTAGACAGGTGGTCACAGAAAAGACTAGAACACCTGATTTCTGCAACTTAGAGGGCTGATTGAATACTTTTGGTAATACAGCATAAATAGGCTAAGAGAGGTTGCGCTGCTGTCTCGTGTGTGTTGCCTTTTTGTGGGTTCTGACCTCCTCTAAGGTCAGCAGATGCAGCCAAGTAAGCAAAGTTATCCAAGCTGATCACGTCGATAATGGGGCTGACCACTCGCGTATGATCCTGGAAGAAACAGCAGAAATGATACAGAGAGATCCTGAGATGACTCAGAAATCAGAGAAACATCACATTCGACAGCAAAACACAAACGACACGTTCTCAAAGCTTTCACTTTACAACTTATGGGGAAACACCAGGACGACAGCAGGAACGGATTAGGTCAACTTTTTTTTTTTTTACTGGTTTTCACAGCGATTTGTTAACAAAACTTAAGCTTTTTTTGTTCTTATTATTAGCGGAGTCCCATCTGTGAAGCGTTAAACCACCTCCTGCTAAGGCAAAGGCAACCTGATCCCCAAAGTAAATAAGCCAGATGAGGGAACCGTTGGCTTCTGCTGGTTCTGCGAGTCTTTGCGAAGGCGATGCGCACACACTGTTGTTTGTGCAGAAGTCAGCCATGCCAGTGTGTTTGACTGAACAGCTTACCGTCGGCTCCAAACAAACAGCTGCTCTCAATTTGAGCTGTCCACCTCGTTCTGTTACAAGCAACCCAGTGCATGAAGTGGACTGCTTGGTGGTAAGGAGAGCTGATAGTTTTCCTTTTGCACAGCTTCTTTGAAACCACCTGTAGTTAGCGTAAGGATCAGTTGAGCCTTTCTCAATTACATACCAAACAATTCATTTTATGGCAGCACAGATTGGTAGATTATGTGAAGCTCAGTAGACCCGACTTAAATTTTACAGACCGAGCTTGATAAAACCACCCTGATTGTCCACTTTGATAAAAGACACACTTATAAGTTTTTAATAGTGTTCTCAATCAATTAAAAATTTTAAATCAGATTAATAATCACACTCTAGCGATGTTATGAATTACTTTGTAAGCTTGAAATATAAACATGCATGCAGTTGTGGTTAGTGTAGGAACTAACATCTTAAATAAATCAGTAGGAACCTCCTGCTGCACTGCAACCAATTAAAATTTAAGCAATTATCATATTTTTTATTGAGTCTGTAGTAACATTAACATATTAAAATTTTCAGATTAATTGCGTTTACAGTCGTAATTTTTAGTTTGTGTATTTTTATTTATTTATTTGCTTGTTACTATTTATTTTTTTATGCTTCTTTTCTTTTATATGATCCTATTTTGTGTTCCTAACGCTGAAAGAAAAGGCAGGGTCAACTTTACTTTTCTTCTTAAGTATTGATAGGATACTGTGACGATATGCTTAGCGAAATTTGCTTCCTATAAAAGTAAAATAATAATAAAAAATATATGAAAATACATTATTTACTTGTCAAATTGAACTGAACTGTCTCTTGAAGTAAATTAGTCTAAGCTGAAATTTGTGAAAATTGAGTGATTTAAGCTCGAGACCCCGATATTTTTTGTTTGAGACTTTTATTTTGAAGCTAAAGAGGAAGTAGTTCCTCGGCCGTTCTGCTGTTTAACAGAATCGAACAAAGGAGAAGTCAAAGAAATAGACCCTTTTCACATGACGTCACACCACTTCCGTTTTGGCTCGAAGCTGTGGATCCTTAGTTCCGGTGTACATAATAATTAATGATAAAGTTGTCTATTTCATATATAAATGTATGTAAAGTGGACATACATTTTACATATATATATATATATATATATATCAGCATATGTTGCTGATATCTGACAGCAACATATGCTGTCAGATATCTCTCTCTCTCACCAGAGAGAGAGAGAGAGAGAGAGAGATATCTGACAGCATATGTTGATCAGACAGAACACCGGAGCATGGAGTTTTCAGTCTCTAAAACATTTGCCTAAAATAAGATAAAGGCTACAAATTCTTCACCGAGCAAAACCTGTGTGACTATGAAGGTATTTAAGTTTTGCGTAACCGTTAGCTTAGCATTAGTGAATTTTGTTAGCTGCTAACTACGTGACATTAACCAACTTTTTACTGTTATTGAACTATAACGTTTTAGGCTCTAATCTTGATCAGATATTTAAATTCTAGACTGGAGTTCCCGCTCATCCAATAAAATAGCGGTTAGTTTGTTATAAGCACAGACGTCCGGTGCCGCCGCTGCTTTGTAATGGTTCCTCTTATCCAACCACTTTTTCGGTAACGAATAATCTAACGAGTTCGTATTTTAAATCCAGTAATCAGATTAAAGTTATTTATCCTAATCACTGCGCATTAATTTTTTTTTTTGTAATTTTTATTCCTTCTGCGCGTCTTTGGGAGAGACTCTGTGACAGTTAGCAGCGACAGAAACATGAACAGACAAATGTCGTCAAGCCCAACTGTTATTTGTGGATTTTGTCTTGTTTTTTCTAAACTCATAAAAAATTACTCTCCGATTGGAGCCGTAAAAAAAAAAATGTTTTCTTCAGTAGCTTCCAAATCGTGTCCCATTAACTCAATCTGGTTGAAATTGTTCTACTAGACTGTATAGATGAGACACATTCACCTTTATTACATTTTAACACTTTTAATATATTTTTAACTATTTCTGTAGTCAAAATTTTTCATTTTTCTTAAATAGCGTTTAGGCCATGTAACCTATTATCTCAAAATCTGTGTTAAATTATTCTACTAAACTATATAGATTAGGCATATTTTTATTCCATTTTGACCCTTTTTATTTTTTAACCAAAATTATATTTAAAAAAAATATTCATAAAATGTATTACCTCAGATGGTCACTTGTTACCCGTAATGTTCAATTACATAAAATTCTAGGACAGGATCAATTTCATTACATGTTCACTTACCTGAAGTATGTTAAATACAACAAATATTTATTAAAGTTTGATCTATTTCATAAAATTAGTCACTTTTATTGTTTAATTACACATTAAATGTTTAAAGATTTGCTCTTTCATCTGGTTTGTGTCATGATGTAGTGATGGACACAAACGCAGCAGGCAGTGGATGAACTTTATGTGGATGTAGAAACAAGGCTGATCTAACAATAAGAACTAAGGAACACAGAGCAAGAGAAACTAGAAGATCTAAACAAAGAAATAACCCAACTAGAATGACTAAAGAAAGATACAGACTCAGACATGGAAGAATAACTGAACCTACGGTGATCGAATTAAGAAATAAACATGACTAGAAACCCTGCAGGGAGGCTGGAATAAGAAATAACTAGAAGGATAAAATAGAATTAAACTATAGTCATTAAAGAAGGTTTGACATGGACTCAAGGAAAAGCAATAATATATTTCTAATAACTACACTAAATACCTCTAATAATATCAAAAGGACCATAAAGGGCTAAACTAAAGTGAATTAAAACATGAAGCAAATAAAATGAAAAGCAAAACAAACCCAAAAACCCAGTGTCCTGACAGATGTCTGATTATATAATTGTTTACTTTAATCACATAAAATATTTATTTAAAAATATAATCTTTCATTTCATGCATGTTTATTACCTGAAATATTTAAATATCAAATTTTTACTTAAAATGTGATTCATTTCTTCACCTGCTACTTGAAGTGCTTGAATCAAATGATTCATGGATGTTTAATACATTAAATGATTACAGTAGAGAAAACAGCCACTTTAACTGTATTTAACCCAAATGGTTCCTGCTGAGCTCAAATCCTGGTTTCTTCCTCCTCAGCCTCTCCAACTTGCTCCTCTTCTGTTGCCTCCACTGTGTTTTCATTATTTACCTCTTCTGGGGTAAATAATGAAAACAGTCTCAGTAACTTGTTGATGGTTTTGCTGTGTCTCCTCTTTAATTGACGTCCATGTTGGTCCTGTTTATGTGTCGTTTACCTTCATACGTCGGTTTGCCTTTAAGAGGACAAATCAGAAAATACATCAGTATTAATGCTGTTAATTTGATAACACTAGTAAAATAGTTTACTTCATAATAATGTAATAACCTCGATGTCCACTGACTAAACTCGGACTATGTTACAAAACAATATTATCCCGATCTAAACAAGGTTGACCCACTTAAATGAACTGAACAGAAAATGATCATAACACTCGGACAAAATAATAGCAAAATAAACTATGACACAAAACCAACAAAGCAAATTTATTCACTCACCAGAATGTAAATGTCTGGATCAAACCTGTAGGTATCTGGATGTTGGAGAAGCTGAAATCAGCGTCTTACCGCTGAAACCGGGACATTGTTTTCTTCTCTTAGCTCCGTTAGCTTAGCCTCCTCACGTTGTTTCCAAGCAGGAAAATAGTGAAACGAAAGTCCGTTTTCCAACTTTTTACCGTTTCAGTCGTGTGATCGGACATTACAGACAATAACGCAGCAAGTTCGAGGCACAGCTAAATTATTTTAAGTAATTTGGATTGAAAAAAAATCTGCGAGACTGTTGGTTTTATACTGCGAGACTGTCTATGGACACCAAAGATGGCGCTGATACCCCTCCGACGTCACACGTGACGTCACACGCGGATTCTCTATGAAGGTATCACTAACGTTGCTAGGCTTTTGTTAGCACAGCTTTCAAGCTCCGTTTTTTCCAGCTTGTGTTTAGCTGTGTCACTGTTGCTAGGCGACAGGATGACAAGGTAAGGGCAGGGGGAAAAAAATCACATTTGAAAGCTACCAGCAGGACTGTAACTGGACATTCTCCGTACGAAGACGTGAATCGTCGCTACGCTAATACGTTCACACAAAACCATAACCCTGTTTGACAATAGATTTTATAATTGTAACGTTTGAAGGGTAAATATTACAATTCTTCCTCTTTATTATCAAAGTCAGTCTAATATAATGTCCTTACTAGTTTTGCTTTTAACCAAAAATGTAAATAATAGCTGGACTTTTTTTTACAAGTTGTTTCCAAAACCGGTTCAGAAAACTGATGGATGGAAGATAAGTGGATTAAAATGATATTATTCAGCTGTATAATTCATCTTTGCAAAACACACGATCAAAAAATAAAGCATTAATGAAAACTAATCTGCCTGCAAATTTACTACCAAGCTTCAAAATTATTCTTTACTGCCTTAAGTCTCTTCATCTTTCGAAAAGCAGCGCAAACTTCAGAGACCGCCACAATTTCATAACTTAAGTGGGCAATTATTAATTCCTGGCATTTAATTAAATTAAAGCCGTTTGAGTCATTGTGGTGAATTATTAATCAGCAGTGGTCACCATGTGGAGACAAACAGCATCTTTTGGCTCCCACTCTAAGCCCGAAGCTGTAATTTCAGGGGAACAAACGGCTTCAGGACCAGATGGAGTCAATATGAGGATGTAGTGAATTATCACTGAGCTGTCATGACTGAGAGGCTGTAACGAAAGCTGAATGAGTCAGAGCAGCTCAGAGCACAAGGCGAGCTCACCAAAAGCAAACAATGTAAACGCACCCATGCTGTGACTTAAAAAAAAAGGAGCATTGTTTTTAAAAGCGCTTCTGCACCACATGGAGGTTTGGAGTAAGTGGATGTGTTAGGTTAAGAATTTATCTAGCTGGAAAGTAACATATTTCAGGTGGTTTAGATTTAGAAGATGGCTAGTCTTGTAGGTTTCTAATTAGAGATGATGAAAATAATGGATTCCTTTGCATTACCGCGCAATAAATATTGCGTTGCCTTGAAGTAAACTAGCAAATATACACTGGTCTATTTTGTATACAGTCACAGTGAAAACAAATGTCAAATGTTCAGCTTTACAGAATCTCAGTGAAAACGTGTTTATGTGTGGCTCTCTGGTACAGAAACTGGTTGAAAGTTGATCCATGCTTGTTCGTGTTTGTTTGTGTAAGGTGGAGATGGGACGGCACATGAAGACAACACAATCGAAACACCACCATGTTTCCTCGTGAACGTAGCGCAAAAATAATCGAAAAAGTGCTGATGTGCTCTCTTTTTCTTTCCTCCTTACAAAAAGTTTACGTTTACGTCTTTTAGATGTAAAGTCAATGTTTGACCTGTTTGGCATTTTGCACATATGCTTCTGGTGCATTTGTATCCTCAAAAAAAAAAAGAGGAAAAAACTTCAGGTAACTCACAAACGAGACATTGACACACATGTAAATGCCATAGAAAGAATTTATATTGCAGCAGAAACACTTTGAGTATTGAAGATGATGCAAGAACCGACTGGTAAATACATTGAGGAAAAAAATGCAACATCTATTTATTGTGTGGCAGCGCCAACTATTGCGTAGGGACGCAACACTTTTGTGAGGTAACGCAAAATATCTCTTAAGGGGCTCAGTAAAACTGACACATTTTGGCACAAAGAAGGGCAAATAAAAACAGTGTTTTGAATTTCTCTGTCAAGTTGAATTGTAAAGTAATTGTTTTTATTGCCTTGTGAGATGGATATGAGAAGCAATCTTACACGACCATATATGGAGAAGGATGTAATAACCCATGCAGTTCCAGCACAGAGAGGAAAGAATTGAATGGAATATTAAATTAGCTAGCTCATACGCAAGCGATGATGTTCTCGCTCCATGGTTACATCGCTCTCAATCAAGACGACAAAGAGAAAGTCAGTTGTCTGTGCTGCAGCTTCGCGCTCCTCAGAAACAGGGACAAAATGCCCTTGAGGGGTCACATTTAAAATTACAGCAAAAATAAAACTACTAATGAAAAGTGGCTGGTCTTGCATTTCATTGTATAATCTGGGTATTCTACTTTGGATGCGATGGTAGTGTCCCTGGTGGGCTGCATAACTTAATTTGCAGGATGCATTGAATTGGAAGAATCTGTCGGCTGCATTAACAAAGGATGGTTTTGATCACAAACCAAGCCGGCGAGCTGCCAGGAGCAAGAGTAAACACAGACTGAGCACAGTGAAACACGACACAAACACAAAGCAGACGCTGGGAAAAACCTGCAGGTTTTTGCTTCCAGATTTCTAACATTTAGCTTCTTTTTCTCATATGTTAGCTTTCAAAAATGAACGTTCTTATAAAGCGTCATTGGCTAGTCTGTGACATGCATCAGTTTACTGCACCTGGGCTGTTTTCGCTCCTGAAAGTCTGGTGAACTGTGTTCGACTGGGGAGCAAAATTGCAACATTTATTACATTTTCAGCTGGTGGGATTTGCTCTCTCGCTGCACCGTGTCAAACGAACGATGAACAACCTGTTTCCCTCCTCATCTGGGAAGGTGCTATTCCAAGAACTACTGAATGAAATGACACAAAATCCTCGGAAGGAGATACATGCGGAACTTTCTTCTTTAAAAAATGTAAACAGAAATGTAATCAGATTGTAGCGGTTGTAGGATTTCTGATGCTGGTGTTAGACTTGGGTTTGTTCATGTTGCATTTACCCACAATGCCCTGCGCTGTAGTCCGCCTCCTGCTTTTGGAGCGTTCTCCTGCCCGCTTACATCCAACCGCACCAGAGTTGACTTTATCTGAACCGAGAGCTAGGTTTGTAGGTGGACCAGAGTTTGCTTTTTTTGGTCCGCATCAGCGTTCATACCTCCCCAAACGAACTGGACTTTCTTAGGAAACAAACTAGGGTTTGACTAAAGTGAACTACACATGGCTGGTGTGAATACACCCAAAGTAAATAAGGTAGCAGTGGAAAAATATGGTATGAATTAAAACTTTGTGAAACAAATCGAAATCTATGCCCGAGATCAGACCGTTACAATTTGACCGTTACAATCTATCCTGAAAAGCAGGTACAGTACGACGCCGTGAGGGCAGAGTGACGGTGAATTCATCCTGCGTGCAAAGAACGTCCAAAAGAAGCGAATGAATCTGGTTTTGTACCTCCTTGACTCTCTGGATCATCGGCTGCAGCCAGTCGGCGTTGACCTCACAGTGGCTGTCCAAGAAGGTCAGAATGATGGCAGAGGCCGTGTTGGCTCCTCTCACTCGTGATCGGATCAATCCTGCCGGAAAACACATGACGCAGATGCTTAAACTCTAAAGCAGTTTGCTAATAATTAACACAGAGAAAAACATGGCGAGCAAACATGAACACTGTTGAGGAAATATAATCGTTTTTAGCATTCAGAAAATATAACCATCTTTTAGTGTTTAGTTAGCTGAATCTTTTACTTAAATTTTGAAGAAGTTTGTGTGGGTGAGTTCAATTGGCAGGAAGAGCCATGGTTGGGTTCAAAATATCAAAGAAAAAGTGATGGATTGACAAAACCTTTTAAACGTTGTAAAACAATATATCTGTGGAGGTATAGGCTCCTATCTTTTCAGACATCTTGGGAGGACAGGAGACACTCAGGTTCTCTGAAATAAAGAGCCTTCAGCAAATAACTGGCATGTTAAACTATTGAACTGTAAACTTATGAACTTTAAAACTGTGAACTTTTACTGCATGCTCTCACTGAAATATTGTATTAAGTAGTTTGAGAATTAACTTAGTCGATAAAGAATGTATTTGAAAATGCTTTGTTTTGTATTAGAAAACAAGAATTGTCCATCCATCCATCCATCCATTTTCTTCCGCTTATCCGGGATCGGGTCGCGGGGGCAGCAGCTTCAGAAGGGAGGCCCAGACTTCCCTCTCCCCAGCCACTTCTTCCAGCTCCTCCGGGGGAACCCCAAGGCGTTCCCAGGCCAGCCGAGAGACATAGTCCCTCCAGCGTGTCCTGGGTCTTCCTCGGGGCCTTCTCCCGGTGGGACGTGCCCGGAACACCTCACCAGGGAGGCGTCCAGGAGGCATCCTGACCAGATGCCCGAGCCTCAACTGGCTCCTCTCGACGTGGAGGAGCAGCGGCTCTACTTTGAGTCCCTCCCGGATGACCGAGCTTCTCACCCTATCTCTAAGGGAGAGCCCGGCCACCCTGTGGAGGAAACCCATTTCGGCCGCTTGTATCCGTGATCTCGTTCTTTCGGTCATGACCCAAAGCTCATGACCATAGATGAGGGTGGGAACGTAGATCGACCGGTAAATCGAGAGCTTCGCCTTTTGACTCAGCTCTCTCTTCACCACAACGGACCGGTACAGCGCCCGCTTCACGGCAGACGCCGCCCCAATCCGCCTGTCGATCTCCCGCTCCCTTCTTCCCTCATTCGTGAACAAGATCCCCAGATACTTAAACTCCTCCACTTGAGGCAGAACGACCCCCCTGACCCGGAGAAGGCACTCTACCCTTTTCCGGCTCAAGACCATGGCCTCGGATTTGGAGGCACTGAGCCTCATCCCGGCCGCTTCACACTCGGCCGCGAACCGTTTCAGCGAGAGCCGCAGATCACGATCTGATGAAGCCATCAGGACCACATCATCCGCAAAAAGCAGAGATGCGATCCTAAGGCCACCAAAACGGATCCCCTCAACACCTCGGCTGCGCCTAGAAATTCTGTCCATGAAAGTAATGAACAGAATCGGTGACAAAGGGCAGCCTTGGCGGAGTCCAACTCTCACCGGAAACGAGCCCGACTTACTGCCGGCAATGCGGACCAGACTCTGACACCGGTCATACAGGGACCTGACAGCCCGTATCAAAGGGCCCGGTACCCCATACTCCCGGAGAACCCCCCACAAGGCCCCCCGAGGGACACGGTCGAACGCCTTCTCCAAGTCCACAAAACACATGTAGACTGGTTGGGCGAACTCCCATGCACCCTCCAGGACCCTGCTGAGGGTGTAGAGCTGGTCCAGTGTTCCACGACCAGGACGAAAACCACACTGCTCTTCCTGAATCCGAGGTTCGACTATCCGACGGACCCTCCTCTCCAGGACCCTGAATAGACCTTTCCAGGGAGGCTTAAGAGTGTGACCCCTCTGTAATTGGAGCACACCCTCCGGTCCCCCTTTTTAAACAGGGGGACCACCACCCCGGTCTGCCAATCCAGAGGAACTGCCCCCGATGTCCATGCGATATTGCAGAGTCGTGTGAGCCAACACAACCCTACAACATCCAGAGCCTTAAGGAACTCCGGGCGGATCTCATCCACCCCCGGGGCCCTGCCACCGAGTAGTTTTTTGACCACCTCGGCGACTTCGTCCCCAGAGATTGGAGAGCCCAACCCAGGGTCCACAGGCTCAGCTTCTTCAACAGAAGGCATGTTGGTGGGATTGAGGAGGTCTTCGAAGTATTCCGCCCACCGACCCACAACATCCCCAGTCGAGGTCAGCAGCACACCATCCCCACTGTAAACAGTGTTGGTGCTGCACTGCTTCCCTCTCCTGAGACGCCGGATGGTGGACCAGAATCGCCTCGAAGCCGTGCGGAAGTCTTTCTCCATGGCCTCTCCAAACTCCTCCCACGCCCGAGTTTTGGCCTCAGCGACCACCCGAGCCGCATGCCGCTTCGCCCGCCGGTACCCATCAGCTGCTTCTGGAGTCCCACAGGCCAAAAAGACCCCATAGGACTCCTTCTTCAGCTTGACAGCATCCCTCACCGAAGGTGTCCACCAACGGGTTCGGGGGTTGCCGCCACGACAGGCACCAACGACCTTGCAGCCACAGCTCCGATAAGCCGCCTCGGCCATGGAGGCACGGAACATGGTCCACTCAGACTCCATGTTCCCCAACTCCCCCGGAACGTGTTCGAAGTTCTGCCGGAGGTGGGAGTTGAAGCTCCGTCTCACAGGGGACTCCGCCAGACGTTCCCAGCTGACCCTCACTACACGTTTGGGCCTGCCAGGTCTGACCGGCTTCCTCCCCCACCACCGGAGCCAACTCACCACCAGGTAGTGGTCAGTGGACAGCTCCGCCCCTCTCTTCACCCGAGTGTCCAAGACATACGGCCGCAGATCCGATGAAACGACGACAAAATCGATCATCGAACTGCGGCCTAGGGTGTCCTGGTGCCAAGTGCACGTATGGACACCCTTATGCTTGAACATGGTGTTCGTGATGGACAGACCGTGACGAGCACAGAAGTCCAACAATAGAACACCACTCGAGTTCAGATCAGGGGGGCCATTCCTCCCAACCACGCCCCTCCAGGTCTCACTGTCATTGCCCACGTGAGCGTTGAAGTCCCCCAGCAGAACAAGGGAGTCCCCAGGAGGGGCACTCTCCAGTACCCCCTCTAAGGACTCCAAGAAGGGTGGGTAATCTGAACTGTTGTTCGGCCCGTAAGCACAGACAACAGTCAGAACCCGTCCCCCCACCCGTAGGCGGAGGGAGGCTACCCTCTCGTTCACCGGGGTAAACCCCAACGTGCAGGCGCCAAGATGGGGGGCAACAAGTATGCCCACTCCTGCCCGGCGCCTCTCGCCGTGGGCAACTCCAGAGTGGAAGTACGTCCAGCCCCTCTCAAGGAGACTGGTTCCGGAACCAGAGCCATGCGTCGAGGTGAGGCCGACTATTTCTAGCCGAAACCTCTCAGCCTCGCACACTAGCTCCGGCTCCTTCCCCACCAGAGAGGTGACGTTCCACGTCCCAAGAGCCAGCTTCTGCAGCCGGGGATCAGACCGCCAGGGTCCCCTCCCTCGGCCGCCGCCCGTAACACATTGCACCCGACCCCTTTGGCCCCTCCGACAGGTGGTGACCCATTGGAAGGGGAATCCACGTCTCCTCTTCGGGCTGAGCCCGGCCGGGCTCCGTGGTTAAAAGCCCGGCCACCAGGCGCTCGCCATCGTGCCCCACCTCCAGGCCTGGCTCCAGAGTGGGACCCCGGTGACCCGCGTCCGGGCAAGGGAACGCGAGATTCAAAGTTCGTTTCCATCATAAGGGTCTTCAGGCTGCGCTTTGTCTGGTTCCTCACCTAGGACCTGTCTGCCTTGGGTGACCCTACCAGGGGCATAAAGCCCCAGACAGCATAGCTCCCAGGATCATTGGGACACACAAACCCCTCCACCACGATAAGGTGGCAGCCCAAGGAGGGGAACAAGAATTGTATCCGATTATATTCTGTAGACATTAGAGTTATTGTATTAGTTTAATATCAAAGAGGACTTTGGAGGGAATAACAGAGAAAAAGCATATTACTTTCTGGAAGACAACCTTTTATTGAATTAAAATAACAGAATTAAAGATTTGTTCCTGGAAGAGCTGGAGAAACCAGAGTTTCACAGATATTTGTGAAATGCTTTGACGTGGTTCTCCTTGCTCAGAAGGCATGAAGCCAGATGGTTGAAGGAAATAAATTAAAAAACTAAAGGGATCTTCAGGTTATAGGAGGTAACCTGATTTAGTGAAATGGACAGAGTATAGTTAAATTTATAACCTATTCTGGCACATTGACCTGTAGTTTACCTGAAAAGTATTTGTTTAAAAGCTTACAAATGCGCCTTTATCTGTTTGGGTGGATTAACAGGGAATTCCAACTACGTCTCCTAAGACATATAAAAGTCATAAAACTTAGCAGGACTTGAGGGATCTGCTTAACTTCACTAAAGAAAGAAAAAGAACTTCTCTTTGATCGGTCGAACAGAATTGAAGGGAGGTACTATTTCGAAAACGGTCAGAGACAACTTCTAATTGGTCAAGCAGAGATAAGCCTTATTTGAATAAATTAAAGAAAAAAAAGATAAAACTTTCAACACTTTCAAGTAACAAATCAGATTTTGCGCTTGCAATTTCTCCAAGGACGTTCTTGCTTTCTGTTTGCCTTTTTCCTCTTCTCAGGTAAATTTATGTGTTTGTGCTCTGAGGTTTTCTGATGTTTGTGATGAGCTTTTCTGGCGATAGTTTGCATCTGTCTAGAATAAATGCTGATTATTGTGACGCTGTTGTCTCTGCGTGATCTCAGTCCTTGCGCACAGCATTTTTCTGAACCCGGGCAGAGAGGATATAACGAGTCAAAGGTTAGTAAAGTATTCTATTTTTCTTCTCTTAACAACACACACACAGGGCTGTCACAATACCAAATTTTGACCAAGAAATTATTGCGATAAATGATAATATTGTCATTTTGAAACCATTTTCAAGTAATATAATAGCAATGGCATAATAACGCAAGTCTTTCAAAAATCAACAGACTTTAATTTCTAACAAACATTTAGCACAGGAACTAAATATCCAAAATAAACAAACAAAACAACAGAAACAAACTACATGAATTCTGAAGTCTTTGTAAACAGAACTGTCAGTCAAAAAGAAGTTATTTGAGACAAACACACCAGACCGAAGACTTTTATCATCCAATGTTTGGAAGAAAGAGAGAGCGCCAAGTTAAAAAACAATCGTCCAAATGATGATTGAGTTATCAAGCTACCAAAGCTAATCTATTTATTCGTTAAACTTTTCAACCTTTGTCTGCAATGAATTGAAAAGAAGTTGAAAATGTTAGCAGCCTTTCAGAGGTTTCAGAGCTCAGATTCCTGTGTGTGTTATCTAGGGAACACACACAGGAACCCTTGCTTATAGTCAGCAATACTAGCTGTTGCTAATTATGCTAACGTTAGTGATGATCTTCTAGGACATGAGGTTTCACATGTAGTGTTTCGAGAAGCTAATGGAAACGTGCTAAGGCGCGGTTTTATCGTGTCATTACTGATCTCCAAGGCACTCGACTACTTCACTTAAACTGTCTCTTTAGCTTAGCCTGTTAGATGAATCATTTAGCACAAATGAGCCAAAGTGGCATACTGTTAAAGGATATTATTTTGTTCCTTACAAATTGAAAGCGAAAACATTCCCACCCAGGCCCATGTGAATGCCACACCAGCTTGTATTTGGAGAATACTCATTATGAATTTAGCAGCATTTTTGAAGATTTTATAGCCCAAAATAAAACTGAAGCGAACATAAGAAAGACTAAATATACAAAACAGAAGGAGCTGACATCACCTCTGTCCTAATATAAATAATAAACATGCACTCGAGGTATGAAGGGTAGAACAAAATGGATTTGGAGCAGTAATTATGATTCTTAAAGAGAAATCAGAATTACAATCATTAAAACAGCAGGTCAGAGAGTTAGAAAAATAAGAGACGGCAACTTGGCTGTACGACTCAGTATCTCTTGGCTTGCAAATAAAGTTGAGCCAAAATAATTAATCATGTTGTTTTCAGTGAATTTGTCACAAAGCCTGCAACTTCGCTTGTTAATTAGACGAGTGTCTTCAGAGAATCTTCTTGGGTGAGCTTTGGGATGTTTGAAATAAATTCCCTATTACAAAAAAAATAAAACATTAATTCTTCCCATCTTTTTGCTTTCTCTCTAGCATCAACTCATTGTTGCAGGAATGGATCTTATGTTTAGTTGATCAAAAATGGACACCTAGTTAAGGAATATCCAGATGGGTTCACACTAAAGTTGACAGGAAATCAGTTCCTCCCTCTGGTCAGAATGTATTTTTCAGAAATGCCACAGAGAATATTTTATGAGTGACACTTGAGCATAGAAAAAGTATCTGCATGACAAACTACGGAATAAACAAAACCCTCACCTCGCTACAAACTGTTCTTTTAATCCTCCAGATGACACTTTGTTTTTGCAAAGTTTGACCTTCTCTCTTTCCTTACGCCCTCCACTCTGGCAGCTTTGGATCGCCAGGGACGATAACAGAAAAATGTTTTTCTTCTTTTTGTCAGTGAACAATTTTTGCGAACTACTGAACTCCAAATCAACCATCTCCACCATGTCTTCTTTAATAATAATTTTTAAAAAGTGCCTCATGTCGGTTCCTATTAAACCTAATTGACTTTCTGGGAAAAAATAAATAAAAAATGAAAACATTTCTGTGATATTTACGCATTACATAAGCTGGCACAGGCTCTGAAGATCAAACAGCCTTTAGACATGAAAGCGATTAACTGGATTAGCCTGAGCTAAATACCAGAATGTCTCCCCTTTTTTCCACGCTGGTGAAATAAATGGATTGTTAACAAGATGTCATTTAAACTAGTGGGGGGGAGGGAAGTGTATTTCTAAAGATGTCATGTTAAAAACAAGACATTAATAAAGCTGCATCTTCATTTATGGTCATTTATTTTAACGTGGCATTCCCTGCAGAACAGTAAACTTAGGTTTTGTAAAAAAGGTTGTAAATAGTTGATATCTTATCGATATAAGAAAACTCCTTTGGCCTCTACTTTTAGAGTAAATCCAGATCAGATTAGTCCCGGATGATAGGACTAACAGGAAGTGTTAGAGAGGCTGAGACCTGTGTGACCTTTATGACCCTTTAAACCACTGTCATGTTTACATTGACTGGTTATTTACAGTAAAGAGAGTGATTATTTACATGGGAGGCTGGAGGCGGTGCGCCACTGATCATCTTCCCCGTGTACTGAAACATAAGGTAGTTACTCTAAACTGAAACACTTTACATCAAACTCGGGGCCCGTGGGCCAAATCCGGACCAACAACACTCTTTATGTGACCCTGTGAAACACATAAATAAAACCTTCAATGACAGCTGTATGCTTAAATATTATTTCATCAATCAAATCAAAGCCATTTTTATATGTTTAGTGGTGAGTTACGTTAATTAGTTGCTCTGGTTTTTTTTTTGCTATTGGAGAAATTTCTGCTAAATCAACAGTTCATTGCAAAATTTTCAGCAAGAAAAGGTAAAAAATGTCAGGTTCAAGCGACTGCTAACTCCCACCTGCAGGTGGCAGTATTTCTTTCTCAGCCTTACGTGTCAATTTGTAGTCGTGATCAATTTGGCAAGTAGCTAAAAGACACATTTACCGTCACAGACAGGTACAAATATTGCAAGATTTTTGGCAAATATTTCAAAATTTATGCTACTTTGAAAAAATTGCAAAAACAATTGTGAATCCTAGAAGAACTGATCATTGTGAAAATTTGTTCAATATTATTTCATTTAAAGACTTTTAAGACGTACTTATTGAAAGCAGATACAGCTACATATTAATGTCTTAATTATTTTAAAAAAGAATGTCACATGTATTATTATACATTCAGGCACAACCAGCCCTTTGAGAACATTTGTGATCTACATATTGCCCAAAATGAAAATGAGCTCAACATCCCCACTTTAAATGGTCCACTCTTCCTGTGCGTCCATGTCTCACACAGGAAGTTCACCAGTGATTTTTGGCTTTAGTGGCCTCTATTTGACAGCCAACTGACGGGAAGGTGGACAATGAGAGAAGGGGGAAGACATGCAGCAAGGGTCGGGAATCGAGCCAGTCAGGGACCAAGGCCTCCAATGTCGGCCGCGCTCAGCAATGTGCCACCGCAGCACCCCTAGTGATCCTTTAATAAGCTCATAAAATCTTGAACTCATCAAATAAATCTATATTTGCATTTATTGGTTTTCCTGCAATATCAAGTTAAAAGAAAGGCATACAAAGCAGAATATTTAGGAGTAAAAAACTTATTTTACCATTTCTAATGACACATATAGTTTTATTTTTTCTATAATTTAATCAGATAAAAACAAGATTCGGAAAGAGAGCTTTGCTCAGCATGGCTCGTACCAGGTTGGCACATTTGTTTTTACTGAAACTAATGAGGGCTTCACAAAATAATGAGTCCCATCTTAGTCCAATGGTGCAGAGTTAAACCTGCTGTTAAACCAGATCATCTGCCCCGTGGAATTATTGGTGCTTTTAGGTTTTATGAGGCAGTCGGACATGAACAAGCACATGATTGCGCAGTGAAACTTTCTGGACTCCATGCAAAATGCTCTCTAAACATCCCCATACTGAGAGATGGCGGTGGCCATCTCTCATCTGTGGGTCATCTGTGGGGATGACTCTGCAGCAGAGACAGGGAGGCTGATTAGGGAGATATGGACTTAAAAGTTTTATCACAATATTTTGTGGTGTTATTGTGATAACAATAAAAGTGACAATAAGAACGGTTGATTACTACTTTTTTATGTAACTGCATGGCTGTAACTGCATCACACAGCATTTATAGCCCCACAAACACAAATACTGCTTGAAAAACGTTTGTAAACATGAGCTTCTCTGGGTCACCAGTCACAAACAAGTGTAATTTCTATTATTAAACTGAAAATCGAAACTGCATTTAATTGTAGTTTCTAATTTGTTGACGCTTTCTTTGAACAAAAAGTGGATAAAACAGCAAAGTTAACAATCCAACAGTACAGACAGTTTGTGGGTTTTTAAACACAATTAACCGGAATTAAATCAAAATTATTATCATGATAAACAATGTATTACAAAATTTTTTTAAACAATACAATAAATGCCGAGCCGTAGTCAGAGTTGAGGGGAAGTTGAATGTAGCTAAACAGGCCCTTATTGGAGGAAACCTCTGCTACGAGCTACGTTAGCATGAATTAAATTACGTTAGAACAACCTTAACAGTTTAAGAGCTGAAATGGAAACAAAATCAAAGCAATTTTAGCTCTAATACCCTTAACATCAGCTGGTTTGTAACTCAATGAGAAAAGCCTGCCTTGTTGTGTTAGCGCTCGCTAACCTCTAGCACAGTGCGACGCATTAAATGAGAGAAACTCAATGATGCCTGAAGCTATGAAGCTATTTAAAGCTCAAATCAATTCACCGTTAGATGATGTGACAATGTTTTTTTTCCCTCCTTCTTCTGCTGTTGTGGTAAAAAAAAAAGAAAAAAGTGAAAACAGTAATCTGCCTTGAACATTTTTATCAGAGAAAAGCTGTGAAAGATTTAGCTCATGCTCGAAGCTTTAGCTTCCTGCCCCGGATTTTTAAAGCTGGCGGAATAGGAAATCTTTAAGATAAGCTTGATCTGGTCGACTGTGGCCGCCGGTCGGACGATGCTGGCCTGAATCCAACATGCTTCTGCTTCGTCAGCATGTGCTTCTTAAGCCGAAACAAATGCTTAGTTTGCTGTGAGCTGCAACACAAGCAGAAAAAACTGACACTTCCCTCCTGACTCTGAACTCCAGTGGTTTTAACGTTTAACCTCAACTAATTCATCTGAGTGTTTCCATAATGTAGCAGGACATGTAAGAGGAGACGTGGAACCTCTCAGTGCTGCACACCTGACACCAAAAGCCAGGTTGCTTTTCACTTATTTAAACAGAAAGTAGCCTGTATATCAACATGATATCACAACTGGTAGCTCCAGCCTCAAAATGAGACACATACATAGAACGTTATTGTCCTTGATTAAGTCTAAAATTAAAAGGTACTTATCCATCATCCATCCATCCATCCATCCATCCATCCATCCATTTCTTCCGCTTATCCGGGATCGGTTTGCGGGGCAGCAGCTTCAGAAGGAGGCCCAGACTTCCCTCTCCCCAGCCACTTCTTCCAGCTCCTCCGGGGGAACCCAAGGCGTTCCCAGGCCAGCCGAGAGACATAGTCCCTCCAGCGTGTCCTGGGTCTTCCTCGGGGCCTCCTCCCGGTGGACGTGCCCGGAACACCTCACCAGGGAGGCGTCCAGGAGGCATCCTGACCAGATGCCCGAGCCACCTCAACTGGCTCCTCACGAACGTGGAGGAGCAGCGGCTCTACTTTGAGTCCCTCCCGATGACCGAGCTTCTCACCCTATCTCTAAGGGAGAGCCCGGCCACCCTGCGGAGGAAACCCATTTCGGCCGCTTGTATCCGTGATCTCGTTCTTTCGGTCATGACCCAAAGCTCATGACCATAGATGAGGGTGGGAACGTAGATCGACCGGTAAATCGAGAGCTTCGCCTTTTGACTCAGCTCTCTCTTCACCACGACGGACCGGTACAGCGCCCGCTTCACGGCAGACGCCGCCCCAATCCGCCTGTCGATCTCCCGCTCCTTCTTCCCTCATTCGTGAACAAGATCCCCAGATACTTAAACTCCTCCACTTGAGGCAGAACGACCCCCCTGACCCGGAGAAGGCACTCTACCCTTTTCCGGCTCAAGACCATGGCCTCGGATTTGGAGGCACTGAGCCTCATCCCGGCCGCTTCACACTCGGCCGCGAACCGTTTCAGCGAGAGCCGCAGATCACGATCTGATGAAGCCATCAGGACCACATCATCCGCAAAAAGCAGAGATGCGATCCTAAGGCCACCAAAACGGATCCCCTCAACACCTCGGCTGCGCCTAGAAATTCTGTCCATGAAAGTAATGAACAGAATCGGTGACAAAGGGCAGCCTTGGCGGAGTCCAACTCTCACCGGAAACGAGCCCGACTTACTGCCGGCAATGCGGACCAGACTCTGACACCGGTCATACAGGGACCTGACAGCCCGTATCAAAGGGCCCGGTACCCCATACTCCCGGAGAACCCCCCACAAGGCCCCCCGAGGGACACGGTCGAACGCCTTCTCCAAGTCCACAAAACACATGTAGACTGGTTGGGCGAACTCCCATGCACCCTCCAGGACCCTGCTGAGGGTGTAGAGCTGGTCCAGTGTTCCACGACCAGGACGAAAACCACACTGCTCTTCCTGAATCCGAGGTTCGACTATCCGACGGACCCTCCTCTCCAGGACCCCTGAATAGACCTTTCCAGGGAGGCTTAAGAGTGTGACCCCTCTGTAATTGGAGCACACCCTCCGGTCCCCCTTTTTAAACAGGGGGACCACCACCCCGGTCTGCCAATCCAGAGGAACTGCCCCGATGTCCATGCGATATTGCAGAGTCGTGTGAGCCAACACAACCCTACAACATCCAGAGCCTTAAGGAACTCCGGGCGGATCTCATCCACCCCCGGGGCCCTGCCACCGAGGAGCTTTTTGACCACCTCGGAGACTTCGTCCCCAGAGATTGGAGAGCCCAACCCAGGGTCCACAGGCTCAGCTTCTTCAACAGAAGGCATGTTGGTGGGATTGAGGAGGTCTTCGAAGTATTCCGCCCACCGACCCACAACATCCCCAGTCCCCAGGTACTTATCCTGTCAAGAAAAAAGTACGGTTTGGTTCATGTGGTTTCAGCCTCATGAAATACTTCAGGCTTTCCATTGACCACCAGTCATATTTGCTCTGCTGTTATAGATCAATAGAAACATTTTCCACACTGCTGATGAAAAATAGCTAGCTGGGTTTTAAAGCATTCGTTCTTGCATTTCTTTGGCGTGGAGAGCTTTATTGAGAAATCGCCATCAGCACCATTTGTTTGTGAGTCAGTGAACAATTTTACGACCTGCGCTTTTGTCTTTTTAGAACTTAATTTATTTCTCTTCTTGAATGTGTTTGTTTTGCCTATGTACCATTCTTTAGGCCATAATAAAGACAGACTTTTTATAGGTAGTTATTTAATCTGTAGGAGTGTCCCAATCAAAAAGTCCGACCCAGTGTTTCTACATAGCTGGACCCATTGATTAATAATAAATGGATCATTTACTCTCATACCTGTAGTTGTTGAGTGTTGTTGTCTGATTGAATAATATCACTAGATCAAGCCTTTTTTAATATTCCACATAACAAAATAAGTACTAAAATTATGTATGACTCATCCTGAAATCATATCGACTGAATTATTATATTGGTTAACACTTCTTGCTGTATCGTATCAAAAGTGGAAAAAAATTGTATTGGGACACCCCTAATAATCTCTTCTAGGCCTGTAACCAATGATTATTCCAGTTGTCGATTAATCTGTCAATTATTCTGATGATTAACCAATGAACTGAATTTTAAAAATTGGCACATTCTACAGATTTTTCATTTAACTTTTTAAGCTTTTTAATACAGTATTGGAATTATGTTGAAAATGAAAAGAAACAATTCAATTCCTTTTTCAAATAAGAAAATAAACGATTTTCTTGCCTAAAATGCAATAACAGCATTTCTTTGGTAAATTTGGACCAGTGATGATTAATCAATTACTAAATTAGTTGACAATTATTTCCATAATTACGATTAATCGGATTAAATATTTCACTCTTAATCTCCTTATTTTATTATTTATAAAAAGTATTTTAAAAAAAACAACTTATTCAGTGTTTAAAAGGTGTTGGGCATAAATTCAAAATCTGGGTTTTGCCTAGAAATATACATTTTGTCATAGAGCAACACAGAGCTTTCAAAGAGGATGTCGTAAAAATGATTTAAGGAGGAACTTTCAGCCTGGTAGAGACAACTATGAAAATGTGATGTGATTATGCAGCGGATTGATAATATGTCAATATTTTACACCTAAAAATGAAAAACAATAAATAATTCATTCAGTGTGAAGATGCAGTGCTGGACTTTTGCTGACATTTTGTCAGGTTACAACCACAAACAGACCAACTAATAAAAAGCTGAATTGTGAAGTAAAAGGAAGAGAATATATTGTTTTCTAAATTGTATTTGGCATGAAAATATGTTTAATTTCCATTCACTGTTTTTGAAGTATTTCTCTACTGGCCTGGCCCACACATTTTATTGACATGTTTTTGCTCAGATTTAGTCAGATTAAATGGAGAACATCTGTGAACATCAGTTTTTATGTCTTGCCATAAACCCATTTGGATTTAGATCTGGATCATTTACACATGAATGTGCTTTGATCTTCTAGGATGAACAGACCAAAAAACTTCTTACATCCATTGTTTGTTTTTTTTGTTGTTTTTTTTAACAAAACATAAATTTTTCACACCATGACTTAAACTGTGGCAGTCCAATTTTATTTACAGCTCATGTTTCATATATTTATTGATTTTATTTAATCTACGTCTCATATGGGTCATCTTATCTTTGCTTTATTAATTTATTTCAGGCAATTTATTTCACTCATAACATGGGAAAATGATTTTGTTATGAGTGAGGTAATCTAGTACTTTTTCATCAATATTAAGTAATTAGTGACATAAAACAAGCTCCTATTATTTCCTGAAAAGTTCTGTGTTATTTCAAGCGTGCTACGATAGTTGCACTAGAAACTGGACAGAATTAACTTGGTAATGTTTTGTGTTTTTGCAGTGCACATTCCCCACTGGACTCTTTCGCAGAGTTTCCAGTCTCGTCCCAGTCTCCCCACTCACCCTCTCTCCTGCTGTTTCTCAGGCAGTGGACTTTGGGGATCTGTGAGAGCAGCTGGCAGTCCTCAGCTGGAGGAGGAGAGCAGAGCAGATGACATGTTATGTTTGGAGGCCAAACACACACACACACACACACACACACACACACAGGAAATCACATCTCTTTTTATCGCCTCTGTCAGTCACTCAGACCCACAAGCGCAGCACACAAAGCCGTGTGACCAGCAAAGCATCCATTTTTGGTGAACGTTCGATGCCCAGAAAGACATAAACGTGTGCACAAACAAAAGAGTTTGGTTCTGGTGCATCGTTCACCTCGCTGTGCTGTTTTCCATAAACAAATTCAACTTGTCTCTGACTGGCCAGAAGCCGCTGCAGACCTTTTTGTTGATGCGGGACGAGCGGCTTTGCAAACGTGGGCGCCGACGCACACTCCTGCCCTTTTCAGGATTAGTATCAGGAGCACAGAGTGAGTGTGATCTCACTGAGGGATTGTGGGTAGATCTAGCAGCATCCCCCCCCACTCCTCCTCCCATCTCAGCCTTATGGTCGCAGACTGAAGCTCGACAACTTGTAATCCTCTTTGATTAAATGACGACGCTCGTACAAACACGTTTGTTTGTATTTATGGGACATGGTCGTGTCGCAGGGGACGGGAGTGTGTGTGAGAGATTGAGCGTGGGACAGCAGGTGTGTGTGTGTGTAAACATGTCTATATGGGGGACTAATCACTCAGGGAAGATGAGAGGAAAGCCGTGGGTTACACCCACAGAGCAGATGTTGAATTTCAGACAGATTAAGTGTGTGTGAGTGTGAATGTGAGTGTGTGTGAGCGTCCATTTTTGAGTGTTTATGTGTGTTTCGTCGATGCAGCACACAAATTATACATTTTCACACATTGCCATGTTGCAACTGCACACCACATTTTTGAGGATTTTATGCTAAAAATGGTGCAGGATAGAGGAATCTAAAGAAATAAATATGTGTTTTTAAAGGTTTTCGGAAATAAAATCTATTACAAGCTGGACAAGAGTATAATTTTCTGCAGAAACAAGACAAAATCAGGTTGTTAGGCAACATTTATTGTCAAACTATCTGATGTGATTAAAGACAGATGTGTTTTTCCAAAATTAATTGGAGGTTCTGAGGGCCTCACATTAAATTCCAACATGGAGGCCAATGTAGGAGTATCTATGACTTATTAGCACTTCTGATGGTTTATTTCTAATCAGATTAGTTGCATTGATAGCCGTACAACATGTTGCACATGTTGTACATGTACAACATTTAGCAGGTTTTTGCTACAACATTTAGCAAAGACAATTGTTCCCTAACATGCAATGTGAAGACACTTTTAGTGCAGCGTCTTACTGTAAAAGTATTTCAAGTGAGGAAAGAAATTAGCATGCTAACCCCTCGTGACGAATGTTTATCGCATTTCCCATTAGCCACTTGAATTTCGGTCTACGGCCATTTTGAAAAGCCAATTCATGTCGTAAAATGTTACACATTTTCATGACTTGAATGAACTTTATGTCACATGACATGCCTTTGATTTTGGTCATCCAATGTTGAAAAACTTTGCTAAGAAAGTTTTTGCTACCTTTCCTAGGTAGCAAAAACCTACCTACTAACCTGATCTGTTAGTAAAAGTGAACTGACTTTGCTGTTTGAGTCTCACACCAGAAAAGGAGACGAAGATGTGTGACACAGTGAGAGACGGTCGTCTTAATGGTTAACGTTAGCCGCTGCTACATTTATCATGTGGTTAGTGTAGTGCTGGTTTCCATAATTTTTCTAATGTGTTTAGCGGTTTAGCATTAGTTTCTGCTAATATTTTATATATTTGTGATGGAATTGAAACAACTTTTACATTTTTTATTTGCCTGTTTTGAATTGGCGCAATATAAATAAATGGAATTAAACTGTTTTGCAGATGAAATTTTCACTACTTGGAAAAGTCACCACAGAATATTTTGATTGCATTCAAGAGAGAGGTAATAATTTTAATTCAGGTTGTGCAAAACATCTGTTCTGTTTCTTACTTATATACTAAATTAGGCGCTATTTTAATTACTCCCTATTAGTAGCGGTGTTCCTCAAGGTTCTGTCATAAATCATAAATCTCCTTCCTGTAGGCTCTACCATCCACAAATTTTCATAGATTTATAATTATTTTACTTCCAACCGAGTTAACATGACGTTTTTCTCATCTGAGTAAAAATAGTTTCTTGTCAAATTCAACAGCAACTCTCTCAACTTTGATCTAAGTATCTAGTAGTCGTATTGTTTAATATTCTAGCCTGATCTGTAAATTATTATTTTTGCGAAGTAACCTTTGAGGAATCTATTCTTGTCCGAGTGAAACTGGACATAAATGAGCTTGTCTGCACGCAGAGTAAAGATCAGCGTCCTTGACTGAGGACAAAGTGCATATAGTTAAGGCGAGCCTTGATGGGATTACCGTCAGCCGGGACAGGCCTTAATGCTGTTGCTGACCGTCGCGCTCCGCCACCTTCTTCGCCTGTCTGACTGCCAGCTCCCATCTATTGACCAACAAGCTCACACTCTCACTGCCAGAGCTGAAAACCTCAGATGCTCTCTGATGACCGAGGGGCTCATTAACCCCCTGGAGGCTGAACGAAGGTCACATGGAGAACGTTTGATTTTTATGGCTGTCAAATCGTCAGGAAAAAGATGCACACCTCGACTTTCAATATGAGACAGTTATTTAGAGTCACTGTGTGTGTTTTGACGGGGCCAACAGGTCACTATGCATTTTCACATGCATATAAAAGGTTGAGTTAAAATGAATAAAAATGGTATATGAGGCAATAAGAAACACTTTATTAAGATTAGATTCAACAGGGCCAGCATTGCAGATATTTAGGTTTTAGATGCTATCAAAATTCGGAGCTTTAAGTGTTTTGTGGCATTTCCTTTTAATTATTCAGTTCAGTACTAGAGCAGAATTTGCAGTTTATACTTCCATAACATTAATATGATTTCTGTCAATTTTTCCTACATAAATAAATCTAAAAAAAACAATCATCTGAGAGCAAATCAATACAAAACATGTTTTTAGGTAGAGTTGAGAAAACACAATACGAACATAAAATTAAATTTCAAGACGAAACTGAACTAAAGTACAAATCTTAGCACTCTAGTGTCAATGCGATACCGATACAGACTTGGTATTGATGCTATCAATATTTGGATCAATTCGCTCACCTCTAACATGAAGGAAATGTATGCAAACCACTTATGAAAGTAATATAAATACCATCAAAAATTATTCTCTCATTATTTTTGCATCAGACAAGTTGAAGTAAGAAACAAAAGATTATTAGATTGCAAAAGTTTAAGGGATACAATGTAAAGACGCTCAATGGGAAACAATTCATTGGTTCAATTTTGAGACCATCATTGATTGATCTTTGGTAGTTATTGAGGCTGATTGTTGCTGTAGTTTATTGCAGCTTAATCCTGATACAGAAACACCACAACTGCTCTAACTCAAAGTGGAGAAACTTTCAGCTTTCCCATCTTTCCAGTTAAATCCATTTAAAGAAAAAAGGAGTGCCTCAAAGAGGGTCGCTGGCTTAAAGTCAGATTGGGGCAAAACTAAAAGCCTCTAACTGTAACCAAGGACTAGAGGAAAGCGTTTCATGTGATACCCAACACTGGGAGTTGTAATTAAAAACAGGGAGGGGCTTAACGTTTGGAAGTCTTTTGGCCGGTTCGGATATGGCGAGCAATGCGCGTTCATGACGGGCGCAGGTAGGCCGACGGCCCACGGGGAGAATAAATCACGGCATTAGGGAGCTTAAAGTGCTCCTGCTGCTACATCCGCTGAGACACCACTGTTTAGATGTCTGGCCAGCTCTGGCACTTTCGAGTGTGTCCTTATGTGGGTCTGAGCACACTGGGAATTTAGGTCAACGTGTGGTTCCCAGAGACACAAGATGCATGAGGTGGAAATTACAGAAAGCGCAGCAGACGGTGTGAAGCATGAGCTCATGTAATTCATCTACCTAATGCCGTCAAAGGGGAATAATTGTTAAGACGTGGTTATCCTTTATTTCCACAGAGCTACTCAACGCAAAAGGGAAAAAAAAAAGACTTTTCACCCTCTAAATGCAAATCCTACTCATTCATTTTACATCAAATCTCATATGTAGATGTTTGTTTATTTCACCAACAGTTGCTGCGTATCCATTGGACATATATTTGCAGAAAAATACATTTGCTTAATGGAAACACAACAATTTATAAAAAAGAAAACCCTCTAAAATATTTTTTTATAAAAACTGTAGAACATTTTTTTACTAATAATTCAGCTTCAGAAAACAAGAGGCTGAAATATCATCGTCATTTTATGATAAAAAGATTTGACACCAACTTCTTCACATCACTGGAGTCACTAGAGCTGTATAATAATATTGATATCGCGGTATATATTGATATTTTCTTTCCTAGAAAAAAAACGATATCCATCTGCAAGTATCGTAACATCCAACTGTCACCTTTCTCACTCATTGCTTGCTTTGCACCAGGTCATCAGGCTTAGAGTGATTCCTTCAGATGTCAAGGTTTAAAAGGTATCAAACTGTTCAGAGCAGGTACTTGGTGCATTTTATTTACTTTACAAATGCATGTAAGCTACAGTTTGTACTGTTTCAATTAAAAGAAACATGTTTTCTCATCACTTCTTTGATTCATTTTGTCCAGCTGTCGACTTTAAGTCTGTGTCCAAGTCCAACCAGAGCCAGGTATTATGTAGTTGGTGCTTTTAATCAGTTTTCAATTAAATTAATTCAATCCAACTGTATAACAGTCACAAAATATCACCAAAATCACTCTGTCCCTCTAAAATCGTTCAGAAAATCGCAAAAGTGTATTGAATTGTATCGTTTGCTGAATATCGCAATATACTGTATATATATTGTATCGTGGGCAGAATATTGTGTATCGTATCGTATAGTGAGATTATTGTATCATTACAGCCCTAGGAGTCACGTGATCAACAGCCTGATGTTGCCGCTGGCGCAAACCACAAAGAAGAAGACGACACGAAGTGGTGGGAGGACGATGGTGCGTTTAAATGCCACAAAATGACAAACTGAATGAATAATGACTGAAACCCATCATGTAGCAACTCAGCAGTGCTCTGTTATTGTAAAACTATTGGTTACTGCTGCTTTAAACAGATGGAACGTAAAAATAGAATAAATGGTTACGTTGCCAAAATCACTATGTAATTAGAGATACTGTCAAAAAAATCTAGTGACAATGTCCATGATCCATAAGGGCAGATCTATGCAGTCTAATTCTATGCAGCTCTGATGTCATGCTCTGTTATTTATATTACATTTAGATTTTCTCATTGCGCTTTCTGAAACATTGTTTGTTGCAGTTTATCATCACACTTTTGACCGTGGTAGTCAACCTATTGATTTTGCCAGTTTAATTTTCTTTATTACTTATTTTACATTAGCTGTTCTACTCCTAATCGCACCAACTGAACAAAAGTTGTTCCAACATGTCTGACCAAGACTGTGAAGCTGTTGGTGTATTTCAGTGGTGCAGAGTTATGTTATAAATGTATAATTCAGTATATATATTTCTGGGTTTTAAAAAAGGAACAATTTAGGTAAATTCAGCTCAGGTTTTGTGTATCGGATCGGTATCAGCCGATACTAAACCCCAGATATCGGTATCAGAAGTGAAAAAAGTTGAGCGGTGCGTCCCTAGCAGTAGCAACAACAACAACAAAAAAGACAAAGCTTACGGTCAGTGCTAAAGTCGTCTATGAGGATTATTTCCTGGATGAGAGACGGGGGGCTTCGCATCAGGACACTGAAACAGAACAAAGAGAAGTGAGGTCAAAGTGAAAACACCAGGCTTGTGTTGCTGCACCAGTCGTACGCGGCGGGGTGGGGGGTGTTTGCATTTGGCCTCGTTACCTTTTGATGGTGCGAAGCAGAGTGGAGCGAGCTTCGTTGTGGAAAGTGATGATGATGCTTGTGGAGGGAAGCTCGGCGTCGTAGGTCAGAGACGCGCATCTACAACGGCAAAATGAAAAGAAGAGATTAGATCTGTGCGCTCAGTCGGCCGCCTGCGATTAGCTTCCCATGCAGTCAGAAAGCAGACGCATATTGAGCAGAGTCTCAACCAGCTGTGATTAGCAGAAGTGGCTTCATTGTTGCCATTAGTGACATGAAAATATCCAGTTGCCCGGCAACAATCACACAGGTTTGGGACCGCTTTCCTCTCTTGTTTCTGACACTCGGATATTCAAGTTCAAGTCAGAAGACACGAAGCTAAAATGTTTTTAACTTTTTCAAAACCTTTACAGCAAACGAAGCATCTTTTTACTCATTATGTTAAACATTTTATCCGTTACATATGGAGCATGACCTTTATTAATTAACTGGAAGCTCAATTAGCACCTTTGAAATGTGTCTAAATGTTTATGAGGTCTTTAGTATCAACTGTGTTCTAATTTAGGGTTGAACGGGGAAGTTATAGGCTGGTGAGGAGTGAGGGTCTGTGGTTAGGGTAAGAAAGCCTGAATAAACAATTATACGAAGGTATGAGTTTTATTCTTTGCAAAAAATCACAAGAATGTGCAAACATTTTCACCAATCAACATTTCTGTAACTGAGAATTAGTGTTGTATTAAACCAATAAAAAACTAAAACAATTTCTTCAGTACAGAATAACGTAAGCTTGCTTTTCTTGTAAAGCCATATGAGAATCAAATTTTATTTTGTTTAGACATTGAATTTATAACACTGAACTTTTATCTTGTGCAATTATGTATCTGCACTTTAAATTTCCTTTTTAGCTCCAAAATTTAACCTGTAAAAATTAGCAGTCAGCACTAGATGGAGAGGAGCAGCGTTCAACCAATCAGATTACACTGCTTTGATCATGTGACCCCAGTGTGTTGGGCGGGGCCAGATGTGTGTCTCTTAGCAGTCAGCTGTGCTAGCTAACCAGCTAAGTGCTTGATGATTGGGTCATCACCTGTGCAAGAAAATGTTGATGCGGGTGAAATTTTAAAGGTGAATTTTTGCTTGCACATTTGAAGTAAAATAATAATAATAATAAAATTATGTTATAAATTCAATGTATACTAGAATCTTAACGTGATTCTAGTGTGCGTGAAAAACAGAATGCAAAAGATGTCAGGAAAGCAACTGGCAAAGGGTTTTCTATTTTTTTCCAACATAGTTCCTACAACTTCATGTAGGAACTACAAAAAAAAACTTATTTCAGAAAATCTTGGTAAAGATGGCAATCTAAAAATTTTCTATAATTACTGTAAACAATGTGTTCCTTTAAGTGTCAAGCCGCCCCGAAAACATCCTGTTTATTCACTGAGAGGCCTGACATTTCACCAAACAGAACCATTTGCTCAGAAATGACTCAAATTGATTCCTCTGACCCTCCACCGAACCGTAATTGTTGCGATTCTTAGCGAGATTACGGCGGACTGTTTTTATTCAGTCGTTAAGAATCCGGGCGGAGACCTGGAACGGGACAAGATGCCCAACTCGAACTCGACACGGAAAAAAACAGTAAACACCCCCAACCGAAATCGAGTGCAAATTGTTCACAGAACAGAAAGAATGTTGGAGAAATTAGGTGTGCTGCCAGAAAAACAGAGAAAACTTCCAGGCCCATTAAGTCCAGCAAAAACAACCACAGAGATCCGGCGCGTTGCTCAAATGCACACATCAGTCTGAATGTCTTGGAATAAGTGAGTCATTAATTTGAGCTACTGTGGGTCCAATTTCTCCTGACAGACTCGCCGTAAACAGCTCATAGGGACGATTAACCAATCAGAGAGCTTTCCTTATAATTTCCTTAGCTAATGGGTAGATGTTTGGATTGAGCTAGCAGTCAGGCTAACGCCAGTGAACTGCTATCATACGCCTCCAACACTTGGCTTACACTGTCTTGCAAAAGTATTCAAAAGTTATTTACATTTCCCAGCTTTGTCACTTTACAACATATTCTTCAGCGTATCTTAGTACTTATGCCATAGCTGAACATCGAGAGAGTGCATAACAGTGAAGTAGAAGGACAATGACATGGGTTTTCAAATACAAATCTGAAATGTGTGGCGCTCCTCGTAGTGTATCTAGCTATCCATATTCATTCATATCATTGAGTGGAAATAACTCTAACCCTAAACACTTTCAGTCACTAAAAGATTTTAATCAAAGTTTTCTTGTAAAAAAAAAAAAAAAAAGAGCTTAAACTGAAGAATGTCGCCAAAATAAGAACTTAGATCATGAAGAAACGCCTACTGTTCTGTTGGGCTGAGACAATCAGTTGGATTAATGCTCTGTGAGGCAGAAGCTCAGAGGAGGCGCTTCGTCTTCGGAGGCGGGGCTAGGTCCGCCCAGGCGTTTTGCACATCTGAATGGTTGCCATGGGAGATTAAAGGATTTCTCAAACATGCATGAAAGAATGAAGGCAACACTCCAGGTTTGTTTTTGATGAAGGAATAACATTATAGCATGACATAAAGCTTTTAAAAAAGATTATTTTAAAATATTATTATCCCTTTAATAAAATATAAAATTGCCTGTATTGTTGGGATTAAAATAAATAAATAAATAATATAATATATATATATATACATAATATATAATATATATATATTTGTATTTTTCTCCACCGTTTGCACAGCAAATTTGCAACAATAAATTCAAATATCTGATTTAGTACAGTGTATGTCTTAGTGATACGGATGACACTTCTTTATGTGACACCCTAAAGTAGTGCTTTATAATTTAACAATGGGACTGTTTTCTAAGAGCAGCATCTGTGTTTTCGGTGCCATGATTCACACAGCCAACACAGGTACCTAAAAAAAAAAAAGCAATCGCTCTTATTGTCACTTTTAATGTCATCACTGCTGCACCACAAATGACGGGGATCAAAGTTCAGGTGCTGGGTCACTCACCTGTAGTGTCTCGTGTCTCGGATGGCTCGCTCGCTGCCCAGACGGTCGCTCTCCTGCAGATTAAAGGCATGCTCCCTGTACGGGTCGTCCCCCGGTTTGAGCTGCTTGGCGGCCAGGTAAGCCTTCTCGTCGAATCCGCCCAGCAGCTGGCTCTGCTGCTCGCCTCGGGGCAGCTGAGTCACCTGCACAGGAGGCAAAATGGAGTCCATGAGCGCACAGACGATGGAGAGCGGAGGCAGTACTCCTACAGCTGTTCATAGTTTGCTACAACAGCGAGCCACAGTGTATTTTTTTTGGGATTATGTGTGATAAACCAGCACATGTTGGTGTAAAACTGCAAAGAGGAAGGACACACATCTACAGTTTTCAGAAATAAAAATATGAAAAGTGTGACACGCATTTGTTCAGTTCAACTGACTGGAGTGGAGGAGTTTAAGTATCTGGGGATCTTGTGCACGAATGAGGGAAGAAGGTAGCGGGAGGTCGACAGGTGGATAGGGGCAGCGTCTGCCGTGAAGCGGCGCTGTACCGGTCCGTCGTGGTGAAGAGAGAGCCGAGTCAAAAAGAGAAGCTCTCGATTTACCAGTCGATCTACGTTCCCACCCTCATCTATGGTCATGAGTTTTGGGTCATGACCGGAAGAACGAGATCACGGATAGAAGCGGCCGAAATGGGTTTCCTCCGCAGGGTGGCCAGGCTCTCCCTTAGAGATAGGGTGAGAAGCTCGGTCATCCGGGAGGGACTCAAAGTAGAGCCGCTGCTCCTCCACGTCGAGAGGAGCCAGTTGAGGCTCGGGCATCTGGTCAGGATGCCTCCTGGACACCTCCCTGGTGAGGTGTTCCGGGCATGTCCCACCGGGAGGAGGGGAAGACCCAGGAGACAAGCTAGAGGGACTATGTCTCTCGGCTGGCCTGGGAACGCCTTGGGGTTCCCCTGGAGGAGCTGGAAGAAGTGGCTGGGGAGAGGGAAGTCTGGGCCTCCCTTCTGAAGCTGCTGCCCCCGCGACCCGATCCCCGGATAAGCAGCAGAAAATGGATGGATGGATGGATGATAACCGACTGCCTTCAGATGGAACTAGAGTCCATAGACTAGTGACTAAACTCAATATGAGCTAGGGTTGTAAACTTTAACGCATGCAACTAATCTGAAAAGTGTAAGGCGTTAATATTACATAATTAAAATAATTTTGGCCTAAAAGCTTCTCTCAACCAGAGTGTTACCTCCTTCACAGTCATAAATTCAACACATGAAGAGCGACAGCAGACAGCAACAAAAGGTTCAATAACAAAAGGAGCAAATTTCACAGTAAGAAAAACAACCTGGGCCTGGTCCAAACTTTCATCAAAGTCACATTACCTTAAAATCTTTTTGAAAACATTAATTTTTACATTTCAGGCTCACTACGTTAAGCGTAGTGATTACTCGTGATTAATCAACACACTATATTAATCACTAGTGTAGTGATTAATAATGATTAATCACTACACTAGAATGTGATTAATGTGATTATATTTTTTAATTAAGTGACTGCAGTAATAAAAGCACAACTAAAGAATGAAACCTGAAGAATCAATCAGAGAAGCAACCTAGAGAATCTGGAAGAGCTGCAGAGATCCATAGCTCAGGTGGAACTTTTAATCGGCACTATCGATTAATCACGTTTTCTGTTTCAAAAATTTAAATTAAATTTTAAATCTTTAAATCAATTTTAAATCTTTGAAACATCCAAAAGAGTGCATGTTTCCTACTCTTGATTTTAAATAGTTCAGAGTGCTTTCATCGGATCCAGCGTCTACCATCTTGTTTTACAGCTTCTATTTACAGTATTTGGACTTTGAATCCAGATCAATTTTTTTAAAAAAAAGGTGGTTGAAATAAAGCCAACTTTTGAAAATTTTCAGTCATTTGAAATTTCTTTGGAAGAAAAGAAAGCAGGAAAAAAATTAATGATTAAAATTGAAACTTGGATTTGGTGTGAACATTCTGGAAGGAAACTTGCTTGGGGTGTTTTTTCAGCAAACCAGTCCCAGTACCTGACTAGTGTTAATGGTTTCTATATGCTCCAATTCTTTGTGTTTCTGAGAACTGGGAGCAGCTGAGCCACAGGAAAGAGTCTCATCAGACGCAGCCAATCAAAACTGCGCTCACGATCCTGCATTTAGTTTTGTTTCTGATGGATTAAAAAAAAAAAAAAAACAGGAACAGTGATAAAAAACTGGTCCTGAAACAGAGTAACAGATTTTCACTCACTGTCTCTGCTCTTCCTGCAGTTTATTTTGAAGTCACCCATCCTGGAGGGCGAATTAAAAAAAAGAAAAGAAAAAGCGACAACAGCGCTGTCCCTCAGCATCAGAACTTTTCTCATCAAAACGTATTTGTCGTTTCTTCTGGGTGACTTTGCTGAAGTTCTCCCAGGAAGTGAGGACAAATGCAGCCTCTTGGCAAACTCCTGGCACATTTGCAGCTATGATTATTTATGCGCACCGTCTCCATGCGAGATGCCAACAAATAAATCAATCCGGTTGACTTTTAATTCATTATGAATACCATCATCAGCCAAAAATGTAAATGTTAGCCTCCCATTAGGGCGGCCATGTCGATTCTAACCAGGCAGAACGATCCAAGCCCTCATCAGATCAGAATAGAGTCCATAAAACCTTGGCAATAAATGGATTTTCCCCCTCAAGGAGCTTTACCAGCTGATGGATCCTTAAAGGAAGACACCCTCGTCAAAGAGGTTCAGATGCATGACGGACACGCAGAGGGATCCAGGCTGCTGCTGGAGGGGGTTAAGAAAAGCTCCTGAACAGGCTGAGGTGAGACTGACCTCATTTCCAGCCTCCCCAGGGAAGCAGTGTGACCCCAAAAGAGCAAGAAAAATAAAAAAGACTGAGCTGGAGGCAAGCGAACAGTTGACAGTGACATTATTAGACTTGCAGGTTGCTAGAAATTTATGTTATATAAATGATCAGGAGAGGTTGTGTGAATATAGACCTACTAGTAGCTGCTGGACACTGTGTTTACTGAGGCTGCACCGATTGCAGCATTCTGTACAATCACCAATATCTAAAAAAACTGACTTGGCGATTCTGATCTAGGCTGATATCGATTTTTGAAATAACCAACAGTGGCTGCGTTTCCACTATGGATGTGCACAAAACTCTGTCGATATTCGGCTAATGTCTAATAAACACAATTTTGTAATGGTGGTGTTTCCATTAAATAAAAAATGAGATTAAAATTACACATAAATACATTTGTTCACGTGATAAGTTATTAAAAATCATGGCAGTGATGGATGTAACCATAAAACGTATATTCGTAATTCAGCCATGGTGTTGGCATCATGGTCCATCAGCCAATCAGAGGAGACGCGACAAGTCCCGCCTACATTTTGTGAAAATTGTAGTTGGTGATTTTACAGAATTATGGATTCAAAACGTTGGAATTACCAGCTGCACTCTGTCCGACAGAAACAAAAGCAAACTAAAACAAACATCTTGCTAACACTTCCTGCCGTCTTCCTCTTTGTGGTTTCCGCCTGTAGTAACATCCGGCTGTTTATCACGTGACTTGTGTGATGTGTGACGTGTCAAAATTGTTTCGGTAACGTCTGAGAAAACACTTGACAAACTTTTAAGTCAAAAATTTTAGATATTTTTTTTCCTTTTTTTCAAAATAAGCCTGTTTCCATGAAACTAATTTATATTCGTAGTTACTATTAATAGAAACTCAGCTGCTGTTGGTTGTTAAACTGTCACAATACAACTTAAATTTTTCAATCTTATTCTGTTGAAAAACTATAAACAATACAACTGAAACAATACAAACCTGTTTTAACCAAACATGAGGTAGTGCTCTCAAATATAAATAAATAGTTTAGAGCTTTGTTATACCAATTAACCAAGCTAAACAAAAAAAGCAGCTCCTTTAATACTCATTTTAAATTTTTTTTTCATGCCTCTCTCACGGTACAGCAAAAGGACGAGTGGCAGATTCACATCTAAGTAACGGCGGATCAACAGTCTCCCAAAATTAAAAAAATTGAGGCCGATGCGTCAGCCAGCTAATTAATCAGAGCACCAATAGTTTTTAACAAATACTTACATGAGTAACTTTAACAGTAACAGTTGTAGTACTGTTTTCCATTTGCCCATTTAACAATTGTAAAAAAGTTTATTTCCCAACTGTGCTGAGGTGGTACAGTTCACGTCTTAATTCATACCCATTATTGTAACCAATGGACAGATTAAATTAAATCACCTGCTGACGTCAGCAGGGTTTGGTAGTTATCAAGTAAACTCTGGGGCTTTTACTGCTTGTGTATTTGGGTCTTGTCGTCTGGAGCAGAACTTATAATCACATCTAACGATGCAATAATCCAATTATTGTTTTATTGCATTAGGGCAGCCAAATGAGGCTGGAACTGGAGCGGCTGCAGACTTTTATTTGTCCTTTTTTTATTACTTTTGCTGCCACGCTTTAGGACTTCTTGCATTCCAGTGAACATATTTTCAGAACATTCTGTTGAGTGAGAAAGTGAGAAGGACGTCCATGTGCTTCTTTCCGTTCAGCCCACATATATACAATCGACTCTTCTGGTGAAACTGTAGCTGTTTTCCACTTGTACTGGAAAGTCGGGAAAATCTATGCCGACTGAAGTCAGGTTTAATTTTTCCCACAAAACAAAACCTGAAGATGTAACATGTCTGCCATTAACATAAATCAACAAAAACTGGAGTAAAAAAAAAAAGAGACTCAGATCAGAATTTGTGGTTAACTGCAAATTAAATCCATCTTTAATGACTATAACATGATAGAAAAAAAATTCTCCAGCGTTTGTGTTGATTTATTCATCATTTGAACTGATACAGTAATTGTTCATATTAGGTGCATCGAGACTTTATGTTGCTGTGAAACAGAGGATTAGTGATGATGTTAAAACAAACACAAAGTTGTCATTGTTGATGTTCCAAAACAAAACGATGCAAATTCTGAGCATAATTCGTTCGCTGTTGTTGATCAGAAATTTGCCCTGGTTTAGGAATGTCCTGTTATCCATTTTCATCTTCAATCAACAAAAAACAATCAACAAAACATTTTATCAATCAATATATTTTAAACATTGCATATCAAGAGGGTTTTTTTTGCAGTTAGAGGTCTGTATTCCTTATGAAAATGCTCTAATCTCACATATTACTGAGTGTAACTTTATGTTATTATTTGAAGGTTTTGAATCTGTTTATTTGTGTTCTGATCTACATGAAAATGCCTTCTAAGCAGGAAGAGATTGACACACGTGGAAGGTACAGCAACCTCCAAGGTGGGTGAGAATAAACACTAAACTTCAGATTTGGGTTCAGATTTTGACCTGGTCATTATAAAGCCATCCAAATGCAGGTGTAGATTGATGCGTGGTCAATAAAACGTTACCACAGGGATGAAACCGACGCCTGCTTTGCATAAAATGTTGTCTAAACAGGTGCAAATTGGTACATGGTTGGTACGAATTGATGTGTGGTCCGTTTAAAACGTCTCCGATGGGAAGAGAATCGGCGCACAGCCGATACAAAACTTCCTCAAGGCAGGTAACAAAGCGAACCACGGCTGGAAATACCCGACCAAGCCAGGAGCAAACTAAGGCGGTGTCGATAAGAAATGGCCTGAGGTGGGTACGAACGGATAGATCTTTGGCACAAAGGATTCCTAAAGCAGGCAAGAATTGATGAATGTTGTAGAAGAAGAGGAATTTGCACAAGCAAGGACACAACGGCAGTACGGAACAAACCAATGCTCGTGAGTACAAAATGTCCCCAAAGAGGGTAAAAAATGAAGCACGGCCGGTTGGAAACATCGCAAAGGGAGGTACGGGCTGAGTCTGTAAAAAATCTGTACCAACACCAACCTGCACCAACTTAGAATTGTCACATGGTTGTTGTAGACCATTCTGCATGCCAATTAGCACATGGTGGATAAGGAACATCGCATGGACACAAGGTAAGCAGAAGACATTGATATTATGTGGTTTCCAGCCACTGTGTATCATCTTATAGCACAATCAAATAATTGTCACCTTCAGTTGTTATAAAATTGCTGCGTATATCAAAGGTGGCTTAAAGGAAACATGACTTTGCGATCAATGCCTTGAAATTGGGCCTCTGTCACCCCAACATTCCTCCATCAAACGTTCACAAACGTTCATTGAAACCCTGCACTGAGAAGTAGCTCCTATAACGAGCTCAGCAGATGCTCAGCTCCATCAGGCATTTGCTAATTGCTGCTGGCTAATCTGAAGGAGTCGAGTGAGGGAGAGTTGAAGGAGAGGAGCGTTTTGTAATGCGAAAGCTCGGCTTGGAAACTGCAACTGAGTGCACAAATGTGTACCAACTGCTTTACAAAGCTGAATGGTTGCATTGGGAGATTAAAGGATTCCCAAATATACATGAAAGAATCAAAACAATGTTTTTGATTAGGAAATAACATATACATACATGATGTAAAGCTAAAAATAAGTTGATTTTACATAATACTGCCCCTACAAAATGTCCAACAATGAAACAAACCTGATGTTTGTTCCTTTCAGGAACTGGAAAGGCAAAAGTATTTTTTTTAAATGTAAATTGTTTTCAGCTGTTCAGATAGAAAGAGAAATTGTAAAAATGATCACCTGTTAATCTGTTCATTGATGCTCTTTAAACCAGAACCTGAACAAACATGTTTCACTTCTAAAGCTAGCACAGAAGCTGGTGAAATGAAGCATGTATTATTCAAACATTTGCTCTCTTTCTTTATCTGCCTTAAAAAAACAGTTCTAAAACTGAAGGCAGATGACAGAAAAAAAAAAAGAAAAAAGAAACGGTAGCCGTTTTGAGGCTCAGTGTCGTGAATTAAGGATGAGCTTTGTCTGGAAGATGAGCAGATTTCTCCTACAGGCCGAGTTCAGACACTAGGAGGATTCCAGATAGTCCATCAGATTATCTCGCTACGGTGGGTTTAGTTTTCATTTTCCATATCTATGCCAGACGGGAGAACACTGAAAATATTCAGACTGTAATCTTTATCTTTTAATTAGTTTGAAGTTGTATTCTACTAACGTTTGTGAAAACTATTTGGAGATAATTCAGTTGCAGGTCACTTATAAAACTGAATTTACACTGTAACATTACATTGTTCCCTTACAGCCAGCTTAGTACTGATTTTCTGCTATATTCAGAAAATTTATATCCGAGTTTTATCACAGTGTTTTGTGAGATTATTGCAATAACAACGAGAGCAATGATAAAAACTGTTTACTTTTCTTTAGCTATCTGTATGACTGCGATTTCAGCCCCACAAACACAAATACTGCTCTTGAAAAACATTCCCAAATGTGACAATGTGAGGATCACCAGTCATGTAAAAAAGTGAGATTTGTACTTTCAAAATGTAAACTGTAACTGCACTTAATCATATTTTCACATTTATTGATGCTTTCTTTGAACAAACAGTGGAGAAACAAGCAAGGATAACAATAACGCAAACACGGACAGATTCTGGGTTTTAGAAACGTCGTTAACTGGAGTTTATTGTGACGATTAATTTAAATTGTCATGATAAGATAAATTATAAACTATACAATAAATGCTCACCCCTAGTTTAGGCTTTCTGTTAATAAAGGGTTGTGCAGGAAATTAATGGCTTTTCGCCCGATGACCGCTGGAGATGGGAACCGGTTCCTGAATTATGCTACAAGATGAGCAGCTACAGACAACGGATGCATGGAGTTTTCTAATGGCAGAATTAAACTATGAAACTTCCAAGAAATCCTTCATGATTGGACCGAGGCGCTGCTGCTAGCCCAGTCTGCTCTGTGTTCAAAATGCTGCAAATTATATTGTTTTCAACTAGAGGTGCACAATTTCTTACATTTGATTCATTCGGTCAACACTTATACGTTAACCTGGTATTATCCACAAATCTTACTGTAACTCCACAAAGGTCTGAAAATCAGCCGCTGTCCAGGTCACATCTCCACATGTGACCAGTCGTCGCCAACTTAGCTAATTTGTTGCTGTGATTAGCGACTTTTCAGAAAAATAAATCAGTATTGGCCAAAGTCGGAATCAGCAGGTGTCCTGTGACAGACTGGCGACGTGTCCAGGGTGACCCTGCCTCTCGCCCGGAACATTAGCTGGAGATGGGCACCAGCAACCCTCCCGACTCCACTAAGGGACAAGGGTGTAAGACAATGGATGGATGGATGGAATCAGCAGGCCATGTTTTTTAAAACTCAATGATTGCACCAGTTTTTGGGGTGAAGCTGAAACATAAACAGACCGATTCTGTATAAATCCTTCAAAAAACCCAGAAAAGTCAATTAGTTAGTTTTTTTAGTTCTTAATAAGGTCAGAAAACCACGTCATTACAATTATGTACATTGTGCTGGTCTATTAGGTAAGGTATGGTAATTTTATTTATATATCACATTTTCAATATGTATCACTTTAATTCATGTAAAGTGATTTACATGAATTAGAAGGAAATACAAACAAAGCAACAAACCCAAAAGAAAAACAAAAAGGTGAAACTACATATTGGCTCCCCATGTTTAATAGGAATAAGTCCATATTAACTAATAGTGGTTTCTCTGGATTAGCAGATGTTGGCTCCCCATGCTTAGTACGATTAGTGAGGTATAAAACTAAATGTTGGGTTCAGTTGTTCTGGGTCGAGTTCTACATTTCTAAATGTTGGTTCTCCATGTTTGATTCTATAAAGTAGACGGTACTTTTTCCAAGTTTGCTCTAGATTTGTAAACTGACAGGAGTTTCTCCAGGTCTCGCTCCGATATTAGACATATAAAACTAAATTCTGGTTAAAGTAATAACTGCTCCACGGTTTATAAAAGTAGCTAAATGTTGATGTGAGGTTACTGGGATTTGAGGTCGTATTAACATCAAATCTCAGTAAAACACACAAAACTGTGCCTTTTTTTTGTTGCAATGTGAAAAATGTGCAGAGGATTAATGTCCACTGCAATGCAATGCAGCTCTACTTGGCCTTTCTTCCCCTCTCTCACTCTCTTCAGCATGTTCATTAGCTGCATTCATTACAGGTAATGATATCATTTTGTAAAAGCTGGTTCCGCTTTCCTCCCCCACTTTCCTCGTAATTTCCCCAACGCCGTGCTTCAGTTTACAGTAACACATTGCATGTGAACTTCCTCTGATTAAATTTTGCAGCATTCCCCGTAATCACCGCTGACCTGCACATCTGTCGCCTGGTTGTTAACGCCGGGCACGTCACAAACATCTGACCTCGGCTCGCCTTCGGGCCTCGGGCCTCAGACGATGTCGCCGCTGCCATATGCCTCATGTGCCTCATGTGGCTCAGTAAGGCTCAGGTTCCTCAGGTTTCAATCTAATATTCCACATGCATTCCTGAGCGTCGGCTTGGATGAGGCCGCTGGGTTATGTACAGTAGTTACACTGATAAGTTAAGCAAGAAGTTGTGTTATTTTTCCAGTTGGCGTGTGACTGTGTAAAAACTTAACGACAGAACTGGGTTAAATGTGCTGTTAAAGTCTGAGCCGGGATTAACTACATGTTCCATTATTGTGATGCTTATGAAACCTGAAGAGTTCATGTGAGGGCAAAGTTGCCCTCATACAAAACTGGAGTAAGTTTTTAATCTCTTTTTACAGTTTCAGGTGTTTTTTGTTTCAGGATGTTTTTACCTGTTTTGAGTGTAAAAAAAAAAGGACGTTATTTTGCCTGTTGTTTTTTTGCAAAATGGTTCAATTAGATTGAATATCGACCATCAGTGAACATCAATTTTCAAGTCTTGCGTTGATCTCCGAGTTGACTTTAGATCTGGGCTGTTTCAACACACAAATATGCATTAATTAAACCCAGAACATGGCAGTTCTGATATAATTTTTTGGGTTCTTTTAATGGATTTTGCCATATTTTGCTCCAACCAACTTGATCAGAGTCTTCCCACAGCCTGATGCTGCCATCATGGGGGACAGCGTGTGTGTTTAGAGTTCTGCTTACTGGCTAAAATTATCTCATGTAACCAATTCACTTCTTCTATATGTTCCTGATACTGTATTAAAAAAATATCTTAAGTGATTAAATGAAAAATAAAGTTTTTATCCGATCAATTGTCAGGATAATCGATTGAATAGTTGATTACTGTAAAAAATGGTTAGTTGCAGGTAGGGATGGGTAATTAATCAATAATATATATACTGCGATAGACATCAATATTAATAGAAAATGCGTTCGACAGAAATGTTTGATAATTTCACTGAACTTCAATCCAGAACCGCACAGCATTCTGGGAGATGTAGGCAGAGGAAATGCTTTGGGTGGCATTAAGTAACTCATTCTTTCTTTGGTTACCTGGCAACAACATGAAGAGTAACTTGTGCAGCAGCAGTTTCATGTTTCACCATCATGCCTCATGACGGCTTAAAAATATTTTTTTTAAAAAACAGCGCAGAGTGAAAACTGTGGGTAAAAGGAAAGTAAAGGTCACCAGTTTGACAGAATTTCAGATATTTCAAACAAAAAAAATGAATCAATAATTATCGGTATCGACTGATACGAAACACTTATTGTGACACGTTGCTGCCCTACTTTTGTCCTATAGAATGCGATGAACATAAGAAAACGTGAAAAATGTTTTCCACTTTTGCAAGGCGCTACCGGGACAACTAACGTGCAGAGAGAGGAAGAGGGAAGCGTCAATTTAAAACTCCACAAACAAAACCAGGAATCAATGATGACAGAGCCACCCAGCAGGCCTCCGCTCTGCTCCAGAGAACAGGCCAGAGCTGGCAGCAGGCAGGCGTCAGGTCAGATTACCAAAACAAACAGCAGCGACGTCTCAGTCTGGTGACAGGCCAACGACCCCACTCACAGGAAAAACAGCAATTACAAAAGAGGGAGCTTCACTTTCAGGTCAAAGAACGATCTGATAAGAACCGATACCCGACTGCCAGAGTACGGCACGAGCCCCAGAAAGTCCGCTGGAGGGACAAGGGGAATTGCTTTGTGCATCCTCCGACTCGCCACGGCAACCTTGGCTCACGTATTCAAACTCTGACGCAAAAAAGCAAACGGGAGCAGACGGGGAAGGGGACACGGAGGAACTCTGTGTACCTAAACCATGCTTGTATTTATAATTCTGAATGATGGGCAAGATAAACAGGTGGATAATTTATTACAAGATTACTCTGAGTTTCTTGTTGCAACTCTAAATGCATGCTTGTATCTCTTTACGTCGAATGCAGCAGAGTGGCTGCTAGAACCACACAGTCTAATATGAGCTGGCAGAGCCTCAGAGTCCAGGGAGAGTCTGTGGCTGCTGAACCGCCTGGACAGCATTTCAACACACAGAGGCTCCAACCTCACAGTTTATGACAAACTATCGTTAGCTAGTTGGCTCTTCGTCAACCAGCTAACGACCTGAAGTCTGTTGCATTTATTTCTAGAGGCCCTGTTTGAACACCTTGTTCTCACCTTTGACCTCGCCTTCAAATCATTTCTCATGCCAACACTGTATGACTGAAACGATGAATCGTGATTAATCGATTATTTAAAGAATTGCCAATTAATCATTGACTGGATAATATAGACTCAAAAAGCAGTAATAAAGGCAAAACTGTACAAAAACAAAAATACACAAATTTTGCATCAGAAGCAAAAGAATATTTGTCTGTAAATATGTTCTACACCCAGAACTAATCAAGTGGCTTTGGTTTAGCTTAATTAGTAAACATTTTTTAAAAAATTATCATATGAAGCACCTTTTGCTGTCTAATTAAAATATATATATATATATATATATATACGTATATATATATATATTCGTAGTTTAACAAAGTAATTCAATAATTTCTTCATTAGTCTAATTTTCTTATTTAAACAAATGAATTGAGTTATTTGTTATTTTGATGTATTTCTAATATTGCATAAAATAAGCTTAAGTGGTTGGAAGAAAAATCTGTAAAATGGGGCAATTTTTCAATCCGATTAATCGTCGGAATGATCGATTAATAAAAATATTCGTATTAGTTAGTTCCAGCCCTACTATTGACTCCGATTTTATACAATAACCTCCAGACATCCTGTTCTTGGTTTCTGGTGTGTGTGGTGTGTGTGTGTGTGTGTGTGTGTGTGTGTGTGTGTGTGTGTGTGGTGTGTGTTGTGTGTGTGTAGGGGGGTGGGGGGGGGATGTTACTGTCCCACCATGATCATTAGTGGGCCCCATCTGTGCGCTCCGCATAAAACTTTCTGGAGGTGTCTGGGGAAAGTTCCCAGGGCGATTTGGGAATCGCTCGTGACGCATTGGGCTCAGCAGCGCGGCTCTTGGGGCGGCGGGTCCCGGGGCTCCGCAGCGCTCCGCGGCTGGCGAACAAGCGGGAGAGAAGCCGCAGAAAGCGCCGGGAAGCCTCTGGAACAAAGACATGTCTGCATGGAGGAGGACGCCGCTCCTGCTCCACATACACGCCAGCCGAGCTGAGCATTATTCCTGCCGAGAGCCGCACCATCAGTCCAAGTTTCACGCACGCACGCACACACACGCACGCACATCAACATGCAGCACACACTCCCCTGCAGCCCTCCAGCCACAGCGCCGTTCCTCGTCGATTTGTTACACGCACCCCCCCCCCCCCCCCCCCCCCCCCCCCCGCCCCCCTCGCCCTCCTCCTCCTCTCCTCCACTCACAATCAGCGGGATGGTCCGGTCGTCCCGGTGGATCTCCAGCCGACCGGGGACCAGCTTCTGCCCGTGGCCCCTGCCGCGAGCCTGCGACGCGGACGACGACGGCGTCGACGCGGGCTTGCTGTCCTGCCACAGGTAATAAAACGTGCCGAGGATCCAGGCGACGGTCAGTATGGCGATGGCGTTGGCCCGTATCCTGCGCATGGTGAGCCCATAGGGAGGCGACCGGAGGCGAGCCGCGGCTGGTTCGGGTCCGCCTGGCGGAAGGTGCAGCCCGCCGCTCCCGCCGGTGATGGTTGAACCTGCAGAGACGCGCAGCCTCCGCCTCTGTCGCTCCTGTCTGCCGGAGACGTTGCCTCTCTGATGGGATTTGCGCACCGACTGGAGCGCACGGTCCTAGCGCCGAGCCGTCCCCCGTCCCCCCCACGCCCCCCCTCCACGTCCCCGCTCCTGTAAACACGCAACACTGTCGCGCCCGAACTGCCACGGGCTGCAACAGGGAAGGGGAGGATGGCCGCTGCTCCTCTTCTCTTCTTTATCGGGGGGAAAAATCGGACAGGCGAAACCGCCTGGTTGGTCTCCGATTCACGGCGGCGCATTAGGGCCATTGTAGATGGAGGGAAGAAAAGGTGTGTGTGTGTGGGGGGGGGGGGGGGGGGGGAGGGAGGGGGATTACATTACCGCCCAAAAACTCTGAAAATTTTAGATTAATCTCAAAATGTTCTGAAAAACTAATCATATTTTTAAAAATTCCAAGTTTTTTTTCAAGAAAATTCCCGAGATTAATCATAATCAATCAAGCACCAGGGGCGATAAATCGTGTTAACCGTTTTTGGTTACATAGTGAAGCCAAAACACCAATAGAGACTCAATGCACAGATGAGAACAGACCAATTATTGGGGTCATTTTCCACCAAAAAATAAAAAATAAGATAAGAATCTTAGATTAATCTCTGAGATTTTGTAGGAAAAAAAATGAAAAAATGTACGAGTTTCAAAAGGAAAAAAAAAAAAAAACAGAAAATAATAATAAAAAAATTCCTAGAAAATTTCTGAGATTAATCTCCAAATGTCTGAGTTTAGGTGGACGGACATGTCTTGTAGGTTTACAGTTGTGCTCACCTCCAGGTAGTCATTAACAGTCATCAGGCAACTTCTGAAGGCAGCTGGTTGCACTCAGAGAAATATGGGACTGAATATTTTACCGCACCACACTTCTCAGTTTTTTATTAGCCCAAAAATGCTTTAAATCATGTTTAATTTGAATTGTATGCCACTTTGTGTTGGTTTTTCACATTAAATTATAATGACCTATATAAATTCTGACCTATATAAATTCTAATTACCTATATATATATGTTTATTATTTAGGTTATTTCACATAAAAGATGTTATTTTCTATTTTATTTTGATTCCAAACACCTTTATTCTAAGGTAAATTAATATAAATCTCGTAAAACGGTTAAAAAAAATAATAAAATAAAATAAAATAATGTCCATCATATTCACTTTAATTAATGTGACACATTTAAAGGGAAAAAGTGTTTTTTTGTGAAGGACACTGCAAGCTAACTGGGCATCTTTACTGATGTAACTGGTAAACATGCCTTAAAGGCTCAAACTAAATACACATCAACTGTATTTATTACACTAGTCTCATACTGAGAGTCCAACTTTTAGTTGAAGTACGTTTATTTAGTGAAAAGTCACAAGTTGCACAACTATTGTTACAGCTAGCTAACAACTGAAATGTGTCTAACAGAGGACCTGCTTTCATTTTGTCAGCACAGTGAGCACTGTGGTAGAGGACGTAAAAAAATAAAAAATCTCAGTATCACAATGTCAGCAACGCATATCCTCTTAGGATCACTGCGTGTCCATGGCAACCATCAGATGCTTTCTTATGTACACTCCCAACCAGTTGGCTTATGGCTTATGATGTGAGAAATAAAACTGTTCTATTCTACCATCACAAACGTAAACATGTGGAGTTTACTACATTTATGGCTGTAAATCTGTGTGATCTGGTCAGATGAGACCAAGATTAAGTTTTTCAACTCCTAAACGTCGTGGTAGGATTGGTGTGAAAATTCACCTCATGCACTGTTAAAAAGTAGTATCATGTAAAATAAACTTTTTGAGCTTTACGTCATACCATAATGTTTTCGCCTTATCAAAAACATACCTGGAGTGTTGCTTTGATTCTTTCATGCATGTTTGACAAATCCTTTAATCTCCCGTGGCAACCGTTCATCTGTGGGAAATGCCTGGTTGGACCTTTGAGATGCAGCTGTAGTTTCCAAGCTTCCGTCTCTCAGCTCCTTCAGACTAGCCGGCAGCAATCAGCAAACACCTGGTGAAACGGCGCATCTATCTGAGCTCATTATAGGAGCTACTTCTCAGTTCAACGCTGGTGGAAACGTTGTGGTGACTTCCTGAGGGCAGGCTTTCAGAAAGAGGAGCTTCTTAAAGAGAGAGAGTAGCTGGAGAGCACAGCATCATTAACTTGCAACAGAATGTCATTTAAAGTGAGCTCTGATGAGGTTTTCAACAGGATAACGATCTGAACCTATCACTAAATCAACACAGACGAACCTCTCAGCCTTCGGACCTAAATGTAGAGCATCAGAGAGCATCTGTTCGTCACCCTTGATGCTCAATATGCTTCAGATGTTCCCCTGCTTTAACACGCCTGAGTCACATGATTGCACTTCAGCAAAAGCCTGTTAATCGGCCATCAACTGGAGTCAGGTCTGCTAAGGCAGGAAAACATCTGAAGCATGCAAGCCAGTGAGCCTCAAGGAGCCAGAGAAACTGTGCTAAGAGAAGAAGATTTGAACTACACCTTTCCTTTAACTTACAGGCAGAGCCACTGAATTTTATTTAAATTATGTCTTTTTTTCTGAAATAAACACCAAATTATCTGGGGACAAAGGCAAGGCAAAAACCGTCATCCTGGTTTACGAGCCGTTAATCCATCAGCCCAGAATCTAAATATAATCTTTGCCTTTCCTTCCATGGATGTGTTGCTCCTCATTATTCCGCTTGTGTGTTTTAAATTATGCATTTTAATTAAAAGCTTCCAGCTCTCTGAGAAAATTAAACATTGTGACTAAAATAACGAAAAAGAGAACCGTTAACCCGTTAGTTTATTTTGGACTACAACCTCTGAAATAGTCTGGCTTTTAAAAAAAGAAAGAAAAAAAAGTCTCCCCACCTTTAAATGTGAACCTGCTCACCAGTGGAGACAACAGAAGAGGCGTAATAATAACGCCCTGGGGGCATGGCAGAACCGAGAAAGCTGCAGTTTCTCATCCCGCTAAGTCCCCCCCCCTGCCTTCCTCCTCTGCAACAAGAAACATGCTAACAGTGTGAGCTCATCCAGACCCAGCTAAGAGCAAAAACACTGTGAGAGAAGCTTCCCCACAGCTGGGCCCAGCGCCACAGCATCACGGGTCAGGAAGGCCAAGTTGTCATCGTCACGGCGCAAGGAAGAAGAAACATGATCCAGAGGCAGCAGGGGGAAGGAAACATGGAGTAAAATGAAATCATTGACTGTAAAAAACAAAAATGAATCAAATACAATGACATCCCCAGCTGTGTCCTGTTCAAAATGACTTAATGTGCGTTTATTTTCCTTTGATTTTGTAGGTGATGATGTATTTCAACAAGCCATGTTTTATGTCTTTACAATCACAAATCAGTGGCGACCGCAAGAGGAGGACCGGGGGGGCCGCGACCCACTGCTAAAACATGTTGGCCACTCCCCTGGACTTCCATAAGGGCATAGAAAGGTAAACTATTCATCTTCAATTAAGACATAAAAATAAAGTGCTTAGAGTCTGGAAAAAAATAGAGCTCACTGAACTGAGCCCCATTGGAAACCTCATGGCTGTTCCAATAAATATTGATTTCTGAACTCTTCCTGAGTTAAAACATTAGAATTGTTGTTTCTATATGAATGAACTTGTTTCCTTTGCATTATTTGAGGTCTGAAAGCACTGCATCCTTTTCTGCAAATAGATACTACATTTTTGTTTGGAATTTTGGAGACATGTCAGAAGTTCATAGAATAAAATAATAATGTTCAATTTACTTAAACATTTACATATTAAAAGTAAAATCAGAGAAACCAATCACTTTAAGTGGTCTCTTAATTTTTCCCAGAAGTGAATATATACATTAATGTCAGTGTATTTGATTGGAAATGTATTCCATACACCAAAACAAAAGTAGTGCATAAATATATAGTAGAAGGGAGAAGAAAATTCAGGATCATAAATAGAAATCTGACAAGATTTGACGTTACAGCTCCTCCAAAGTTCGTCGTGGATCTCTTGGTCACTTCTCCAATTAAATCCCAATGAAATACTTTGACATTTTATTCTGCAGCGTGACAAACAGAGCAAGGCTGAAGGGGTGGGAACCCGTTCGCAGTGCGCTGCCCTCTGTTCCTCACGAGCATGTTCTTGTCATTATTCATTTAATCATAGGCATGAAAATAACCTTTGTAAATAAAAAAAAATTAAAAAAAGAGTCTAGCAGGCTCCAGGCAGTGCTACTTGCACCTTTTATCTCCGTAGCTCGGAGGTGAATCTCACTGCGCCGATGATGAGCCGTCTATTCTCGGTCCTGTCACAGAGAGACCGTCAGCTGATGAGATCTGCCCCGAATCCATCTCGTGTGTGTGCATACAGAGGGGAAGAAGCGCGAGGGGGTCAGAGCCACATCTGGCCCCCGAGGCTGGCAGACATTCGTCTTCATCCGTATGGACAGGCCTGTGCCTCTCGCAGCTCCGCTGTCGCTCTCGTCTTTGGGAAAGACAGTGACACCCCAGAGCAGGAAGGAGAAAGTCTCGGCGCACTCCGACAAGGCGAGGAGGAAAAGCGCTCAGCAGTCGTGGCGAGGTGTCAGCACTGGCAGCTATAAGTCCAACCGGGCGTTTTCCACAGCTGAATGGTTGCTATGAGAGTATCAAGGATTTCTCAAACATGCATGAAAGAATCAAAGCATCACTCCAGGTATGTTTTTGATGAGGGAATAATGTTACAACATGATGCAAAGCTCAAAAAGTTGATTTTACATGATACAAGTCCTTTAACAGTGCATGAGGTGAATCTCCACACCAATCCCACCATGATGTTTAGGAGTTGAAAAACTTAATCTTGGTCTCGTCCGATCAGATCACACAGATTTAGAGTAACAGACAGTAAAGTTTAGTAAAGTCCACATGTTTACATTTGTGATAGTAGAATAGAACAGGATTTTTTTTTTCTCACTTCACTTCCTAAGACAATTGGTTGGGAGTGTACAGTAGAAAGTATCTGATGGTTGCTATGGACACGCAGTGATCCTAAGAGGATATGCTTTGCTAACATTGAGATTCTGAGATTTATATATGCTTATATATATATATATATATATATATATATATATATATATATATATATATATATATATATATATATGGTATTCCTTGTACATTAACACAAAAAAGTGCAAATCTCTAGTAGCCATTTGTTGCCCAGAAACACCCAAAAAGAACATCCAGTCTGCACACAGATGTTTAAACGGTCTTCAGGTATCTGTGTGTAGCACTCTGCTGCATACACTCGAGCAGAGACCACCACAAGACGGAGGCCTTCTGCTTTGACTGCAACCCTCTGACCTCTGTCTTTAAGTGGGTTGAACTGAAAAGTGTTGCACAGCAACCGCCAGATCGTGCAGAAAGAAGAAATAACTGGATTTTGTCTGTAAAATGTAGCAGAAATCTGAAGCTGTTCAATATTTTCATGAGCTCTGTGCGTTTCCTGGACAAGAAGGCGCAGATGAAACAAAAGCAAATCAAACGTGCAGTCAAGACGACGCATGTAAAAAGTAAAAAATTTTTAAGTAGATGTTAAGCCTCTTTGGAAGCATATCTCCAAAAACTTGGGAGGAACAGCAAAAGGTGATTCTACAAAGTCTTAAAAGCGTGACACACTCTCAAATTTAATACCTGCAGATTTTCCTTCCCAAGGCTTTGCATGGATCTGGTTGTTCAGGGAAGAACAACACCCGACATCTCAAATCTCAGCGCGATGGTTAGATCATGAAGCAAAGGCACCTACAGAGATCCAAAACACTTCCAGTCGCGCACACACTCACACACTCAGGACTACCAGAGTGATGATCGGGGTAAAGTTTATCCTACATCTTGCAGGAGCCGATAGTCCTCAGCTTTTGATGCATGCAAGTTTAGTCTTGTACATGTTGTAAGAGTCTGCTGGGTAAGATACTGACTGCGAGGAATTTATCAGAGTCTCTGGGCCCAGTGTGAAGGTAATGAGGCAGAGCTTGACTCACACAGGACTCACATCACCTTGCCATCAAAAACAAGATGCTCAAGAGTCAACAACAACAAACAGTAAGCATGTTCTTATCAAGTTATGCATGTACACCAGCTGGAAGGGGGAAAATGATTATTTTTACTCTTGTATCCAATAGTAATACAAATAATAATAAAAGTTCCCTGTTTTACGTCAATTAAGATTATATTTCTATTTTGATAAATGCTAAAAATAATGTCTAAGAGGATATATTCTAATTTATTGAATATGATTGACAATATTACCTTTTTTTAGGAGAATTGTTCACGCACAAATCTTTTTGAGACTATTTTCACTCCATATGTAGTAGAGTCAATTTTATTTATTTATTTAATTTTCTTTATGAACCTTCTCAAAACTCATTTTCTTGGAATTGATATGTCTGTTACGTATTATTTGTTTTATATTGCTTTTATTTTTGGTCACTAGTGTGTAGAAATCCATCCTCTTCTATGAATATTTGTTTTTCTTTGTTTTTAATTGTATTTTATTTTGGTGGGGAAGCTTTTATTTTCTTACTTCCTGTTTTTGCGTTATATCCTGTGTGTTCCTGCTGCCCTCCTCAGTTCGCGCCTAGCTAAGCTGAGGAGAGGTGAGCGTTTTTCTGTTTGCGTATTAAAATATTGGAAATGTTCTAAAGTATGTTTTAAACTCTTAAGTTTTCATATATATATTATTGTTTAATTGTTTTATGTTTAGAGCAGCACCTCGCTGGGCATTTATTTCCCACGGTTGTAACATCTGTTAAGTTTTCTTCGCCAAGGTGATTATTTTGTATTTTTTTTGGTTGGTTAAGGTGTGTGTGTGGAAGCTGAAGCCCAGGAGCTGCTGCAGTAAAATGTTCTTGTTTCAAACAGTTCGCGCCAAGCTGCGCTGGAGAGAGGAATAAATCAGCGCGATCCTGATTCCCGTCTGGTCATTATACATCTGTTACACATAAACAAGCGACATTCGCAAACAGCGACGTTCGACAAAGCCGCTTCTGTTGGTACGCTGGGGGTTAAACTGGTGCTTCAAAACATTATGTCATGGGATACTGGAAAAAAACCGTTGTTGTCTTCAAGTTATGCTGAAAGGAATCAGTCTGACAGCGACGCTATTCAGCTTTAAAATGGCGTCTCGGTGCTAAACATGTAGCAGCAGCTCAAACGTCTCCAACGTCTTCAGCTGTTCCTGAAACGCTGAAAGGGTCTAATAACACTGTTGACCGAATAACATAAATAACAGTTTAAAAACAATACAAATAATTGTTGAGCTTATCTATGTATTTCTATTTAATGATTCTGAATTGAAAATGTTGCTCTTTAGTTGATAATAGTTTAATAAAAATGAAATTAACTCGATTATTTCTTTTAATCGAGTCCCACCACTCATTCCTTTCCTTAGTCCTCACATTAAGCACTGTTTTTCCATTGGTCACTCACATAATTCCTGATTAAATATACCTATTAATTAGCCATCATCCCAGTTATGCTTAAATATATATTTTTTCATCATCCTGTCACACTGCGATTTCCCACATGGTGATAATAATGCATTGAATCCATCATCTGCTGTTTCCCTGAAGGGATTCCAAGCAGATGGGTGGAGCTCCAGGATACGGAGCTCCAGTCAGGCAGAAAGTACACAAGGTGTGTGTGTGGCAGACTGTTGCTTTGTTACACAAGATAACTGCTGACAGAAAGGCCATGACATCCTGCTGGAGATCAGCCAACAGGGCCAACCTGGAGCAACAACACGCCTCGCTGCAACAGGAACCACAGAGACAAGGGAGGATGCGTTGTTTGCACATGCAGGAATATGTATGGCAAATATGAAACATGAAAGGATTTGGGAATGAATACATTTTGTTTGATTTCTTTTTCATCTCCGTAACAATTTTAATCTCTATGTTAATTTTCCTCACAATGTTTATTTTTCTCATTCTCATCTTTTTTTTTTCAGGTTTCTACATCCACAAACAAGGCTGTGGTTTATTGGGATTGTAAATAGAGGAGCATAAAATTAAGCATAATTGTGAGCTGGGAAGGAAATGGTTTTAAAAATGTTCTACGAATCCAGAACTGAAAAGTGCCATGCGCGTTTGTTTTTTACATCCAAGTGTTAAAGCTGTGGTAGACAAGGCAAAAATAAATGTGGTCAGAGAGGAGCGCATTTCCACAGCATAAAAACTGACACCATTTTCATATATTTACAAGAAAAATGTGGAATTTTTATGATGCCCAAGAATTCTAAATTTGTGAGAAAATATCCAGATCTCCACCTCCTAAATGTATCTCCTCTATCTCAGAGGACTTCTGAAAATTCTCATCAAAAGTGTTTGACTTTGTAATAAACAGTTTTGTTCCTGATCACTTTAGGATGTTTTTTCCCCATAAATTTTAGACTTTAAAATATCAGAAATATCCTAGTTTTAAAGTTAAAAAAAATATGACTTTAATCAGGGAAAAGTATTTTTTAGATGTGAACTTAATCTAAAAGTCTCTGCGTTTTGACAGAAATTTACTCCTCTATGACTACATCTTTTATTTTCCTTCATCTCAAATGACCCCAACACTCAAGGTCTGTCAGATTTCATAAAAAATATGTTTTGTACAGCAATAGCCAAGTGATGCTAACAAATATGCTTTAAACCAAACCTCTCCGTTGCATCTCTGGGGAGGCTCATTATCCTGATTTTTTTTTGTTTTTTAGTTGAATGTTCTGCACTTAACTCGACATAACTTGGTTATGGGACACCAAATTTAACGGTGTAAGCAATATTTTATTACTTTATTATGTATTTAATTCATTGAAAGTTTAAGTTCTTAAATCCTTTTACACCTGAAACGTAGACTTGAGCTTCATAAGTATACAGTTAGTGTGGGGACTCTTGACAGCCCCCTGCTGGCTTGTAGGTTAACGCCTTGGGCTGGCTCTGGTAAGGAACTTGTTAAATGATAGTTTCTACAGCACAAATAGGAAAACACAGATCACATACAGATGTTTCCCAGGAGGATAAATGGTATTCAAATATTTGAACACTTTAAATCTTCCTCTAATTATACCTCTGGGATTTAGATGCAGACATCTGCCAACAACTGTACATCAGGGCGCTTTGCTGCAGCATGTCTTGAGAGGAGCTATCCGGTTCAGCCCATTTACCATTTCATGGCCTTTACTCATTTCTGCATGAAACATGAACTTTTTAAGGGTTGTTATAGATTTGTGACCCGAAGCCCTTCAAATTTTTACCCTGTGCAGCTTTTCTTTTTATTATCTATGACAGCTGATCTGGTCTGATCTGCTACTGTTTTACCAGAGCGCTGCACAAACCTAAAGGCCAGCTCACATCAGAGCTCGTTATGGTGGAGGGTTTGCACTCACATAGTTTGATTATAATGGATGAAAGACGGCTTGAATTAGAATTACAGGATTAAAGAGTTCAAAATGCCTGGTGAAGTTAAGATCCTTCAACAGCATTTCTGAGCTACTGTTTAGGTTTTCTAACTGAATTATGGGACTTTCTGAGCCTGACCACCTCTACGTCATCACTTCCCTCTGCTGTGCCTTAAATAACCACATATCTACAGCACCATCCTAATGGCAGCCTGCCTACAGAGTAACAGCAGTCAGAACAATGGATCTATCTAAAACTATCTGTCTAGATCTATCAAGACCGAAATAAAATTAGTTATCCAGATCAAGCCACCTGTACAGAACTAGACCTACAGTATGTATCTTTCAATCTGGATCTGTCTGTCTAGATCTATCCTAGTGGCTCAATCTGTCTGGATCTATCAGACAGACACTCCATCGTGATCAGGGGTTTTCTTTTTCATTCTGGTGCAGATCGTAGAGCAGAAGTTGCCAGGCTTAATGTGGGAAAACTCCCATTGGTTGGGCAGTTTCCAGTTGGAAGATGTTTTCCATTTCTACATCGGCCCTCTCTTCCAAGGCATGACAGCATCTCGGTGCAGTAAAGAAGAAAAAAGGAAAAAAGAAAACACGGTGTGAGAACGCCACAAACCTGGAGGAGGGGTGAATTATTCAGTGTTTCTCCCAGTCCAGCGGACATTGCTTTTTTTTTTTTTTTTCAGACGTCTCCAGAGACCCTCTCGCAATAAGGCTGCAACTCCACTTCAGCTCCAGATGTAACAGCCAAGCATACAGCGCTGGCTTTGGCTGTTCGCAGGCTTCGCCGTGCCTCCCCTCCCCAGATGAAAGAGTCATTAGGGTCCTCTGGAGAGACCCAGACGGAGAAAGCGGCGGGGGTGTTGCGTTCGGTCGTGCTGCTGCGTTGCCAGGCAGTCAGGACTGTTGTGATTTTGTTGCCTCAGCTGTCTCGCCTGAGTGGAAGAGAGTTAGTTTGTGCCCCGAGGATGGTGAAGAAATCCCGGGAAGGAAGAAAAGATGAGGCAGAAATGGCTCTCCTCTCGTCGTGGGGCAATAAGGAAGGATGAAAGGATTCACACCCACTGAATTTGTTCAGAGCCGACCAAAGGACCAGGCGAAAAGGCCAGCTGTCTAGAGTCCAAAAGTCCTTCACCAACCTCCAATAAATCAAGCAATAGTTTCTTAGTGTTTAAGCCTAATTATTGCAATAGAAATTGCTATAGTTGTGCTACATGAACAGTTTGTTGCCTTGGTGATTTTATTAAAAGCACAATAGGCCATTGTTTCCATTCGGTTTCCAAAGTTGTTGCAACGTGCAAATAAAATAAGCCGATTATCATAACCAGCTGATGAACCCCAACAAACATCCAAATTTGGTCTGGATTGGATAAAAGAATGAAAGTTGATGGGCTATGTTTGAAAGTGGGGGGGTTATCGCTATGGCAACAATAAATTTAAATCAAGAAATGTCAAATATTTTGTCAGAATTATGCCAGGAAAAGTGAAAAGTCACCTTTTCAATTTGCGTGGTTTGAAAAAAATGCACATAAATTTAAATGAAAGCACTCCGCTCCCATTTTTAAATTTAATTGAAGTTGAATGTTGCAACTTGATAACTACCAGATAAATAATTCAAATGGATCACCAGAAGTTGAAAATATTGACTTTCATGCCAATAAAACTTATTTCATACACATTTCCCTAAAGTGAAAAACAGCCTCGGAACAATGATGCCGTCGACTCAGCAAAACATCCATTTACATGCTTTTTATTTTTTTAGTTTACAAAACTGTTCCGCTTCCTGCACTGTTCACTGGAGAAACAGTCAACAGACGCATTGCAGAACAACGTCGCTTCCAAAACGCAGACATCCACCGTTCCTCTGAAAAGTTTAGTATAATTCCAGTATTGCAAAAACAGAATCAAAAATAATTAAAGTGCAGGCTGTTCATTTTCAATTTAGCGACAGAAGACCTTTTGAAAGAAGAGTCAGAAGAGTTGACTGGTGATAATGAAAGAAGTTTGGAGTGAATACTGCTACAGCTTGGAAGCCGATTAATAACCACTGGTGCTAGTGAAGTCTCTTTTTTTTCCTCTTATTTTGTAAAAACAGTCGAGACCTAAATATGTTGCATTCGTTGTAACAGATCACAGTTAATAGAAAAAGACGGTTACTACTCAGACTGCAGAAGCAGGAATAAACAGTAACACTTGATTTGAAGTATTATGTCATTAGACTGATATAACACCGTCATAAACATGACATAACATCTGTTATGAACATGACAGAATCTTCATGAATGTTTGACTGCTGTCATCAAGTGTCATTCGGTAAATAATTTGACAATGCAAAGTTTATACTTTCATTTGACTTTTAATGTACGTTTTTATGCAATTTTGCATAAAAATATAATTATTTACCAAATAATGCTAAGTTGACACTTAACCCTCCTGTTGTCTTCGGGTCAAAATGACCCAAGAAACACAGCCAAATCTACCACAGCCACAAAATGAGGACAACAGGAGATGCAAGATTGCATTACAAGTGTTATTTACAGAACGGCACTTCCTGACAAGAGTCATATATAGTCATAAAAACTCCTTCATGTTCATAACAGCTGTTATATCATGTTTATGACAGTGTCATGTGGGTCTTATGAACACCCCTTCAAATAAAGTCTTACTGAATAAACATTTGGATTTTGATTAATGTACCTGCAAACCACAAAAAAGACAAATATTTAAAAATAACAGTGGATGTAGTTGGGTAAGAACTGAGGCATTGACCTATAAATAATATTAAATGGACACTATTGAATAGAAAACACTATAGTCCATTATATTCACAACAAAACGTTATGAGTGACATCTCATTGTACAATCTTCAGAGTCACAGAAGGCATTTAACAGTACTGTAGCACTCAGTATGGCATATCGATGTGTGTTTGAGGCCTATGATGAGTTATAGTAGTGGAGGGAACGTGAACGCAAAACAAAAAATAATAAACTGTAGTAATCAGAGATAGCACGCTTACGTCTCCAATCCCAGCTGTCAATAATCTTCCAGGACGCTGCGCCTGTAAGACAGCAAATCCTTTATGTGGTTACAGTGGCATCTGCTTCAGGATTGTCTTTCTCCCTTTCCTTCTTCGTCTCTCAGTTCCCGTCGAGCGTCTCCAGGGGTTTTCCTGTTTCTTCAGGGGAAAAACTTCAGCGCTGCTCCTGTTTCTGCTCTGTGGTGGCAGAGGGGCATCTTCTCAGGCCACAAATAAACCAACGCTGCAGTCCTTCAAATACATTTCTGATTCCAACATGGCCGAGCGGCGAAACCCGCAGCAGGGAGGTGGGGGGCGAGGCAGAGGGGGGGTTTATTCGTCAGTGAGAGAAGATTTTACTGCTCGGTGGGACACACGCTGCGATCTTTGCAGCAGAAATAGTGAACCACCACACCGTTGGGATACCTGGCAAACGCACTGAAAGACAACCAGAGGATTTATTATCACCCTTCCATTCCACTTACTACGAAGCGTCACATTACAACCACAAAACTCAAGTTAGTGAAAACCTGCTTAATGAAATAATATTTAAGAATGGGGTCCAGTTCATGTGTCCCGCTAGAGTCAAGAGGGCCACATAAAAAGCGATGGGGGGCCGGGTTTGGTCCCCGGGCCTCGAGTTTGACATGTGTTGTAATGAAACAGAATGTGAAAAGTTTCAAGGCTCATGCAAGTCACTCTATCCCATTTAATCAAATTAGAAAACGGTAAATTTGAAAAAGTTCAACTCATAAAGCATAGTAATTATTTTCCCTATTCGTTTCTCATTTGGTGTCATCCATCATCATGTTACCTGTTTCCTATCTTCTTTTTACAGACTCTGCAGGTTTTTTCTTCCGTTATGACGCATTTAACCTGCTGGTGGAAGATTCGTTCTTCCTGCACCTGAGAACAGACACAAAATCACCTTAATCATCTTTACCCCGAACTGGTCTTCAGCAAGACAGGCAAAGAAAGAGGAAAGAACATCCATCCATCACATGACATCATCCTGAGCAACACCGAAGTTTCAGCATCGTGAAGAATGTTCACCAATGTCCAAACCCTTTAGGATTTTCTTTAACAGAGTATCAGATTCTGTTCTAAAAAGGCCCCCAGGAATATGCCTGAACAAAATCTCTCCACTTAGGCATCCCACTATCAATCAGATCTACCATAAAGACGTTTCCCAGATCTCACCCTGAGGAACTCGGCCTGCAGCAGACTCTTCAACACCTGGTTGCAGCGTTTCATTTGGGCCTTCTCCTCCAGGACGCTCTCCAGGAAGACCTTTATCTCCCGGATCTGAGTGTTTGCTGGGAGCAGATTGATAGCCTGGAGAAATGGCAGCCACGAAAATATGGGTTTAAAAAACCAAAACGGGTCAACGATTCAAAACGTGACATGGAAAAAGAGACGCACTGCGAATCTCACCAAGTACTTTTGGTCTAGTTTCTAGTGAAAATGTCTTAATACACTTGAAATGAGACAAAACTAATTATTAGCTAACTTTTAAGCAAGCTAGCTTGTTTTAAGTGAATAATTCCTTAATATTGATGAAAAACTACTAGTTCCACTGGCAGATTATTTCACCTATAACATGGGAAAAATATCTCGTCAAGTGAAATAATCTGCAGCGGAACATCTAGTTTTCTCATTTCAAGTGAACCAAGACCAGAAACACTAGAACCTACACCAACAACACTTGATCAAATGTGGTGTTTTTGCAGACCACAGGTTGTTTCTGAATCAATGGGGTCATGGCTATGACTTCTTAATGATTTAAAAGGCCTATTATGTAGTGAAATTCTGGATAAATTAGAAATGTTGCTGCAGGTACACCTTTACCTGAAGAATTATAGCAAAACAAATAAGGCTGCAACTCAAGTTTGTTCCTCAAGCCTCCATCTTTTATTCATGGTAAAAGTTCCAAACTGAAGTGCAAACTTTAAAAGTGCAAAATGTACAAGAAGTGATTACCTTGGTGGTGTTGAGCTTGCTGTGGTGCAGCTCCAGGACGTGCAGGGCTGCCTGCAGGTTGGCCTGAGGCTCAGTGAGCTCCATCTTAATGGGCCCCAGGCAGTGGGCGTCGGGGGGGGACAGGTACATCCGCAGCAGAGACAGATAAACCTGCGAGGCAGAGTCACAGCACTTCACTCTTCCCTACGTTCAAGCTCCATCTTGGTTTAGCTAAATTCAATCAGAATGAATTTAGCTGCAGAGGCAGAGACTGAGGTTAAACTTTTAGATCATTCAAGCAGCGAGCGAGATAGAGAAAGTGAGAGGCTTTCAGAAGATAACAGGAAGGCAGAGTTGCTCTGCTTTATCGTTTTTCAGCCTGAAAATATTGGACAGGGTTTGTTAGATCTTAGAGACTACTTTCTCTAAAACATCCTGAGTGATGTCATTTCTGCTCCATGTAATAAATACATAACGACCAGAAAGAATCTGAACTTTTTTCTTAATATCTTCTCATAATAGTCAGCTAAAATCAACATCAGCAGGTTAAAACTTGATCAGGTTACCGTCGGAATTCATTTTTCTGCATATATGTTAATAGTCAGTTATAAAAAAGTGACTGGAGAAAATGCTTGTCGATAGTAATATTAAGTATGTAGACTCATTAAATCTCTAGTTTACTGAAACACTATTTATACACGAGTTTCCTTTTATCCCCCCAGCCTGTAGAGAAACGCATCCATTTCGTGCCTGTGATTAATTAAGATGTTTTTCTTTTTATCTCTAAAAAAAGAAAAGAAAAACTCTGCTGTACAAGTTCTCCTCTTCACTTCACGTGGTACAATGTCATCTGCAAACATTATGACCTGCCTGATTTTCCAACCGCTGAAACTGGAAGAGTCTCAGATCAGATCCCTGATGTACTTCCAACCCATCTGTGACTCCCACAGCACATCTCACCACCATCTTCCTCCTCACTCATTTTCTTGACTCCCTGACTCACTATCTCTCCTCCAACTTTCCTAACAATTGAGCTGAACACCAGCAGGCAAGTTGTAAATGTAATTCTTTGTGAGCTTTGGTTTATTTACTAGATTTCTCCTGTTTAATAAAATATGCTGTAGTTTCTCTGATGTGATGATGGTATTTATTGCAGAATGAACTAAAAACAGGAGGAAAATAAAAGTACTTACATCTTTATTTCCTTCCATTGAACTGTCATAATGCCGGTGACAATATCTATATAAGAGAAGAGAAAGTCATCATCAAGGACGCAAAGCTACAAAAAAAATGCTTATAGCATTTTATACTGTCATAGCAGTTAAAATGAGTCATCTGCTCTTATAATTTACAGAAAGAACTTCTCTTTAAAACATGACTTTTGGCAACAAAGTGATTCAGAATCAGACAATATTTGCTCATCTTCACTCCAGTGAGCTCTCAGATGCCATTTGAGGTGAGGTGAGGCGGCGTTTGCTCAGGTACTCACTCCTCGGCCATGTGGGTGTCGTTCAGAACGTGAACGTAGATGAAAAGCGCCTGCTCGTGTTTTCCCATGCGACCCAGGAGCAGAGCCCGTTCCTCCAGCAGCCCTTAGAGGCGGAAAAGAAGGAGAACAAGGTCAGCAAGGCGGCCGCACACCGGTGGGCTGGAGTCCTACATTTACCAAGTTACATCAAGCAGAAATAGTGGGAAACACTTGATACGTTACTGCTGTTAAATATGTAATCTTATGCTCTTGTTCATAATACGATAGAGAGAGGAAGAGTGAGAGATACAATAGATATAAATTGAAAGATGGAGAGAAACAGTTGAGATATTTATATAAATGAAAAGATCTAAATAAATCCATTACATACAGGATGAATAAGAAGCTTTTTCAAGTTGTTGTTTTTTACACTTTGGAATGTTCCGTCGATTATGTAGACATGTTAAAATACTTCCCGTAGCTAACAGGGCAGCTAAGGTGAAACAAGACATTTCTCCGAATCAGTAATAAAGTGTTGAAATTTGCTCAGTGTGAGATTATGCAACTGAAATCAATAAGGTTTTCCAGGTTCTGTTAACATCTTTACAAAGTCGTTAACACATTTGCAGAAGCAGCAGAGCTGCAGGAACATTTCCTACCATCAAATGGGAAGTCACTGATGAGTCTGGCAGGTTCATAGCTGGTGGAAATATCCAGAAAAGACAGCAGCTTGTTCCTGAACTCTCCCAGTTCACCTTGCTCCTGGCCGGCAGGAACGGCAGGAACCCCTGCGAAAAAGAAACCAATCTCATTAGCATAGTTAGTGAGATGATGGATACTGAAGCAAATGATCAGACGTTAAGAATCTTAAATTAAACTACTATTTATTTATATATTGTTAGCATATCTGCCATTTATAGCATTTTTGATCAAATAAACATAGCAAATGTGTTATTTACAGAGCAGTTATCCACTGAGCAACACATGAAGGTTCCTGACATCAACACAGTCTGTCTGCAAGAACTTAAAATACATATTTGTTGGCCCATTTTAATCACAATAAACCCTAAAAACAGCCGTATCTCATGTTATGGCTCGATTAATGGAGACAAAGCAACAAACCGTTTACTGCCAGCAGTTTGTTAAATCTGCTACTTTTAATCTCTGTTCTAACACTAGAGGGCAATCATGGATATCCTGACATTTTACTGTATTAAAGAGGAAAGTCGCTCTCTAAATGTGAAATCTTTCCATTTATCAATGCTTAGATGACAGGACAAGTAACTCAACTTTGAATGTCAGTTCGTGTCATCCTACCATTGGAAAGAATGACGCCATCTTTGGTTAAAAGCAAAATTCCTCAGATTCCAAAAAACAACCCCCCACCCCTTTCTTGTCCCCAGAGAAAGGAAAACCTTTAAGAGCCGGGAGCTTCTGCACAAACCTTCTGGCAGTGAGTTGAGGTACTGCTTCATCAGGCCTTGGACCCTGCTCAGATACAGCTGAATAAGCACATTGTGAAACTCGGGGCCCTTCTCGTCCCACACGTAAATGATGTGCTCCAAGTACGGGACGGCCAGCTCCACGAAGCCTTCCTTCAGGAACTGCAGCACTTTGTCTCTGGGCAAAGTCTCCACCTCGGGCAGATCTTCAGTGAAGATCTAAAGAGGAGCAGACATTTTCAAAACAAGCCAATATTAAAAAATAAAAACACACAAGATATTGAAGTAACTTGAATTTTCTATTTTTTACTGTCGCTGGGACACAAAGTGGAGAATAAATATACATTTTTAAAAATGTGTTTGCTCACCTTCAGGCCGTCCTCAGGACAGATTTTAAGCACCCAGGGAGAAAACTCCAAGATTATCCCCAGATTCTCTGATCCTGTGAGTGAGAAAAGTTCACAAGGTGGGGAATTACAAACAGTTGATTTTTGTTTATTTTTTTTTAATACGTACAAAAATACTTACAGCATGAAGCATAATGTCAAAACATTTGTTTTACACACTCAAGAAAGTGAAAAGTATCAATATTCCTGCTCTTTGTTTGCCTACTTTTATTACACACATATAACAAATAAACCTGTATTTAATAGTTACTCCATCAATATTGTATGTATTTAATATTAATCAAACACATGTGTCATAACGTGTTTGATTTTAGTGCATTTAATTTTAATTACATTATGGTAGATGAACAATATTTTTGTCTTCACAGCTCACCAAAAAGACCACAACAAAACTAATGGCAACAACAAAAACACCAACAATAAGTGAATCATATTATATATTGTCGGACTAAAAACTAAAATCTATTCTGTTCAAACATAGAAAAAAAAACACATGCCTTGCAAAATATTTTTAAACATTTTGTCTCGTTAAAACTGTAAGTAAAGCATTTATTGCAATTTCATCTGATCTGAAAAGTACATTGTGCCCCCTTTACTCTCACAGCCCTAAATAAATTAGCAGAGCAACTGATTGTGCTCTGAAGTCACCTAATCAGTAACAATTAGCTAATAGAAACAATTAGTCTCCCTTCACAAATCTGGCTTTTATGAAAGTGTGACAAGAAACAGCCATTGTTTCTAAACAAGAAAATCGTAAGAATTACACAATCAACATACAGGAGAAAATTAACCTTTTTGAGTTTCATTTTCATGAAACCTAAATCCACTTGAAAATTCATGTCTGCCCTCCGTCAGACTGAGGTTTAGCTGTTCAAAGAAAAATTGGCTAAAATATCTGAATATAAATTTTATTTTTCTTCCACTTCTTGATGTTGCAATACTTCATGTCCATCCCATAAAATCCCAATAAAATGTGTCCAACACATTGTTGTGGAAGCAACACGACAAACGCTTGGAAAAGTTCAGGAAATCTAAATCCTTTAAACCAGTCAACGCGGCCGAGTCTCACCCAGTCGCTGGAGGTACTGGACGGTTCGCTCGTGACCTTTCAGAGGAGAGTTGGCCTTGGTGGATTGGTCCAGCAGGACCTGCAAGGCTGAAACAGAGCAAACAAAGTGAGAACAACAACATGGCGGCGGGTGACGGCACAGCAGGAGGGAACACGTGATTAGTGGTTTGTACGGCGCAGCGGGATGTCGTGTTTGTTACACGGCGCGTGACACAAACCCAGAACATCCACAGCATTCTGGCTGCAAACAGCTGCTTTTAATTCAGAGGTAAACTTGAGCAGTGTGACATCACAGGCATAAATCAGGGCAGGCCAATCAGGACCAGCTGTGCCCGCAGAACCCAGAATGGGCCGAAACCACGGAGAGCACACCGCTGTGATTTATGCGGTGACCACGTAGCCTCGCAGAGCCGACTCCAGAACCCTGACCGGAGCCTGGCGATGTTCTCCGTAATGGACCGATTGGACTTACAAAGGCCGCATTGTGCAACTCTGAGCGAAGAAATTCGAAGAGACGACAGCTGACAAATACGGAGCATTTGGTCAGCTGAGGCCTGCGGCAAATAAACAACACAGACAACTCAGAATGTGACAGCAGCAGCTATATTTCAGCTGACTCATATCCGTCGCTCCATGAGTAACTTTCACATTCGAATTACACATTTTATTTCCTTCATTAAAACAATGACAAAGCAAACGAGGCCCGTAAAAAGTTAATCTTTTAAATGTGCAAATCATAAATGGTGATTTCGAGCTGGACTTTAATCAGCCAAGGGAGAACAATAGAGCCGTATTGATCATCTTTGTTCTTTTCTGGAGAGTCATTTGGTGACTGATAAAACATTTTATTACTGCAAAAACAAAACAATTTTACAAAGTATTTTTGGTTTAGTTTATAGTGCAAATATCTTGGAGCACTTGAACTCCGTGAAGTAGTGGTGAGAGGAAAGAAGCTATAAGAAGTCGAATGTCCACAAGAAAGAAAATTATATCTTAATTTTGCAGACATACGTTACATTTAACCTACAATTCAACGTATAATATTTAAAAACCCTCCTCGCGTCAGCAAAACATCTTAAACAGAAATAAAAAAAAAACTAAATAAAGGAACACTTTCTTTAACAGTGACGAGAAAAACGTAAAAGGTGGTATTTTTGTGACAATCCGACCTGTTAAGGTGCATCCATCGACAGTTGCCTACCTTTCTGGTGCAAGCCCTTCTTTTCGTAGAGAATGATGAGCTCGCTGTACTTCTGGGACTTCTTCAGGACGTACTCGCTCTCCTCGATGTGGCAGTGGTTGTTCTCCAGTCGAAGGAGCGGAGAGACGAGGGCCACGTTGGTCTGCAAGGATCAGACGAACAAAACACGGCGATTAAAAACCCGAGTCCATCAGTCCCGGTACAGAACACCAGCGCGATCTCTGCTTCATCAGATAGATAACAGTTAAACAATCAAAAACACAAAAAGGTTGTTTTGTTGTCATTTTCACCACGTGTCTTCCAGTGTTATAGCGCATCTAAAAGTGAGGTTGTGTCTTACTGAACATAATGTGAAGACTTCAATAAATGGTTTTCAGGTAGATTATCAGTGGAAATTGAAATCAGGGTTAATCAGTAATAATAAAATTAGAAGGTGCATCTGCTTTTAAGAGACACCTGAACAAAAAATTGACACTGCACAGGACTGAACACCACACCGTAGTGAAACATGGTGATGGCAGCATCATGGTGTGGGGGTACATCTGTTTTGAGGGGGCAGAAAACGTGAGGCTGGAGTGAACATGCATCTTCTATCAGCAAAGCTCTTATCGTGCAGCCAGAGTTAAAGATTAATGACCCAGTCAAAGTACAGACCTAAACCCAATACAGAATCTGTAGCCAATCTTGAAAACATCACCTTCATTTGATCTGACTGACTTTAAGGTAGAATAGAAGAATAGAAACAAATCTCTACCTGTAGATATAAAGATGATCAGGACATCTCCAAAAAAAATAAATAAATAAATCAGCAGTAACTGAAGTGAATGATGATGCGGCTCAAAGGCGCCGAGTGCAAATGGACGCTGCACTTTTTATACTTTTATTTGTTAAGATAAATGTACAAACCCTACGCTGAAGTTAGAGGTCACACTGCGACAAAAAGTGAAATCCTTTGAAGAGTTTTTCAAAACCCTGTGTAATAAATAACCAGATATAAGCGAATAATTAAATGTCACTCTGGTCTTACGTGCAGATAACATTTGAGCAGCGTGGTGTCGATGATCTGCAGGAGTTTCTTGCGGCTCTTGATGGTCGGCGTTCCCTCCATGAGCGGAGACGTTGTGGACGGGCTGGTGTCGTTCAGCTGTTTGACAAGATGGCTGCGCTTCTGTGAGAACAAAAAATGTTTTTTAAATTTACCACAATTTATGTTACCCCAATGTTTAAGGGTTTCCACATGGGCAGAGTATTTTATTTAATGTCTTTTGTCATGAACACACACCTGGGTGAGGTAATCAATGAGAGCCAGATGAGCTTTCTCCAGCTCGGCCCCAGACAAGCTGGGCAGAGGGTTGGGGTAATGCAGCTGTTTGCGGTAGTCTGACGGGAGCAGGTCCGGGTAAAGTCCGATCACATGCGTGGGATCTGCCAGCCACGCAAATAAATATGGAAATAACAAGATTTTAATAAGTATTCGAAAGCATGTTCAGCACATTAACGCAACGGGAAAAAAAGAAGGCAGCAAGAATCCTGTATTATCAGCCATTTACACCGTTTTTTTTTGTTGTATTTTTTAGTTAAACTTTTACAAAGATGCGACGCTTACATGTGAGCTCATAAAATACTGTTTCAATAAGAAATATGTGACAGAATAATTACAAATGACAGAATAATTACAAATATGCATCGAGAACTGACTCAGCTAAAGTAAAAACAATCCTTCAAAGTTTCCAGTCATTTTCCAGTTCAGTTTATGACAGAAAAAAAATAATAATAAGTAAATAAAAACGAAAGGGAAAAATACCAAGTACTTCATTGATTCAAGGTTTTGGGAAATTGCTGCAACTGAAACTAAGTATGTCTCGGTTTTTATGATTTTCTTGATATTTTACTGAAAATGTTATCGTTTTTTAAATGTTATTTTGTCTAACTTATTTTTATTTCCTATTTTATCATTTAAATATCTATGATGTTGTAATTATTGCGCCTGAGGTTGTTGTATAAATAAAATTGGACAGAACATGAGCCCAGCTGCAGTACTTTGCGTCGATTTGACCCAGGTGTGACCCGTTCGTACCTGTACCAAGTTTAGCAAACACCTGCATGGAGTCGTCAAACTTCTTCTGGCAAAACAGGTTGAAGGCGTAAAGATTCTGGATGTGATGAATCTGCTGCTTCTTTTCACCGTCTGAATCGTCCTTCATTTTCTGAAAAAGAAAAAAATAAATGAATGATATAAAAGGAAATGTGATCCAACCTAAAAGTTTAGTTATTTTGTCGTGTAAAGAGCACCGACATGCAAAAAAACTGAAAATCCTCCCGAAACGGTTTTTACAGCTGCGCCTTATGGAAATCGGATTTCTAGTGTGATTTTATGTCGCATTTAAGCCACAGGTAGTTCTGACTTCTCGGGGGAATAAAACGTGAGCTCTGCGGCTCGTGCTTACCGCCAGCTGAAGAGCGAGCTCAAACTGCTTGTCCTGGAGAAGCTGCTGGATCTGGCTGGCGATCGACACCGGAACCAGGCGCCAGACGAAGTGGTTGCTGGCGACGTACACGATGTTTGGCCTGCGAGGGAAGAGGAAGCGTCTTAGCTACAAGCACAGAACATCAGCAGCAAAGATGAGAAAAGCCCTCAAAATGAAATTGTTCTCACATTGTATGAAAAAATAAACAAATTGCAGACTAAAGGTTATCAATATATACCTTTGACTGTTTTATTTTGTTAGTTTTTGGGGCTGCCTGTCATTTTGTTCTTTCCCCCCTTCCTACCGTTGCAGTTTTTTATTTTTTATTATTCTTCAGGTATAAAATTTGAGCCCTCGATTGCATTTCTAACTGATCATAAAAGAAAAAAAAAATTATATATACATATACACACCCACTCTACAGGACATTATGTACCCTGAAGATTTTAAAGTTGTTTTCTGTTTTCTATTTATTCTCTGAGGGGGAATGAAATTTTATGACTCCAATAAATAAATCCTACATGCAGAAGTCAATTATAACAGTTTTCGGTTTGGTCAGGGACAGAATAAATGGAAACTGAGAAAGTTACAAGCCATATCAATAACTACAATTTTTTTTGTTGTTTTTTTTTTTTTTTTTTTTTTAGAAAATTTACAGTTAAACTGAACTGTATCTGAATAGTTTTGGGTTTATGTGCATCTAATAGTAGGTAGTCGGGCAGGAACCATGTGCAGAAGCAGCCTCAGGTCATCCGAGTTCTGCCCGCTCAGTGAAACCAGCATGAGACGTGAATATGAGGCAACACGTTGTTTCTGCAGCGCTCCACTCTGGAAGCAAGCGCCTCAAACCCTGAGATGAAACCAGAAACTTTTGATTCCTTTTAATCAGGACTGAAAACATGACAGCTTACCTGGAAGAGCCAACACTTACTTAAATACTTGCCATGTTTCTTTCTTTTATGTCATTACGTCTTATTTGTTTATGCTTTTCTTGACTTTTTGATGCATCGTTCTTATTTGTTTTAGTTTCTTTTTTCTGTATAAATCTTGACATTATCCTGCATTTGAATGGTTACATACAAATAAATTTTACTTGCAGGTTCGAAATGGGAGTAAAAAGGGATGAAATGGTAACATGAACGTCTGGAACTCGGCAACAAACTGAAGAGGGGGAAAAAAACAAACTGACTCAGACCTTTTTGTTTCTAATAATTGCAGCCTGTAAATTGTGATCCTTAAGAATAAAATGTAGTCGACTTAAAAGCTTTTATGAGAGTGTAGCAAAACAAATTTATTTTCATAGTTGAGAAACACAAAAGTCAGAACTTTTACTTGAAAACAGATTTTGACAAAAAGGTCAGTGTTCTACATCAACGTAAACATTGCTTTTTGTTTTTTTTCTCCCACTTTTATTTTCTGGCTTTCGTTTACGGCTGTGAGTCCGTCTCACCCTGCCGACGCGATGAAGCGCGGCCTTTGCAGCTCCACATTCTGCACCAGCAGCCGTGGCTCTAAGGTCCGGATCTCCACGTACCGAGGGAGGACCGCAATGATGTAGGGAGGCTGGTGCTCTGCGGAGATTAAAAAAAAACAACAAAAAAACATTTTTTATATTTATTCGTTTGCGTTGAACTGTTTTATTTCCAGCTTAAAAATAAAAATCAAACAAACATAAAACAGGACTATTACAAGAAAGTTTGTGACCAGGGCTAAATGAAACAGAATGAATGGAACAGAAACTAAGGACACACCGATCCACTTTCTTCACTTCCGATACAGATATCTGAGGTTACGTATCGGCCAATACCGATCCGATACACAAACAGTGCCGGACTGACTCAAAATGTTTTTTGTTGTTTTAACCCAAACTAAATCTACTTAATTATAAACCTATTTTTAATAAATTTATTGCAAATTTAGTAGCTTCACAACACAACTTTGTTTTGTCCAGTCAGTGCAGCTAGGAGTATAACTAATGTAAAATAAATAGTAAACTGACAGAAACAATAGGTTGACCGCCTTAGTCAAACATGTAAAAATGAACTGCAACAAACTTTTGAAATTGTCAGAAAGTGCAAATAAGAACTCAAAATATAATGTAAAATAGATCAATCATGACGTCGCTCAGAACACAAAGCGTAGAGTTAGACTGAGTAGATAATATCAGAACTAGAACTACAATAATGTCTGTGCACAAACAAAACACAACAAGATTTAAAAAACTAGAGACTCTAGAAAAAACTCAGAACAGCTGGGATGTTAAGAATGAATCAATAAGTAAAGATCAGGTTTCAGATGGATTTGCTGTGTTCAGAGCAACAGCAGCTCTTGGGCAGAAACTGTTTCTTAGTCTGTTTGTTGCCCTGAAACGGATCAGCGCAGCTGGAACAACTAGGAAAAGGAAACTCTTCATGGAAATTCATGATCAGTGAGGCCAATTCATTTACAAATCCAGCTAAAAGGCAACAGTTTTTGGTAGATTTATGGCACACGATTCATCCTGGGAGATAAAACCCCAAAACAAAACAAAAAAAATCTCCAGGTTTTCCATTATTGTCAAGCGGTTGAGGACGGTTTGTTTAAACGGATCTAAAACGGTGCAGCTCATGTCTCCTCTGCCTTCCAGCTCCGCTCTGTTTGCAGTTTGAGGATGAGGAAATTGAAAGCTGCATAAAACCAGCGCTTGGAGGCTTCATTTCCTCTTGCTGTTTTTCCCTTCTGTATTCCGGCGAGAACAGAAACGCTCAGCATCTTAAAACACCACAGAGCTCATCATGGACCCATGGTGAACTAGTCATGAGGTAAACGCTTCATTCTCCGACATGTGGAAGCCAAAAAATGGTTGTGACAGATAAAAGACAGCTGGATTACAGGAAACAGAGAAAAGGGTGGAACTTGAGCAATTCTGTCTGGGTTTAGGTATTACTTGACTATAAAGAGCAAGTCAACAAACTTGTCATTGGATGAGTTAAAAAGTAAAGTTACCTTGTAGAAATTTGCTAAAAAATTAAGTATTATTAAATGCTGGATTAAAAAAAATATGAGCTGAATAAAGTTCAACAGCAGGAATTTAAGTCTGGCAAAATAGATTGTATTAATATTATGATAACAATAAAAGGTATAGAACTACTTATTGCTTCTTTTTTTTAGGCAACTGTATAACTGTAACTGTGTGCCACAGCAATTATGGTCCCACAAACATAACTATTGCTCCATTAGCAATACGCTTCTTTAGGACACTGCAGGTACATGTAGTGTGATTTCAACTGATCCTCGTTTCAAAGGACAATTGTGCTTACACCGACTTCATAATTTACTATATTTGATATTTCTGTTTTTGTTTAATTACTTGGGATATTTAAAATGTCTTCTTGTTTCAGCATTAAATCTTGGTAATAATTTAGAGCTTGTGGATGTCTTTTTGCATTATTATGTCATTACCTTCATGTTACCTGAAACTGGTCTCAAAAAACAACATTATTGTTTATCACAATAACTTCTGGGACAATTTATCGTCCAGTAAAACTTGTTATTGTGACAGGCCTACAGATGGCTTTCAAATATTTTTGCAAATCAAAACCTGAAAAGTGAGAAATACATTTGTATTCATGTATTTATTTAGTAGCTGCTGTTTGGTAGTTGCAGTTCATTTCTGTAGTTTTCATTTCTTATTTAACCCACATAGATCTCAGAAGAGAGATCTATGTGGTTGTTGCTTGTGCGTCACTTCGCCTTTTGCCGTCTCTTCTTATTAAAGTCAAACATGTCAATGCTGGGGAATAACTCCTTACCCATGGCGATGGGGATATCGGTCCAGTTCAGGGCGCATTTCTGGGTGCAAACTCCTTCTTCGTTAAGCACCACGGTGAGGTCGTCCTGCCCAACAGCCACCTTCCCATCAGCCAGCGGGGCAACTAGAGGCTCCAACTGTTTCCCAGTGGGGAAGAGCTCCTTGATGGAGCCGCGGCCATCCAGCTGGACCGCAGCAAACAGAGTCCAAATGTGTGATTAGACCAACTAGCAACTGATTTCATTCAAATATAAACATAACCAATCAGAGATCTTACAAAAAAAAAAAAATCACCATAAAAAAACAAAACATATGATGAGAAAGAAAAACAAATATCAGCTTTTCCATTGCTAAACACCTCAAATACAAACGTATTAGGTGAAGTGCTGTAGTTTTTCATGTGCCTTGGCTTAGATCAAAGTGTTTTCTCGGGATATTCAGTCAAAGACTTCAACTCTCCTGAGAACTACTTTCACTTATACAAGACAAATTGCTGAGGTGCTTTTCACTAAAACATACCCGAATGAGGTAATAGTCCCGTTTGAAGCCGACACAGATGGAGTTTTCACACCAGGCCATGGACTTAGGAACATCTGGCACACCCAAGTCGCCCTGAGAGACGGAAACAAAAACACAGAGACGTCAGGATACAGTCAAGTCAAAGAGGGCTGTGTGGAAAGTGTAGACTTACATTACACACACACACAGGTGACTCAAGTGGGTTTGGTGTAATTTAATTTACCTGCAGCTCATGGAACTCTCTATCCTTCCAGTAATACAGCTGGAGTTTCCTTTTCACCGCCACACACATGCGGAGGCTTTCCTCCCCGGAGCTCGTTTGCTGAAGATTTTAAAGATATATAGACATGGTGTTTAATTTGACACTAAAAAAGCCACAAATTATGGTTATTTTATAGAAACAGTTAAATTTCTGGGATGGATTAGTTCATTTCAACAAATTATGAAATGCAATATAAATATTGTGTGGTTTTTTTTTAGTTTTCATATTTTGTGTCTCACTAATGGTTCTGCTTTCAGGTTCCCAGTTGGCACAAAGGATTCACGGTTTACTGTGTTCAAACTTCCTGTTCTACACACACTTAGAACATTTTGACTACTCTGACATCTATGAACTAATAATCCTTAAAAAAACAACTTCAAATTGAAGCAAAAGAAAAAAAAATTATTTGTAGTCGTGGAAAGAATATTTGTAATCTTAAACTGATTTACAAAATGCAATGCATGTTATTAGGATTTCAAGTGACAGTTACATTTAACAAATAGAAGAAAAATTATACATAGGTTTCTAAACTTTATACAAATAAAGTTCTGAAAAGTGTGGCTTGCATCTGAGTTTAGCGTTAGGCGAACCTCCTTTCCAGTCTCGAATATTTTAGAGCCTCCAACTGGATTTTATTTAGAATTTCTGTGCATTTTCCTCCATTCAGCTTCTCAGCAGCTTTGGTTTGCTTTTATGTCCCTGCCTCTACAGCATGATGCTGCCACCACCATGCTGACTATGCGTTCAAGGTGTGCAATAGTTTCTACACTCTGATTTCTGACAGCGCTCCCGAAAAATGTTCAAAACCAGTTAGAATGTTTTATAACCCGACGATGCTTTGAGCGTTTGCATAACTTCATCTTTGGTCGATGTGCGTTAATTGATGATCATGATGCTGTTTGTTTAGTAATGTTCTCTAGAAAAACAAGCAAAAATAAAAAACACATAAAATCCCAACAAAACACATAGAAGTTGTTTAGATGCAGTTTCTGGCACATCATGTGTTAGAAACCAACTTATTGAAAAAAGATAAAATGACGCTTGCACTGTACTTAGATAATAAGAACTAAGACGCACAAGACTTGGGCAATAGCTTAGATCCTCAATTCATGAATTTGATTAGCTTCATGGCTAATAAGAAATACTCAAGGAGAAACTCAGGAAGAAAGTCAAATAATTAAATAAACCCAAAAATTCAACTATAGAGAAAAAGGTTTTGCAGACAGGTTTCAACCTAAAAGCTTTTTTTCCTGTATTAAAAAGTGACAAACAGAGCTAAAAATTGCTGGAGTTTTTTTTGTGGTTAAGAGTTGAAGCCACAGAGACTTTAACTGACCTGCAGGTCACACGCAAACAGCGTGGCTCCTTTGGCTTTAGACACCACAGTGATCTGCTGAAAGGTCAGGAGGTCATGGACATGGATGTTGTTCTCTAGAAGACACAAAGGAGATTTGTCTTGATTTAAAAAGTATTCTCTGTGGATAACAGGACTCCATAGTGCAAACAGTTATGTTGCACATCCAAAGAAAAAAAGCAAAAAGAAAAACTTTTTTTTGGTTACACCGGTGCCCCCAACCTTTAATAATAATAATTATCATGTTTGTGTTGGAAATTAGCAAAATTTTACCGTTAGATGTGTAATGTGGTGGTAAAGAAACTGTAAAAACATATTGTTGCACCTTAAAGTTGTGGCAGTGAAGCTAAATAAAAAGTTAGGTGCACCACTGCAAAAAGTCAGTCTGGAGTCGTGCACACACCGGTTTTAATCTCAAGTATTCAGAGAATATTTTTAAGCCAATTAGCAATTATGACGAATAAATAGAAGATAAATGGGACGTCAAAACTTACCCAGAAGACTGATGAGAATTTTATACTGAGAAACGACGTATAGCTGGAGAAAGAAGAAACACAATAATTATGTTTAAATGCTTTTTAAATATAACGCAACAAAGAACAGATTATTAAAAAAGACATTTATTTAGAACAACACACCCAAGCGGGAAGAGGTCTAAATGCTTCCTCACAAACAAAACAACTGACTTGTTCCGATATTGATCCCAGGTTGATCCTACCTGTTGAATTTTCTTGGAGAAGTTCTTATTAGACTTTTCCAAAGTCACCTCGAACCGGTTGGTGGCTGAGGAGAAAACAAATGACATAAATGTTCCACTAGCACTTTAAAAAATGTTTATCAAAAGTAAACCTCCAACACTCAGTCTGTTTTACCTGCATCCTTCTTGATTCTGTACAGGAGAAGATGTCCTGGTTTTGTTCCAACAAGCAGCCAATCCTCTGCAGGGACAAACACGGGGAAGAAGTTTTAAACATAAAGAGTTACTTTTTTAATACAGAAAGTTAATGTACGAAAAGTGGATCTATATTTTTTTTTCTTGTGTTTTTTTAAGCTATAGAGAAAAAAATGAGATATGTCTTGATTTATTTTTTTGATGCAACAGTTGCAGGATTTGGAGCAGAATGAAATCGGAAGAGGCTTGCATGACATTTTGAGTGCATCCGTAAGTCGATCCGTGTGGCGGAAACATGATTAAAACAAAGTTAAACTGTTGGTGGAAATATCTTCAAATAAAACATATCATAATGCAAAACAACAATATTAAGCAAAACAGTTTCATAGGAAACTAACTTTACAACAGCGTTTTGAAACCAACTTTTTGATTTTTATTTTGCGCCAAAAATATTTAAATATTTTTACTTGTTAGTAGTTGCTTTAGTAGTTTAAAACTGTTTTTTTTAAAACTTCTCCAACTTTTGTTTTATATCAACAAAAAAGTATAATATATTTTTTATTATAAAAAATATTTTTACAGATTATTTATATTTCTCACACCTTTCCAAGATTTTAACCCCTACTGTGCCATCCATCCCAGGCTTAGAGATGTTAGCCGAGACACTCAGGACAACAGGACAGTAAATACACGGAGGAACAATAAGATACTCACCCCAAGCCGCAAGACAGTCGATCTGAAGAGGAAGCTTCTCTAAAATATTCACTGGCTCATACGCGTCATGCATCTTGAAGCAGTTTTGCTAGTTCTATTACACAATGTTTCTGCTGGATAAATTGCCAGACAACAGCTGACGAGTCTGTCAGGATGATGCAGCTTTTTAAGTCGCCATTAAACACCGGGCGACCAGTTCCATGCGTCCAGTGACCGTAGAAATTGCAGTCTGATAAATCCTGGTATTTTGGGCAAATATGACAACTGAACACTTGGGCTAATAGCCAGCTATCGCCCCGACCATACCATAACAGCTGACTGTTAGCGAGCTAGCTTAGAAGTTAGCAAGCAACAGCTAGTGGTAAACATTGTTTTCTTTCACTGGCGGTCAACTGAAAAGCGAGTCGAGGCCGCCATCTTTCCATTAGTCCCAATGTAGCCGTAGGTGACAACATACACCCAATAATAGACGCAAAAAACTGAGAGCAGCAGCTTAGCTTTTACTTCCACTGTTGCTTCTCGCTGCTTCCTCTCTGTTGACAGCTGCGCGAGCGTTTGACTGGCACGTGACTGAACTCACGAGGAACAAATTAAAGGTGCAGTGGCATTTATTTCCCCTCCACCGCAACTAATGGACAGCAAGAGAAGTATTCAAAGGGTTCTACATTACATTAAATTATTGATATTTTCTTAATGCACTGTAAAAAAAACAATAAGGAAAACATAATTTGACCTTAAATAATCCCGCAATTAGAAAAAAAAATCAAATAGCGGATGTGAACTCAGGTTTTTGACGTTTCCATGCTTTAGCAAACTTGAATATCTGGACTCTTGTCATGCCCATTTTTAAGTTTAACACAATGTGAATTTATGACAAATAATTTTCCTACAGTAAGTTAGTCCTACAAAAAATGAAAAAAGGAAATGATTAATGGTTTAAAAAAGATATTTGGTTGGTTGGACAAACAACTGGACAAATATGACAAGACAATAAAAGTGTAGAAGTTGTCAGTACGCATGCATGTTTGGATGGAGAAAAAACGGACCAACTATTGGATGGACAAAGTAATGGATAGAGAGACAACTAAACGGACATGTTTGTGCAGTCAATAATGGATGTAGACCGTAGTGAATAAAGTCTGTGAAAATACAGATATTACTTTACCGTTCATGAAGTGAAAACACACACATAAAATCATATTTTTATGGTCGTTTAATATAAAGTTTCTCTGCAGAACATATGCAAAAAAAGTTCACAACAGATCCAAGTCTTTAAAGACTGTCAAATATTTTCAAACAATTAAAATATTCTTAACAAGACTTACATCTTTATAAAACCAGAATGCAAGGATTCCAGAATATCTACACATATTTTCATAAATTGAGGAAGAGATAAAACTATATTTGCAGTGTGATGGGTAAAGTCTTAAAACGATTCTAACAGTAACTATTCACTCATTTTCTGATTTTTAAAAAAATTAATTAATGCCTGAATTGGGGTGAGGCGCTAAATTAAGCATTTAACCAATTAGTGAAATTACCCTTATATACATGCTGTAAATAATGTGTGTCAGAAACATAGGCCCATATGAGGGGTGAGATTTACTGGCCACCATATTGAACTCAGCTGAAACAGTTGTTTAATGTCAACAGCAACAGAATTTGGCCTTCCATAAAATACCTCCATACATAACTTTGCACATGTAAGTAGTAAAGGAACTATAAAAACAAAATTGTAGCTTCTCAAACTAATCTGGATAAAAATAATCTGAGAAAATGTACACCGTTTAAAAACACTGCCTGGGAAAAGTGTCTGTACCCCTCGAACATACAGATGAGAGATTTCCGAAAGTATGGCATGCATTTGTAGTCAGCCCCTTTTACTCGTATATCCCTAAATAAAATCCAACTGTCATCTGAAATCACCTATGCAGTGCATGTAATTGATCTCAATATAATTCCAGTTGTTCTGTGAAGGCCTCAGGGATTAAAACACATAAGTGAGCAAACAGAACGAGGACGACCAAGAGCACAGCAGACAGAATGTGTCGGCAGGGTGACGATTAGTCGTGAACTCCACAAACGTGACCTTTAAGGCAAGAAGAAAGCCAGTGTTGAAAGGAAGTCATAAGAGCTTCTGCTTGCAGTTTGCCGTAAGTCTGTGCATGGAAGAGAGGAAACACGTGGAACGATGCGATCTGGTCAGATGAGACCAAAACTGAACTTTTGACCTCTTTACAAAATATTTTTAAATCAGGGGTGTCCAATGTGTGGGCCGGGGACCATTTGCTGCCCTTGATAACAATTTTCTTTGGCCCCTCACTACAAGCCAAGAGTGGTAAAACCAATTGATGATCCCACAAATTTGGAAAATGTTAGTTTTTCTTTTAATAGCGCGATAACTTGAAGCTTCTTTTCATGTTTTGGATCTTTAAACATATACAGATTAAAATTTTTTTATTGTTTAGCAAGTAAAACTAAAAACAACAGCAAATTTAATGCGATTTTGTGTTCCACCTGTAGCGTATGTTTGCCTGTTTTGGCCCTCAGGACATAAAGTCTGAACACCACAGGTTTAAATTGATGAATGTCTTGAAATGGCTCAATCAAAGTCTAGACCAACTTCAGATGAGAATCTGTAGAAACTTGAACGTTTGGGCTGTCCAACCCACCTGACACAGCGGTAGTTTTGTTATGTAACTGGAAGAGACGCACCAGAAAACACCTGCAGCTTCTGTCACACAGCCCCGACTCAGTGGGGTTGAAAACAACCACATGCCATATTTTTCCACGTACAAAAAAAATAAAAACTTGTTTTTAAGTTACGCACAATTTTCTAATATTCTCCCCACTTTCATGTGATCAATTAAGAAATACATTCTGAAAACGATTTCAAATAAGAGTCAGCACTTTCTATTTAAGTGTTAGAACTGACTTCGACAACAACATCCTCCTATTTTCAGTACTAGATGACATTTTCATACTTCAGCATGTTCTAGTCGGACGAACTGGTTGGATGGAACTAATCCCACAAGATTTTATCATCAGTCTTATCCGCCTTAGTTTCACACGGTACTAAATCAAATACCACGGGAATCGGTTTCAGAATCTTATTTAACGTGGAAATTATGTGCTTGAGCTTAGCCGACAGTGAAGACACCGAGGTGAAACAAATAGAAATGTTCTGCTATACATCGTCTCCTTGTTCTAACACACTATTTACACTTCTGAGCTTAACACATCTTGTGTAGAAATAACAAGAAACAAAATCTAAGAAAATGCTCTTCCACTTTCTTTTTGATGATGAAATTTCTATACTTTCATTCATTGCTGCTTCGTTTTCTTCTTGCCTTTCCCTCTACTCCATTTTAGATCGCTCCATCTTAGTTTTAAGGATTTCCTAGAAGAAAAGCACAAGAGATTTTTGCGCAAGCGTCAGCGTGACTGTGAGATAAAGGGCAAATTAAAGGTCAACGGCTGGAGGCCTTTAAATAGTGGAAACTTTAACTAGAATCATGGGATCGGCATGAGGGGAAAGAGGAAGACTTTACCTCTTCCTCATCCAGGATAACAGGGAGAGCTCTGAATGAAGGGGAAAGAAGACGAGAGTGTTAGCATGTTGCTATTTAAGCGTGCTAGCAATATTTCGCAACTGTTTGAAAGCCCATATATTATCTGTGGAGTTCATGCCAAAATGAAAAGACTTACACATCAGAAACGGAGGTAGGAATGTTCTCTTCTACCCATTTCAGGTCTTCATCCTGAAAAAGAAAAAAATAAATAAAAAATCCAACATTTGAAACAAACTAACGCTTGAAGAACGTGAAGATAACAGAACAACAGCGTCTACCTCTTTATTCAGAAGTTTCTGGGAGCCGTTAGTGTCAGGTTTCATGCCCCGCATCTTCATTCCTTCTGGATGTAAAAATAAGAAAAGCTGAGCTCATACACAGACAGACGTGATTTACTTTACATTATAACTACAACACTGGATGTACGTTAATGCTATAGACACATTGCAACGGGACATCACCCTCAAGATCTCGCCGACGACGACTACCATTGGTTTTAGCTGTAAAGTTGTCATCACGACTCGCTAAATCTGAAATGTGCACTTATGTATATATAAAAGAAAAAGGGACGCAGCGCTTGCTAATTGTCAACACTATGACAACTACAAAATAAGGTCAAAGGGTATCACGTTTCACAGGTCAGAAAAAAGTTTGTATTTCAAAAAATAGCATGAGTGAAGTAGGTCAGATATGCTAGCTTGACTATGACAATCTGAACATGTAGATATGCTGCAGAATTTGGTGTGTTCAATTAAGTTTTAAAAAAATGGCAGCCCATCAGTAGAGCAGATGTTTGAATTAGAGATAAAACTGTTCAAGTGGGGGGAAACTTTCACAGGGGACTATAAATACTGATGCAAGCCTCTCATCCTTCTGCTGTTTGATTTAATACTTTATCATCCTGATAGAAAACACAAGCACTTCTTACCAAAAGCTTCGCTCATCATCGGCTCCTTGGCTTCATCTTCTTCATCATCTTCGTCAATAAGAGGGGAATGAGAAAACCTGGGAGTAAAAATACAACCCAGGATAAATTCAGTTCTCAGCTCAGTAGTTAAAATGAATTTCCGTTCTTCCCCAGTCTCTCTCACCTCTGGCTGTTAACAGAGGGTCGCAGCAGCACCATGATGACCAGCAGCATAGTGGAGAACAGGAGGCGCCAGAATGCATCGTCTACCCACAAGTTCCGCCAGCCCTGCGAGGGAGAGAGTCGACACAGAGCGCAAAGGAAAGTAGCTTCACATTCTCCTCTCCACAAACCAGACAGAATTTATCCGGGTCAGAAGACAACAGAAACAGACACCGACCCTCTGACAGTCGACCAGCCTGAACACCTTGGTGGTCCAGAAGATGAATATGATGGAAACTGTGGAAACAAATTGAAACATGAGCTTTTCATTTCCTCCATTGGTCACAGTTTCAGCCTGTGCAGCTTTCACTTTATTATCATCCACTCCATGACAGCTGCACTGCTGTAAAAGACGGTGATGGACATAATGGCAGAGGCATGGTCTGGTCTGATCTGCTGCCGTTTTACCAGAGCGCTGCACAAACCTAAAGGCCAGCTCACATCAGAGCTCGTTATGGTGGAGGGTTTGCACTCACATAGTTTGATTATAATGGATGAAAGACGGCTTGAATTAGAATTACAGGATTAAAGAGTTCAAAATGCCTGGTGAGGTTTTACAGATTAAGATTCTTCAACAGTATTTCTGAGCTACTGTTTAGGTTTTCTAACCGAATTATGGGACTTTCCGAGCCTGACCACCTCTAAGTCATCACTTCCCTCTGCTGTGCCTTAAATAACCACATATCTACAGGACCAGCCTAATGGCAGCCTGCCTACAGAACAGCAGTCAGAACAATGGATCTATCTAAAACTCTGTCTAGATCTATCAATCTAGATCTATGTGTCCTGAAATATAACTCAAGATCAATCTATCTATATTTAGCCTGACCTAGCTATCTACATGTAGTTATCTATATGGAGTTAGATCTATCAACCTGGCTCTATCTGTATTGATTTAGCTAGCAAGCTAGCTAGCTAACTTCATGTCCAGCTAGATATCTAGATAGCAAGAAAGACAGTTAGATGGATTTACAGCAAGCTAAGTAGCTAGCCAGGTAGCTTGCTAGCAAAATCTACAATTTTTTTAAATTCAGTTTTCTTCTTTCACAATATAAAAAAAGTATATACATACAAAATGTTACACTATCAACTTAAGAGCACCAATTTCACTCATACAGATACACAAACAGAAGCTAAAGATGAATCATTTTGCTATTAACTCATGTAGCTTTAGAGTTTAGTTTCCTTCTTCCAGACTGGCTTCAACTCACCAACAACGAAGAAGATGAGCGTGTTGGTAAAGTGCTGATATAAAGACAGCTTGACCACATTTCTGCGGAGCTTCAGGAGGCGAATGGTTTGTGACAAGCTGATGAAAATGTAGATGTGCGGATTAAAGAGAACCTCATGAGCACAGATGGAAAAACGATACTTATACAGGGTACAAAACACTGTTGGGAGTCCCAGATTGGACTTGAGCAAGCCCACTTGAGTGAAACAAACAAAAATATAAAAAAAAGGATATCCACCACATGACAAACGAGTCGATGAGAGAGAGGCTGAGATTAGCCACGAGGGCGACGGTTCCATAGAAACCCTAGAGGAACGAGATGACAGGAAAGATGATCAACGGAGCAATTCTCTGAACAGGAGGGAAATACTAAAAGTATTCATGTTCACTCATAACTGTTTTACATTTTTAAACATTACAGCCACAACTCTTAATGTATTTTTAATAGGATTTTATGTGACAAAGTAGTGCATAAATAAAAAGTAGCTAAAACGGCCCCTTTATATCTGTCAGAAGTGATCCACACTGTCCTGTTGAGGTGCATTTAAAGAGCCTCATTTTGTTTCCTCACTGCTGTTTTGTCGAATTGAACAGGTTACTCTCCCACCTAGTGGTGGCGACCATAAGTTACTCAACATGAGACTTAGTTACATTAAAATGTTTCTTTAATGTTGAAGTTTAGACCGTACTGTTTACTGTATTCAGGCTTTATTTATGGTCCGTTATGTACACATAATGGAGTGATTGAGTCTTATACTTGTGGTTTTAAATGTAAAGTTTTCTTTATAAAAGAGTAGCACCAGGACTTTTACTCATTAGTTTCGAGTTACAATATCACAGATTTTTACTCGTTAAATTTTTTAATCCATTTTTTGGGCTGGAACCTTTGCACTCACGCTTTTCTGGTACACCTGTAAATCTGACGCACAAACAACATCGATAGACGATTAACCCCTTCTCTTAGCGAACTAAAGGTAAATTTATTTTATCATCAAGTCAATACAAAAGAGTTTATATTACTTTCTATGCTGGATTTTCTGTACAGGTTGTAGTGATGAGACCTGATTGGTCGACAGGTTTAACATCAAGCAGAGGTTTAGCTTGTGTCTTTGGTCACTAATGTCTTCATAGCTGGATTTTTGCTGAGAATAAAACGAACATTGACTATTAATTAGGCGAGTTCTGAATGTAGTTGATTACACCAAGTTACATTTAGGAGTATCAGAGGTAAAAACATATTTATACATTTCATTTTTTGCACTCTGTGGTTGTAAAGTGGCACATTTTGGAAACGGTCGAGGGATGTGAATACTGTCACGATGAACTGCTTGCTTAAAAATGTCTCATATAGAAAGTTTGTTACTTACGCCCGTCACTCTGAGCACTCCGTCCACAGAGGAGAAGAGGAGGTAGAGGAGTCCAACAGCTGCCAGGCGGTGCACCGTGGTGCCCAGCCGTGGTCTGCACCGCAGGGAGAAACAGGGATTATTAAGCCGCAGTTCATGCGCCGGGCTCCGAGATTTTTATCTTTCACAGCAGCTGGCGCACCTGACTATGCCATAACCAAGACTGACTATGAGAACCAGGATTCGAGCCAGGGATCGTTTGAGCGCAGAGAGCAGCTCGGCGAAAATCACAGCTCCCAGGACTGCGAAAACAGAAACCAAAATGCAACGAGACGGACGCGGGGAGGAGAAATGGAAAAACACACGCGGCCAGACCCGAGCAAACATGTCCGACCGTAGTCTCCTTTGTAGCGGATGCTCTGGTATTCGGAGTAGAAGACGGCTTTCTCCAGCATGCCGAGGATGATGACGGCGCCGATCCAGTACTGGATCCGCACAGATCCCTCCAGTAACAGACACACCAGAAGAGCCAGAGCGCCCCGAACAGAACGTACACGATGCACATCACCATGAAGAACTGGGAGAGAAACACACTCAGCTTCACTCTGAGGCCATGCAAACAGGCAACCCAATGAGGTGCAGCACTAATAAAGGGGAAAAAAAAAGGTGAGTTATCCTTCAGGAAATAAAGATGCGTACGATCATCAGAGGCCAGTCTGCTGGGGACGAGTAGTCATGTGGTCCTTTCATCTCCACTTTCACTGAGGAGTTAAAAGGAAATCGGTCACCGGTGATATTTAAAAAGCTGATTTTAGAAGGAAATTTTCGAAAAAGAAAAGTTTTACAAATAAAGTTTGGCCCTCACTTGTGAAAGCAAAGTTGAGCTGCTCTGTTAAGCTGTCTTCTATCTCCAAGACGCGGGCCACAGGCTGCACCTTCACTATGAACAGGTAGGGCCCGTCCACCCAGGCTTTGGCCACCGCGCCGATTTCCTGGAAAACATCACTTGGCCTCGTCAGTGAAAATGAGCAAAAATCTTTCCAGATTTGAGAGTTTTGAAACACAAGGGTACGATTTTAATTTGAAAAAACATTTTTAAAATTGTGCTTATTTAAAGGGCGCAGCGATTTGAAAATCTGGGCCGATGTCGATGTCCAGCCACATCTATATTTGAGAAATGTGAAACATAAAGTTAGGATTTTTATTTAAAAAAAGAAAAAAAAAAACGTTCAGCTTATTGAGGGATGCAATATTTTTTGAACATTTGGGTCGATGCCGATATCGATATCCGATATTCTGCTGCTATGTTACCTATATAGTATTTTATATTTACCAATATATACATTCCCAATGTTGTGGTGACCTCACCACCACATTGCTTCCCATAATCCTGTGCTGCATCACTATCATTGTCCCCTTTCTGGATCACAAACAGCAACAAAATGGAAATAAACTTCAGTTGTTAACATGGCCCAGTCCTACTTATCAGGTCAATATCGATATGATAAATAAGTGACTAAAATCGACCAATACAGTTATCCATAGCAAATATCATGCACCCTTAAGTTTTCAACTACTACATTTTGGTTTGATGTACGGTTGGGCATTTATTGTATTATGATAAGAATTGTGATTTATTGTTGTCTCAATAAATGTCAACTATTGATGTTTTAAAAAAAAAGACCTTATTTTTATTTTCTCAACTATTTATACCACAAAAGTATCAATAAATATCAATAAAATTGAAACTATGGTTAAGCGCAGTTACTTTGTGCCATTTAGTTAAATGTAATAAAAGGATTCCTTACCGGTTTTTCAGGCCAAGTAAAGGTCTGATTTGATGGGTCACTCTGAAAGACAAAGCTACAATAAACAAAGAACACCAATAAAACCGTGCGGCCGTGTTAAACAACGTCGGAGCTTTCAGACACCGTGGCCGATGAAATCAATCACCTTTGGACTGGACAGTGGCTGATAGGGGTTGAAGTCTGGGAAATAAACCTGCAAAAATAAAAAAAATGTTCAAACATGGTTCAGGTACCGCAGGTGTTACTGGAAGCGAATATGTTTAGTCAGCTTTTACCTTCGGGGTGAAGAGGTAGGAGCAGTTCTCAAAGTACATGTAGCCCTGAGTGTAGAAGCCGCTCCAACCGTCTTTCAACATGTGGTCCATGCCGAACATGTTCATCGCTTTGTTGTCCTTCAAAAAACAAACAAAAACATAACTGGATTTCATCTGCAGTTATGATTTACTAAACAGGCTGACGCTTTCAGAAAACAAACTCCGATCCGCATATTTGCACATTTGCCCATTTGCCCATTAATCGCATGACAAATCAAAATGAGCTCAATAATTTCCATTCTGATGTTCAACATGTTTTGAAGGGAAATTTTGTTTATGCAGACATCATAATCCATTTCATTTATGGTTTTAGTTGTGTGGTTCTTATATCAGTTTAATTTATTGTTTTTGTTCGCCATGTTTGGATTAGGAATGTACCAATATAAAAATTCGGGTTTGACTCGAAATCCGATATTAGCATTGCTGTTAATATCTCTACTGTTTCAGCACCAGACCAAGCAGAAACAGACAAGATGAAAATAAATATTGGTTGTTCATATCAGCCCAGTTTCATTTATCGGACCGTCATTTGATATCAATGCTAGAACCGATAGATATATCGTGCATCCCTGTTTTGGATATTTAAAATATTCCCTACTTCCAGTGTGAAATATTCTTTAAAAAATTTAAGTTCATTAGTGTTCGAGAGGATGAACTTGCATTATTATACCATTATCAATACTTTACTTTAAAATGGTCTCAAAATTGCAATGTTGTCGTTTATCGCAATAACTCCTGGGGGAATTTATCGTCCGGCAAAACTGATCGGTGGCAGGCCTCTTTGTGCGTCGAAAGCATAATAAAAAATAGCAGGAATGTTATTTGAACCAAGAAAAACTGCAAATGACATCAAAACAGTTACTGGGTTTGTTGGGAGGAGTGATGGCTATGAAGTCTAGCAGCTACGCTGAGCAGACAGACCAAACATCAACAAACAGAAGCGCAGCTCACTGGGGTGTTGAAGACCTCATTGTAGCAAACGGACGAGCGCAGGTACCAGCTGATGTTAAAGGCCAGATATTTTTCACATGACCCCATGTCGTTCAGAACTGGACAGAGGAGAGAAAACAGGATCATCAGACACAATAGGGAGCAAAAGCTCACAGTTTTAAACGACTTTCCACAGATTATGTTATCAAGAGGGATGTGAGGTGGGGTGAGGTTACACAACGGGTGTTTACAGAGGTAGGTAAAGAAAGACCTGTCAGTGAAAAAAATGCCCAGGCACATAGAAAAGTAAAACCGAGCCTGCAGAGAAACACGCGTTTTGATGCGAGTACCTACACCTCATAAAGATGGTGGTGTTGGCGTACAGCGTCTTCCGAAACACAGCGTCCTGCGTCTGAAAGCACAACACAGACAGCAACTGATGAGACTTTATCTGACGCAGCAACTCATCTTTTCTTCCCACTTCTGGTCCTCAGACGTCTATGAGGAAGCAAGAGATAGTCCGGCGCTGAACCGCCTGGCAGCGTCTGGGTTTGCCGATTACAGATTACACCATAAATGCATCCTTTTAAAGTCAATTGGAAAATAATTCAAGGTTTTTCTGCACAGAATAACTTACAAATAAACAGACACAACTGTCCAGATGCGCTTTGATGCATACTGTTCAATTTTGGGATGGAAGGAAGGAAAGAAGGGAAGAAAGAAAGAGGGGAATCAAGAAAGAAAAATAGAAAGGAAGATGTGAGGATGGACGAAAGGAACAAAGGAAGGAAAGGAGAAAAGGAGGAGGAAATTAATTAAGGAACAAATGGTGTAAGGAAGGATGGAAGGAAGGAAATAAGCCTTCCTTCCTTTTTTTGTTATCAAAGTGAACAATTATCTTCATAAAAATCATTTGTAGTGATAACACTAAATTATATGTAATATTGGCACAGGGGTTGGGATTGTTGCTTTTAGAGCTACTTGTTCAACTGTCGTTTCCATGACAGCGCAACAAATAAAAAAAAATATACTTCAAATTACTAATTAATACAATTATTGTATGTTTTTTAAGAGCTACAGCTGCCACATTTAATGTAACTGGAGTTGAGATTAAGTAGATTTGATGGTTCTTAAAATTCTCATTTGTGACCTTTATTATTATTTACATAAATACAACAAAATATCATGACAAGATTTGATTCCATGTAGCTCAATCCTAACATTACGGATAACTGGATTAATTTCCTGGTGAATGAGAAAAAATGATTGAACTGCTGGACAGATATGGAATTAAGTCTTAGAATTCAAGTTTATCTCTACATCTATTTATTTCGCCTATAGCCTAAACAGCAATTATCCCTGCTATGACAGGCGTACATCTTTAAAATATATATTATCATTAAAAGATGCCTCAACAGCCCAGGAGACAGCCTGCCTTCAGTTTGTAACAGACATTTTGAATTCTATCAAAGGAAAATTCCGGGTGTTTAAAAAATGACACGAACATCAGCAGTCATGTATCATTAGCCTCGCTTCGCAGCAGCTGGACGTCTCATCCGGAGGAGAGCTTTGCTAGTGGCTAGTTAGCTGGGTTAGCTACCAGCTGCTGAACATTTAGCACGAGCCTTTGCTTTCTCCATAGAAACGCTCACAGCGAAGGTAAAAACACTGACCGTGTTGACGTTTACGCTCCATACTGAGACCTCCGCCGCCCTTCCGAGGTGCAAACCGAAGGCTAAGACCACCAAACACAAGCGACGAAACTGGACATCTAGCATCTTGCAGAAATGCCCTGCAGGTAAGGTGGACTCGCATCCGCCTCCAGGTCCGGCTGGCCGATTTTTCCCTGTAACTTAAGCAACCGCCACAAGAGGGAGACAGAAGTCTTTAAACAATTCGATGTTTTGTCATGTGGTGGATTTCGAACTTTGATTTGATTTGAATAATAAGAAACGAGAACTATTTATTCAAACAAAAATATTTTTTGGAACAAGTATGAAAATATTATTCTTTTAAGTATGTAAGTTAAATTAGTTAATTTACAATTATGTATTGACGTGATGATTAAAAACAGAAAAATGCGAATTTAAAACCCAAGAATAATCATTTTTTTTCTTACAAAATAGCGGAACTTAAGCGTTAATGAAATTTTTAGAGACGTAGAATAATTTCCGATGTTATTTTATGCCTCTTATGGCGCATTTTGTGTACTAATATTTGTATTAAATAATTTTCTTACTCAATAAAAAAAACTATTAAATGTTTCCTTGCGGTTTTTTGTTTGTTTGTTTCGCTACTATGTGTTTTTACTGCAAGCTTGCCACTCACAATATGGCGGAGTCGCTGCGCATCCACTGATACGACGTAGGATTTCGTTTTATTTTGAAAATCCTCACCGTACGTTGGATTTCTGTTGCGGATTTGACGCGCTCACTTCCTTCTTCTACACGCTCAGCCTTCAGCTGTCAATAGGAACACGTTAACTCATAAACAACAGTCATTGTGTTTCGCTGAAGGAGAAAGGACAACAGCTGCTGTTTCTGTCCGAGTTTGCTTGAAATGGCGGCAAAGAGCGAACCTATCATTAGGTATCTGCATGTTGCTTCATGTTATGGCTGTCCTGCAACTTGACCTTTGGTATATTTTGATAAATAAAACTGAATGGAGAAAGTTTAGACTTGCACATTTAATGCTTTCTATTAAATGAAAAGTATACGGGTTTACTAATCCACAAATTTTAGGTTTATTTACTTTTTTATTCATCAATTTTGCAGGTACAATTTTTAAATAGCTGAATAATGAGTGTAGTCTTTTCTTTTATAACTGTCTTTTCTTTTATAACTATAACCTTCAGTGTTGTCCCTAATGATGAGGGGAAGGAGAAATTCAAAAAAAGTGAGGATGTTGCTTTTTACAGGTATGTAATGCAATATTTTTAATGTGACTTTTTGATTGAGAAAGATCATGCGCTTATAAATGATCTTCTTTTGAGGCGACAGATCCAGGGTCCAAACCTGAAATACCGACTTCTTTTGGATTCCCTGGTCCTCACGGAGAAGGGTGGACGTTTTGAGCTTTTGGAAGATGGCACAAAGGTTGGTTTACTGAAACTCAACAGGAAAAATTTCTAAGCTAACGTGTAAAATTATTAAACCAAAATTATTTCTTTGTAGCTCTTCTCCAAGCAAGCAAAATTTCTTGTCACATTTTAGAACAACAGCAGCCTCGGGGGGAGACTCCGATATATATCTGCCGATATTTTTCTGCCGATTTTTATTTTTTGCGTGTGATCCGTACAAGTCCGACAATTCCTACTGGGCTGCCCATGTGTCTCTTTTCCCCCTTTGCTGTTGGTGCACAAGTAACCGAGAGCATCCGGTTGCAGGATTTTCACAATAAAAGATGCTCCAGACTCAAATAATATGTAACACGGAAATATTTAATTATTTCTTGCGCCGCGGACCGGTACCAATTGGTCCACGGACCGGTACCGGTCCACGGACCGGGGGTTGGGGACCACTGCTCTAACTTTAAATAAGCATTTAGATGAATGAATAACAGGATTATAATAATTGTCAGGCTACAAGCACAATTAATTCTGTTATAGGTCCAGAAACACACTTCACATTAGGACAAATAGATTCATTATTATTCTACAGAAATTAATAATTAATCCCAGGACTTCAGTCAAAACATCTAGAGCTGCATATTTTCCTGGTTAATTTAAAACTTTTCAAATCAAATTTAATTTAACTCTGTATTAAGCCTATTCATCATAATATCTGGATTCATGGGCACCACCAAGAATCTTGGACCCCCTGACAAAAAATTAGATTAGGCCCCCCTGAGCAGCTGCTGTTATAATTTTTAAGTCTATTTGACCCATAAAAAGCATCACAATTTTAAAGGCTTGCAACTTGCTGTCTTTGGTTTGATACTGATAGTAGCACAATATTTATTGCTCATGGATTTTACATCCAACAGTGCATACAGTATGTAAGTACGGTATCTTTCTATTAGAACAAGTGGAACAACCGAACACGACATGAACTCTTGAAGTTGGATCAACAGAAGTAAACGGGCTGCATTTACCATAGACATAATATAATACAGTAATATATATTATACTATGTCTATGTTAACAGTCACCTTTAGGATGTAAGTCATGTTTTAAGCCAACATCCTGCAATAACACTAGATGGCACTGGTCTCTAATGGTGACATAATTGTCACATTATTAAGAAAGCTTTTGGTGACATTATTAAAAATAATTATTAAACATTATTAAAAATAATGTCACCAAATGCTAATGCTACTCATCTGATGGAGATATAATAGAGAAGCTAGTATTCTTTTAAAAACAGATATAAACATTTGTTTACCAGTTGGTTTATTGGTTAAAATACAAGAAAAGTGAAAAACCAACAAACTCATAATCAGTTTACAGGAAAGCATAGAAATGGACTCATTTGTCTCCTTTCCTGCTATCAGCAATGTGGGCTACTGATGCTGTGCTGCTGTTGGTGTCAAACTCTCAGTTACACAGAAAAAGCTGGAAGACATTACATTCTGTCTATTGTTTACGTTTTCGCACCGTACAGAACAAATGTGTTCACATCACATACATTATTTTGGGGGTAATTTACTCAATTTACAAAGCAGAGCCAGGATTAGTCCAACGATAAACCTGAGGGACAAAACATTTGCATAAAAAGGATGTCAACATCAAAATTTTAACATTTTTTTTTATTAAAAATACAAAAGCCGGTGAGCTCCAGCATAGAGTGCATCTGCATCAGCGTCAAAGGTCAAGTGGCTGTCGACAATTGTACCAAGATATGATGTACGTTTACTGTGCTGTTTATGCTTAATCATTCTTTAGAAAACATAATCCTCTGGCTGAGGGAAGCCAATGTTTATCTGATAAGAAAAAAGGAAAAGTGATTTTTGTACTTCATAAAAATTTATGGAACTTCCCAAGGTTGCTTTTAAAATAACCCTACGCTTGGGAAAAATTCTGATGATCAAATTGGTTTTTATTCAAGTTTAGAACTTTGACAAAAACATGAAAAGACTTTGAAATGTGATCCGTTTGCATCATTTCACATCAGGCATTAGGGCTGGACTGACACAGAGAACAAAATTACTCTCTATATCGATGATATTTGAATAATTCAAACCAGGTTGTAGCAAACTCTCGTCTGTTTGTCATTTTGTCTTAAATTTCCATCTTTCTGTGAAAGAAATTCAAGAAGGAAGGAAATCCTTTTAAGAAATTCTATGAATTTCTCGGAAATTCTTGAAATTTCATTCTTCATGTTGTGATGTAGGTATTTTTTGATGACATTTATACAGTTTATCTCTAATATAATTTCTCTCTGCCTCTTTGGTCTTTATCAGAAAATCCTTACCCTACCATCCAAATAAACAATTTTCTTCATGAACCATTTTTTTATCCACAGACCAGACTGCTTCTTTCTTTGACACCTTGCAAAAACAACACTATAAGGATTGTAATAGACGAGATCTGGCCCATCAAAACCCGTTACAGAGTTCCAGATGTGTTGACCGGGGAACCTCCTGGTGAACAGTAAGAGCTACCGAACTTCCAATATCCCCTTGTTCCAATTATGTTCAGCATTTCTGCATACGAGCATCACTTGAAACTCACCGTTTTCTTTTTTGCAGGTTTAGAGTGGAAACCAAGACTAAGGACTCCGTCACCCTGTCCTGGTCTTCGGGACGATACCAGGTCAGAGTGTGGCACTTCCCTTTCCGGCTGGAGGTTTTGTGTGATCAGGAAGTGATCATCACCTTCAACTCCAAGGACAAACTGTGGTTTGAAAGCTTGCAGTATAAACCCAGGTGAAGTTGTAAGACAATTTGTTTATTCTAACAAAGATGGTGATTCTATAATTACTTAAAACGTCTTTTTGTTGTTGTTTTTGTATTATTTATTTATTTTTACCTGGCGTCATCACGATGTAGTAAGGTGAGAAAATAAGAAAACTCAAAGTGCAAATTCAAGCTGCTCTTTATGAAAACTCCATTTGGTCTCTTGGTTGCTTTCTGCTTCTGTTTCAGCTTGAAGAGGACAAGAACTCACTGTGGAGGGAGACTTTTAGGAACTTTGAGGACATCAAAGCAAATGGTTTGCACCTGTGATACATGACTGCTTTGTGTTTTATTTCTTTTTTTTGTTTTCTTCTCTATTTGTATTCCAAAACTTTCATTAACCCTTCAATCTTTTCACGGGTGTCACGTAGCAACGACGAACTTTGATCGTGTTAGTGACCGAAACAAAGCAGTGCAGTACAGCTGTGGGTTGTAGTCTTTTTTTTCTCATGTTTGTGTCATCTACACCACATGCAGAACTGTTGCTATAGCAACTGACTGACAATAATGTTACTAGTGCATCAGGATTCAACACCAAAAAACAAGCAAAATGTTTCCCATGCAAAGAACAGAACATTCACTCAGCTACAGTTTTATCTTTTCATGATTGATGTTTATTTTGTTTTTATTAAAGTGATTATTAATAATTAATCACTGTGGCACTAATCTACCAAATTAGCTAATTTAATCATCTGCTCCAGTGATGATCTGTCAGAGAGTTGGAGTGTGTGTCACCTCTTTTGTTTTTAACTGAACTGATACATACCTAATTCCACAGCACATCTATATGTTAAGGTTGTCAAAGTCAAGCTAGCGTAGCTGACCTAAAGGAAGTAGAGGGGGGGCAATTTTATTTTCAAAAAGTAAGACCAAACCTTCAAAGTTACATTCTACTTTGTGTTGATCTATCACATAAAATGTTGATTTAGTTATTGAAGCACTGTATTTTTATTTTTTCCAGGTCCCAGCAGCCTTGGCGCAGACTTCTGCCTTCACGGGTTCCAGCACGTCTACGGTCTGCCGCAGCACGCAGACAGGCTGCGGCTCACAGACACCAGGTGATCACGTCTCACATCGTCAGTGTTGTCACTTCAACTGTGACATCAACAATGTTTTTCCTCCTGCAGCGACGGCGAACCTTATCGGTTATACAACCTGGATGTATTCGCCGCCGACTTGTACTGCCGGCTTGGTTTGTACGGATCTGTGCCGCTGATAGTGGCTCACAAACCGGACAGAACCGTTGGCGTGTTCTGGCTGAACGCGTCCGACACTTTCATAAACATCCAGTACTCCCCATCCGACCCTCAGGTAAGCTTTTCTCAGTGAGATGAGAATGTTTTGTTTTTTTTCTATTGCTTATTTTTCAAGGAGGAGAAGCAATATTATACAGCTTTCATGTTCAAGAATAATTACACACTTACCCTGCTACCTGGACATTGTAGTTCCAGTTATAATTTTTCCTCATTAATTGCTGTTAATATTTATTTAATTTCACTCATTTTAGTTAAGTATAACAACCTTTGCGAATGCCATCTGGTTAAAAATTGAAAATTTTCCCCAAAACAAAAATGTCGGTGAAGGATTTTATCAAACTTTCCGCAATGCACTGCAACTTTTTTGATGCGCAAAATGATTTCCAAACTCTCCATCTCGCAGGGCGGTGAAACGCCTCCGGTGAAGAGGCGGCGGCTGCGGCCTCAGACCGACGCCCGGACCGACGTCCACTGGCTCTCAGAGAGCGGCGTGATCGACTGCATGATTCTGCTCGGGCCCGCGCCCCGGCAGCTCTTCACGCAGTACGCTCAGCTCACAGGTGCGCAAGTGGTTGTTGACTTATTGGAACATTTCGCGCTTCTAAAAAAATAAAAATAAAATAATAATTTAAAATCACTTCTTGTTATCTTGCCCATTTAGGATACCAGGCCATGCCGCCGCTGTTTTCCCTCGGTTACCACCAGTGCCGCTGGAACTACAACGACGAGGCCGACGTGAAGGCCGTGGACGCCGGGTTCGACCGCCACAAGATCCCGTACGACGTCATCTGGCTGGACATCGAGCACACGGATGGGAAGCGCTACTTCACCTGGGACCCCGCTCTGTTTCCCAAACCGGAGGCTCTGCAGCAGCATCTGGAGAAGAAGAAGCGGAAGGTCGATTGCAAAAAATCGCATATTTTACTGAGTTTTCTTCCTGTTTTCAACCGTTTTTTGTTTGTTTTAATTTAAGATGGTTGTGATAAGTGATCCGCATATTAAGGTCGACCCTGATTGGCCGCTCTACCGTGAGGCCAGAGATGGAGGGCATTTTGTTAAGGACAGAGAGGGGCAGATCTTTCAGGGAACATGCTGGCCAGGTGATGCCTGACCAAAAACTGCACCAGCCTCTGAACAATTTGAAGAAAGGATTTTTTCTGGGCTTTTTCTTCTAACTGCAGATTGTGTTCACTTTTCTCACAGGCGAGTCGTCGTATCTTGACTTCGCTTGTCCTGAAACCCGAGCGTGGTACTCCAGGTACTACAGCTTTGATAAATACAAGGTAATGATCAACAGAGAAAGTTTGGCTTATGATCAAGAGAAAAACACAAGACTGGCCCTTTAATGATGGGTGTGTTTAATACCTGCTTATTTTCAAAAGTTACTTTTAATCTGACAAACGAAACCCACCTGGATGTGTATTGTGATTTATTGAATATGACTACATAGAGGAGGATCGGTGATGCTACGGGCTTATGATTTCCCCAAAATTCCCTAAGAACGTTGTTGGAGTTCACAGCATCATGAGTTCTTTACAAGCCAGAAAATCCAAAAAATATATTTTTATATCAAAATGTATGATTGAGCTTCTCAGCAGGTTGATACAAATATGATGGCAATTCCACACAGAAATGGTTTCAAAGACTTGGGTTGCATTCACACCAGCCATGTTTAATCCGCTTTAATCAAACTCTTGCTCGTTTGTCTAGAAAGTCCGGTTCGTTTTTGGAGGTGTGAACACACAAACTCTGGTCTGCCTAAAGATTCTGGTCTCGGTTTGGTCACAGTGAACTCTGGTGCAGTTCGAATGCAAGCGGACCAGAGACCGCTCCAAACACAGGAAGTGGACTACAATGCAGGGCATTCTGGGTCAGTAGAGTCAAAATAAAGGTGCAAGTCTAGCATTACAGGGAAAAATGGCTGGTCTTTCACCAGAGACAAAAAAAGAAATCCCACAACTGCTAAAATCTGACACTACTCCACTGTCTTACATTTTATGAAGAGGAAAGTTGCGCTGATCTTCTTCAGAAGTTTACGCGCCGTTTCTTCCAGTGGTTCTTGGTGCAACGCCACCACAGGCAAGGAGCTGAATTGGTTTGAATCGTTTGACAGAAGTAAACCAAACCGAAAATGTAAAATATTATCAGAGAAGAATTAACGCTACCAATGGGCAAAACATTACAACCAAGAAGCAAAAACAAAAAAAATAACGCTCACTGACTCGATCGCATATTGTGATCCTGCATGTGTCACGAAGGGATCGACGCCGTCGCTGTTTGTGTGGAACGACATGAACGAGCCGTCCGTCTTCAACGGGCCAGAACAGACGATGCCGAAGGACGCGGTGCACCATGGAGGCTGGGAGCATCGGGAGCTGCACAACCTGTATGGCTTCTACCAGGTCCGCAGATCTTCTCTCCTAAACTACATTCACTAGCATTTACTATTTAAGCTAAATCGTGTCATTGCAGCACATGGCCACGGCGGACGGTCTGATGTCCCGCTCAGGAGGCTCGGAGAGGCCGTTTGTTCTCACACGCTCCTTCTTTGCCGGGTCACAGAGGCTGGGTGAGGGACTCTAACTGGATCAATTTTTTTTAGAGTTTGTGTCTCATGAACCCAGAATCAGACATTTTTTGCTTTCATGTCAAATGCAGGCGCAATATGGACCGGTGACAACGTAGCCACCTGGGAGTATCTGAAGATTTCACTGCCGATGGTTTTGACCCTGAACCTGACAGGCATTGCATTTTGTGGAGGTAAGCCTTGGTTTGTGGATGTTAATGTAAAAAAAAAAAAAGAGTTTTCGACAAATCTGTGCACACATTTTTGCAGCCATTCTGTTACTTCAAAGAAATCTGATTACTTTGCGCATCAGTTGCCTTTTTTTAAAGGTGGGCATTTATCGTATAGCTTATTATGTATAGGGATAATTTTCTTAGCGTGATAAGAATTTTCATTAATCAATGTCATGATAAATTTTAATTAATAATGTTTTAAACCCCTGCCCCCCAAAAGAAAAAAATACTGTCCGTGTTATCCGGATTGAAAAACTATAATTTGTAAAAGCACAAAAACCACAAGACAAATATGATTTTTCTTTGCTGCTCAACAATAAACAAAGCGGAATAAGTTTAATTGAACAGATAAAGTGTTTTGCAGGAAAGATAAACTTAAATAATTGTAGAGCTAAAACCTAAAAAGAGAAAGGCATGCAGTTGTAAAATTCTTTTGGTCATGGATGAAAATAAATATTCAAATATTAAATAAATATAAATATTCAACCTATTCTCAGCAGTAAGAGCAAGAATTGGCTCACTGTTTCTTTAAAAAGGTTTGCTATATTAAGCCAGGTCCAATTAATTAATTAATTAATTAAGAGTAAATTTGATTTCTCTAAAATCAGGTTTTAAGTAGAAGTCAGTTGATAAATACTCTTAACGTCTCCCATAGCAAGAAGATTTTAATTGGTTAGTAATAATTTCCCTCTAATTAAAGACTATGATTACTGTTTTTTTTTGTGCGTTCCAGCTGATGTCGGTGGCTTCGTTAAGGATCCAGATCCAGAGTTGTTGGTGCGCTGGTACCAGGCCGGAGCTCTGCTGCCGTTCTTCCGCAGCCACTCCGCAAACGACACACAGCGGCGGGAGCCTTGGCTTTTTGGGGAAGAGGTCACCGCAGCGATACGCACCGCCATTCAGCAACGGTATATACCAAAAACAACATCATCAACAAAAAAAAAAAAAACATCTGAGCAATTTTTTTGATGTATTTAATGCTTAAAATTCCACAATTTTCCAGTCTTTTTGAGATTTTTTTTTTTAATTGAAATGTTATTTTTAATATCTTTCAAAGGTATTTGGCAAAACATATTCTAAAATTAGTGGAAAATGTATTAAAAGAGGAACTACTTTGTCACTCCTCTGCTTCCAGGTACTGCTTGTTGCCGGTCTGGTACTTTCTCTTCCACTTGGCTCACACCTCTGGTATGCCTCCAGTCAGGTTAGTGCTGCTGCCCTCTGCTGTTCACCTACAGAACTACAGCTAAAAACAACTGGTGTCTGCGATCTGCTGCAACCTCCAGCTCAAGAGCCAGAAGTGACTCTAGGGACCCTCCACTCCACAATATGATAACACAAGATGGTTTTAGCATTTTCTTTTCAAGAAATAACTGCATTAAATCTCCACTTTTTAAATTGATTTTTGTTATTTATTTATTTATTCATTCATTCATTTCATTTAATATATAAAAAAACAACCTAACATGTTTTTGATATCCTGAAAAATAACAAATACATCTCAATCCATATGTATTTCAAAATTTTAAAACAAAATGAAATGAAAGGCAGCAGAAAGAAGAAAAAATCTTATAATATCTGCCCCTTTTTCTCAACTCTGAATCAAAACAAGGGAAAAAAATGGTTATTCAGTTCAAAATGTTGTGCTTTTGTATTTTTTCTTTTTGCACAAATATTAAGTATTCAGTCTCTATTGACAGTTTTTACGTGTTTTCGCTTTCTTTTAAACCCCCAGAAAGTAGGAAAAAAAGGTGTTTCCTTTAAAATGACAACAAATTTCCTATCGTAACTATTTATCAGCAATTATAAATTGTCTTTTTTCACATTTCTGTCTCTAAACAAGTTTTATTTATCTCTACTGAGTGGCTCTTCGTATTACTTTTACCTGGATTAGATTTATTATTCGTGCCAATCTGCACAAAAACTTAAAACATTCACTCTTGCAGACCTCTTTGGGTGGAGTTCCCAGAAGAGGAGAGCACCTTCACCGAGGACAACCAGTACATGATTGGTGACGAACACTTCTTCGATTCGCTTCTCCATATTGAAACATAACACATTTGTTTTTCTGAAGTTAGTTGTTTTTGTCTCACTTAGGGGCAGCCCTGCTCGCCTGTCCTGTGACGGAACAAGGCGCTCAGACAGTCAAAGTCCTCCTTCCCGGCTCCGACGAGGTAAAGGCGTTTAAAACTGTAACCGTTTATGAATATGGGACACTAAAGATTTCCTTCTGTCGTAGATTTGGTACGACATCAGCTCTGCGAAGGCGTACACAGGAGGAAAGAGTTTGATTCTTCCTGTCAACCTGGACACTGTAAGCATTTGCTGAGGTTTAAATGGCAAACCCTGTTTTCTCACTGTTGTCGAATTCAGGAAACAAATTGTACTAGAAGCTCCGAAAGATCAAATCTTGCTAATGTGTTTACAGCTAAGTTTACTTTTGGCAGGTTCCAGTGTTTCAGCGGGGCGGCTCGGTGGTCTGCAGGTCAACGGGAAGCGGCACCTGTACGGCCGACTACCAGAAGCTGCCTCTAGATGTCACTGTGGCCCTAAACTCCCAGGTAGCAACTGGAACTCAGACCTGATGCAACAGTAGCAGCTTAAACCAGATAGATTTAAAACAGCTATTTCCAAAAAACATCAAATATTAGTAAACATACAGTAAATGCTAATATTTACTGTACACCAAAATGTTAATGCTACTCTATTCTACTTTATATCAAATCTGCTATAGTACATATTCACATATTTGTCTCAAGAGACCTATAAAAATATTGATAGTGAAACTCTACATGGTTAAAGTTCTTGCTCTTGAATGTCAGAATTTTTTTTGTTAAGCTATCAGACAAATTTTGAAACATCGGTGTGGAAACACAATGAATTTTTGAGAGAGCTGAAGTGCAGGAACCCCACAAATTAATATCAGCAAATTAACACTGTGGATATTTTCTCACCTTTCTCAATCAATAAAGTATTTTTGAATTGAATTTAATCAGCTTTAGCGCGTGTAGTTAGTGTTGCTCTTCTGATCTTGTGTGTTTTTCAGAACAAAACCGAATTTAATGATCAATCCTTAAAGATTTGCTATATTTCAGAAGTGTCCTCCATATTTGTGACAAGTTGTGTTTTCAGCTAAACCTTAAGAGAGTTTGTTAGCATTCTTGTTTCGACGTGGAACATTTCTACCTGTGTTGCTCCTCAACGTTCAGGCCAGTGCAGACGGAGAGCTGTACCTCGACGACGGCCACTCCTTCGAGTACCGTGACAAAAAGGCCTTCTCCCTGCGGCGGTTCAGCATGGCGTCGGGCCGTCTGCTCTGTCGGTGAGTCACGCTCTTGAGAACGTGAAAATTCTCAAGTTGAGGTTGGGACAATCTGCTGCTGCTGACTCAACGTGGACTGGTTTGACGTTTGCCGTTGCGGTTGCTTCTCCCAGTTCGGCCAGTGAAGAGGGGAGGTTTGACTGTGACACCGTCGTTCAGTCCGTTTCCATCATGGGAGTGAAGAGCAAGCCGACCACGGTGAACGTCCACGTCCCAGGTGAGGACATCCCCGAAATTAGCACATTTTAACTCGTACTGAAAGGAGTTTGAGTGTTTCAAGGGAAGACCTTTACATGGGATTATAATGCGTGAAGAAACCGAGCAAATAACGATGTCAAAACCAAACAAAGTTCCTTTGTTTTGAACGTCGTTAAATTTAATGACGGTTGTTTCGGCGGCTCTCTGTGTAACCTCCAGCAGAGGAGGCCACACAGCAAAATCACAGAATCTTACCAAGTATTTCTGGTTTGGTTTCTAGTGCAAATATCTTAGTTTTGTCTTATTTCACGTCAACTAACTTACAAGTAACCTTTCAGCAATATATAGGAGCTTGTTTTAAGTAAATAACTCTTTGAAAAAATACTAGTTATAAGTGAAATAACCTGCCAGTGGAACAAGACTTTTTTTTCCCATATTATAATTTAAAATGTCTTGTTCCACAGGCAGATTATTTCACTTATATCTAGTAATTTTTAATCAATATTAAGGAATTATTGACTAGTTTTTCTTATTCAATGGTACTAAAATATTTGCACTAGAAACTAGACCAAAAACTTGTTATCTTTATCTGAGACTGGAAAAAATGTGAATTTTGAAACTCTCCATTTGTTACATTCTTGCAAAATTGATAATCTCTCTAAATCAGTGATCAAGAGTGCTATATTTCTGATCGAACTGGAGTCATGTTGAGTCATGTTGAAGTAAAATAAATAAATTGCTTACTTTGTGTATCTGCAGTAGCCTTACACCACCACAGGGGGCTCTGATCCTTCCCATGCCTGCCATTGACTGTGTTTTTATTAAAAATGTGGCCAAAACTTTGTCAATATTTCACTAAAAACACACATTTCCCAGTTGTGTTGTTTCAATTTAATAAGAAATGCAATGAAACTCACACATGGATGAGTTTGTTCATGCAATAAGTGATTATCGATGCCGCGCCATCATCCTCCTACCACTTCCTGTCGTCTTCTTTGTGGTTTCCACCAGTAGTAACACCTGGTTGTTGATTATGTGACTCGTGTTGATGTAAAAAAAAAAGTGCTTCCATGGCAGTTTTACTAAGAATACCAATTTCGATACAGTTGAAAAAAACCCCTCATCATAGCACAAAAATATTTTAGTGAAAAAGGTGGACTTTTTTGAGATTGCCACGTTTCAATTAACCAAATTCATTTTTGTAATTCCAATTAGCGCAGTCATGCGGTCACAGCTATTGTTAAGTCAGTTTTCTAAGCTTCTTGCCTTAAAAGTTGTTTCAATTCAAAGCTAAGCAAGCCTTGTTCTGATCTTCTCACCAGGTGCTAAATCCATTTCTGCTTCCTTTGAGTTCCTGGAAGCCTGTTGCAAGCTCAGACTGAACAACCTGAACGTCAGAGTGACGACGGACTGGGACATACAGATCAACTGATCCTGACTGCTTTTCCTTTGTTCCCATTGTTCCCGCAATGGGAACAGCCAAGAATACGATGGTTGCTAATTTTATCAGTTGAATGGGGCAATATCTGATCTAATGTATGTGTCTGCTTGGACTGATGAACAGTTTTGTTGCTAATGAAGCTGCAGACAAATATCAACAATGTGTGGGCAATTTTACATACTGTAATCATTTTAACTCTTTTCATGTTCGGATTTTGACTAGTGAAGTCATTTTCGGATCAAAGTTTTTTCCTTAAACTGCCGCTTGTTTTATTTCATAAGCTAAATCTGTCTCCTGCAAAAATCCTCCACCTAATTAGAATGTTATCATGTTCAAGATTTCAAACTCGACTAGAATGAAAAGGGGGTTTTGTAAAATATGAACACAACGTAGCACATAATGCAAAGAGGAAAGTAAATGATATATAGTTTTCGATCATGGTTCAGTCAAAGTCCAGATAGGGCTTATTGAGAATGAGCTGCAGAGTGATGAAAGTGACAGGTGAGAAAGAGAAATAGGCATACATGGCAGCTAATATTGAACATCGCAATATTTACTAACAACAAGATTTTCTGATATTCTACAGCTCTTCAATTAGAATAACTTTCTAATAAAAATAGAAAAAACATACTTGTAGGATTCACAAAAAGAGGTCAGATCAGACCAGGATAATCTTTAACAAGATGGCAGGAAAGCAGCATAATTTAAGGCATCATCTGTTGAAAACTGTTTCATTTTAGTTCCCTATATCCTGTTCTTTCCACTTTAAGAATTAAAAAAAGATGAATTAAGACGATTAATTCGGATGCTTTTTCTGATAATTTTGGCTCTAATCTCAGAATTGTAACTTTTTTCTCAGAATTCTGACTTTAATCTTCTGAGATAAAAAGTCAGAATTTGGTTTTTTTTTCCAGTGGCCCTAAACCTCTTCCATACAAAAAAGCAAATCAGTTCAAGAGAATAAAAAAAATATTGTAAGGTAGCGTACGCTTATCCTGACAAACTGAGGAGATGTCAGATAATGAGCTTCAACCAAACTTTAACTCATACTGATGAATGACTCCTTATGTCAGAGTGCCAGAGATCTTTTTAGTAAAATGTATCTAATTTGTACTACAATCCAATCTTCAAGTTGCAGAATCCCTTCTTAGTCGGAACACAAAATAAAACAATGATATTCCTGTAAACAAGTCTGCTTTGTGTTATTACTACCAGGACGACTTTACCAACATTTCCGTTATCGTCAACATGTGTTATCTGGTACAGTGACGAAACTTTAAAGAGAATATAACACGGTGTTGCTCCCCGTCACAGCGTCAGCCTGCTCCGGTTGTGCTGAGGCTGCTCAACGCTGAGCTCCATTGAGAAGAGGTTTAAAGGGCTTGAATGCCTTCTGCTGAGGCAGGGCATCCACCAGCCGCTCTTTCCATGCCCTCTGGCCTTTGTGTCACCCAACAATGATGGCAGGGTGAGCGTCGGCCAATGGGGACGCAACAAAACAGCCGTTGATGTGGCCTGTGAGTTTGTGGCGTTTGTGCGTCCAGGTGAATGGCCGCCCAAAGATGAACGTTTCTTTCACGCCGCATGTGACGAAGGGGACGGGGGGGAGACGTCACGCAGAGGAACAGCCAATCGGATAATAGCAGTTTGGATTTATGCCAGGGTCTTTTTGGCTTGTAAGACTTTCGTACAGGTGACCAGGGCCAGTTTTTTTTCCTCCCCCCTCACAAAAAAATTGAAGGTCCGCCGAGTGGAGATGCCATACACGCCATCTGGCTTTTTCTGCGACCGGTTGATCCGGGAACGAGAACGGAGAGACGGGGAAGGGTCCCTGAACAAGCCCATCCGGTTCAACGGCCAGGACTACAACACCCTGAGACAGGACTACCTGCAGAGGAAGACTCTGTTTGAGGATGAAGCTTTCCCTGCCACAGTGGAGTCTCTGGGTTTCAAGGAGCTCGGACACAAGTCCAACAAGGTCAAGAACATCGTCTGGAAGAGGCCTAAGGTAGGTCGGGTTGTCAGAAAGGAAGGGCAATCTCACAAAGTTGAAAATAAGATGGGGTGGATCACATTTGGGAGGTAGAACATGATTTATTATTTTTTAATACACAAAGAAAAAAAATCAGCAAACTTATGAAACGATGATGGGATTTTGTCCAACCTGAGAAGAAACATGTGGAGCGATCCAGGAAGAGGCTTTATACCTGTTTTTTGAATGTCTTTTATATTAAATCTTCCATTACAGTCCATTTTTTAACCTGAAATTAGCTTTTGCTTGTGTTTTGTTTTTGCAGGAAATCAGTGAAAACCCTCAGTTCATTGTCGGAGGAGCGAGTAGGACAGACATCTGTCAGGGAGATCTTGGTAAACTCTGTCTCATTAGATTTTTAAAAACGCATTTGGAACATCAGCGGGTCATTACTCAGTCTTAAAATGTTGTGTTTCTCCCTATTCTTTCAAAAGATGAGGTTCAAAAGTTGAATTTAATTTATTCTTTAGAGCTGAACTGAAACGGCGGGATTCTGATTTTATTGTTTTTGCTTTATCAACATTGATGGTGGCTCGCTGGATGAAACAAAATTACACAAAAACGAGCGACGATTGTTGCAACAACAATCTGTATTCTCAAAAGTAACAAAATAAAAAAAAAGTCGGTTATTTCATATCCCACCTCTCCCCTGCATACGGCCTCTCTGCCTGCAGCAGCCTCCTGGTTTTGTGCTTACTCTTTTGGAAGGGAATCCGACCGGCAGCACTTCCCATTGTTGTTCCGTTCACACAACAAATAAAGAGGACCAAAGGGAACAAAAGTCTTGGCAGACACTGTTAATCATTCCCTGTTGTAAAAAAAAAAAGAGCACATTGTTCTCGTGTGACAGTTACAAAAACACAATGATCAGCACTTAACAGAAAACTTTCCCTCCTGCAGGACAAAACTTATCAATATATTCTGGGCTAAATATAGTCGTAGGTAGAAGTTGTGGCTCAGAAGCGCTCACTTTGGAAAGTTCTTAACCTTCGGGCATTGTTCAATGTTTGTTTTCTCTGTTTAGGTGATTGCTGGTTGTTAGCTGCTATTGCTTGTCTCACCCTGAATGAGAAGCTCCTCTATCGAGTTGTTCCCCAGGAGCAAAGCTTCTCGGAGAACTATGCCGGCATCTTTCACTTCCAGGTGTGATCATCTATTTTAAAATTAAGAATTTCAGATGTTCCGTAGAATGTCTATTCTAACAGAATGTTTAGTATTTTGTTATAAATACTAATCGTTTTTTTGTCACTTTCGAACCATAAGTATCTTGCATTTTCCTGGGTTTTTCCATGATAGACCAGCAGCAAGTGTTGAATGATTGTGAATCAGAAAGACAATAATGCATTGTTTAGATTGTTTCTCTATGAAAGATATCTGAAATATTTGTCTTGCATTTAGCCTGTTTTACTTTGATCCCATTAAATAAACTCTGGTACAACAGCTGCATTCAGAAGTCTATTTATAAGTGTGTATAATTTCATTTCAGTCAAAACCTAGTTGTTCTTTAGTAGAAGTTTGTTAGAAACAATCTAACACTTAGAAATGCCACAGATCTAGCATTTATAAAAGAGTTGTAAGAAAAGAAAAGCATACGGTACCCAGCTTTCCAACGGGACAACAGTCTTAAGCATACACTGTTCTGTGCATTCAGTTGTCCAGTCAAAGTCTCCAGATCTCAATTCAGGTCAGAATCTGCTGCAAGATGTGTAAATTTACATTTGTAGATCTATTTTGACACATCTTGAACTATTTTATTGAGAAAAATAGACGAGAATTTAAGTTATTATATGTGTGAAGCCGGGACAAAAAGGCTATAAGCCATAATCACAACGAGAATCACAACCACACTTTTCAGGTGCTTGAAAATCGCGTTTCTTTTTTCTTCCGCTGCTGCTTTGTCTTGGTCTGTCACATAAAATCCAAATGAAATATAATGAACTTTGTTTTTTGTAAAGTAACAAAATATAAATGTGTAGGAGCTACAAGTACTTTTGCAAAGTACCATAGTCACAAAGTCCAATAATAAACAAAAGAAGAAGCAGTAATGAAGGGATCACCATACATACTCAGACATTGTCATCTATCTCATCTTTTTGGACTCTCTGTATTTCAGTTCTGGCGTTATGGCGACTGGGTCGACGTCGTCATTGACGACCGCGTCCCGACTTTCAACAACCAGCTGGTCTTCACGAAGTCCGCCGAGAGAAACGAGTTCTGGAGTGCCCTGCTGGAGAAGGCCTATGCAAAGTAAGTTGTAATACCTTAGTATAAAAGAGCAGAGGCATTACGAGGTGCTTTCAGCTGCTGAGCTCGTTTATCACTTTTCATTATTGCATATTTACATTTACTGATGTCGCATTTCCTATGGATGTGAGTTTGGATGTGTTTTTTTTTTTTCAAAACAATTGTGGATCACTATTGTTAATCACTATTTTTTTTATTTATGGTTACATCTAGTAGTTATTCTGCACTGTGTCAGGAATTTCTTTATTAATTAATTGAAACTGTTCTGATGTAAAACTATGAATCTGTATTAACTTAGTCTATGGGCATATTTGTATGTTGCCTCTTATGCCAAAGGTATTGGAACAAACCTGGAAAGGTTCAGTGGAAAAAGACAGGATTGTTGGGGCTGCGAAAGCTTCTAATTAACTAGATCAATGTTTTTAATCATGTCTCACCATTAATTGTTTCTTTAAACTCTTGGACAAAGAACAGAAGAAGTTACAGGCAAATTTACAGATCTTACAGTAAAGACTACATGCTGGCTTACCAAATGTTGCTAATGGCTAAATTGCTCAAAAAAGACATTTGGAATGTTAATTTTTTAGAAAACCTAACAGGGGGTCTTTGTGGTGTGGTCAGCTTTTGTCAGATCTTACTCTTCTCTAACACAAAGGCTTCAGGCGCAATAGAGTTGCTAGTATCTCCAGGACTTAGGGCTGCACTTCTTTACAAACTCTTCTTACGATCTTCCCACCGTACTAGGTGTCTGGAAGAGTCTGTGGAAGCCAACTTGCTAAGACAACCTCCTCATTGGTGGACCTTGTCTCAATAAACTGGAAACATGGAAAGAGAAGCAATGTCCAAGTTGTGGTTATTGTGGTTATCTTTGGTTCTTCAGAACAAACTAGCAAAGTGAGGGAGTCCATTGCTGAAAAGGCTTCAGTTTTAGTAAGCCAATAGGAACTGTGGCTATCATTGAATAAGATGATTTAAGGTAGTGGTCTAACGCAATGCTGCAAGCTGTTCTGACTGGCGTAAAAGTGAGCATTTTTCAAGACCTAGTCACACAATTCTGGTTTGGAGTTCACATACTTGCCTGGATGTTCAGTAATGAGCTCAAAGTCTGAATAAGCATTAGAACTATCAAAGTTCACTCCTACAGAGAAGGGAAGGATGCAAAAACTTGTCTCTCTGATGGGAGCAAGCGACAACCCTAGAAGTCGAAGAAATGTTTTGATTTCTAGATGTTTCACCACACAAAATGAAGTTATTTGGTTCAGAATTACAATTCAATCTGGGTAGCACTGAGGAGATTATGTTAGCAAGTTGAAGCGTACAAGAATTGGTGACTAAAGGAGACAATGAGCTTTATGTCCATATGGTATCTGATGTTGTTGCTTAAAGGCGTAATTAGAGGGATGTTCAACTAGAACTTGAAAGCCCTTGATACCCAATCCTACATGTGTAGCACCAAGTCAATCGCCCAAAAGGCAACTAGCTTTTGTGTTTAGCCTTATTTATTGATCGATGTATTTGGCCCTCTTTAAGCAAACACATTTAAATTGAAAAGAGAAAAAGTGACAGAAGAATCTCTGTCGCCTGTTGCTTTGTCTAGGCTTCACGGCTCTTATGAGGCCCTGAAAGGCGGGAACACCACGGAAGCCATGGAGGATTTCACGGGAGGCGTCACAGAGTTTTACGAGATGAAGGAAGCTCCGAAAGAGCTTTATAAGATCATGAAGAAAGCCCTGGAGAGAGGCTCACTCATGGGCTGCTCCATTGATGTGAGGGATTGGTAATCTTACTGTGACTATATAAGATAAGACTTTTTGGAGTATTATGCAAGAGTTTTTGTTAGTTAGAAGTGTAGTCTGTGTGTTGCTTTTATGTTTTTTCATATTTTTTGCTCAATGATTGGCTTCAGTCTCTGGTTCCTGCTCGCTTTGAGACCCGCACGGTGACGGGACTGGTGAAGGGTCATGCCTACTCCGTCACAGCGGTGGACGAGGTAAAGCCAGCGGCTCAACTGAAGCACGTTAATGTGTTCGGTTCCACGGCGTGTGATTCACTATTTCCATCTCTCTGCATCACGACAGTGTAAACCCTCCCAGCACAAGGACAACAAAGTTCGTCTGGTGCGTCTCAGGAACCCATGGGGTCAGGTGGAATGGAACGGCCCCTGGAGTGACAAGTGAGGATTTCTTTTGCTTGTTTAACATTTTCCTTAAAGGTTTTATCCCCAGTCTCAGATGTATGTTGCTTGTTAAGGAACTTACATCTTCTTGTTTGTTTATTTCCAACAGCTCCAAAGAGTGGATGAATCTCTCTAAGGCTGACAAAGACAAACTGCAGCACCAAAACGCAGAGGATGGAGAATTCTGGTGAGTGTCGGGTCATTGAACATGCGACTGCCGTTAAGATGTTTAGATTTGTTTAAGAATGTTTAATTGTCCAAAAAATGAACTGCTGAAGACTAAAAAATTATTTGTTGAAAGCACCTTTCAATTTAATTTTAGCCCCCAGTCTCCGTCGCTAAGATAACTTTGCCAGTCAGTTATGTGTTGTCCACAGCTATATGCAGACGATCCTACTGTATTTCTGTCAGATTTGGTTCTTCAAAACTTGACTTTTTCTACTGGTGAGCAAATCCTTTGGGGTTATTTAGAACATTTGGTGTACACAGACATTTTTTGGGGGGGACGGGAACTCAAGTGGGAAAATATAAGGGCACCTTGTGAGTTACATGGGACCGCCGGCTGGCTGGTGTGAGATTTACTACGGCCGATCTTGTCGGGCAAAATTACAAAATATTTGGGGCATTGGTAACATAGGACTTTAAAAACAGAAAATATTACTCTGGGCAACACAATACAACAAAAAATTCAAAAGGGCACTTTTATCCATGATGTCTGTTGTACTTTCTGGTGTCCTTCAGGATGTCATTTGAGGACTTCAAGAAGAATTACACTAAGATTGAGATCTGTAACCTGACACCCGACGCCCTGGAGGACGATAAGATCCACAAGTGGACGGTTTCTGTGAACGAGGGTCGCTGGGTGAGAGGCTGCTCCGCTGGAGGCTGCAGGAACTATCCAGGTGCAATAAAGCTTCTTATTAATCAAAAATGTCTGCTTTCATCTGTCCAGTTGATTAAAATAAGAACAAGAAAAACTGAGTGGCTTTTGCAAATCAGTGCAAAACCATAAAAGGTCAAACATGAAAGTTTATTTCATGTAAATGTCAGAACATTTGATCGTTCTGCAGACACCTTCTGGACCAACCCTCAGTACCGTCTCCGCCTGCTGGAGGAGGACGACGACCCGGATGACAACGAGGTGGTCTGCACCTTCGTGGTCTCCCTGATGCAGAAGAACAGACGGAAAGAGCGAAAGATGGGGGCCAACCTCTTCACCATCGGATTCGCCATCTACGAGGTGACGGATTTTGCGCAAACCTACTTCTGTTTAAATATGAACTGATGGAATTTGATTGTTTGAAATAATAAATGTTCTATTTGTTTCCACTGCCTCTTGTATTCTTTCCACAGGTGCCAAAGGAGGTGAGGAGGGTGTCAACAGAACATTCGTCAGGTGTATCCTGCATTTGTTTTTAATCGATTATCAAAGGGATTATTGTCTAAACCTGATTGATCTTTGTTCGGTATCCGTGCTTTCGCCTGTCGCTGCGGCTCATCTCTGCAGATGCACGGAAACAAGCAGCACATGCAGAAGGACTTCTTCTTGCTCAACTCCTCCAAGGCTCGCTCCAGGTCCTACATCAACCTGCGGGAGGTGACGCAGCGCTTCCGCCTGAGCCCCGGCGAGTACGTCATCGTGCCCTCCACGTACGAGCCGCACCAGGAGGGGGAGTTCATCCTGAGAGTCTTCTCTGAAAAGAGGAACACCTCAGAGTGAGTGAGCGACCAGGGGGTTGTGATGTAGTCAAAAAACAGGTCTGTAAAGTACGACGGTGCGTTAGGGTTATAGTAGATAGAAAAACAAAGAGGAATTCATTTCTGACAAAAAAAACCTGAAAAAACAAAAACCTCGGAAAAGCCATGGAAATTTGTGAGCTATGAAAGTGAAAAAAAATGTGAGAAAAAAAGAAACTCTGAAAGTTTGAGATTATTCTCAGGAGTTTCAGTTGCCTCGGAGAGACAAAAGTCGAAAATATTCAAATTTTTTATTTTTTGCAAAATCTCTGAGATTAATCTCAAAATTTCCAAGTCATTTTCTCACAAAGTTTCAACTTTAGAAGTTCAAAAATTTCCTTTAATTGTACATAAAATTTCTAAGATTTTATGTACAGAGTATTTTGGGGGAAATTAATTACTGGTTTTTTTTCTATTTACAATGGTCATCATATGCTGTCGCGGTAAAGGACAAACGGGGGGTAAATACTTTTTTTTAGTGGTAAAGGCCGAATACTTTTTGATATTTCTGATATTTCTTTGCATGCTGCAGAAGAGGGATGGGTATTGCTGGAGGTGTCAGAACTAAAAATGAGTCAGACTTCAGGATTCTTTTCCCGAAGTCTTCCTGAATTGTTGCTACAGGCCTTTTTTAATGAATTAGATAATAATAATACATTAGAGAACTTATTAAAATTGGGAATCAAATTATGTGCTGTTGGTTTAAAGTGAGAAATTGGCTGTAGGTGTTTGGTTTGATGCATTTAAGGACTAGAAAGGAATCAGGGCAGATTCCTGTCTTTTCTGACTAATTGGTGCATCTCTGAAGTAGCTATGTTTATAGTGAATTATTTAAATTCTGTTAATCTTTCTTAAGTTCAATCCTAACCAAACGTTAATCAGAGAGGTTTTAAATTAAAGGAATCATTTCCAGCAGTACCCAGTCCTACTTCCTGCATGTCACTCGGTTTTGATTTCTCGCTGCTGCTGCTTTGTGTTGTTGGGTGGTGACCACATGTTTGGGTGGGAAAGAAAAAAGAAAAAAAAAAAAAAAAAGAGCCCCAAGAGTGAACAATTTTAACGGCAGTTTGATTTGTAGAACTGGAAGAAATCGGCCCGAGTTCGAAGCTGTTATGGAAGCTTTTTTAGGACAAGCGGCTTCCGATATGGGCGTGATCCGGTAAACGTTCGAACGACTACGTGCTGGAAGATCTAGCCGCTGGCGTGAACCACCGGAGGACAAAGCAGCAAACAGGAGGGATAGATGTGCACAGTTCCTATCAGTAATACTGGTGTAAATCCCTGGTCAAAAGTTGACACATTGATTTGGAATGTCTCATTACAACTGTTTTTAGTTTTTAGAAACAAGAGACAGGTGAACAAGTTTGACTTTACTGTGGATTTTCTATAATCTGTGGCAATTATTTCTATACTTTCCAAACCTAAATTGGATGCATGTTTGTGGTCAAACACAGTTTGTGTCATATTTTAAGCACCAGGCCCAAACTTTCACACTCATATAAAGAAATAGGACAGAATTCATGAACCTATATTGACAGATGATAGTTTTTTTCTGAAGATGAGGCCAAAAATGTAGCTATTTGGCCACAATGCCCAGAAGTATATTTAGAAGCATCAATATGAGTTTTTTAAAGCTAAAAAAAGTGCAAAACTGTTAAGCATAGCATCAATTGGCATTTGTTGGAAGAAGTTTGAAGTTTGTCCAAATATTCGTTAATTTTGACCCTTACATTAGAGGAACACTGCAAAACAAATTTTTACAAAGTATGTTTGGTCTTGTTTCTACTGCAAATATCTTTGTACACTTGAATCAAGACTAAACTAACTTACAAGTAGCTTTTCAGCAACATAAGTCAATAATTCATGAATATTGATGAAAATGTCCAAATTCCTCTGGTTTCACTTATTCAGAGGCTTTCAAAAGTATTCATACCCCTTGAACTCTCCCATATTTTGTCACATTGCAACCAGAGACATAAGTACGTTCCCTTGAATTTTAATAGGAAAGTAGAATACAGTTGTGAAGCAGAAGCAAAATTTTACATGATTCAAAATTTTTTTTACAAATCAAAATTTCGAAAAGTGCGACAAATTGCCTTCAGAAATTGTCTGACAGCTAATGACTGACTAGAGTCGATACATATGGAAACATTCATGGGGTATGAATACTTTTGCGAGCCACAGTAGCAAGACTTTTTTTGCAATGTTATAACTGAAATAATCTGCCAACATTAAGAAACGATTGACTTAAAACAAACTATACGAATATCTCTCTGAAAAGGTTATTTTGTTTTATATTAAGTGTACTAAGATATCTGCACAAGAAACTAGACCAAAAATACTTTGTAGGATTTTGTGTTGTTTGCAGTGAAAATGCACACACACACACACACACACACACACACACACACACACACACACACACACACACACACACACACACACACACACACACACACACACACAAACACAATCAAACATGTCTTCCCAATTTGAGTTTTCAAAACTCATTGAAGTTGTAAGTTGTGTAATCAATCCATCCTGGAAAAAGAAATGTTCAAATGAATCATTAAAGGCTTAAAATGGCCATGATGAGAGGATGCTACAGGGTCACCACCAGGTACCAACATGTAGCTTCAGGTGTAGATGAGATGCTGCTGGTGTCAGCCTGGTGACTGATGTTTGTCCGTTTTCACCCAGGGAGATAGAGAACAGGATTGAAGCGGACCATCCTGTGGTAAGTCTGAGTTCGCTTTGCCTCATTTTGGGTTGGAACGACAACATTTCGTCTCCTTGTTTGCTTATTGTTGTTGTTGTTGTTTTCTTATCGCACCTCGTTTCCCGGCAGCCGGCTCCGGCCTCGGTGGGGGAAGAGAGCGAGGAGGACCAGCAGTTCCGGACTATTTTTCAGGAGATAGCCGGTGACGTGAGTGCAGACGGGCGGAAACGGGAAGCAGAAACTCGCATGATTTGTTTTAGGATCAGCTGTGTTGACGGCGAAAGTGTATTTGTGCTTTAGTCCGACGCTTGTTCTCTACTTGCCAGGACATGGAGATCACAGCGAATGAACTGAGAAACGTTCTCAACAGGGTGATCACCACGCGTAAGTCCAACACTTTTGGTACGTCACAACTGCAAAGCTTTGTGTGTTGTTGGAACTTCATGCGACGCCTCATCAGAAAGTAGTGACTATCTGAAAGGAGAACGCAAAAGAACTTTATAAATGCGTCCCATCTATGGTTACATTAAAATCTAGATGCAATGCCATGTCACATAGTCGTTTCCAATAGGTCACATTGAAGCTTGTGGTCGTTAATATGGTAAGAAGTGTCAAAGTTCAAGTAGTAACTTTACTTTTGCGAGAAAAGTGGTGTCTTTTAAAAAAAATTTCCATCTTGTTTTCCCTCCAGATAAGGACCTGAACACGGAGGGCTTCAGCCTGGAGAGCTGCAGGAGCATGATTGCTCTGATGGACGTATCCTTTGTATCGAGCGCATCAGGCAGGCTGTGTTGAGCACAGGAGATGCAACCTGCCGAGACCCTTTGGTCGGGTCGGTGACGGAAGCTCACGGTGCCTGGGCAACGTCTGGATTTAACCGAAAACTCTACTGGGCCTGAAGGAGTCGGCTCCTGTTGGATACAACCAACACGGGGCTGAGACTAGCAATTATTTCAGTAATACTGAATATACTGATAGATTACTTTGGAGAAAATGCTCCCCCCACATCCCCTGCCTGAGAAAAAGAACGAACATCACCTCACATGATGTTCGTCATTCATGGATAGTCAACAGGGTAAAATGAAAAGAGGGAAAGACTTGCATTTCAAATTAAAAGCACGCAACGGTGTGGAGTTTGGTCTTAACCGTGTCCATTTAAGATGGACGGGACAGGTAGACTCAACCTGCAGGAGTTCATCCATCTGTGGAATAAGATCAAGCAGTGGCAGGTGGGAGACATTCATGTTCATTTAGAATAAACAGCTGAATCAAATGCAACAGCAGTGTCTTGTAGTTTTGGCGTCAAGAAAAATTCATTTTTTCAGCTGGTATTTTTCATTACAAGCAGTTGGGCTGGGATGATTTACAGCGGTTTATGCAACAAATTGATATGTTCCTGTTTTCTAGGGAATCTTCAAACATTATAACGCCGATCAAACCGGCAGCATCAACAGCTATGAGATGAGGAACGCCGTCAATGACGCAGGTAGGAACAGACAGGAAGTAATTTGGGTCGTCACTAACGATGCGCCGGGAAAAAAAAATCCAGTTTAGTTTGCCGACGTTAAGAGAAGCACGACCTTTTCATATTGTGTCACATTGCTTCAGTGTTTTATTAGGATTTCATGATCCAACAAGAAGGGAAAAATAAATTAAACTAGAAAGTTTAAACACCTAGAGTTGTCTTTTGAAGAAGGCAACTTCTCATTTTTGTTGACTATCCACTGTAAGAAATGCATATATTTATTTAATTCAGTTTTAAAAGAAAACAAAAACTAACATAACGTCACCTTCCTAAACAACAACTTAAGTCATATTTTGCCAAAGGAGATATTTTTTTTTCTTTAATCTAAATTATCTTAATAATTTAACACACTTTCTAACAGAAAATGCATAGTACATTTTTTCTGTAGGGCGTTGAAAATTATGTAAAAAAAACACAGTAAACAGGTTTCAGTTATTCAATATGAGCCAATGGATCTCACTTTATAGTGACAACATGAGCATTATGCCTAATATTTTATGACCTGGGCTGAAACAAGAGGTGATGGGAAACTGCATAATTTGACTTTAAGGTGCTCCGTTGTTACTGTCGCGTCACGTTTTTGCTATGAATAAAAATAAATAAATACATTTAAAAACTGACTGTGAGATTCTTCTTCACCTGCAGCCTAAACTCATCCTCTAAATGTTCTTGTCACTGTACAGCCATGTGTCTTATGTCCTGTCCAGGCTTCCGTCTCAACAACCAGCTTTATGACATCATCACCATGCGCTACGCCAACGAGAACATGAACATCGACTTCGACAGCTTCATCAGCTGCCTGGTTCGGCTCGAAGCCATGTTCAGTAAGTCAGGCTCTGATTGGTTGTTCCTGCAGATGGCAGTAGGACCACAGGAGGGAGGCGGAGAAGCTTGATTTTTTTTCTTTTCACCTATTATTTGTCTCATGTCATACAGTCACAACAAAGTGACAGTTTTAACAAATATATGAAAAAATATGCTGTTACTGCAGCTTTAACAAGTGTTTAGCAGCACTTACAGTTCAATGTTTTCCTTCTCAGGGGCCTTCCAAGCATTTGACCAGGATGGAGACGGAACCATCAGACTCAGCGTCCTGGAGGTACAAAGCCATCATCACGCCTGCATACACACTATGGCATGACAGTCAAATTAAGCATGACAAAAATGTAATATTCTGACATATTTATCTGCCTCCAACCACGAGTTCACACATCATCTTCATCATGAGAGACATTTATGTTTGTCTTAATGGATTTCAACTCTTGATCAGCATCCAGTCTCAAATATATAAGTACACGAGCAGGTTGCAGAGAAGCTATAAACTTTTTCTTGCCATCATTAAGCTTTCAGCTGATTGATTTAGTTGAAGATGTTCAGATCTAACACAATGCTATGGTAGAGATAGCATCGTTCTGAGTGTTTCACTGCCAGAGTGCAATAATATAGGACAACTTTCAAATTCTACAACTTTATATCAAAACACCAACTAGATGGTTTACGCTTGGAGACAGTTGGGTGTTCCAGCAGCAAATGGTTTGGAGTGGATGAAGGTGGCAAACATTATTAGTTTGGAGAACCACTAAGAACTCCACCATGTTGAAAATGAATGAACTATTCCAATGGTTATGCTTCATGGGCCAAAATTACAATAATAAAAACACAATTTGTCTTTTAAAAAACTATTTTAAAAATGGGAATACATATTGCTTTTTTACATGCTCACCAAAAACATTCAAAAACAAACCAAAAAACCCCTAAGCTGTTAGACCAAAATCTACAGAGCCCGTCTGGTGACACGAGCGGGGAAAAAAGTCGTTCCTATGAGATATTAAGTCGTTACCACGATTTTCTTTTCTCTTATATCACCCGACGGGCTCTAAGCCGCAAAAAACATATAATTATACATTCAAATATAAATTAGAAATATCCCAACAACGGAATATAGGCCACTCTTTGAAAACGCTTTTGTATTTAGCTTAGCTTAGCTAGCTTTAGCTCACCGTGGCTAATTAAGCTTAGCTAACAATAAGGTTTACTTTGGAGTTAAACTACCTGTACGTTGTGTTCCTTCTTACTGTGAAACTAGAATGAAAGAAGAACAAAGTGCTCGATTAATTTTTGTTTTCATCTTAAAAATTGTAAATGAAGAAAAAGAAAGTGTTTCTTCACATCAAGGGTAGGGTTATCTGGCATCTATGTTATCTGGCTAAATTTGTCCCATTCTTGACCACAAAAATATCTACAGGCTGAACTTTTAACACCAACCAGGACATCGGTGAAAATACCCAGCAATGCCAGAATCTTGCTAGTGACTAAACACAAGACATTTTTAGTGGGGGTGTTCATATCATTTTGAAAATACATACAAAATTTTGCACGTTTGCATAAAAAAACAAACATAAAATGTGTTTTATTGTCATTCAAGATGTTGTGCATCATCCTGGTCCATTTGCCAGCATCCACAACACAGAAATCAATTTTATATTTTCACATTTTTAATTAACTTAAACTGACTTTCTTCTTTATCTGTAGTGCATTTATACTTAGGTTTTAAAACATAGAAAAAAGTATTCTAACACTGTAAATTGAACCATGAAAGATTTTAAAAAAAATTCTACTAAAAAAAAATATATTTTTCTTCTCCCTCCGTCTGAAGTGGCTCCAGTTGACCATGTACGCCTAGACAGGCCCACCTTCTCCCAGGTGAACTCCAGTCCACAGGAGGACCAGACCTGCCAGCCTTTACCTCAGTATTCAGTATTCTGGGGGCCCGACCGCCGGTGGCTTTTATCTACATCAACTCACCTCCAGAAGCTCCAAAGGACGTCTTCACCTCCACCGTTCTGTTTCCTCTGCCCTCGTCCTATCACCATCACATGGGTCTCCTCTCAGATTTTTTTTTTTGGACATCACCATCTGTTGTACTGTTCTTTTTCTCAGGCAGCAAACACAACCAACCTCTTTTTACTGTCACAATACCTCACATAGCCCCTCTCTCATGCATCATGTTTTCTTCTTATACCACTCATCCCTCTGACCTGCGCTTTATATTTCTCATATTCAATATACATCACATTCTTTCTAATCACTTATTTTGTTGGTAAAAACTTTTTCTGATCCACGTCACATACAGACCTGCTTTCTCCGTGTTGGAGAAACTCAGGCCTCCTCTGTTCCACCTCAGCAGGACTCTGCTCCCGCTGACTGTCTTTCAGTTTTTAAGCTCGATTAAAGATCTGGATTAAAGATCTGGATGGATTTGAAACATTATTGCAAAAGGGTTGAACTGCAGCTTTTTGTGATTCATTTTTCCCCTCCCCTTACTTATAAAGGCTTTGGTCAATCGAGTGTACCACATTTTTAATCATTTTAACTCAATAAATAAATATGTAGCTGTTGGTTTGACTGCTTTCCACCATGTCTGATTTGAAAATATATTTAAATGAAAACAGACTTTTTTTTTTATGTTGCACACATTTTTCTTTTATTATTAACATCTTAGATTGTACTTGTTAAAAAAAGTTCTTCAGATCTTTGATAACAAATGAAAAACTTGAAGAAACTCAGGAATGCCAGGTAAGAGGTGAACTGAGCACTTACATAAACAGAACATTGTGCTGGTAAAATCAGGTGGAAACTGCCTTTAAAAATGCCGCTTTATGCTTCTGGTTACTTGGCTGTTGGCATGTGAGATGAGACTTTATTCTTCCTTCATCGTTCTTTCCGTCCAACACCTCCTCTTAACACCCTTCAGCTCCACACTCCATGAGAAAAACTACCACCAGTGTGGAAAATAAAGCTCCTGTACCTTCTGCTCAATGCTCTGATTCAAAACCAAAATAATAATTAAAAAAATTACATAAAACACAACCTCACTTCACTCTTGATAAACAAGGTTCACGTTAACAGTGGGATTGAACACATTCCTTCAAAAGAAAAAAGGAGGAGTAACTCCACGCAGATTAATACGTACAGCAGGAAACGCCACCGCATTCGTGTCTCGGTTTTCAAATCAGACGATTGTTGGACGTCTGGCTGACAAACAACAAAAAAAAAGTGACTGCAGCAAACAAAGATTTCTTGTTCAACTCCAACCACACTCTTAAGTACAGCTGAGGGGATTACACAGTAACAACGCACTCAGTCCAGCCGTAAACCTGAGCTTACGGCAACTTATTATAAAGAAAAAAACGTAACTTCAGGTCGCTCGATGTAACACATCACAACTGCACACTTTTAAAAACATCTCAAACCATGCCGCATTACAGTGAATCTGAGTGATAATTCAAGTTTTTGCTTAAGTTGCCAAAAAAAAAAAGGAAAAAAAAGTGCAACAGATCCCTCAGACCTGGGCATTGCTGGAGTTTCTTCATCAATAACTTAAAAAAAAAAGAGTTGCGCGTTTCTTTCTCTTGCTTTGGTCAGTGATAGTTGAACAAAAGGACAGGAAGGAGTGTTTCTGAGAATGTATTTTAAAAACAACACAACCCGCCCTTCCTTTTCGCGGCAGAACCCCGAGATGGGATTCCAACGGCGAACACAAAGGATGGGAGTCGTCAAAATGCTCGTTGGGCTCCAAGGGAGCGCGGTCAGGTGTAGAAGGTCCCGAGAACAAATACCCCACCCAATATGGGAGGTTAAATGAGGGAGGGGTTCGGATGAGAGGGGAGGAGAGGGGGAGGGGGGCTAATGGTGAAAATACCCTCCCACCACCGGCCCCTTACGGCTCCGCTGCAGCCTCTTCCTCAGCGTGTTTCTGCATGTGCAGCGTCACCATCTGCCAGGAGAAAAACGTGATCAGATGCTAAGATGGTCACTCAAAGATAATTTCGTTGAATCACAAGGCGTCAATCAATGTCAAAAGCAGAAATCAGAGCTGAAACGATTAATCGTGATTAATCGATTTTTGAAATGATTGTCAATTTAGTATTCGTTAGTAAACGAACTAAAAATAAAAATAAAAAAATTCAGAGCCATAATTAAGCCAAAATATATCTACAATTAAGATAAAATCACCTTTCGATGTAAATATGTTCTAGCCAAAACTCCTCAAGTGGCCTACCCTGGTTCAAATCCACTAGAGAAATGCTACTGTATCCCATTTGAGGCTATCAAATTAATATACACCTTTTAAAAAAGGAATTTAATTATTTATTTGCATCTTTTAATGTTTTTTCTGATTTTTATAAGAAAAACGTAAGCGGTTAAACAAAAAAATCTGTAGAAAGCACCAATATCTTAATCTGATTAATTAATTAATCGATAGAACAATCAATTACTAAAATAACTGTTAGTTTCAACCTTTCAAGTAAGGCAACGGTTTTCTTGTAAGGCAGAAAACTATGAAAACTTTTAGTCTAGAAACAATAAAACCTCAGTTATGGACCAGGTAAGGATGTTACAGTCTTGACTGTGCATTTGTTGCCGAGATGATTCTAGATATAAGGATTAATCGATTAACAGCTTCGAGATCTAAGGAAGTGAGGTTAGAAAGTATAAAGAGGGCATCTGTGCATTCTTAAAAAGTCTTACATTCATGTATCTAAAATTAAGACATTAAAATATCTTAAAGTCACATAAAAATGAATTTGGCCTTAACTACGTTAATCTCGCTTGTCAATTTTATACAATTTTTTATTTTTCTTGCAAGACTTTTCTGTCAGGCAAAAGTTTGAGTCATACTGACACATTTTCACTTGGTCTGCGACTCAGGATTGTGGTGGCTACAGGTAACTAGCAGTTACTATACCCTTGAAAACTAACTAGTTAAACCTTTTTAAACTTGACTAGTAAAGTTAAATAAATTAACCTAACTAGTTTTTAAACTAGTTAAGTATAAAAAATTTAACTAGTTTTCTTTTGCATCTATCATGGGTAAGTGTAAATTTAGTGCTAGTTGGCTGAAAGGCGTTTGTAAATAAAATAGGCAAATTTTTTTGTACATTTCTGTCGTGATACAGGTCTTACATTTAATTCATAATGGTCTTAAAAAGTTTTAATTTGCGTCAAAATGATGAGCTGTATCTGTGGTTTGTCACATCACAACTTGAGTTTTTGACCAAACTCACTGATTGCTGTGGTTTTTGAGTTTGACACATATTACAAATGTATTTAAAAAGCTAACTTGCTACTTTCACATCTCTAGATCCTTGAAGTTCTGGGTTTTAGAATACAATAGAACAAAAATATCTTTTATTGTCCCACAGTGGGGAGAATCTGCATTGTACTTAAGATTTTCACCAATTTCTATTGTTGAAATTCTGTAAAAATGAAGATATCGCTGAAGATTTAAATCTGTATTTATTCAAAAATATTAAAGTCCAGATTTCTGTTAGAGCTTGTATATGACTTAAATTTGTGCAAATGTTAAAAGAAGAACAGAGAAATAGCCCTTTATTCACTTCAGTCAAATGTTTTTCCTGTTTGAGGGGGAATAAGATTTTAAATGCAATTCTAGCAAGAACTTAAAAGTGTCAGAAACCTGCTGACGGTTTCTCTACCTGCTTGGAGCTGCTGCGAACACTGAAAAACTCTTCACAGTTTTTCCACCGACACTTGAATGTCTGGAAGTTGGCGCTGGTGTGGTTGTTGACCAGGTGCTGCTGGAGATGCTTCAGCATCCCGAACACCAGCGGGCAGCCGTGCCACTGTCAACACAGCAGTCGTTCACTGCACACCAACCAATTATAACCTCTAACTACTCACAGGATGATCAATAATAAATTTAATATGTACAAGTTTCTATGGGATCTTCTAAAAGCGTCACTGAGATGTCGCCGCATCTTACCCAGCAACGGTGGTTCTGCGTCAGGTTCAGCTTCACGGCCTCCGTGCTGCCGTCGTAACATCCTGTGTAGATCTGAAACAAACAGAGATCAAGATGTACATAGAACAACAGCCACTCCAGTGCATTTCAATGGGATTTAACATGACAGACCAACAGGCGCTCCCCTGCTATATCATCTGCAACTCAAATAAATGAGTCTGTCTATGATGAACGAAGCTAATAATTATTAGGCCGCTTAAGAGAATTGAAATTTCATTCTATAATACACAATAAAAGTAATATATATATGGTCAAAACACAGCAAAACGCTGAATGTCACACTACTGATCCCAGTTTACATGCACTAAAGTCTAATGTGGGTTTTATTAGTACTTAATGTGTCTTTATCACGAATGTATGTGTTTTTAACAAGTCTATTTATCTTGTCTATATACAGATGGATATCTATCTGTCTGTCTGTCTTTCTATAGCAACTGTCAAAAATATGGTTGGACTCAATATTTCACGAAATCACTTAAATTTCCTCACATCTTTTTCAAAACGCTTCAACTGCATGCCACCATTTTTAGATTTTGATTTGAAAACAGTTTTGGAAATCATGAATCCCTTCCATTTAAAAGTCATGCAGTCATTTATGTTCCTCTGTCACATAAAATCCCTAAAACAAACACTGAGCTCTTAGAAGATATGAGACAATATTTGAAGAATTTCAAGCAGTATGGATACATTTGCAAGAACATCCAAGATTAAAATGAGATACTGTTGTTCCAAATAAGGAATGTCTGTTTTCTCACCATGTTCTTATGGACGGCCATGCACAGCACCATGTCACTGTATCCACCATAGACCTGCAGCTGGTCCTGAGACTGTGGAGACAATCAGGACTTCCTGTCAGCTGAATGTCAATTTGAAACAGAGGCAATCAGAACAATGTTTTAGGGCGCACACACCTGCAGGTCGTAAACTCTGACCACTTTGTCCAGGCAGGCTGTGACCATCACTTTCCCAAGAACGGTCACCACGGTAACAGCATGGCTGTGACCCTTAAATGAGCGCACAAGCTCCCCTGTCTTTTTTTTTTTTACAGAGAGAATAAAAATCAAATATTTAAACTAGTTAATGGCCCTTCCCTCTCCCCCACAAAAAAGATCTTAAAATGACTTAAGAGCCATGACATGAACTCACATGGATGTTGTGAGCATACACAGAGTGATCGCTGGATCCACTAATCACCAGATCATTCACCACCTGAAAGGGGAGATAAAATGGAGGAGGCTGTTAAACGTTTGGCCGCGCAGCATGCTTGTGTTGTTTTCCCCTCTCTTTTGGTGGGGTTTCTCCCCGTTGCAGACCCGACCCCACCTTCATGCAGAGGACGCTCTTGGTGTGGCCCTTCAGCGTGCGCAGCAGCAGCCCGTCGTGGGCCGCTCTCACGCTGATCGTGTTGTCGTAGGAGCCGACCAGCAGGATCCTCCGGGCCCCCTCCTGCGACGAGGCCAGACAGCTCACGGCGCGCGGCCCGTGGCACTCGAACACGTCCATCTGCTTGTTTGTCTAAACAATGAGCAGCGAGACGTGAACCCGATCAACTGGAGCTGGCAGAGAGGCGCGTCGTTTTCCATCAGTTTCACACACAGACGAGCTTCGGCAGGATGGAAACGCAATCGAGTGTCGAGAGGGAAAACTTGAATGTCTCTTGTGTGACCAGGGGGGAAGAAAAGGTGGTGCATAATTGTAGGGCTGGAACGATTAATCATATTAATAGTGATTAATCAAATTAATTGCGAATAACTGCATTAATCGTAATTAGTTGGATAAATTGTGATTAATCAATTATTGAAATACTCGTCCACTAAGTGATTGATTAATTGTAGACTTCTTGAGTATACGGAATCAGGAAAGGCCATTTGCCAAAGAAAAAGCTCTGATATTTGGTTATAATTAAACCAAAACCATGAAAAAAAAGTAAGTTTTGCATTTAAGATGAAGACACCTGTGTCTGTAAATATGTTTTAGCCAAAACTTCTCAATGACAAAGTTTTAGCTTCACCCGGTTCAGATTTACTGCTATTACATTCTTACAATGTTTATTTTCTTATTTAATATGGAATTCAATTGTTTAATTGCATTTGTACTTCTAGTGTTGTACAAAAATGGCATAAGTGGTTAAATGAAAACTCTGAAGAATGTACCAATTTTTTAATTAATCATCTGAATAATTGAGAGTAATTGATTACTAAAATAATTGTTAGTTGCAACTTTACATAACTGTGAAGTTGTGACTTTAATTTTCCTTATTTTTTTCACTAGAAAAAAAATCTGAAATGTCAGCATTAGATGGAAGCAGATCAGAACCAAGAGAGATTCAAGGAGTTAAATACATGGCACACTTTGTCTTCCTCACCTTAAGGTTAAAGGTCACCACGGTACCGTTTGCCAGACCGGCGTATAAAGTTTTCCACCGGCTGTGAAGGCAGAGGACTCGGTCGGACAAAGCGAACTGTTGCTCGAATTCTCGATTCTGTAGAAAACATTGACCATGAGGGAGACATCAGCCTCTGAGCGCGGCTCCAAACGAGAAAGTCGGATGAGAAGAGATTTCAACCTTGAGGCTGTAGCAGCGGATGGTCTGGTCACTGGAGCCGGAGTAGAGGCGATGGTGCAGGGATGGAGCCGCGGACACCAGCAGGCAGGTCACTTTGGAGCTGTGACCCTCAAACACACCGACGGATTTATGGCTCTGCAACAACAGAACCGCGTTTAACTCCGTTTAACTCCAGAAAGAGAAGATGGGAAGCGAATCGGTGAACGGTCACCCACCATCAGGTCGAAGGCCTGGACGGTCCGGTCTCCGGAGCACGTGTACAGCAGTCCGTTGTGGATCTGGAGGGCGTTCACCGCCTCCTTGTGGCCGCAGAACCTTCCTTCAGTCGGGACCTCGTCCTCCCCACGGTCAGACAACGTGCCTGAAAATACAGATACCATGTTCAAATAAATCAAATAAGTGTTAATATTTGAGCATTTTAATAAAATAACTAACCATAAATCATACAAATGCTAAAGTGCAAAGAAAATGTGACTTATTTAAGGTAATGATTGAGCAAAACAATCCAGGATTGAGCAGCTGGAGAAGCTGTAACCAAACTCGGTTTGTCAAACGGAAGATGAAAATGAAGCAACACATAACTTCATAGCTCGGATGAAATTACATTAGCTGAATTATTTCCGATAAATAAACGTCTCAAAATGCTGAAAATGTAAGATAACGTACTTGATGAGGTCCTGGGCAACGTGATGGGAAAAGGCAGATCACTGTGGAGACAAAAGCTTCTCATATCAGACTCACTGCTGGGAGGAAACAATCACCTGGTCTCAGCTTATGATTCCATACACTTTTTACAACGTCATTTTTCAATTTCAAGCATTGAAATTGAAAAATTCAATGCTTGAAATTGAATTCAAGCATTCAATTCAATGCTTGAATTCAAGCATTGAATTGAATGCTTGAATTCAAGCATTGAATTGAATGCTTGAATTCAAGCATTGAATTGAATGCTTGAATTCAATTTCAAGCATTCAATTGAATTGTATTCAAGCATTGAATTGAATGCTTGAATACAATTTATTTACAAGTAAATAAATTGTAGATTTATTTACTTGTAAATAAATCTACAAGTATTTATTTTACTAAACTTTTTTTGTACGTTTCTAATCAAATAAAAAAGACTAAAGTTAATATGTGTACAAAAGAAGAAACAATAACTTGCATACATACGAGAACAACTGTTTGTTCCTACAATAAATATTTCTGAGATGAGCAACAATGATTCTGAGCTGAACAGAGCTGATCATAGGTTGGTGATGATGAGAAATTAATCTCTATGAAAAACTATTAAGAGCAAGGATACTTGCTGTCTGCTTGCAAACATTTCATATTTTTATTTACATGACATCTTTATTGCTCAAATTCAAATGTGAAACTGAGCGGAATAAAACCAGCTTTGTTCCTGTTGACATAAATCTCCCAAATTCGATATAGCATAAGCTTTTATATTGTTTTTTTTATCTTAATCTTGACCTAATTACAACACAAAATTTAGTATTGTGGGTTTTTTATTTTATTGTTTTTATGTTTTTTAATATTCTCAAGTATTGAGCATTGGCCCACTTTTATTCATAATTTTATATTTGTGTGTTTTTTGCGTGGCAAGAAAGCTGACTCGCTTCAGTGTAGCCAGATCTACCTAATGGTATGAATGAAGTTGATTGATTGATTGATCGATTACCAACAAGACAAAATCTGTCTCTTCTGCTGCTTTGAGAGTCGTAGATGTTCAGCCTTTGAGATAAAACCCTGGAAAAATGTAAATAAATGGATGTTTTCCAGAATGACCCACCTCTCAGAGGACTTGCACAGGTCCATGTCACTGGTGGAGGAAACCTCGTTGCACGCCAGGCTGCGTGGCTCAGATAGACATTGGTCTGGGAGCAGAGGTGGAGGGGGCGGAGCTTGGACGAACGCGTCCTTCTGAGGCTGCTGATCCGCTGCGGCGGCCTCAAAGTTCTCTGCGGGAGAATTCCACTCCGCCTTTTCGGTTTTCACGGCCAAACACGGCGCGGCGAGAGTTTTCCTGCTCCCCTCGTCCGTCGGCAGGCTGGAGGTGCTGACCTGGGAGCCGCCGCTCGGCCTCCTGCGCTGCCGCAGCCACCGTGGCCTGGACGCCTCTTCGTCCATCTCCGTGTCGCTGCTCTGGAGCTGCTCCGCTCCCTGAGCCTTGTTCAGCACCTTCCTCTTCTTCAGCTTCCTCACGCGCTTTCCGTTCCTCAGCTCAGACGGAGAGGCTGGCAGGTTAAACGCCGCGGGCTGCACTGACTGGACGTCGGCGCCATCGGGGAGCGTCGCCGAGGTTTTCCACGGAGCCTCCGAAGGCCTTTCGGACTTTTCAATCTGTGCTGGTAACGTCCCTTTGCCGTCTGGAGGTTCAAGGTTTCTGTCAGGAGAGAACCGAGAGCTGCAGGCAGCACCTGCAGAGATCCACATGTAAACTGATTAGATTTCATTAAAATAATCATCTAGCCTCTGATCGCTAACCGGTCTTACCCAACGGGTTGGTGTTGTCTGAGGTGGTGCTGTGAGCGTAGTTGGTGACTGCACTGTGATCAGGGTCCAGTTCGGAGCTGACGCAGACCGGAGACTTGGGCTCCTCTTTGATGACGACGGACAAAGGAAGGCTGGAGGAAGGGGGGGAGGCGCACTCGGTGGCCCGATGTGGACTGGAAACGGCCGGAACCGGGGGACATTTGGCACAGGAGGACGACTCAAGTGGCTCCGCTCCAGAAGTATCCAAGTGTTTTTTTTTCGGGTTGGCCTCAGGCGCCTCCTCAATAGTACCTAAAAAGACACGATAGAAAGTCAATCCATCGTTTCCCACAAATGCTGCGCCTTGAGGAAGCATCCCAGGTTTCACCAACTCAAATTTAAGGCTTTTTAAGATTATTAAGACAGAAATTTAAGGCCTATATCTCCACAGAAATGTCATCCAGCCCACTGGTGATAAATTTGCACTCACTCATGACAGACACAAACAATCTAGCTAGCAAGAACATGTTAGCAATGGGCGTCCACCTTGAGTCACATGCAGTGAAGATGTCTGAGTTGCTGGCTATAGCTACTAGCTGCAGCATAGCAGAGAAAAAGGGAAGTTATGAGCGGCGCGTGTACATAAGCATGATTGACAGCACTAAGACCCTCCTCTTGGTTCTGATTGGTTGTTTCTGATTAATCTGTGTATTTATGCTGACAGCAATAGGACCACAGAGATGAGCTCGATTTTTTTCAGATTGTCTCATATGACACTGTCAGGATATTGTGACAGTTTTAATAAATATATATATAAAAATAGATTTTTTTCATGAAAAGTTATCTACTGAAACTTTAAAACAGCTTCACCTGTAAACTGTCTGCTGTGTTTTTTAGACTAATTCATTCTGTTTGTTCACTGATGTTCTCTTAAACCTCTGTGGGCCTTTACACAGAGACATACTTTTTTTTTAGCTATTATTAATTTACAAATTAAATCACTTATGTACTGGACTTTATAAACAATGTAACACAGCGAAACAGAAAAAAAGTTAAAGTGATACAAATACTTTTGCAAGGCACCACAACCTGTGATGCCTGTTCAGGTCACTTTCAAAATACTATAACCAAATAATTCAAATTTTCAATGGTGTAATTATAATAACATTATTTTTAATTGTATATTTTCTTTACCTTGCATGCCTTTAAGCAAGTCTATCCGTTTGTTTCTCAGTGAGCTCATCTCCACAGTAATCTGAAGAGGAAGACGACACACAGCCAAGTTAGGGATGTACAAACTCACAACTACTCATTACTAATACACTAAATAAATTAAAATGTTGAAACAAATATAACAAAACCACCATGAGACAAACAGAAGACCTGAATGTTGCTTTCATTACCTGCTGTTTAACCACCATGAGTCGCTGCACCTCCAGGAAGGCCGCCTCCAGCGCCGCGCGGGCCTGGATCAGGTTGGTGTCCACGTTCTGCAAGGACTGACTCAGCTCTTCCTCCCGCAGAGACACTGCAAGCAGCTGGTCGATCTGCAGGCGCTCTGCACCAAACACAGTCAACGCCTCGGTGTCGGTTACACTGCGGTGTGTGTGGAAGAGTTGGATGATCGAAGATGGAGACAAACCTCTTTTTGATTTGACTTTTCTTCTCTTACTGTCGTGCTCCAAACAAGACAACCCTGTGCCGGTGGAGTCCTGAACGAGACGGGGGAAAAACAAACGGTGAGACGTGTTGTGTCTGTAAGAGGGGAAATGCAACATTAAGGATGAGAGAGGTTGCTTCACAAACCCACCCCGGCCGTGCGCCGCCGCTTCCCCGTCCCATCGCACAGCTCCGCCCCGAAGCCGCTGTCCCCCAGCGTCAAATCAAATCGCTGGAGAACCTTCGCCATTGCGCAGTGCAGATCGTCCTTCTGGTTCTTCGCTTCCTCTTCCAGCGGACGCTCCTGCTTTTCTGAAGCGGAAGGAAGTGTGGAGCCCGACTCCTCCTTCTCCTCCTCTGATTTCAAGGGTCCGAACACTGACGAATGAGGCACCGCAGGTGCCAGGCTGCTTTCTGACAGGGAGCGTTTGCGAGATTTGGTCTCAGAGGTGATTTCCATCAACGACTCCCACTGGAAGCCCTCAATGAGGGGCAGACCGTCCTCCTCCTGGCTTTGAGACTCCTGCTCATATGGCACCATCTCAATCCCAAACCTATCGAAGCACAAATTAAACATGTTAATTTAAAATTTTAAAAAATTACCAAAAACGTAAATGAGAAGCGATTTTCACCTTGGCATGCCTTTCCCCTTGTCCTGCTTCTTCCGGACCTCCTGGTAGACCTGCTCCCAGTTCACGGAGCGACGCGCGCTCGCCGAGTTGATGAGCTGCCTCACGGTCGGCTTGAGGCCAGAATCCTTTTCCGTGTCGCTTCGCTTCGACTCGCTGAGGTTTCGCACGCGCCTGGCAATGTTCAGGTTTGGCTCGTGACCGGCTGTTTTGCTCTTGGAGCTCATGTGCTTGGTGAGGTCCCGCTTCAAGACGGGGGGGAGGTCCAGTTTGGACAAAGTGGTTGCGTCCGACCCCGAGGCGGCGTGCGCCTCAATGGTTCTGCCGGCGTCGCTCTCCAAGCTCTGCCCGGATTCGGCGGTCCAGGCCGAGGCCAGGACCGCCGTGGGGCTTTGTGTCTCTGCTCCATTCCTGTTCTCCCCGTCCCTTTTGGCTGTGGACGCAGACTCTACTCCCTCTGCAGTAGAGGTGCTCACATGAAGGGACTGGACAAACGTGCTGTCTTCTGCAGAAGCCGACAGAGATTTTTCTTGCCTGAACGCAACGAGCGATGTCGCGTTACCAGAACTTTCACTCGCACTTCTCTCTTTTAAAGGTTCCCCCTGATTCTGTTGCTCCCCAAGATGGTGTGTCCTCTCCAAAGAGCCTTTTCTTTCAAAACCAATCTGCCTGATTGAGCGAAACGACTCCGGAAGGCAACGCTCCTGCCTCGATGTGAGGTACCCAACAGGCACCTTGGTCCCACTTTGCTTCCCGCCTGGATTTGACTGACTGGAGGCCTTGCTGTGTTGAGCGTCACCTTTAGTCCCAGAAACTGAGGAACTCTTCTGATCTACTTGCAGTGATGGTTTATTTGCCTTCTTGCTAGAAAAACCAGACGCCCCATTTTGGTTGCCATCTCTCTGAGAACCTTTAGAGCCGCCACAGCTTCCATCACCGACATGGTGGGTTTGGGTTTTGGGTTTTATCGGATGCCTCCCGTTCTCTTCCACTTTTTGCAGACTTGAGTCCACAGGTGTGCGCTCACATTGGGGCTGTTTCTGAGGCTTCGAAGCCACTTGGTGTTTCTCTGCCGTGCTTTGCTGGGGCTCTACGTGCGATCCGGACGCAACGGGGTACGGTGACCAGCGGCAGCTTTTGTCCAGCTTTGGGTTGCTGCAGAGAGTTTTAGAGTTTTTCCCGTGGTAGTCTGAGTCGGCCAGTGATGCCTCTCCATTTTGGAGCCTGGCATCCTGCTGGGCATTTCTGAAGTTTCCTTTACCTTCAAAGCGCGTAAAGGTCTGGCCTAAAGGATTTGGTGCGTTGGTACATACAGGATTACACCCCATGAAACTGTGGGGTCTAGCCTTTGGGGCGTACCTGGCGATGTTGTTGTGACCGTAGAGCCCATTACTGCTGCCTCCATTGCTGAGCCAAGGCAGTCGACTTTGCTGACCACCGTTGCCCCACGTCCTGTTGCTTTCCACCCTGTTGTTGGAAAACTCCACAGTTTCCCATCTCTGTAAACGGGGGGTTCCTGAGCGTGCCACGTGGCGCTCCTCCCCTGTTGGTTTTGATGCCAGTATCCCTCCTGCTCACTGCTGCCGTCGTAATAGCTCCGCCTGTGCCAAGACCTGTGGTGACTGGGTCCACCAAAGCAAGGTGGAGGAGCCTGCCACATGCGCTCCAGGCGGTAACGTTCCTTAAGTTGGTTTAGCCTCTGCTGAAACTCTTCCTTTCTCTTCCGTTCTTCTTCTTCTTTCGCCAGCCTAGCAGCTGCGGCCTCCTTCTCTTTTCTAAAAAAAAAAACAAAAAACGAAGAAATGGACAAATCTTCAACTTGTCCGTTTCTTCGGACAAACTGAAGAAACGGACAAGCTTGGTTTGAACTTGGGTTGAACTGTGAATGGTGAAAATTGTAAACAGGAAAATCTTTTTTTTGCTCAGAAAATTCACTACACAAACAGTTCAATGATATCAATACTTTTCCAAGGCACAGAGATGTTGAATTTCTTATTTTTATTCTAATTATTATTGGTCATATCAGCTACAGTTTACATTATCCTAATAGCCCCAGTTGGACATTTCTCAAATTCTTCATGCAAGACAGAGATTAAGACAACATGTGTAAAAATAACACTGGAGCAGAGCGACTTTTATCTAAACTTTAGGTTGGGGGAAGCTTTTTATCATCAACGTAAATTTTTTAAAAAATATTCCAGACCATCAAAAGACTGAAAATGTGGTGTGTATTAATATGTCCAGAAGGCATTAGGTTGGAGCCTAGATCTGTTTGAACTCTGTATTTGCGGTCGTGCCTTTTCTTTTTTAGCCTGCAAGCCTGACATCTGACTCCGGCCACGGCTCAGTGTGAAGCTGTGGCTAAAACAGTCCTGGAGGCGCCGCGCAGCAGAATATGACTATACATGGCATATGTTGGCAAACTACAGCTTGTTGACTCACGTCTGTTCACATCTTAGTTACATCTTACAAACTTTGAAAAACAAAGTTTGTGTTTATAAGTCACTGCGTCTGGGGTGTTTTCACCAAAACTAATCAGTCTAAAGTGGTTTTTACCTTAAATAATGCCATTTTGCTAACACATTTATAACACATTAGCTAACATTTATTTTAAGCAGTGAGTCTAATTTTACCATAGATCGGACAGTCGGCTCACCTGATCTGCTCTTTTCTCTTTTCGATCAGGTCCACCCAGAGTCTGGTCGAAGTATTCTTCGTCGTGGTCGTTTCCGGCCCGCTGTTTGTCCGCCGCCTCCACGTTTTGTTTGTGCGTGGCGCTGGAGATGTGGCCGGCGTAATCGGTCAGGCTCACCACCTTCACCTTACACACTCTGCACTCGTGTCCGCAGTCCCTGGGGAGGGAAGGCGACAGCGGGGCTTCAATCGTTCCCACGGGCATGGCTCTGATCTGGTCTGGTTACAGATTGCTTTTTCCACCTGAAGAGCCAGCAGCTGCAGAGATCCTGGCTCTACTTTCTCCAACTTTAAAGCTTTAATAAACTCAGGAAAGGAGATTACTCGACAATCCTTCGTATAAATTATCCGATTCGTCTCTCACAGATCAGGAGGTAGCTAACTTAGAATTTTCTATAGGTAAAGTCTTAATCATCCTGATCTTAGCGTTTCCCCTGTTCTCAGCAGGCCGTAGGTGGCGGAGCAACTGGGCCGGACCGAGGCAGCGCGCTAGTCTAAGATGTTCGGGTCCGGCCACGCGGCACAGCGTGGGACGCGTGGGTGGAACCGAGACCGGCGCCCTCAGCTCAGTGCGCCTTCATGATGGTGTCCGCTGCGCTCTGGTGCTTCAAGGCAGGCACCGTCTCTATTTGACCTCTCTCCGTGCTCCGAATGCCAGAGCCCAGAGCCCCTCCCGGATGACGGCATGTGTTAGGTCTGGAGATCCCGACTACCAATCGCCATGCGGAGCCCGTGAAACCGAAGCCCAGTGCAGCTGCTCACAGCCTCCGTTTTAAACCTCTCCCAGGGATGCCATCCTGTAATGCTGAGGGGACTGTTGCTTTCCTGGCTCATTCTCAATTTCTCCTGCAAATCTGTGTCATGGGGTGCTGCCACTTTGAGGCGTCTCGTGCAGCTGGCGTGCAGCACTGAGATCGAGTTACGTGTTTCTGACACAGTATTTCTGCTTTGACTCACGGCTGCCCCATTTCAGCAACTTGACTGTAAGTGTGTCAGGTCATCAAAGCACACCGACACATTTTAACAGTAACTATTAATGTAGATCTTTATTCTGTGATGGCATATTAATGTCATTGTACATGGGGGAGGGGAAAAAAAAAAGAGTACATTTTCACAAAAATTTTTTTTGATTTTGAGATTTATTTTGGAAAAATTATTTTAAAAAAAACTTGTATATTTATGACTTTGGAAAGTTGATATTTGCAAGAAAAAACTCAGAAATGGTCAATGTTTGACTCCATCTACAACAGCCCTAGCATACAGAGCCCCACTGGGGCAATAATGTACTGATCAGTACATCAGTACATGTATTACCCCATAAATTATGGGGTAATAAATCATCTGACAGTTTTGATTGCCTTTCTTTTGTGTTGCTAGTTTGATTGGTGTGAAGGGCCGTTTCCATCTCAACCTTACACAAACAGTTTTTTGCACCAAAGAGTTAATAATAAACACTGAGGCTCTTTAAATGTGTATATATTTGAAATTTAAATTGACATTTGAGACTGTATGTAATATAGACCAGCAAATATTACAGTAACCAAGGAAACGCAAAAGAAACATTTTCCCCCATGGCCTGGTTTGGGCTCCGTATACATAATAATTATTATGTCATAATTGACTCGGCGCTGATCACACACGTCACCTTTCACTCAAACTGGACGATTTGCAAGGTGGCATTTATATGGACCCACTTTAAGGAAACATTTCCAGAGAATAGGACACCGACGAACACATAAAGCATAAACGCCTCACCACTTGTTCAGCTCACAGAGCGAAATGTCTAAAGTGTGACAACTTCCCTGCCCCGATACTCGCACTACTCCTTACGCCCCTCCAAGAAGTGTGTACTCAGTCGAAGTACACATCGGGGTTTAAGTAAGCAAGTTGCAAACGCAAAATTGGAGATTTGGTAGAGACGGGTTACGTCATGGACGTAATTGCGACATACAAAATGGCGGCACTTGGTTGCTCTTTTGGCATTTGTACTGCAAATGAAAGTACAACAACAACAAGCGATCGACTTTAAATGTACAAAATAGGTGTGTCTGCTTTTCAAAGTCATTGTAGGAGATTTTTGGCTGCTTTGTTATGACTTGTTGAATACAGAGCAAGTTCAGTCAGATCTACACACGTACAGTAGAAACAAGAACTACTTTAGTACTTTATGTTTGAAAACTGATTCTCCTGTAACGCACACAGCTTGCTCTGAGCCATATTTTCGCCTTTTAATTCAAAACGTCACATTCAGCCATGAGTTGTGCACACACTCGAAAACCTGCAGCGGGAACTCACACTTGAAGGACCACAAGCGTGGAAGTGTGAGTTTTGGGGACGGGGCCCTAAAAGCTCCACCTGAACGCCCTTTGAATCAACACTCAGCCTCAGCACCAGGCCACATTCTTTCGGTCATCTGAGCGGGAGTCACGAGATGGCCCTTGACTTCTGGCCTTCACGCCTGTTGTTCCGGACAGATTGTGTCTAAATATACAAGCCGCGGCTCAAACAGCTGCCAACGGCTACCGACATGCGCTCATCAGCACACGTGCAAACAGGTTTTAGCACAAAACTCCTTAAGACTGAACTTAAACTTGAAACTTTATCACAGTTTGGACAGGAAGTGAGCTCACCGGCCTTTAAGCTTCTCCAGCTCCCGGTGGTGCAGCATGCTCCTCATGTGTTCATCCATCTCCTGCACATGAAACAATGAAACACTGTTCACTTAGAAATATCAAGTTGTTTTTAAGTCACTTACAAATTTTTTTAAGTCAAGGCATTAACTTGACTTTTACATGAATGTATTGAGCGAATACAAAAAAAAAAAGAGCGCCGGTGTGCATAAAAATGTCTTCTTTCTTTCTTTTTTTTTTTTTTACAGAAGATAGGCTTTCCGTAATCTGTACACAAGGAGACACTAAATAAAAGGTCATGTGAGGGTCGCAGCACCGACACGGTCGTGGAGTAAATCACACATCGGAGTTAATTACCTGCTTGGAAGCGCAGACGGTTTCACACAGGATGCACTGTCTGTGTCTCGTCATCTTGAACGCAGGAGGATTTCAGCCCATCACTGTCCAAAGGGAGAAACTGAGTCAAATTTAAGGAGCTTAAATAAAAGAAGGTGAACTGACTGAAGTTTTCTGGATGATCGCAGATCTTTAAAAAGACGAGTTTGACTGGAAGATGATTGTTGTTTTTTTTACGACTGAAACCGCTTAGTTACGGTAGAATCGCAATTTCTTATTATAGGAATTCAGAGTCAGTTTAAAATGCTCAAAAAACAACTTTAGACTGCTTCTTTTTTTTCAAAATTACATTTTGAATAATTCTTTACTTTTTTATTAGCTAATATTTTAAATATTAAACACTCATTATTTCATGTTTTCATTTAATAAAAAACAGGCAGCCAAACCAACCCAGGTCTGGTGGTTTAAGTTATAGAATTTTACGTGCAAACTTTGTTTTTATCCAAATAAAAATGTATTTTAAATAAACGTTTTATTTGTTAAGTCTTTTCCTCTTGTCAATCACATAACTGAAACATAATCTCTAGATGGTTTGAATAGAAAAATTGTTTTTGAATCGAAAATCGTTTCAGAATCGAATCGTTCCCCTGAAAATCGGAATCGAATCGCTAGACGCTGAAAGACTCACATCTCTATTAAAAGGTGACAAAACCCTTCCAGTGTTCCCATTTTATTTTGTAACACTGAACAATCCCCCTGAAACAATACGAACTTGCTATAGCTGCATATGAAGTAGAGCTCTCAAATATAAAAGAAAAGTTTAGAGCCAAACTATGAGATTAACTAAAACAAATCAAAAAAACAGAAATCTGATCTTTTAGCCTTTTGTCACATTTTAAAACTTTTCTCTGACAGGACTGAGGATGATTTTTAGACCTTTGTGGAAGCAGATAAGATTAGTTTTACATATCAGTGGATTGGTGATCTCTGATAATGAGGGAAATCTGGACCAATAAATCAATCAGTGCACTGCTAATTAATGACATATACAATATAAAGCAAAGTGACTATATTAGCCGTGAACTGTGTGCTTTTACAGAGCTGCTCCACAGCATCTGATGTTTTCCTGCAAGCTGAGACCTCAGATTCTTCAAATGGGTCGGGTAAGACAACACCGATCTATTTAATGCATCATCATCATCATCATAATCATCATCATCATCATCAGTGCCACAATCCAAATAGAAGCAGAGTCCAGCCCCGGTTTCATTCCAGGGTGCTGATAGAACAACTTTGTCGCCAGATGGCAAAGAGAGTCACGTCTGGACTCGTCTGCCGCTTCCAAACGGGGCGAAGATTTAAAACCAGCCTGGAGTTAAAGGTGACACCAAACATCAGCTTTCAAAACACAAGCCTAAACTTTAGTGAGATCCACTGTGATCGTTTTGAAATCTGTCCATCTGAGCAGATAGAACTAAATGTAACTTTATCACATCTCACCTTTCAATTAAAAACAAATAATTATAATAATTGAAACTCATAATTAGGTACCTATATAAAATAAATAATGCATTTATAATCAAAGTAAAGCATAATGGAAACTAAAAATCTTCAAAATTTTTAATAAATAAAACATGTAGTAGCCATACACTTGTTATTCTCTTGGTTTACCAAGGTTTTAAAAAGTAACAGTTTCAAAACTGCAACAATGACCCATCATAGTAACTATGTGTTTTAAAGTTATTTTAATGAGATTTTCAGAGAACATGCCAAAGTTCTCAGACTTCATAAAACACAGTGACAAAACCCCAAAATAAAGACTGACTCATTTATCAACTAATATCAGCTTGTTACACTCTTGAGTTTAAATAAAAAAAGGCCAGAACGGCAGAGAGATAAAACATTTAGCACAATAACTCTTGAAAACATTCTAAATTAGTGTGGACTTATTTTTACATTTGCAAAAAGCCTAAGTAACAAAATAAAACAAATTTAAAAAAGAAAATAAGTATATGTTAAAATTGTAATATTATGGGGTTTTTTAGTAGTAAGATAAATTTTTGCACATGCTGTTTTAAATAAAAACAAATATTCTGAAATCATTGAGTCTGGGATTCAACACCTGCAGCTGCCAGTTATAGTAAGGAATATTAGAAGAAAATTAGAAGTTTATATATTTAGTTTGGCTTCCAGGAGAATAATATATCATTGAATGAAATTGTCTCTCTACTTTTTGCATTTAGCAATACCCCCAAAAAAGCAAGACTCTAAAAAGTTAACACATAAACTGCGTAATACAATTTCATTAGCATGTCTTAAATATCACTACGGCACAAAAACAAGCAGCTAACAACAAAGAGGAGATAGCTAACAGTTAGTTACAGCAACCAACACAGTTATATTAGCCTTACATTTAATGTATTCATTCAGGAAATGTAATCAGTGCTTAAGTAAGCAATTTATCTGACTGTTATTACTGTTGTTTCCAAAAAAAATGACTGATTTGGGTAGAGGGTCGCAGAGGGTATGAACTAGCTAGCAAAGCTATTTAGCTTAGCTTCTAAGAATGTGAAAAGGACCCGGGAAATTTCTAAAATACACTCCACGGCTCCAGGTGTAGCTAATTATAAACTGTGTATATGCCTGAAACATGTAAAGGGAATAATATTCAGCAGAGCAGTAAGTTAAAATGTTCTCTTCTGAGCTAAAGCTAAAGCTAGCAAGCTGGAAACAGCTTGTTTTACCAGCCCCACCAGTTTCACCACTGCTCCACCTAGATACCTTATTATATTGTCGTGACAAGAATGTAGCTACATAAACTTTTTATGTCCGCAGTAAGTATATGGCTGTCGTTTACCTTTATAAGCTCCAAATGTGTGCAATAGTGTGTTTACTGCAGAAGTTAACAACAACATCCTCCTTCGAATCCGCTCTGGTAGTCAACCACATCCTGTGATGCGTTCAAGAGCAGAGTCTGTGTAGGAGCAACGAACACCGTCAAAAATTACGACTTCCCTCCAAAACAAACTAGTAGGTCATCACTTACTTTGCTACAGTTCGATTAATTTTATGTGCATTTTTGTTTAGCTGCCAACTACGTTTTGCGTATAATACAGCTTTTTAAATTTAATTACATTTTTTGCTATATATTTAAATAAACATTGATACTGTATATCGGTGTTAAATCACATTTGGAGACAGTATTTTGGGTATGAAATCTAATTTATTCTCATTAAAATGGAACTATATGAATACTAACAACTAACAAATTCAGAATTTAAGTCAACTCTAACAATAACCACAATACTTTTCATCAACACAAAAAGTGGAAAAAGAAACAAAAAATAAATGAAAATGGAACTTTTAATTTTAAAAGTATACACTAAAAACAAACACTAAGTATATTTTTTGATAATCCCTTTTGAGATAATCTAGGAAATGTTTCAGACATTTTTATTTGTTAAACAAAGTACATAAAAGAGAATACTTGGTTTCTCAAGTTATCCACAACTGTTTCTCAGTTTCACAGAAAAAAAAACATACAAAAAAAAAACGTTTAAAGAATCTCATTTCTCAGCAACATTACTGAGTATGTGCAAAGTTGTGTTCCCCAGGAATGTTTAGAAATGCAACAAAATATTTCACTTTTATGAAGAAAATACAGCCACAGTGGATTGGTGAATCTAAAATGCTAAAACGTAGCTAGTGCTGTGTGTGCAAATTTACATTCCAATCCTTAGTGTAAATTACTCTCCAATTATCAAAAATATATGTAAATAACAGCGTTAAAAAAAAACAGCATGTGTGATAAAAAAAAATAATTCCCTTGAACGTTTCTCTCCATGCCAGCAAGTGCGAGCAGAGTTTTCCTGCGTTGCGTTTTAGCTTATCGAGTTTAGCTCCCTTGCTTTGTGCTTCAGGTGCCTCTTGCGCATCTTAATAATCCATTTTATGGTGAGCTTGGCAAAATTTGCAGCCTTGAAGAGAGCCATGAAGACGACGCAGAGGATGCCGATGGAGCTCCAGGGATTTGCAGTCACTATCTGCACAGACAGAAGCACAGCCGACTTGAACACTGACAGACTTACCTGTGAATACTATTCTATTCTATATCTCTGGGAAAACTTACCAGCCTGATTTCCTGAATGTAAGGATCTCGCCACTCGAAGACAACAAAGAAGAGCTGAACCGTCTGCTCTGATTCAGACCTCTTGTCGTTGAATTTCACCACTCCCGACTAGAAGAAGAACCAACAGAAATCGTGAAAGCGCAGCGTCTGATAAAGACGTCTTCGTGTTCGTAAGCCGGTAGTACCTCTTGCCGAAACTCCACCGCTTCGCTGCGTCTGCCAGACGTTTTCACGAGAGACATTTTGACCCAGGTTCTGAATCCTCCAGAGAAGGTCCACATGGAGTAATTCCGCTCGCAGTCCCTCATGAACTCGGACTTGTTCGCGCTTGAGGTGCCGGGAAAGAGAGGAGACATGAGCTGCCGGGTTCAGACTGGTTCAACTCCAGACACCTTGAAAAGGCGTTTATAGCCCTTTAACGTTTTCACGTTTCATTGCAACTACAAACTTTACTGTGTTTCATTGTCTGGACTTTGAACAACCTCCTTTCGGTGGAAGACTTTCAGGGTCTTGGGTGAGAAAATTCAAAGGGTGTGAATACTTTTCAAGGCTATGCAGCTGTTTGATCACACATTTCAGAAGATAAAGGTGAACTCCCAACAACCTAGCGGTTTCACTTTTAAGTCAATTTTTTTTATCTAACGCAATCACTTCCCTGCGATATCCAGCTGACATTTACTATCCTTGCCTGTTCTTTCACAGAGGTACAAATATTTCAACGCCAATAATGAGGGACAGTTTGTGAGACGCGCTGTTCAGTCAAAGCTTTACTTGGTGGTGATAAAACACACAAGAATTAAACCAGTCGGATCTTGTTTCAGAGGCGTTTCTATTTTTCTACCTAACGTATAAACGCTTAATCTACCTGATTGAAGAAAAAGCTGATTGCTTTAGGTTCAACATTATCTTACGATACAATGAACAGACGGCCTGAAAACGTGACAAAGGTACACAGAGGCAGCATCGGCTAAGACTCGATTGTCCGTGGCGGTTATCTCCCACGGCAAACAAAGCAGGATCAATACTTCAGAGTTTGAGTTTACCTTTCAATCAAGTCACTGAACTTGGCAAAGAGCATGTATGAAATGGCACTGAAGTCCTCCTGGGTTTCATTCTGGCTGAACTGCATGAAGATCAGCTCTTTGTTTTTCACGTCCGACGGGCCGCGAACCACCACGGCCCGTTTCTGTGACACAGCAGGAGAGAGAGAGAGAGAGAGACGATGTAAGGCTGTAAATCAACGGCTACGGTTCACATAAAAAAGGTCAAACCACTTAAAGGGACAATATTGTGTGTTTTCATATCACAGTCAATTGATTATGCTACCTTCAGTTTGTATAAAAATGCTGCATATGTCAAATATGACTTAAAAGAAATTTGATTAATTGAAATATGGCCTCCGTCTCTTTAAGAAGCTGCTGTTCTTTCTGAAGCTCCACCCTCAGGAAGTTATCACAACATGGCTCCTCTATTAACCCTGCAACAATGTTTTTACCAGCACTTCTCTGAGCTCAGCAGATATGAAATTCCACCAGGTATTTGCTAATTGGTGCTGACTAGTTTGAAGGAGCTCAGTGGGGGAGGTGGAAGTTCAGAAAAGTGAAAACTGCAGTTCAGAGGAGATTTGTCTTCGAAGGCGGGGCTAGGTCCACCCAGGCGTTTTGAACAGCTGAATGGTTGCAAATGGAGATTAAAGGATTTCTCAAACATGCGTCAAAGAATCAAAGCAACACTCCGGGTATGTTTTTGATGAGGGAACATTATAACATGACATAAATCTAATTCTGCCCCTCTAAAGGTTTTTCCACATTTTTTCCTATTAAAGTTACAAACTTCAGAGTATTTTTGGGGGGGATTTTATTTGACAGCCCCTTGAAGAAAGCGTCGCATTATCATCAAATATTTGAAAATTCATAATATTTTGGGTCACATATGTTGGACTGAATCGATGTGTTCACATCGTACCTGTTTGCGCTCTGTGAACGGCCCAAAGTAAGTGACCTCTGTGATCTCACAGTCCCCTTCCTCAGGAGTACCAGGGTCCACTAGAGGTGGGATGTTGTCATGGTAGTGATGCTTGCAGCTCAGCAGCTGAGCATCGTCAGGAAACAGAGCGATACCTGCTCAGAGGCAGAAACGAAATCACTTTGAATTTTTTATAGCTCAGACACTCTGATAGGATACATTCTACAGCAGCTTTAGAGTGGACTTACTTGATTTCATTTGATCTTTCACTTTGTGTTTGAATTCGTTTTTTAAATTTTTTTCATACTCTGCGGTTTTTCTTGTTTTGGATCAGTTGCCTGGCATTGTGCGTTTCAGCGCTGATGGTATGTAACGTGACACAATACAATAAAAATGTGTTAAATCCATGTTTAACACCTTCGCTTGCTCGTTATTATTTACACCGACTTGATTGCCGGCGGTGCTAAAAAGTAGGTGTGAAGTAAAGCTTTAAAGTGCCAAACACTCTCCGTCGCTACTATGTAAACACGCCTCACAAACTGTTCGTTTTACCTCGACAAGATTTACCCAAAGACAAACACTTTCTCCACAGGAGGAAACATAATTAGCAGCCTGGATAATGGTTGCTTATGTTGTCGTATCACAACACAATTCTCAGAGCATTTCATAAGGATTTTATGTGAGAAATCAATACAAAGCTGAGTATAATTAAGAATAATCATGTAAGTGTAATTGGTTGCGTGTCTCCATACTTGAATGTTTTACTCCTCGTCGTCGTCACAAAATAGTTCAAGCTCAGACAGTTTGTAAATCAATCTATGAACGGCTTCTATCAAATCTCGTCAGTCTTCATCAAACTCTGACCTGAACTATGAATGGGCCACTCTAAACACTCTAATCACCTTTACATTGAGTGACCCAACCCGTTCCTTTGTATCTGTAAATGCGTTTTGCATTTGGATTGGTCTGTTTCGGCTTTCTTCAAGGCTCACATTGTCCTCAGCTTCATCCATGTTCTGCTCCACTGGAATCTGCTTCCCTGTCCCTTTAGGTGTGACGCAGCTGCCACTGTGTTTCACCATGCAGAATCCTTCAGGATGTTTCACATGTCAGACAGAAAGTTACATTTTTGTCTCATCCAGCCTTCAGCCACATGTTTTTGTCCATTACGTGGCTTAAGGAAACCTAAAAAAAGAGGAATTCTGATGGCTTTTTTGTCAGCCTCCCAGATTTGGGGAGTGAATGACAAATATTTATTCTATCCAGTAGAGACACCCCCGGAAATTTTTTTTATAGGGGTGCCCTGACCAGGCCAGTACAAATTTTAATCGATTCATCTATTTTTTACTTATTTATCTTTTGGATTTTGCATGTATGTTTTCATTGAAGAGGATGACTCTGTATGCCTTTCAGATTTTCTGGAGAGACAAATGGGACGGCCCAACATTTTTCAAAGGGGGGATGGTCCCCTGTGATCCTCCTTTGGCAGCACCACTGATTCTATCACCACTTTGTCCAAGTACTCCAAAGTTACCACGGCTCTCCTAATAAAGCCTGACAATTCAGATTTCATAATTGGGTCATGAATGATATGTTAAATGACATGTTCAACTTTGTTATTTTACTTGCGACTTCATCACTGCTTTATTCCCCATATGTATGGAGTTTTCTTTGGTCTTTATGATTCTGTACGTTTATTTAGTTTTCTTTTTCTGCATTTGTTAAATTGTGCTACTTTGTGTTTTCCTATCATTAAAGTTTGTGGTACAACATGCGTTGAACTGTGTTCATACGAACCAGGAGGGGAGAAAGAGTCCACTTCCTTGTAGCTGACCGACATGACAGGCTGACTGAGTTTGTTCAGAAAGTCGCAGATGGTCTGGTAGGCCAGGAAAATCGCCACGGCAGTCAGCACCAGGTAGATGAAGATGAGCAGCACCGTGAAGACGTTCTTCACGCAGGTTTTGCTGAATCTCCGCGGTGGACTTTTCCCTTGCATTTCATCCTCTAAAGTAGAATAAGGAAGGGTTAAAAACATGAGGGCAAACAGGAAGTGATGCTTTGAGACGAACTGCATCAGAAGGAATATACTCCATGATGCTAGGCGTCCCTACTGTCCTAACCGAAACAGATTAAACCGAGGAACAGCCGCTCGCCTTGTCTGACGTTGCCGTTGGACTCCGCAGGCACCGTCTCCTCGTCAACATCGTCGAAAGAGTCTTGAGACTGACCATTGCCTTCGTCGCCTTCGAAATCTTCATCGTTGAACTGTTTATTTAAAAGAAACAGAAAAGCGTCCTGATCTTGACGTGGCTTTAAATATGCAAAGAGTCATTAAGGAGTTTTTATGGATAACTATGAAGGCCCGTCTCTGGGTGAAACATCTTCAGCTAGTTCATGACTAACTCCTAATCGTATCTGTAGCTTTATTTTGCCAGTTCTGCAGTCACCAGTCCAGACCTGTCATCTGATGAAATCAGCAGAGGTAAACCGAGGTGAATGACACAACAGTGATTAGGACGACCACAGCACAAAAACAAGCATGGGCTAAGCAGTATTAGTTTTGATTTATTATCTTTAACCCATTCCTAAAAAAATGTTTCAGGCTGAACATTTAACCAAGCAAGCTGGGGAAATGTTTAGTCAACTCAGGGTTGAATTTGTTCATTTATATGAACAGTCCAACATGTAGTTGAACTGTTTTGACCCAGCATGTTTTACAATGTAATAAATGCAGCCATGATTGAGGGGTTTACTTTGATAAAGTATTATTTTATCATGACATTAACTTGTTGCCGCAACTAAATAAGTACTTGATTTCTTTTTAAGCAGTTCAAAATTTTCTTTATATTTTAGTTTTATATTTTAGAAATATTTTAAATTATTAGCTTTATATGTTGTTGTTTTTTATTCGTGTTATGAACATAAAGACTGTTATTAAAGTTGGAATTTTATTGAATTGAAGTAGCACTATATATTTGGACAAACTTTATAAACTCCACTAGTTTATTACTCTGTTACAGCAGCTTTACTTATTCGCACACCGTTAATGAAGCTAAACTTAAAACTACAGCAGAAAGTGTTGCAGGGTATGATATTAATTTGACTATTTTAATAGCCGAAAGCAACATTATAACTGTACATTTCATTGCAGCGCCGAATGTTTTTGCCCTTTGAGTTTGAACAAAATCCGTCCAAAATGGCAACAGCTAAACAACGACCTGTTGCTTTGTAGCGTGGTACTACATGACTTATGAAGCAACACGCAGTTTTCAGCTCCGGTCTTCTCGTCACATGACGAGAAGAGAGTTGTTTATGGATTATTTGGACAAAAAAAAAAGGGAAGTTATAATGTTACCTGTCGGTAGGAACTCCTGTTTCTCGTCCCGGGCATTCCTCCGCTCTCCTTTCCCCTCTGACTGGAGCTGTCGTAAAATCCTTGAAGCTGTTCCTAATTGTTCACAGAAAACTGTCTTTAGGTAACGCGTGCATGTTTAAGGAAATGTCATTGGCCAACCCTGGCGCGCGCTCCAGTTCACCGGCGTCTGCTCCAACCCAGACCCCCAACTCATTCAGCTGCTCTCCCCACCCCAACTCAAGCGGCCTTGGTGACGATAATAGCGGCTCATCCCGTGATAACCAGGCAACTCTACTGGCTGCGATACACTTTAAAGGTTGCTGTTTCCTTGACGTGCTTTTCTTGTTTCCTCCATCCTTTCCTTAATCTGATGGAACCTATCGCTGTGTTCACAAGCTCACGGGAATGTTCAAAGTTCTTCTCTTTTTTTAGGTATTTTTTCCGGCATTAGAGGTCTTTATTAACAGTCTCCAGACAGGAAATGGGTAAAGAGAGAGAGTCAGCAAATGCCTCACGGTCGGGAGTCGAACCCAGGACTGCAGCCTCTCTATCCCTGAAGTACTTTTTTTTTTACTCCAAAAGATACTTTTATTGTAAAAGCGATAAAGAGCAATATCGTAACCCTCCAACCCCAAAATTAAAACCACCCATTTTTTAAAATTAACATTACCATTTATCACTCCAAAAAATATATTTTTTTCACCAAAGTGCTTTGTTCAGATGTTTACATAACGAAATTCTTGTCTTTTTTGTGTCATTGTTTTCTACGTTGTATGCTGAAAAAGTTGTAGTTATCTTGCTGCAACAAGATATAAGTCCTTTTTTATTTATTTTTATTTGCCGATGTATTTCCTCGTTTATTTATTTTTTTGTCGTCAGTCTTCCATAAATACCAACCACTAAAATGTAAAATGATATCCAGAGAAACTAATGTAAGTCAATGTCAAATTTATTATCTATGCAACACATTTAAACACCTTAAGTTTACTAGTTTTACAGTCAAATACCTGTTTAAGTTATTAACAATAATAGTAATTATTATTATTATTAAAAAAAAAAAAAAATAATAATAATAATAATAATAATAATAATAATAATAATAATAATAATGACCTTTATTTTGCTATATAAAAACCTTGCTGAGATCTTAAATCTGTTTTTCAAGAGAGACCTGGCAACATACCGATTACAATTATCAACATCGACATTCAGAGGAATCCGTACGTTAAGCTTTAAAATAGTCAAAAATAAAATAAAATCACCTAAAAACTCATTGAATAAATTTAATTCCAGAAATCTTTTCTTTTCTGACATTTCCGAGAGTTCACAAACGCAACACCGAAAGTGTCACCAAGGGGAAGTTCCTAGATGAGTTTCCGCACGAGGTCCGTCAAACAACGTCCCTGCCATGGCAACGACGCAGGTTTGGGTCCTGTTCGTGCTTCTTTCTGTGAGTTTAGCCGAGGAGGTTCAGTTAAATTACAAACCAGCCACAAAACCTGTGCGACTTTTTACTGAGGAGGAGCTCAAGAGATACGACGGCAGTGAGGTAAAATTCATGCTGTTGATAATTCCCTGCTTCCTGAATATGTGTTTATGTTCAATTGCGATAAGGAATAACTTACTGTCCTTTGTGTCACCTGCCTGTTTCAGGAAGGCCAACCTATTTACATGGCAATAAAAGGTGTTGTGTTTGACGTCTCCAAAGGAAAAGGTATTTTTTAAAAAAGTGGAGCCTGATGAAAGAAAACATTTCAAAACCTTCTAAATAGTTGAACCCAAACCAGTTTTCTGTCAACATTCCAATGTTTGTTTGGCTCGTTGCAGAGTTTTATGGTAAAGATGCTTCATATAACGCTCTAGTTGGGAAGGACTCCACCCGAGCTGTGGCCAAGATGTCCCTGAACCCAGCAGACCTGACGTCAGACACTGTGAGGAACACAAAAGGATCGGCGGTGCCACCCTCCAAACTGTTGTCAGACTGACATGTCCATACAAAGAAGGATATCCTATCCTTCTTTTGTTTCGGAAACAAATCTGCATTTTCATCCACTTTCAGTTCACATGAACGCACCACTCCATAATATGGATTTTGAGATGGTTTGTTTTTCACAATGGGGCCTTTCATTTTTCAAGACCAGACTAAAACTCATTACACACACCATCCCAAACTCTGCTTTCACATGATCATATTGACCCCAAGCAATTTTTAATATCAGACAAAAAAATGTAAAAAAAAAATCATAAACAGTCTTCAAATAATAAATTTCACTTATTACATTCTCATTTCTCTTTGCGATTCAGCGATTTTATTTCAGCTACACTTGAGGGTTTTTAAGCATAATTTTACCACATTTGAATTTAAGTGCATGCTTTGACTAGGACACACAAAAACCTTCATTTTGATGACAGAATTTATTGTTCCATCAAAGCAAAGCAGCCCCTCACCATCACACTACCACTGCCTTGCTTAGACATCAGTGTGATGGTTTTTTGTTTTTTCATAAGTGTGCCAATTTTCCACCTCTTATTATTCCTCAGAATATTTCCCCCACAATTTCAGGTATCTTTTTTTTTCTTTTGTTAAATGTGTCACAGCAATGAAACAATTTGTCTGTTCTACAAGTCAGGCAGTAATTAAGTCTGGCTGTGGCTAATTAGTTTGACTCAAATGTGATTAATCACAGGGAAGCAGAGTTATTGTATTTTCACTTTGTGCTGGGTATGTTTGAATATTTTCTTTTCCCCCTAAATGGATGAAAATATTATCTGAAAACAGAAATGTGTGGCAAAAGAAATCTCAGGTGAAATAATTTATCACGCCACCATATCTTCAAAGAAAGTGTGTGTGTTTGTTTTAGGAAAGTTCTTCTTTGCCACGATTTAAACGAAAACTCTCAGATTCGCTTAAAGTTTAGATCGTAGCGATCTCAGCTTTGCTCCGCAGAAATAAATGACGTCAGCTTCATTGTCAAGAAGACAGTTGGTATTGTTCATCGCTTTGGCTTCGCAAAGTGAACACAACCAAACTTCCTGCTGTTGTCCCCAGAACATTGTTGTCATTCTGTGACTCAACGGATTCAGATTCCTCTGGAGCAAAGATGACCCTCGTGTTCCTCCTGTTCAGCAGCGATCAGACGTTACTCGGCGAAGGTCGGCGCTCCGTGGAGCCAGCATGCAGCGGAAACCAGAAGCTTTTGTACAACTAATGAAAAGACGCTCACACACCTGACGTTAAATCAGGCCAAACCTCTCCTGTTTTAGGCCAGTTAGAATTACGACAGTTATTTCTATTTGCTAAATGCTGCAGTAATGAGAGGAAGAATATGTCCGAAATTTTTCATAAATGTCTTCAAAATTGGCTTTTGATAGCGTTCCATTTTGTATAACTTGAGTCAAACCTTTTGGGTTTCAATTCACAAATCTGAGATTGAAATGATTTGCTAATTTAACAGAACCATTCGCATCAATATCATTACAAAAACCAACTAGAACATGATTTGACCATTTTCTTTCAAAGCTCTTTGAGATATCAGGCGTTGAAATAAACATTTGAAAATTTCAAAACAAATACATCTTAAACGTGATGATAGGGATCAATATTTACATTTTGCATCTGTGTAATTGGATCATTAATTATTTAATCGATAGTGATCGATGCGTTGACTGCATCATGCTGCCACCACTGTGCATCACTATGTGGTTGATGTTCAGGATGACCTGGGTTATCAGAGTAAATACTATGAACAGAAGTGCACACCACACTTTTCAGATATTTTTTGTTTGTAAAAATTGAAATCGATGTGTTAATATTGTTATCCATTCCACCTCCTTTCGCAGATAAGCGACACGTGTTTCATAAAACACAAATGAAATTCCGTGAAGTTTGAGGTTGAAATTTGATCAAATGTAAAAACAAAACAAACAACAACAAAAAAGTTCAACCGGTATGAATAGTTTTGCAAAGCACTGTAAAAAATATATATATTTTTTTTATCTTTCCATGTACAGACAGGACTCACGGAGGAGCAGCTCCAGTCTTTGGACAGCGTGTTTGAGGGAACGTACAAAGCCAAGTATCCCATCGTGGGTTACACTGCAGCACGACTCCTCAACGAGGACGGAAGCCCCAACAAAGACTTCAAACCAGAAGCCCAGCCTCTTTTTCAAACCAGAGATGAGTTTTAATGTCACCTCGGGTTTTCGTTTTCTCTACTCTGATCAAACAGTGTTCTGATCTAACACTATCAGAAAACTATTTGTAGTGTAAGATTTGTTCCCATAATTCTTACTTGAATGCTCGGTGTTCCCTGTGGGTTCATTGTCTTCTCTGTTTTGACAAATTGCTTGAGTCATATATTTTTACCCTGGTTGTTGCCTTAAAGAGAGATTTTATTAGTGCTGCAGAAAACTACTAATAGTCATAGAAAATGTTCATTTCAACAATGTGAAATAAACAGACTACTTCCCAACTCTGTCTGTGTGCTACATCCGTTTCTGTTTGTATTTGCATCACAATTTTAAAAAACAACACAACAAAAAAAAAAAAACAACAATACCACCGAAGTCAGTTATTTAATCACTGTTTTTACGAAAAGTGAAACCTTTGGCTAGTCTCTTAAAACGTGTTTTACATCCACACAGTATTATTTTTTAGCGCAATCAAGTAAATATGTCACCTTCAGTTCTAAAAATACATATCAAATATGACTTAAAAGAAATTTGGCATTGCCATTTAACGCCTGGAAATTGGACTTCTGTCTCTTTAAAAGCTCTCTGTTCATTCTGAAACTTCGCCTTCAGGAAATCATCACAACATGGCGTCTCAATTAATATCAACAACGTTTTTCACTGAGAAGCAGCTCATATAATGAGTTCGGCATTATACGATATGCTAATTGCTGCTGGCTAGTCTGAAGGAACTGAGTTGGGGAGTCACAGAGCTGCAGAGCTGCTCTGTAAAGAGCAGCTCTAAGGCGGAGCTAGGTCCAACCAAGCGTTTTGCTCAGCTGAATGGTTGCCATGGTGACTAAAGGATTACAGGTATGTTTTTAACGAAAGGATAACATTATAACAAGATGGAAAGTGAAACAAAAAAGTCAGTTTTACATAGTACTACGCCTTTAAGGTTGGTCCATTGATTTTAAGTATGTTTAAGGTCAGAGCTTTTGAAGAAGCTTAGCATAAGCTGATTTTATCTATTCAAACCCAGTTTAGATTGGAGCTTTGAGAGTCTGGATCATCCAACGGATCATTAAGATGACAGCGGAAACCTGGTTTTTAAATAAGAAATAATCTGCGTTATACCTCACACTCTTTTATTCAACTCGATCTGAGATGTGCAAAAACAGATGACGTACATGTATGACCTTTCTTTTTAAAACACCCATTGTTTTTAACTATTGCCTGTGCTGCTGCAGGTTTTCCCCTGTTTACAAGAACAGAATTTGTTTGTTTCCTAGCAGAGCTTATAGGTTCTACATCTGAGATGTATGAAAAGCATGCACACTTTATGTAATCTTCTCCGATCAAAGCTCACAGCTGCTGAGACGGGGGGATTGTCTTTGGGTGGAGCTGTGTGTCCCGGCCCTAACAGTAGAGCTAAATCTATCAGCTCCTCCAGTCACTGTTCACACTCTACCCATCATATCAACGGGTTTTTATTCCCTCTGAGACTTTTTTGTTTTTAATCTACCGGAGTTCGTCCAAGATGTCCAAAATGGTAGGAACGTAACTCTGTGATGCTTGTTCTTGGTGTAAATAATTCAGCCATCTTTGATATTTTCCATGTACTTTTGATGATATTTTTGGATGTGTTCATCCTCAACAACTCAACAGTCTGTTGAGTTGTTGAGGACTTTGGAATTTATTGGCTATAAGAATTTATCGGGTTTTTTTTTATTGCTGCAGAACATGGTTTACGTCACCAGGATGGATGGAGTGCAGGAGTTTGTCATCCAACCCACAGTTAAAGGGAAGGAGCTCTTAGAAATGGTTTGTATGTTTTGTGATGAATTAAATGTGTTTCATAAATCCCACTCCTTTCTTAAACGTATATTTAAACGATAAACAAGACTCTTATGGGGCAAAAAGAAAAAAAAAGCAGAAGTTACAGACCACAAATGCTCAAGATTAATACAAGATTAATACATTTAAAAACATTAGAAATGCAATAAATCACGTGTAATAAAAAAGACATGTAGCGATTGTCAAGTTTTTATTTTTTACAGGCAGATGTTGGGTTATTTTTCTTCCCAATTCAACTTGGGATTTATTGTTGCTATGTGAACTTTGGAGGATATAGAAAAATTAGGCTAAGAATATTCAGCTGTATGGAAGAAAAACCTCCAACCAAAAAATGAGAATGGAAATGTTTTATTTCCTGTTTTAGCTCCACTGTTGAGTTTGCATTTAAAATTGACACACGTCAATGTTCTTTATGTTGACATAAAAACATAAAATATGTTTTCTAATACATTTAAAAAAGGCTGAAGTATGCATGCGTGATTAAAAACGTGTTAAAAGAATGCGGTAGAGTTGGCTTGAAACCTCTAAAAGTGTATTTGCACGTTTCATTATTTGAAAGGAAGTAGAAAGTAAAGTCACAATATTCCCACTTCCAAACACTCTGGTGCACAGCACTGATTTAATGCCAACATATTTTAACAAATATCCAACTTTTACCTGATACTCTGCATTTTAAGCTAGTTATTTGAGCTCTGTGTTTGTCACCATGTTTATCTCTGTATGTAATTATTTCTCAGGTTGCCAAGGCCATCGACCTGGGTTCAGTTTACCGACAGCAAAGGAATCACCAAGTGGCTGAACCTTGAGAAGAAAGTGAGATGGTTGTTGTGACGGTCCGACCAGTAAATCAAAAGGACAAAGGCATATATAAAGAAAAATTTCTATTTATTTTTTTCCAAAGAAAATCTTAACAAAAGGTTTCAACAACAAATCTAAAAAACATAACAAAACGGGCCCAAAAGAAATCAACTAAGGCAAACATAACTCAAGATAACAAACCAAAAACTAACCTCTCACAATGAATACACACAGGGGGATTTATACAAACAGGCTAGCCAACACAAACGAGGAGGGGTAGGGAAGGAGACAATGACAAATAATGTATAAACATAAATGTCTAATTTAAACTAAACCATTTTAACTTTAACACAACTATAAGAACAAAAATAACCTAATACCAAAAAGAAGGTTTTAGCAAGTATGCCATCAGTAAAGAGAGGCAGATTGTTCATATCAAGTCCCCTGCTTCCAGCAGCCTGATGGACTGTTCCACTTCCTGGTTTTCCTTTCAGCCAACCCCCTTCTGTCAGCCAGTCCTTCAACTCAGCAAAACAAAATAGTTAATGATCTTAAAAAAACATAAGGTGTTTACTGAATGTGTGCACCCAAATTAGTAAACAACCTAATGCAATAACCACCACCAAAGAAAAACCACCAAAGAAAAAGTGGTATTCTAAATATATTAAATGAAAACATTTAAATAAATACTAACACTGAGGAAAAGGTGGAGGAACCGCCACAGTTGTCTCGCATGTTTTGGTTCATAAACATTGTTGTTTCATCCATTTCTGACAACAAACACCAAACATTTTGTTTAACTGGCTTCCTTTGCGACACACGCTGCTTTCAGAACCATGCTTTTCCAGAACTTTGCAGAACTTTGTACGCAACTCCATTCGAGTCGTTTGCTAAAACAGTTACAACAGGAAAATAGGGCAAGCCTCATCACTTCATTTGTCCAGTGTTAAAAATCAGACGGAGAGAATGTTAAACGCATGTAACTTGCAACACTAAATTATGTTTTATTATTATCATTCTTATATTGAACTCTCTCTTTTTTTCCACATTTCAACCACAAACTTCAATATGATCTTAGCGCCATTTTATGTGAAAGATTAGCAAACAGTAGTGCATCATTATCAAGTGAAAGGATTAAGGGACAGATTTTCCAAAACATTTTATAAACAAAAATCTGAAATGTGTGGTGCACATCTGTTTTCAGTGCCCCTGAATAAAAAGCAATAGCTACAAATACATCTAGCGCATCTACAAGCTTTTATTGTGTTTTAAAAACAGTTTATTTTGAATTCAAATTACTGCCAGACTTGCCTCATAGTAGAACCTTGATTACATGCAAGTCTGCCTCCATTGTAGCTCAATTCACCATTCATCCCTGGTTTTTGATCAGCATGCTGCTTAATATTTGTACTGTCTTTATTTTTTTTATTTGTTTTAATTATTATTATTATTATTATTATTATTATTATTATTATTATATCTCATTTCCTCGTTTGCCACTGCATGCTTAAATCTTTAATCTGCATTTTTAATCTTCTGCGTAGGTGTTGGCTCAGGATGCAAAGAATCAGAGTCCCCTGCAGCTAAAGCTCAGAGTTCGGTTTTACCCAGAGGATACAGAGAGGGAGCTGATCCAAGACGCCACCAGGAGGCTCTTCTTCCTACAGGTGAGGGAGGACATTCTCTCAGGAAATATCTACTGCCCTCCAGATGTTGCCAAGATCTTGGACTTCTGCGCAGAAAAGTATGAGCAGAGCAACAAGTGAGTAACCACCTACTATGCGTCATGCCTGTGAATTCACTGACACATTAACAGACTTGATAAATAGTTTGATATTTGAAGTAACGAGGAAACACATGCTTAGAATCATTTAGATCAGGATCTGTTAAAGTGGGGGCCCACCAGAGGGCGCTAAGGGGGTCTCAGAGAGTTTGAGGGAATCATTCAAAAATATATATTCTGAAAGAATAATTATTAAAATGATCTATTTATTAAATAAATTTATCTTGTTTATTAAAGTCATTTTTATATACATATATTATATACATACATAAAATCATAAAATCTTATTGTTGCAATTAGTTAAAATAACTAATTGAAACGTTATTTGACTATCTCATCATTCTAATTGGTTTATTGTCAAAATTGCTGTGCTAGCTCAAAGAGCTAAATCCTCCTCAAGATTGTCCTGTAGGTGGTGGCATAGACATAAATAACATAGACCTTTATAGACTTATTATAACCCATGGATAATAACTATTTTGTCTATGGGCGGTGGTAAAATGCACCGTAAATTGGTTTGCCAACCACCAATAAAACACAAAAGAAGAATAATCGCTCCTCAATCTAGCATCGGAAGTGCAAAATGCTAAGATTTCTGCTAATAAAAAGACTGACAGAACTGTAGCAGTCCTGCCGTGGAAGACAATGCCAAAAAAAAGCAAAACAAACAAACAATCAAACTCCCCCCACCCAAAAAAAACCCAACTTATGGCTGACTAAGATCAGAAGGTATGAGGCAGCAATTAAGCTAATCTAATGCAGTAATTAATGAATGGTGAATTGAAGTGAGAAACAATATAAAAGCCAATGTAGAGGACACAAAATGTCCTCTAGATGTTTGATGTTATCGCTGTAAGTCAACAACTCCTAAGAAGTATCAATAGGGACTAACTAGCTGAGCAGACTCAATATAACATTCCAGAATGATAATTTTATCCTTTGGCTCGAGGAGCTTGTGTTGGGTTCCAGTGGGTTTTCAGAAAATCAGTGGGTCTTTGTTCTTATTTTATTTCACTTCTATTTATTTGATTTATTTTTAGCAATATTTTTCAATACCTCAACTCAATTTCAGTTCAATTCAGTTTATTTATATTGCGCCAATTCACAACAAACTTCACAAGACACACAAAAAAGTCATTTCAGTTCAATCACTCAAACATTCCTATTGACCCTAGTGATCAAAGAGTGCATCAGTTCAGTTTATTATTCAAATTAGTTTCAAAAGGTTTCTAAGGAAGCCTAACAAATTGAATTGAGTCATTCTCTTCTATGATTCAAGAACATAGTCAACTAATTCCTTTTTGTTATTTTTTATTTTTACATTGAGTAAAATATGAATATGTCTAACTAACACAGGGAAGAGGCTGTGATCGAGTACCTAAAGATCGCACAAACACTGGACATGTTTGGTGTTACTTACTTCAAGGTGAAGGACAAGAAGAAAACAGAACTGTTGCTGAGAGTGGATGGGTTTGTATTATAATTGTAACACCACTAACTGAACATATTAATATCATTCGGCTGTGTTTACATGCAGTTGTGGACATGAGGTCAACAAACTAGCATTGAAACCTCAGTCATTGACCTCGGTTGTCTTTTCCGTTTGAGTTGCACATTTGCCTTTGAGTTGCCTTTTGGAACACTGACATTGTTCCAAAAGGCCATTGACACAATCCTCTTCATTTCGCTATGGCAAGGATTCAACATCCCCAAATGTTGTTTTCACAATGCATTTGCTAGTTTTACTCAGCTGTCTTAAAAATATGAATTTTTCTAGATTAACCCCTTTGAGTCAATTTCTGTGGGCTGAACTCGGAAGCATAAGTTTCAGGTCTAAGAAACTTAACATCACCGCGGTGGGAAAGAGAGCCCCTGTAAGTACAGATTATTGTCTCAAAAAAGCTTTTGAAACTCCAGGAAATTAAGAAAAAATTTCCAAATGTCCATTCAGGAATCTCCAAGACACTCACTCTTCCCCCCAACCCAAATTTCTGAAAATTTTCTATCAGAATTTTATGGACAACATTTCTGAGAATAGTCTCAAATGTTTTACTTTGTTTCTGGAAATTTTCTGAGATTAATCTAAATATTTCTGAGTTTCTTTTCATTTCAACCTACTCAGAAATCTTGTTTTTCTTTAATTAGTCTCAAAGGTTCAGAAGCTTTTGGTGGAAATCTACTCCTTTTTTTTCTATCTACAATGATCCTGATGTGCCGTCATAGTTAACGGACTAATGGACATTTTTTTGCAGGATTTGCAGGTGTTCCCTGAACAAGGTTCTCACGAATGTAAAAGCATCTTGCAGCTTGCCACGGGCAACCATTTGTTGTACAATCGTCACAAAGAGCCCAGCAGTATTGAGGTTCAGGAGCTGAATGCTCGGGCCAGAGAGCAGAGAATATGGAAGAGATAATCTGAGCTGGGGATAAAATAAGCCCAAATTGAACTGATTTAGACAAAGAGGTTATACAATACTTCTTTAATTAGTATCCTTATAAATCTGAAAGCTTTACCATCCTCGAACCATGTCAATACGAGTGATATACTCAGGTAATTCATTTAGATCATGCCATCTTTAAAAGATTTCTTAAAAAGTAAAAAAAAAAAAGGCTTCTCATTTTCTCCAGAAGTTGGTTGGGTTTTCTTTTCCTTCATGCCAGATTTCTTGGGATAACTTTCATAAACTTAGCCTGGCTATTGGCTTCCTGTGTGCAACTCCGCTCAATTCAAATCTCGTCTCACAGGGACAGTCTGGGATTTCTCCCATTGACTTGGATTCCCAATCAGCAAACACGAGGAGAAGTTAAGTGTTTTTACAATTTGAATTTGTTTAGTCCACGTTGGGCTCGCTTCCAAATACTGAATTAAGTTCAGCTTGACGCTCGTCTCTCTGCAGTGAGGGATGGTTGTTTACAGTGCAGGCAATTTCCTGTAAGCTTCACAGTGGCTGGAATCCTGTTAAAGGTTTTGAGAGATCATCACATATATTCACTTTCAATAAATATTATGCTTTCTGGTGCTTTTTCAATTATCAGATTAAAAATAAACTTTTGAAAATAATCTTTAGGATTGAACACTTTTCTACATTCTGCACAATAAAATGTTTTTCTTCTTATTGGGTTAAAGTAGTATTCTAATTTTAAATGTTATGTTTTCATTAACTGTAAGTGGAAAGTCATCATGATTAACAGAAATAAAGGCTGGAAAACATGTAAGTAATCTGCGCAATGTGTTTCATCATGTTTTCACACATTTGTACATTTCAATAATATTCTAATTTATTGAATGGGCTTGTAAATCAGATGGGTGACAGATTATCTAAAAATAAAATTAAGTCAAAATATATTTGGGGTCCTCAAATAAAATAAGTAAATATTTGTTAGATACTATAATTTTAAATCTGGGCAAGGTTGTACTTGTTCTAAACTTGAGAACAAACCATTATGACCCACAGTATTAAAGATGGCTAATAAGTTTAAAAGAACAAAAACAACAAGGTTAGCTATTTTAAGGTACAACTTTCTTAAAGCTTCAGTATGTAGCTTTTATTAAAAATATATTCTTAAATATATTTGTTAAGACTGTCACTGTGTCATGACAAAAGGTTATGAGACAGATGTGAAAAAAATGAGCTCCTCTTCGCTCTCCCAGTGCTAACCAGAAACAACCGATTAGAGCCCGGAGGCGAGTCTTAGTGTAACCTGGTTGTATTTCTCTTTTGTTATAATTACATAAAATGTTATGTACTTTTGTTTTGTGAAGGACTGGGAGCGGGTAATCTGTAACACGGTTGTTTTCTGTTTGTTGTCCTTGTCAGAATAAATAAAGAAACTATTAGCTATAGCTATAAGTACATTTAGCGTTCATGAGGAGGATTGACAGCGCTAAAACACTCCTCCTGACTCTGATTGGCTGCTTTTGACCGGGAGTGGTGCATTTGTTCAGACATCAATAGTAGCTCAAGGAGGAGGAGATCCATTTTCTCCCACAGATTATCCATCTCATTATACTTTCATGACATGGTGACAGTTTCAACAAATACATAAAAAAAACATATTTTTAGTTACATATTGCAGCTTTGAGCTTTTTAGAAAGAAAGAATAATTTTGGTAACAGCTTAGATTGGAACATCTTGGTGAAACACAATCATATAACCGAGATTTATCTCAGCGTGAGCAATACGTGGACCAACAACACCAAAAACCCTCCACCTGCTGTTATGCCGATGCAGTTCCTTCATCTCCAAACAAGCTACAGAAATAGCACAACAGGTGTCGGCGCTCTCCGATCAAAGGTCACATGGAGGTATTGGGCGCTGAAACAGGTGATCTCCTACGGGTGGAGCTTTTTGTCACACCGGAGGTAAATCCGTCAGTTTGGTGCCAAAGTCGGTCCTCCCACATCTCCGCAAGCTATCTCCTGAGTTCAAAGGACACGAGTCTTGCCCCAGGGCTTGCCCGTGAGAGACTGTCTTTATCAGGTGGAGGTTCTGCTGGGAGTTGGCCACTGCAGTCTCAGTCAGCCTGGGATACACTTTCCTCTGATAGGAGCCACAGACCACAGCCAAGATGCCCAAGCAGGTAGGATTCCTGCTGTATTACTTATTGCTTTAGCCATACATCTTCTTCCTGGTTTGAAAACAGCACGCTGAGGTTCTGTAGACTAACCCCTCCTCATAATGCTTCTATAAATCATTTGTGATTAGCAGTGTAAGAACAAAAGCAAGTCGGAATTGTGGAATTGCACCTGACTTTTTTATGCTGATGATATTTTCTTTGCTTCTTTCTATTGCAAGTTTTACCAAGAGCCAGTGATCCTTCATGCCATTTACTCATTAACCAAATGTAGAGTTTGACCCATGCTGCATACATTCCTGACTCTGAATTACCCTCCAAGTGTTACTTGAACTCAATGAATTCATCTGTGGGTTAAATATGGTCAAGCACATAATGAAAAAACAAAAACAAAACTAGTGAATTAAGCCTCTTTAAATGATTTCTTTGAGTCAATAATGACATTTGCCAAATTATTCTGGCATCGGGCAAAAAAAACCAATAAAAAAATGACGGTATAACAGAAAGGCGTGAACCGTGGTTGTTTTCAGAATGGAAGAAAGATGCACCTTGTCTTTGAATCTGGACAAGATGGACATTTTTATTAAGCAGGAAGAAATATGCCAGAAAATGCATTTTATTTCAACTAAATAAGGAAATGCCAAAATCATGCTCTTCCAATTTTCTTCTTTGGATTGATGTAGGGCTGACTGTAAGGCTGTTGATTGTGTCTTTGTTTCCACCAATGAGAAAAATAATTAAAAAAATATATATAGCAGAAAAAAAAAAGAACAGAGTGATATTCACCACCAAATCTTGACTGTGTGGTTTCAAAATGGTCAGAAATGATTGATCAAACTAAAACAACAAAATCTCTAATGATTCATGAGTCTCAAAGTCTTCAAGTAAAAATTACTCAAGTGTTCTGCGTGAATCTGATAAGATAGGTCAAGCCGCACTTTACAACAGGACCTATGGTTGTACTTTTATTGACACTGAAAGGAGACAGCCTTGAAGACTTTTATGTTTAATGTCTTGGTCTAGAAAATGCTGAAAACATACTTCATTACTTGCCTTCTGGCTTGATTTGAGTAAGTAATCAATGAGCCTTTACATGTGGAGCAAAACTGCATTCATTTTTTTGAAAAGTCACAACGGGCTCTATGCACATATGGCCTTGACGTCACATCCGCATGAGCGAAATGCGGCTTTCTTGCTTCCGTTTTGAGTTACCATGGCAGATAGAAAAGACAAAGTCATTGTTGTCTTCTAAATATAACATTCTTTTAAATTTTCATGGATTTCCAAACGAACCTGAATTAAGAAGATGGTGACTTGTAAATATTTGTCTTTATCAGTTAAAGCTAACGCTGCACAGCAAAGTATGCAGCCTTCACTTCACCCCGGTCAGCTTTGACAGCCTAAACCTACCGGAGGAAGACGGACGGTAAATAAAGGAGCAGTCCCTGTGTTATTTTTATGGAATCACTTCTGTATTTAGCCTGAAAGAGCGAGTGTATGGGAACGAGAGAGCAGACCAGAGTCAGACAGCCGAGCAAATGATCTGCCTGTACACAATGCTGTAAATAACATTCTGATTGAGCTCTAAACAATAAACATGCTAAAGTAATAAAACAAAATAACACAGAGACCTTATTAAGGACTGTGCAGAGCAACAACTCTGACCCTGAACAGTGAGCTGAACCCGAACTCTGACACCAGTGCTGCCATACTTTTAACCTATGGGGCTTGTTGTGCTTCCTCGTGCTTCCGAAGCAAAAAGCCCAAACCGTAATCTCTCCAGTTACTTGGTCTCTGTTTGACACTAACAATAATAAGCGCATAAGGTAAAAACATTGTCCGTTAGCAGGGATAAAAATGTTAGATACTTAAATAGCACATTTTTACAAGAAAAATGTCAGAATATTGCCTACATAAGCTAAAGTTAATCACAAAGTTTAAAGTAAAACTCACCTTCGTATCCGTGAATGTATAACGAGGGGTACAGCTTAAAACCTTTCTCCAGCTTATTTGTTGGAGCTTCATATCGATGTACATCATTAATTGTTACCTTGGTCAAGCACCCAGAGTAAAATGCCATTTTCAATCGACCGGAAACGACTGAGCCGCTTTTCCCCGAACACGGAAGCTGACGTGCAAAGAGCCCACTGAAAACAAACGTGGAAACATGTTAAAAGCTGGTCGCTGCAGTAATAAAGATTTTGAATTGCACATTGACAAAGGCGCACATAATTCTTGACATACCCCGAAGGGACTTGTCACTCCAATGCCAGAATGAGAAGCTAACGTTTCCTCTGATGGTTGATAGATGAGCGCTAGAGCCATGGCTGAATTAAGAATACATCTCATATAAGTGTTTACATCTGTCGCTCACTCGCTGCCATGATTTTCAATGTCTTATCGCGCAAACAAGGTGTCATGTCGGGTACCAGTTTTCTGACCCACATGCAAGAACACACCCAGGAGAGACAATAATCAGTAAAGTGAGTTTATTAAACAGAAAGATGGGGGAAAGGGTCTTGATCGGGAAGCGGGAAGGGGAACCAGATCGGCAAACTGCAAGGAGAGGAGATGAGGTGAGTGACGGGTTCAATGTGCGTCGGAATCCTCAGTACAGGGAGAGAGAGATGAATCTTACTGCCAAGATGGAGACGGAAGTCGCAGACCTGCTGCTAGGGTATGGGTTCCAGGTTCCAGAAGGCTGAGCGTTGGAGGGCGGACAGGTAGGATGGTGTGGTAAGACGGAGTAGCTGGCGGAGGTCCGGGATACCCTTGTTCCCAGGGCAACGGCTACCTGCCGGTACCACCGATGGCGTTCCGAGGTGAAGCCGCTGGGGTTGGGACCGGGAGGAGGGCGTGCGCAGGGCGAGGCGACCGATAGGAACCACCTATGGCGTCGTGGAGGTATACACAGGGAGATCCAGGGGAAACGGCGAACACGGACGAACTTGACAAACACAAGGAAATACCTGACGAGGAGAACACAGCGAGGAATTACACAGAGGAAGCAACAAAAAAAAAAAAACGCTCGGAGGGTTTCTTGGCCGTAGAGGTGTAACGCTTTACCAAGCAAGGTAACACTCAGGCGATGAAGTGTCGGCCAGCCGCTCCATAAATAAGCCACAGCAGCCAGCTCCCGATTAGACACAGGTGTGTCTACGGGGCTGGCGCCGCATAACTCCAGGGGCTCAGTCAACTGGTGACACCTGGTGGACAGGGAAGGAAGCAGCAGGCAAACCAAAAAAAAAGGAAAGCAAAACAGAACTCGGCCATGACACAAGGGTATTGACGCGTGATTTTTATTTCATGTGTAATGGAAACGCGAAATTCTGTTGACAGTAGCAAAATATAGACAAAATTTGCGTCCATTTGTAATGGAAGTACAACTATTGCTCTGGAAATTGAACAAAACTTAACAATTCAAATATGTCGTACATGTTTTAATATTCTGTTCCCGCGAGAATTTTCTTCGGCATAAAAATATATTTTCCCAATACCATTGTGCTATATATTCTCATGTGCTTTTTTAACTTTTTTTCTTTTTTTTTGGCTGTTTGTTTTTTGGGGGTTTCCGCAAGGGTTTGTGTAATAACAGTCAGATTGCAGGATTTTAAAATCCTGGCCCGTGTTTGCTAGAATGGCAAATGCATTATGAAGACACCAGACAAAAATGTTATCTCATACATGTGGTCACGTAAGGTGGAAACAATTTAAAAAGCTAGTGATGGTTTCATAATTACATGTTCCATTGGTCCCTGCCCAACCTTTAGTGTGTTTATCTTTATGGCAGTCAGGGTGTGTTCTGGTGTATCTTCATAAATCTGTTCTGTATGTGCTACAAACCCCATCCCAATCTATGGTCTTGTGTTTTTTTGTTGTTGTTTTTTTGTTCTTTTTTAAACCAGTTGAAATGAAACAAAACCAAACCTTTTTTTTCAATTGGTGGAAATCCATTTTTATGCAAACTCAGTTTCAATACTGTTTGCTGCAACACAGGCTGATCTCGCAATGCCTTTGTGCAAGAAGCAAGTACAATGATATTCACCCTCATGTTCGCATGGCTGGTCTAAAGTCTAATGAGATAGTGAGCAATTATGGTTTATGAATAATCCGGTTAACAGGATTCAGATTAAGCACATTCACATTAAGGATGTGCTTTCAGCAAATCAGTCTGTTATTTATGTTTTCCATTTGTGGATGTGAATGCAGCCAAACACAGAATTTAGGCAGATTTAGACACATTTCTGGTTTAAAGAAGGAAAATAAAGAAACCATTGGAAAGAAAACAGGTTATGCCTATGCAAAGAGAATTTCTTTTTTTTTGTGCCATGAATGTAATCAGTAATTTGCCCTTTTTCTACTGCAGGTCAATGTTCGCGTCACCACAATGGACGCAGAGCTGGAGTTTTCCTTTAGAGGCAACACCAAAGGAAGGCAGCTGCTTGAACAGGTCTGTATGCTGCAGTCGGCAAAGCACACATCTAAGAACAACAACAAGTGGTTTTGGGGTGGACTGAAAGATTATTTTTATGTGTGTGACGCAAAAATAAAGCCTAGCTCTTAGCAAAACCAAATTCAAACTGATGGCAATAAAAGGGTGAACATAATGACCAGTAAACTCAGCAGACGAGACAACAAACTGGGCATTAATCTGAAGAGAGGTAATCAAGGTGAAGATTATTGTGGAAGATCTGCCGAGAGACTGAAATCTGGACTTTATACAAATGTGATAGGAAGGAATCTATTGTGGACAGAAAGGTCATAAAAAAACTCCAGTTAGCTGCATGTTGTGAAGCTGAGCTAGCAAAAAATGGTCAATGAGATAAAAATTGAAATTGAACTTTTTATAGTACAACTGTGGTGGAAAACAGACTATTTTCACCCCCGCTTTTCACATTTAAAGTACCTGGTTTATGTGCCTGTCTTGTGGACAGTAGAGAGAAGTCCTCACGCTTCTTCTTCTGTTTTTGTGTCTTGCCATCAGGTTGTCAGGACAATTGGCCTTCGTGAGATCTGGTACTTCGGCCTTCAGTTTGTGGACAATAGAGGACTTGTCTCGTGGCTGGCAGAAGACAAGAAAGTGGGTTTTGTTCTGTCAGATGTTTTAGTGTTACAATATGGGCCAGTTTCAATTTTATTATTATATCTTTAATTTTTTATTTTAATGATTTTGTTTCTATTGTTTGTTTTAAATAAGAGAGCACATGATAATACATGAGTTAATGTTTACATTTTTCATTGCAACACACTATACTACTTTGTTCCAATGCCATACAATTAAAGTTGATGTTTATTTTATTACCTTATTTAAAAATACATTTATATATTACAAGCTGTCAAGAACATCAGTGATATTTTTGTGCATCGAAAAACGATTTAAGTTACACTTTCCACCAATATTTTATACTCTTTATCTGACTAGGATGACTCAGCCATGGAGAAGTAACCTGACTGTAGCGTCTAATAATATCACAGCTGGATAGCGACATATGTACGGAAGCCTAGAGCGGACTATTTCAGCATATGCCTTTTAAACCCTATGGGTTTCTCGAGATAGCGCGTTAATCCCGAAATGATTGTTGTTGCTTGTGTGTGTTAAACAACGGCATGCGGTTTTCTGGAGATTAATTCTTTGTCTCAAGAAAACCATTGATGGAAAAAATATATCCGGAAAACGTCAACTCTCTGCTTCCGTACATTAATGGTGCGCTTTTAAAAGAAACACACTCAAAATGAAATAAATAAAAAATTGCTTTGCAATGACATCAGAAAAGGCACAGGACTGAAGACGAGCCGATGTTGCAGAATGCAAGAAATCAACTCAGAAGGAGTAATTTGCTTTAAAAACAATGTAGATAACAACAAAACAAACTTAACTGTCATCACTTATGTGACGTCATCATACGAATTTCTGAGTGGAGGCTCAAAATTGCAAAATAAATAGAAAAACTGATTATGTTTAATCAGAGTTTGATTGATCTAACAGAAAAGTCTGGTTGTTAGCTTAAAAGCTACGCTAACAGTTTCGTCATTGAGGTACTGTGTGAGGGTTTAATGCCTTTATACTTCCATCCATCCATCCATCCATTTTCCTACACCCTTGTCCCTTAATGGGGTCGGGAGGTGCTGGTGCCTATCTCCAGCTAGCGTTCCGGGCGAGAGGCGGGGTACGCCCTGGACAGGTCGCCAGTCTGTCGCAGGGCACTTTATACTTCCTCATACCTTATTTTGAACTTAAGATTGAGGCGTTCTGAAATACTTGTTGATTATATTTAATTTATATTTAATTTCCAAACATGCTCTAAATAAACTAACAAATATTGTGTGTAGGAGCTTTTTTCATAGTGATTAGCTGTAGTTTTTGGGGAATAGGTGGATAACTTTAACAACATATTTTGATGGATTGAAGTGAATTCCTTGTCTGTGTTCAGCTGTATATTAACTAATGTCTACTTAATGCTGCTTTTGTTTTTTTATTTAATTCATGAGCGTTCCCCCTTTCTTTGGCACATTTTAACCCCCACGCCCTCGCTGTCCGTTCAGGTGACAGAGCAGAACGTGAAGAACGAGACTCCCCTGCAGTTCAAATTCCGGGTCCAGTATTACCCCGAGGACGTGGACGAGGAGCTGATCCAGGACGTCACCAGGAAGCTCTTCTTCCTGCAGGTGAAGGAGCACGTCCTGTCCGACGAGATCTACTGTCCCCCGGAGACCGCTGTGCTGCTGGCCTCCTACGCCGTGCAGGCGAAGTATGGCGAGTACGACAAGTCTGTGCACCGGCGGGGATACCTCTCCTCGGAGCGTCTGCTCCCGAAGAGGTGAGCTCCAACTGTGGGAAACTGTGGGATGCTGATGTCCGTCCTGCAGACTTTGGGCATAAACTCAAATGCTTCCTGCTCCTCGAATGGTTTTTAATCATCTAGCCAACAGTCTTATGGACATATATGTATCCATGGATACAAATATGTCTAGGTTTAACTAAATGCAGCTTCAGACTTAAGGATAGGGTCTTAAGTCTTAAACTTCCTCCCTTTTTTTCTTTTTTTGTGTTTTTGATAACTAGAACAAGCCTTTTGGTTTGCAAGACAACAACAAACCAACACTTTTACACACAGCGTGTCATATTTGTTCCAGATATTTAGTCAGAGGACGGTCCCACAACACTATTTAGTAACGTAAAAGTTAATATCTCATAAGTATTCATGTCATATAAACAATTTAAATAAAAAATACTATCAGATGAGCTTAAAATAGGGCCCTTATCTATTGATGTGTTAGGTTCCTCCAAACTCACGTTCCTCAGAATGGTGTATTGCAACCTTGCAACAAAAAAGATATGAAAATTATCTTAACGTGTTTATTGCTTTATGTCACTGCGTGTCATAATAAACTGTAAAAGCTCTCAAGCTTTCAGAAAATGATAAAATGAGTGATAATTTTGTTTTTTCAGTCAACCTTTACTCTCGTCACTTTTAACTTGTATTCAGGGTTTTTTTTTTGGCTCCACTGGTACTTGAAACTTCAGCATTAGTAAAGTTTAGTATTGCAAGTAAACTTGCACTAGAAACTAGACCAAAAACACTTGGTAAGATTTTGTGTTTTTGCAGTGCATAACGCCTTTATGCAGATGGTCCCCTACGTGTTACATGGCAGGATGCCAGTGACTATTTTATTGCTCTACAGTGTTTACACTTAAACAGTTGTAAAAAAGTCATTTATGTTACAACATTGGATCATGTTACTTAAATTTCTATGCAGTTTTGGAATACTTAATGATACGCAAGAAACAGAAACATGTCAAACTTGGACTTCATTAAATGTCAATGAAACATATATTAGTTTTGGGGTTTTTTCCACATATGCTCCAAAATCATGATCATCAGCCACAGTTGCTAATTTAAGACCTAACCAAAAAGGAAACGGGCCTCCGGTGCCTGCAGCGTGTGTGTAGCGTAGCTCTGTGTTCACACACGGAGTGATCCCGCTTTGAGCCGTGCGACTCTGACAGCTTGTCTTTTCTCTTAGAGTGCTGGATCAACACAAGCTGTCAAAGGAGCAGTGGGAAGACAGAATCCAGGTCTGGCACGAGGAGCACAAAACCATGCTGAAGTGAGTAAAAGACTGAGTGACACTATGTTAAAACAAAGAAAAAATAAAAAACCTACATATTTCAAATAAAATGTCAAACATTCTCACCTTCCATACACATATTTGTTTAACATCCATGCATTTTTATTGTGTGACAGTAACTTTACTGGACTGCAATCAGTCAGGGAAATTGACCTTTATGTTCTGATTTATATGTGGTAGTTACAATTAACATGTAAGGTGATGAAATGGTGAAAATTTCAAATTATATATTTTTTGTTTATTCTTGTTTTTGGATAAAGAAAACATGTCCACTTTAAGATTTTTTAGAATCTGACAACACCGTGCTCCCGGAAACTCAGGTTTTATAGGTCAGTATTTTAGATCAGTTCTTTATATCTAGAGTTATGTAAGGGAAATAAAGTTGTTGTTTTTTTCAGTTTGTGGTGTTATTTTGTTCAGTCAAAAAAGAGAGAAAAGAAATCTAACAGGAAACTGTATGACTTTGAAGAAATTGACATTTCAAATGACACATTTTTGGAATGTAACAGGAAGATTGGCATAAGTAGAAATTCAGGCCGGTTTCTCCAAAATTCCCAACCAAAATCCAATATGGCTGCCTTCATGTAAAACGTTGTTATACACAAGAGGGGAATAAAAAACGTCTCGTTTCAATTCTGCCTATTTGGTTCTCACACAGAGAACTACGTAAATCATGTTTATGTGCTCGTTGCTACATTTTTTTAAAGGTACATTGTTGTTACCTTGCTTTGTTAACAAATGCAACTGAGCTAATCAGCTAGCAGATTGCAGAGGTTTTTAAACTTGGAGCTAAAACATAGTTAGGCTAAATTTGAGACTATTCTTAAAATACATATGTCAGAAATGAACCAATGATAACATTATTACTACTACTACTTATTTATAAATCACTTTAAAACAACAACACATTCAACAAAGTTCTGTACAGATTAAATCAAATGAACCTTCAAAATATGGAACGGACAAAAGAAAAGATCAACAATAAAATGAATAAAATGCTAAAGCAGAAATAAGAGCAAAGTTGTATGTTAGAAGTAAAAGAATAGAAATGTGGTATAAGAAGAGTTAAAAGTGGACAATAAAGTGTTCCTCTAATATGTAGCAGTAAATGTAACTCCTGCTGCTCCATGCAGATTCTCACCTCGGTATGCTGCAAGAGTGAAGTGGCTCCAACTGATGGCTGCTTGGCCTACTTCCCGATTGAGCTAAAATAACCCTAACATTGAACTTTCATCATTAAGAGAACAGTTTATTCTTAAATTTGTAAAAAAATAAATCAAATTTAATCATAATGTGGTAGCTAAAGTGAGATATAGAGTCCTGAAAGAGTTAAACTGTGAGTTCTTCACCCTTCATCCCCATAGACGCAGTATAAAAAATATACACATACTTTATCAAATTTTGGAGAATGTTTAACACAATGTGCTTAGTTCTCTCACAATTAAACCCCCCTCCCACACTCTTATAAATTTCATGCACAAACTTTAGAAAATCTGACTTTGAGCCCTTGGATTCTACTTTTCGTATTAATACAACATAGTACTAAATGACAATCGTCACTGCAACATCAGTGTGGTCGGTGTCAAGCATCTGTTCATCCATTTTGTATTGAGCTACTTGGCAGGACGCAACATGCCACAGCTCTTAGCGAAAAATGATGAGGAAGAGATGAGGAAAATCTGGGGTTATTTCCAGTTTAGATTGTCCTTTTCGTTATTCAGTGGGAAAATGTGCCAATGTCTAACGTCTTGCAGCAAAAAATGCCTCTGAACGAATGTTTTTGTGACTCCAAACAGGGAAGACGCGATCATTGAGTACCTGAAGATCGCTCAGGATCTGGAAATGTATGGCGTCACCTACTTTGAGATCAGAAACAAGAAGGGCACAGAGCTGTGGCTGGGCGTGGACGCGCTAGGGATCAACATCTATCCAAAGGATGACAGGTAAAACCCACAGTTTAGGACTTTATTGCAGAAATCTTTATTTCTATTCTATTTTTGCTTTTTTCTTTTTCCTGCTTAATTCATCCATCCATCCATCCATTTTCCTACACCCTTGTCCCTTAATGGGGTCGGGAGGTGCTGGTGCCTATCTCCAGCTGGCGTTCCGGGCGAGAGGCGGGGTACGCCCTGGACAGGTCGCCAGTCTGTCGCAGGGCAACACAGAGACACACACAGCACAAACAACCATGCACACACACACTCACACCTAGGGGCAATTTAGACAGACCAATTAACCTGACAGTCATGTTTTTGGACTGTGGGAGGCTGCTTAATTCAGTTTTTTTTTTTTTGTATTATCATTGTTAACTTTAAAAGCTCAGGGTTATATTATAAGTTTGAATTTTTTAAGACTTTGTAGTTAGTGTTCAGGTATTAATCTTTCAGTCTTTTAATAACATATCATTATGAAGTGATATTTTAACATTTCCTGTCAACTTTAAACATTTTTTAACTCAAAAACACGATTGGCCGCTTGATGAATGACTACCCTCGCACCCAACCACCGGGCTTAGCAGGTTTCCTGGGGTAAACCTTGAAAAGTTGTATTATTATATCAGACTGTGCACATTTTTATGGTGTTCAGAACTTTATACTTGTAGCGGCGAGGGCAACATACCAGAGGCCAAACCTCTGCCACCGCTGACCTTTTCCTTTCTCACCCTCATGTTTTTTACTCACCACACTGACCTCTGTGGATGTTGACTGTAAGAGTACATTGACCTATTTCTCTGCCTAACTACTGCATGAACCTGCTTTTTTTTAATAATATTCCAGACTCACCCCAAAAATTGGATTCCCCTGGAATGAAATTGGAAACGTTTCTTTTGACACCAAGAAATTTATCATCAAGCCCATTGACAAAAAATCTCCAGTGAGTATTTCCACAAGTAACAAGTAATTAAATATGTCTTTACATGCCAAATACTGAAACATTAGATAGGGGTGGGGGGAGAGGTAGAAAGGAAGAAAACATTTAGATTTGTGTAACGTTTGCTTTTTCATTTCTTTGGAAGCTGATCACGTTTCACGGGACACAACCTCGCATTCACAAGGCCATCTTACAGCTTGCTAAGGGCAACCACCTCCTGTACACCCGCCGCCGCATGGCCGACAACATCGAGGTTCAGCAGATGAAGGCTCAGGCCAAGCAGGACCGGCTCCAGAAGAAGATGGAGAGGTAGACAAAAGCCACTTCTTCACATTTGATTGGATCATTACGGAGGACCAATCCTGCCACAATTAAGGATAAATAGAGAAACGTACAAGTGCCTCATTAAAGTAACTACGGAGTCAAAAAAGCAGCTGCCATTATAAACGACAAAATAATAACAAATTAGAAAAGGATCACCTCCTCAGATTCTTGCATAGTAGCCGAAGTCTAGTCTGAAGAAAGTAGGCACAGAGCTTGATTTCGCATGCTTTGTTTTTTATTTTATTTATTTATTTATTTTTATTTTTATTTTTTTTCAATACATGAGCAAGAAATAAAAATGAGGAAGGAAAAAATGGAAATAAATGGTTTCAGGTAAATCTTTTTGGTTAAAAAAAAAGTAAAACAAATATTATAAAGGGAGAAAATAATATCAGTTTAAGAAATAAAACTGCAGTGAAGTCACTTGAACATAAACGGGTGGTGATAAATATGGGGATAAGAGGCTTGCAATAAATAAACAAGAGAAAAACACAACCAAAAAAAGTATGCATAAAGTAAACAAAAATGACAAAGCTTAAAAGTGTTAACAGTAATATTTATGCCTAATTAATTAATCAATTATTATACAAAATCAGTTATTTTTATTATTTTGTTGTCCACCAGTTCATCTGCCATGCTGCATTTTTGACCTGGTGATTATTTTAATGAGTCATTTATTCATTTTTGCATTTATCCTTAAATCACGGCAGGATTGGTCCTCCGTAAATTACGACCACAAGTCTGATTGTAGGTGACTGAAATTTTATGAGACGGACCGAGTGTGGCGTGGAATAGCAAAGAAACGTGATCAAATCTGAACAATGAGTTTTCTTGTTGCTAGTTTACACTGTAAAAAAGGTGTCTAATTTACGGTAAAATACCATTAGCTATGTAAATACTTTAAATAAAATTTAGCAATACATTTTATTGTAAATTAGACACTTTTTTAAATTATTTTTTACAATGTAGTTATATAATGACAAGTTATGAAAATGGTAAAGTGGATATGAATATTTTTATAAGGTGCTGTATAGGATGTGGGTGATTAATGTGTGTGATCTTGACTTTTTCTTTTTCTTTTTTTGCTTTTTTTGTGTGTGTGTGTGTGTCCTGCAGGGATCAGCTGGAAGGCGAGAAGAAGAAGAGAGAAAACATTGAGAGGGAGAAGCAGCAGATGGAGAGAGAAAAGCAGGAGCTGATGATGAAGCTCTACGAGTTTGAAGAGACTACTAAGAGAGCGGAGCGAGGTGGGGCGCACCACGTCACACACAAGCTGTCTGAATACGAACCGGGCTCAGAAAATGTTCCCAAGAAAAAAAGACAAAAAAAAATCTCAGAGTCAGCCTACGGACCGGTTTTTTTGTTTCTCTCTCTCTTAGTGTCGCCGGGCAAAAATGATTTTACTGCCCTCTGCTGTCCCTCCATTTGACAGACACAGATCGTCAGCTCTTCTTTTAGCAGATATTCTTAAAGAATATCAATATGAGACGTTGAAATCCACATCAAAACATAAACAGAAACACATATTTAGAAGATGAAAAAATAAGACTTTCCCGAAGCGCCTCACCGACGTGCGGTGCCTAATAGATTTTCCTGTGTGCCTGCCTGGCCCCGCAGATCTTCAGGAGCAGCTGGACCGGGCCATGAGGCTGGAGGAGGAGAGGAGGAGGGTGGAGCAGGAGGCGGCCCGGCTGGAGGCTGAGAGGATGGAGGCCTTAATTGCCAAGGAGGAGCTGGCCAGGCAAGCTGAGGAGCAGATGAAGAGCCAGGAGCAGCTGGTGAGTGTGCAGCGCACAAGTAAACCAATCCCAATGGAAGTACGAACGTTTCAGCTTCTGCTTCTGCTTAAAGTCCAACCTGAGGATTTAGAGTGAAGCTCCACACCAACAAAATGTTGTATTATTTTACTTCTTTTGGTCTGTGTGTTTTTTTTTTTCTTTTAAATTGCCCGACTAAAGTCGCTTCGCACTGTTCCCGCTTCAGGCTGCGGAGCTGGCCGAGTACACAGCCAAGATCACTGAGCTGGAGGAGGCCAAGAGAGCCAAGGAGGAGGAAGCTGAGACATGGCACATGAAGGTGAGCGCTATGACCGGCGGTCATGCGAGACGGCCTGGAGATCAGGTGGAAAAAAGGTCCCAATAAAACACTTTCCTCCCTCTGGTATCTGTGAGAGATCAGTGGGGAAAAAAACAAAAAACTCCATTCTTTGGTCAAACAGAGTTTAAAAAAAAGTCTCCCAAAATTTCTGTGATTAGTTACAAAAACTTCAATGTATATTAGTAAAATGTGTAAAAAAATCTAATAATTCCACATTAAAGTGGGAAAAACTAGAGAACATCTTATTTATGTAAGGCAAATAATTTATTTTCTAAAATTATATCTATATTTTTCTGGAGTCAAAGCAAAACTGTTTAGCAACAGTAGGAAAGCGCGGTATCCCAGAGTCTCCATAGCAACAATTAGACGCTATCTTCACATCAAATGGTTGTTTTTTTAGGACAGAAAAAAACCTATAAAACGAGAGAAAAACCCCCAACTTTTTTTGTACTTCCATCAAAACTGATTACATTGTATCCTAAAACTACTGGGATGTTCCACAAAAACTCTGAAAGATTTTGAATTTATATGAGTTACAGCAAAGTTTCATTTTTCTTTAGGGCCAATAAAATGTTTCTCAGTTGAATTGAATTGTATTAGTAACACACCAGGTGGGTTTGACATGAAACAAAAAGCTTCACTGATAAATTAAAACCTTTTAATATATATATATATATATATACTGTATATATATATATATATATATATATATATATATATATATATATATATATATATATATATATATATATATATATATATATATATATATATATATATATATATATATATATATAAAATGTAGCCCTAGGCGGAAATTCAACCTGTAAGACTCTTCCGGCAACACCTATCACCACACCTTCATCCCAGCCAGTCAGGACGCACCACCTCTCCTCGATCCAATCACCTTGCAAGAGCTCCTTCAAAAGGTGAAGCAACCACAGATCCACCCGCTTCAGCTGTGCTTCAACCCACCTCCTCCCCGTTTCCACCAGCAGCCACCCAGATACCTCCAGGTCCCTTCAGACTCCTCTCTCCAAGCTCCGCTCCACCACCAGTGACTGGGCCCGGGGGAAGACCTACCTGAGCTTCGTTCGAGCCGATCATTCAAGCTCGCTGCAATTCTCGGCTCGCAGGTCTTCCGCCGGTGTCCGAGCGCCAATTTCTCGGTCCAATAAAATTGTCTAACTGCTGTTTATCTCTCTGTGTGAGTCTCGACAGATTGAAATGTTATGTCCAACAAAACACTTTTTGTCTATTATTAGCCTTTTGAGTTTGCTTTTATTTTATTTAAAGCCTTTTGTGTCAATAGTGGCATTTAATTGTAATTACTTTTAATTCCAATTACATTTTTTCCCACATTAGAAAACAAACAAAAAAGAAACACTTTTTTGGGGTGGGGGGGGGGGGGCGGGCAAAAAACACACAAATTGCACCCAGTTTTTTTGTTCAAATATGTCATTACACTTGAAATAAGACACAAATAACTTACTAATAATTTTTCAATAAGATACAGTAGCAAAAAACACAAGTGCCACCGGCAGGTTTTGTCGCTTACAGCAAGACATTTTCCCCCATGTTTTAAGTGAAATAATCTGCCAGTGGAACTGCTACTTTTTCATCAATATTCAATACGTATTTACTTAAAACAAACTCTTGCTGAATTGTTTCCAGAGTTACTGAGATATTTGCAATAAGACTGGACAAGAAATATTTGATCCCCTCCCCCCCACTGAACAAATGCACAGAAAATAATGGTCTGATTTTTTTTTTCCTAACATTTTTAATCCTATAAAAGCCGAGCTTTGCTTCCCAGATCCATTAAGCCGTAACTGCAGTTTGCGTGTCACGTCTCCGCTGTCCTCCGCTGACGTGGTTTCCCTCCGATGGTTCCTGCAGGCTGAAGAAGTGGAGCAGAGCCTGTTGAGGACGAAGGAAGAGCTCCAAAGTGTGAGGACCCCGTCCAACTCGGCTCCTCCCGGTGGCTCCCCTCCCTCCTCCGCCTCCTCCTCCTCCTCCTCCTCGGACAACGAGAGCGACCACGAGCACAGCGAGGAGAACAGCACCTACAGCGCCGAGCTGCACTCGCAGGACATCGGCGAGAACCACCTGGAGGAGGAGCGACTCACCGAGGCAGAGAAGAACCAGCGCCTCAAGAAGCAGCTGATGGTGAGCTCGGGTTCCAAGGACACAAACAAACCACTCTTCCTCCAATTGAATTCATTTCTCGAGGCGCGAGAATTTCATTCACGCACCCAGACCAACTCCCGTCTAATTAGTTGAATCCTAAAAGTACAAAATCGTCCCCCTACATATCGTCACTCTTTCTTTCAGTAATCTTAAGGTTGAAATCGGATAGATGCACCAAACTTTTCACTGGGAACTGCAGAAAAACCAACCCAGTGATGAAGAGGTGTGCACTGTTGCCTCACAGCATGACCATGTTTCTAAGTGCAAATCGAATGTTCTCACTGTGTCTGCGTGGGTTTTTTTTTTTTTTTGCCAGGTCCTCTGGCTTCCTCCCACAGTCCAGAAATACGCATGTTAGGTTAAATGGTGATTTGAAACTCTTTGGAGGTGTGAGTGTGCACGGTTGTTTCCAGTGGGTGCAGTTTTGTAAGCGCTGCAGCGCATGCAGAGGAAGCTATTTGAAAGGTGCAACCATATAGCTTTAAAAATTGACCCACCTTCAAATGTCAATGGTAGATAGATGGATATTGTGACTTGCACCCTTATCTTAGATTGCAGCACTGTAGTGTTTTCAAATCTGAAGATTTCCTGACAAAAGAAACAAACAAAAACAAGAGAAAGCAAACATTTTTCTTCTACACAGCTTTAAGCTCATCAGGTAGATTTAAGCTGCCTGACAAGCTTAGTAGTAAGATATCAGCTAAGTTGCAAAATAAGATGAGCTAAGATGTAAGTTACGTTGTAAGATAAGATAAACTAAGTTGTAAATTGTAAGATAAGTTGTAAGCTAAGTCAAGCTGAGATGTGTTAAGTCGTAAACTAAGATGAGTTAAGATTAAGTTATGTTGTAAGCTAAGTTAAGTTGTAAATTGTAAGCTAAGTTGTATGCTAAGACAAACTAAGATCTAAGTTGCACTGTAAGCTAAGATGAGCTAAGATATAAGTTAGCTACGACAAGCTGAATTGTAAATTGTAAGCTATGATGTAAGCTAAAACAAGCTAAGTTGTAAAATAAGCTAAGCTGTAAATTGTAAGCCAAGACAAGCTTAGATGTAAAGTAAGCTAACATCTTAGCTTAGAAGCTAATCTATTTTCACAATACTGAAAAAAGATTGATTTTTTGAAATCTTTTAGGAATGTTTTTTAGTAGCTCACGAGATCAAACAAAACCCTTACTCATCTATTGTACAAATGAGACAAAAATGGATCCAGGACATGTTTTTTCCATGACTTAATCACCAAACCCGACTCTTATCGCAGGACCTGAGCTCAGATCTGGAGCTGTCTAGACAAGACTCCAAGAAGACCCAGAACGACCTGCTCCACGCTGAGAACGTCCGTGTCGGACGAGACAAGTACAAGACCATCCGTCAGATCCGCCTGGGCAACACCAAGCAGAGGGTGGACGAGTTTGAGGCTTTGTAGAGAAGACTGTTCCAGAATACCTCGGGAATGATCTGCTCAGCATATTACATGGTGGTTCAGTGGTGGTTCTAGCAAGAATGGCGCCCTTGGCGAATCTTTCTTAGCCCCCCATAACACACACACTCCCAAAAAGAAAAATCCATTCTTTACGGCATAGGAATATTTTTTGTGACATAAATTATTATAAGTACCAAAGATAATGGAGTAAAAGTGTCACAACTCACAAGACTTTTTAAAAAGTGTAATCAGTGTAGAATAATTAAGTCTATGATTAACCATTGTGCTTTTAATGCTAGTTTTAATCTGAGGTCCCGATGCCCAAAAAGCATTCAAAATATTTTTCTTTGTGTTTTTACAAGAGAAATAGAGAATTTCTGTCCAGTTTAGAAATATTAAGTTCAGGGTTAGTTATTCAGAGCATTTTAAATGTTAAACTAAAGATGAACAAATGCAGTATAAATTCCCTTAAAAACAGTCAAGTAATCCTTCAATGTAGAACTGGCCATTAGCTATAGCTGGAGTGTACGGTTATTTTATTCCTTTTCTGCTTACACATCACGCAACAAACGGATCACCTAATTCCCATTGACAGAATATGCAAATAAACAATAATTTTTTTTTTCAGCTTGATAGTTATGCTGCCCCTGTGGCCATGCCTCCCTGGGCAGTGTGCCATATCCTCCACATCAAGAACCACCACTAATTACAGTCGTGTTTAACTTTAAGATCAAAAATAAGGATGCTCTTCAGCGGTGTGAACGTACTTCCATAAATTTTATTTGACTGCATAAAAGTATGGCGGCCACATTTTGTCACACTGAAACATTTCTAAAATGGTTCTTTTTTTCCCCTTTGTTTTGTTTTTTTTGTTAGGATAATTACAGAGGATGATTCAGGAGACCAGCTGAACAAGTCTAGTCTGAAGGATTCATATATTATGTTAATCATAAGTTGCGAAGTTTGCATTTGCCGTTTAGTTTTTCTAAAACATGTGACTCGGTTTAGATTTATTTAATGAACACAACATGCTGTAAACAACCGTTAATTGATGCTAATTAACTAGTGCTACTGGATTTCTGACTCTCAAATGAAATGTGTTGTGTGTACTTTATTTGTACTTGTAATTCAGAAATCAAAATAAGTCAGTTTCAAATAATAATAATAAAAAACAATCCAATTAAACCAGTCGGCTTCCTCTAAATGTATTAAAATCATAATTATTTATCATTATTACTCAAGTTGTCATGCCTTCGAATTTTTTGGAGTTAAAGAAAAGGATAAAAGGCCACATTATTCTGTTAATATTTTTTGTTATCCATATTTTATTTTTTTTTTCCCACCAAAAAAGTGGTTCACTATATGCCAGTGTCATTATATGTAGCCTGTAGTACACAAAGAAAATACAGATTTTAGTCCTTGAAATATGTATTATTGTCTTTCATTATATTATGTTTAAACAACAGTAAAAAGATAAGTTAAAATATAGATTAATTGTGAATTTGTTCCAACATGTCAGTGCGTCAAAATATTCCAATCATATTATTTAGTTGTATTTTGATGACATTATTATTATCATTATTATTAATTTTTTTATTTATTTTACTTGTAATAATCTATTTCTGACAGCAAAGAAAATGTGTTGATCATTTCTGGCTGACCATCAGGATTTGAGTAAGTTTCATATGCACTTGCACTGGCTGCCCAACAGGTGGCAGTATATGGACAAACGAACTCTACGGATAGGAAAATTGTGCGGCACGTTCAGTTCAGTGTGAATATGTATCAGACAAATGTGGACTGAACCAGAACTTTATATCAATGTATGCATTGTTCAGCAGCACAAAGGTCTGTAACTTGCTCTACATTTATTTGAATTATTCACTTGAAAGCTGTGGATGTAAACATCACTGAGAGAAATGAGCTAAATCCAGCTGCAAGCAGCGTCCAGTTGGTCCTAAATGCTGCATAGCGGAATGACAACACACTGGTGATGTGCATTCATCTGTGAGAGGCGGTTTTCCAACAGCTGAACTTTTAAGGTGCATCCATGTAACTCTGGTACATTGGACTGTCTATCTTCCAAAAATAACTAAAGTTATTCAAAATGTATTAAATGTCTGCAAAGCTTTATAGAAAATCTTAGGAAACAATATGAACCATTTCAAATGGTTTAATTGTTGTACATCCATCTACCCATTCAGTCAGTTTTACAGTGACCATTCTCTTTGTTTCTCTCGATTGACAGGAACTGAAAACATACCGAGACTTTAAAACCGGAACACCGAACCATGATTTTTGTGTGCATTTGTAGTCCTATGGGTTTATACTGATATTATTTCAAACAATTCAAAATGTCAAACTCTTCCCCTCCACAAAATTCTAACCAAGAGTTTGTGGTAAAAGAGAAAACAGCCACTTCTACCCTGATCATTTGTTTTTACCCTGACAAATGCAGTCGAAACAATGACTGGGGTAATAATGACCCCAGAAAGGTTCCCAGGTTACTGAAAACTTGAGTACTTTTCTACACACCAATGCCTACATACATGCAAGGAGAAAACCTGTCCATAGTGGGGTTGGTTACCCAAACATGGTTTATTTTTCCCCCAGCAGTTTTCAGAGTGTAGGTCCACCTTTTACTGCCGTAGATTCATTATATTTACAATAAAACTGTAAACAACTGCTGTTTAGACAGATTATGGAAACAAATTACAATTAGTAGGCGAGTGACTGAGTCGAAGATGATCCATCAGTCTGAACTCTCCTCAATGTTTACATAGGGGAAGGATGGCCATCATCAGGTTGCTAGACGACCTGTGCAGCAAGAGGAAACAGGATGTTTAAATAGACACCGGTTGCTTTTTTTTTTTTTTTTAACTTTACAGAAGATCATATCTACTAATGTGACAAACTTCTCGCCAAATGTTGAGGCGCTTTGTTTATGAAGCATTTAGATAGAGCTGCCACTCCAAAAAGTCTGTGGGATTGCCCTGCGTGTTTTTTTTTTTCTTCTTCTTCTTTTTCGGCCGTATCTAAATATAAGTCGGTGACAAATAGTCCAAATAGCCTACAGTAGCAACCCAACTGTGATGTGGGGGTGGTGCGGCTCTATCTCCAAAAGTCTCCTCTGTTGGATCCGGAGTGCGTCAAGAGAAGGTCGCAGAGCGCCTCCGCTGCCGCGCGCGGCCGACTTCCCCCCTTTCATCTCGTTACCATGAAGAGACAAAACGCCCGGACGCTCGCGCTCATCGTCAGCATCCTCACCTACCTGGTGGTCGGGGCGGCCGTCTTCGAGACCCTGGAGTCCAAACAGGAGAAAAGTCACAAGAGGAGGCTGGACGCCAGGAAGTACGAACTCATGCGCAAATTTAACTTGACCAAAGCGAACTTCGAGGAGCTCGAGCTCGTCGTTTTACAGCTCAAACCTCACAAAGCCGGAGTCCAGTGGAAATTCGCGGGCTCCTTTTACTTCGCCATCACTGTGATCACGACCATAGGTGAGCACAGGTGAAACGAGCCTTTTCGGGGTGTCCCTCTAGTGTTTCTTTGTTTATTGTCGTGGTTTGTTTGTTAAAAGAGGTTTTTCATGGATTACTCACGTCGCGCGCCAGGTGAGACGGCGACTTCCCAGATTCAAACATTCTTTGATGTTTTCTGAGGTTAGAAAGGTGAATTTTTGCTCTTCAGCGTCTTTTCTGACTGACGTTTAGAGTTTGAGAACTAAAATCAGCGACTTTACGTAGAAAACTAAGGATTCTAATAATTAAAGAAAGTAATATTTGCCTTCAGTTAGAGGAATAAAGTGTTAAGTCAGGATTTATTTTATATGACAAAATAAATCCTGACATTGGGGAGTAAATAAACCAACTAAATGTGTTCACTATATATATATATATATATATATATATATATATATATATATATATATATATATATATATATATATATATATATATAAATGTTTATGTATATAAACAGTACAGTTCATGCCAATAAAATACAATCAGAAATACTAATTGATATTCAGTAATGTACAGTTGAATGTATATATATATATATATATATATATATATATATATATATATATATATATATATGTATATATATATATACATATATATACATATATATATATATATATATAATATATATATATATATATATATATATATATATTATATATATATATATATATATATATATACATAGTGAAAATATATCTATCTATCTAGTCTAAAAATATCTAACTATATAAACTAACTAATTTATATAGTTAGATTTTTTTGTTCGTTTTTTTCATTTCACCACATTTTAAGGGGGGTGTTTCCTATTATATTCCTTCCCACCACACTATAAAAGTTACTCCGTTAACTTAATTTTGCTTAATTTTATAGACGCATCAATCAGAGATTTTGAGGCCAATTTCCAATCACTGATTTCTTTGAAGCTTTGGTATGGCAAAAATTGAGCTCTCTTAAGAATTTCAGTTCAATTTCAATAAAGTCTAGGTGTGTGTTAGTTATTCATATGATTACCTCAGTTAGTGCTACGCATTTTCTGTGAGAGAGAGCAGTGGATGTTACACAGCTCTGTAATGAATCTGGTTGTAGAGTTTACATTTTAAATTACTTGTGGTTCCAAGAATCCACATGGAAGCTCACCCACAATATTGTATTTATTTGTTTGTTTTGGTCAAACAAAGCCATGCTTTCTTTATCTCAACGAGTAGAATTTGTTTTATGACTGAAATATGATTTGGCTCTGCAAATAAAATACATTTTAATATCAGGCAAGGATAACAAAATAATGATTTCCATGTCGACTTGGCCTAGTGTAAAAAAATAAACCTATACTGGTTGTGCCACTAGGGGGAGCATCAACCAACCAGCGTAACTGGATAACTGATAATGAGTCTTTAATGTTGCATGGTTGTTTGTCCTGTGTGTCTCTGTTGCCCTGCGACAGACTGGCGACCTGTCCAGGGCGAACCCCGCCTCTCGCCCGGAACGCGAGCTGGAGATAGGCACCAGCACCTCCCGACCACACCAAGGGACAAGGGTGTAGGAAAATGGATGGATGGATGGAGTCTTTAATGTCGCTGTGGAGGAATTTTCTGCCCACTCACTTTTTCCAGAATTGTTTTAGTTCACCAATATTGGAGGCTTAACTTTTAACACTGTTGGATTTGCTTTCATTTTTCACTGTGTATTTTGGGTTCTCTCTGATTACTTCCTCTAAAAGTCCAGAAGTGTTCTAGTTTCTTCAGAAAATGTTAATAAAAGATTTAACATGATAAAATTGCTCCGCTTTATACAGAAAAGATTCAATTAATCCACGTCCTGCTAAATTAACTTAGCATATTGATCATAACAGCTATAATGATGTTACCAATACTATATATTTATTGTTGTTTTGATACAGACTCATCAAAAATGTAGATTAAACAACAAATACATTTTGTAGGTGCTTACAAGAGGAGCAGTGCTGGGCTCATGTAGAAAAGTCTTCTCACATCAGCTCTTTCTTTAGCATCTCACTAAAATAATATTTATCACTGTACTGTTTCTTTTACATTAGATTTTTTTCACTTATTTGGAAACTTCTTCAGAGAAAAAGTACTTTAATCCTGTTGTATTTTGGATCAAAATGTGTGAAATTTCACTAACCTCTTAAGAAATGTATAAAAATATAAACAAATCATCTGTTTTGTAAATATTTTGTTGAGACTTTCATTCAGGTCAAAGCCAGATGGTATAATATGTACTTTAAAAAAAATGTGAATGATAAATTTGTTGCTCTATATTTCAGGCATGACTTTGGTAACCTCGATACTTGAGGTTGCCCAAGTTATTTTAAAAAAATAGATTCTATATCTGTGTTTGTTTAAGTAAATATTAAACTTACTGACCCAAAAAGGTACCATTAGTTGTTACCATTAGTTATTAAAAAAAAAAGTTTTCTGAGTGTAAAACGGTCTGCAATTATACTACATCCATCAACAAAATGATTTAGCGACATCCTTGTTAGCTGTTTTGCTGCTGAAGCTCATTAATTATTTGGAGGCATACTTAGACCAAAGTCTCAACAAATAACTAATTTTAGTGAAATGGAGTCGGGAACACGTGATGGTGTTCATTCTAAAGCAGTTTTTAACTACTTTTAAAATGTAGTGATTAGCACCATTAGCTCAGTTAGCATCGCTTACTGTAGCTGCACATAGTCTGCTAAGTTGTAAATATTCTTAATACGAGTTTTTCACAATTTCAAAATTATATAGATGATGGTAGATAAAACATAAAGAGTTTAAACCAGTTAAAACAAGAAAGGAAAGCAGCTATTTGATGTTGTAAAAGTCGCTAACTGAAATGATCAAACAATTTACTGACTCTGAAAACAATAAAGGGTGATGTAAAAGAGATTAGTTTGTGGAACTCTACGCTTACGACTGCAAATTATTACTATATACATATATTTTTCTGCTCATTTTAAAAAACATATTTCTTATTTTTTTATTTTTAGATTTGTGGTTTCTATGAACTCCACTTAGGAACCTACAGGAAGTTATAGTAAAACGATTACTTAAACAAACTTTTTACCTACAATCTGAAATACAAATACAAACAAAAATAGACAATATAAATGTAGTGATTGATTTTATATTTGCATTTTCTTCTGGCCCTGACTGGAAGGCCCTGCCTTGACAGGTAGGAAATGTTTCTGGCTACAGCTGTGAAGAGACGGACTCTGCATACGGACTGAACGGCACCTGAAGTGTTCTTGGACTGGAGAATTTTCGACCGTAGCATCTGCCGCCCACTGAGAAGAGTAAAACAATACATGCTTTCACAAGTCCCCAAAAAACTTCAGTAACAACAAGGAAAGTTGGTAGAATTGTTGGTAATTGATTAAAAAAATAAATAAAGGGTGCTCGGCAGGTCTGAAAAGTCACTTTCCATTGTTGATAGTCTAAATAAATCTAGGACTCAGCTTATGGTACTAAGAGTCCTGGTTTATTAGTGAGGATACTGGTGTTAATTTAAAATGACCAATGAAAGAGATCCAAGATCAGTTTGTAAGACCCGTATGTTTGCCGTCCTTAACACTGTTACAAATATGTGATGTACTCCCCTCTTAGGTTACGGCCATGCAGCACCCAGCACCGACTCAGGGAAGGTGTTCTGCATGTTCTATGCCCTGCTTGGGATCCCGCTCACCCTTGTAATGTTCCAGAGCCTGGGAGAGCGCATCAACACTTTCGTCAGATACCTGCTGCATCAAGCCAAAAAGTGCCTGGGAATGCGTCAGACCGAGGTCTCCATGGCGAACATGGTGACGGTCGGCTTCTTCTCCTGCTTGAGCACTCTGTGTGTGGGCGCCGCGGCGTTCTCCCACTGCGAGGGATGGAGTTTCCTGCACGCCTTCTACTACTGCTTTATCACGCTCACCACCATTGGTTTTGGAGATTACGTGGCCCTGCAGAGGGACGACGCGCTGCAGAACGACCCGCGCTACGTGGCTTTCTGCTTCGTCTACATCCTCATGGGCCTGACGGTGATCGGGGCGTTCCTGAATCTCGTCGTGCTTCGCTTCCTGACCATGAACACCGAAGATGAGCGCCGGGACGCCAAGCAGAAGGCCTTGATGACCGTGGGCAAGCCCCGAGGGGAGGTGGCTCGTCTTCTACCGCTCTCGACCTCAACCTCGTCCACCGTCGTAGCCAACGACACCACAAAGGCTAAAGATCTAAAAGGTGCTTACACCGAGGTGTTGCATTTCCAAACGATATGCTCCTGCTTGTGGTACAGAAGCAAAGAGAAGCTGCAGGGCTCCATACCCACCATGATCCCTCAGGAGATGACTTTCTCAGATGCCTACTTGCAGCAGAACAGTAACTGTCCTCACTACATGGATCCTGGATCAACAGGCTGTGTGTGCAGTCCACGTCAATGCACCAGCATAAGCTCCATAACAACAGGCCTACACATTCTGTCTCCATTCAATCTGTTTAAGAGACGCAGCTCCGTTTAGCCTTTCACAGCAGCTGATGACAACACTTAACTGCAACTAGATGTACGTGGTGCTACAATCCTGGTATTCCAAGAGTATAATGCGCAAAAAAACAAAAAAAACAAAGGAGTATGGACACAGCAAAGTCTTGATCAAATATGTAATGAAGACAGAACAGCCAACAGAGGGTTTCACTTTGAGGCTTTGTGTGTGTTTGTGTGTGTGCTCAACGGAGTTAGGTCCAACCGGTTTGGAGTCACTTGGGTCACGGCACATGAACACAACGTGGTGCATGTTGCGCCTATCAGATGGTTGGCCGGTGAAATCAACAGAGTGAGGTGACAGTGAAATGAAGAGAAACAAGAATTGAATCTTGTTTTCCCTGCAGCAAATAAGGATTTTGCTTTTTCATTAACGAGCACGGCATTACTTCCTAAATGTTTCCTTTATTCATTCTGTTCCTTCATCTTTTACGTTTAGGGGTGTAACAGTATATCCAGACAAGATTTTAGCAATACTGTTGTTATATAGAATCTCCATTTTTGCTCCACAGATATAGCAAAAGTTTCATAAACTATTGTATTTCACATTCTCTTTCTGTTATCAGAGTACAACATTCCAGTCAAGGTTTGACAATTATATTTATTTAGTGATTGTCTTCGTCTAAGGTGACCCTGATGTGAACAAGAGATAAGTAAATGTTACCCTACTTTGTTAAATATACTATGAAAAACCCCTTTTTGCTTAATGGAAAGCAACTCGGTTAGCTTTCCATTAGCACCATTAGCGGCTAACAGTTAGCCAGATATGTAAACCTTTGCATTATATCACTGTTTCTTTTTTCTGTCATAAACAATGCCACATATGTGATTTAAAATTTAAAATTGCTATAGGCTTCTTCAAAATAATTTAGGATTTTACCTACTCCTTAGGGCAACTCAAGAACGACTTCCTTTTCTGCTGGTGTAAGACTTAAATCACACACTTTCATAGCAGGGGTCCAGAATAATCAATGGCACTTATTTCACCTGACAAGGCCACTGGCTAGGGGTTTTTGCTAGACGGGCTTTGATGAGAAATGTTGTGGCATTTTATGAACACCAGACTTCATGTCATACACCCTTACTTCGAAGACAATACAGTTTGTGAGAATTGCTCACAGCATGTTTGACCCATCAAAACTTCACCAAGTCTGGAATAGTAGACCAACTTCATATGATTCACATCTGTAGCTTATCCTGACTGTCAGTGCTCTCCAACCAAATTGTTGGTGCTAGTCACAAACTTACGTAATTTGTCAGGTGGAAGAGTCTAAAAATAATGTGACCACTGGCAATAACACACTGAAATATCCTTTAGTTGTGCATTTGTTTTACTCTAAAACTAAACAAAGTAAAACGAGTTGAGTTTAATGAGATTCATCTTCATTTCGTCTTAATGACCTAGATGGACCGTATTTACTGCAGGGTAAGGTGTCTTGTCTTCTTTCATTCATCTGGTGGACTGGTAGCTAGATGGTAGTAGTTAGACATTAGCTGTTCTTCCCATATCGCAAGGAAATCCCCAAAGCAGAAGCTGGAAGCAAAAAGGAACGCATTGCGGCTTAATAATTATCTAGCATATATGTAACATTTATGTACTGGATAATGGAAGAAATGTTTAATATAGAATTTTCTGTCAATCTGAAGAAATTTATCAACCATTTTAAAATGGCTAAAAAAAAACATAAAACACAGATGAGTATCTAAGGATACTTCTATTTGATTTCTTTTGCCCACAGAAACCATAAATACACTCTTTCTGATTTGTTAGGAATATTTGAAAAAATTCTGAGAAGATTCTTTTAAGTTATCATAAATAATAGTATCTGTAGTAAAATGCTTGCTGCGCTTGTTGAAGAATAGGATAGCAGCTAGTCAGTCCCATCCTAATTTTAGCTTTTTTGAACAATTTAAATTGAAACAATTATTATCAATTAGATACAATGCTGTGCTCATCGATATATAATTTATACAATTTCACTAGGGATGATTGATGTTAATTTTGTTGCTGTTTTCTCAAACTACATCTGTGTTGCAATGCTAAAGCTACAACACAGAGGCTGCTAGCTGTATCAGTCTGCCTTATCAGCTGCAACTTATCAATCGGCTCTTACTAGCTAATTATATGCGAACAGCTACTTAGAACTGCACAGTAGCATATTACTGCAATTTGTTAATGCAATATCAATGAGGGCAATATTTGGTAGCTATAATTCAGGCAATAACATTTTATGTTGTGTGTCGACAGCTGAAATAGACTTTAATTGATTTAAGTTGTACAAATTCTAAGATTCTAAAACATGGCTTTACCCCAAATGTTAATTTTATCACAATACCCAACAACAACTGACAATGTTATGTTTTCCTAATATTGTGCTGTTGTATGTGCTACTATGTTTGGCAGTATACTATGCATACTTTCTTTTTCAGTCAAAAAAAAACTATCTCTTTTTTCCTTTTAACATTTTTCATTGATGGCAACAGAACACAGAGGATAAAAGACCTGCCCAAACACAACCCACATTACACATAATGTGCACAGAGATGTGCAGATCACATCTGGAGCAAACAGTAGATTCAATTGTGTTTTGTTTTTCTTTTTTTGGGAGCAGTCTGTTGGGGCAGATGGGAGGGGGGTTACCACATTGGTACAATGTGTAATTAGTTGGTTGTCAGTCACAGACAGCTTTGCTTGAATAGACGGAATCGGAATGATTGATGGATAAGAAAAAACATCTCTTTCAGCTAACGTCTCACGTATTCCTGGGTACAATTTGGTGGTTTGTCAGTGGGTGGCATGATGCAGAGTCACATTCGCTTCATTTCGAGGAGGAACAACTGAATTTTAAACCCCGAAGATGAATTATTTCGATTTGCTTATCATTGTATTCTGTGACTTTACAAATAAGCAGCTGACAAAATCAATCAAGAGGACAAGCTGTAGTCACGTTAAAGAGAAAGTACATCCTCTTTTATCACTCTTTTCATTATTACTTCAACAGATCACTGGATGTTTTAAACTAAGCATATTTGAGTTGATCTCAGCTATTCAATTGTTCCAAAAATCTTGCGAGAAATTCAGTTTTAACTTTTGAAATTTGCCGTTGGAAGAACCAGCGAATTGCCAGATCTGCTGCTGTAATCAAGCTGGTCAGATTTGCTCTTCATCAGGTAATCTTTAGCATTTCATTTAGTAGCGGCAGCTATGTTCTCTTTTCTAGTACCAGAAATGGTGCACCTAATTTTCTGTATTACACTACTCTGTTTTGGCTTCTAGTTTGTTTAATACATAATGAGAATATGATATGTGTTGTGCATTTTTGTGGGGCGGTCAATTCGCCCCACTTCTTTTTTGTACTTTTGCGGTTTTGATCCTTTCACACCAAACTTTTTTGGGTAAAAATTGAGTCACACGCCTCAGTATTATTCATCCTGGTCATTGTCGTTTTGTACCCACAAAGGGGGATTTTACTGTTGCTGTGGCAACCAGTGTTTTACGTCGTGATTTATTTAATCTGCTCATTAGAGGTTGATATGTAACTCCAATAAATATCTACTGGCAGGAGTTTGCTTAGATTTACTTTAGACTGACCCAAACTAGGATCAAAACCAAAAGTTGTCAAAAATATTGCAAGTAGAATTAAAATACACATGAGGTTCAAACATATTTATAATTACCTCTATCTATGAAAATATTTAACTGTGAACATAAACAAAATGATACAGAAAGTGATCAAAATGACTTGTTTTAGACACAAAGAAAGGCGCTTGGACACAAGATGGCGGTATGAATGAATAAAGGCATGAACCGACCTGCAAGTGTGTTCTGGATTTAAAATTTGATTAAAACATTCTTAGAGCTGCTGAGGTCCAGAATTATGTCACAATTTGACAGTTTTGTAGTTTTTCACGAGGGTGTACTTATCACCATGACGACAGATATACAGATACATCGACTAAACTAGTAAAACTAAACTAAAGGATTACAGGCAAGAAATCGTTTTTACTACGAATTAACCTTCTCACCTTTCAATTTCAGTCATTTTTTTCATCTTTGGGAATGAGGGAAAACGTCAAAATATCTTGTAACAACTCGGTAGGTTATGTTTTAACTTTGGAATCCAACAACATTCATCTTAATAGCAAATATCATACATAAAAAACATACTTTGGTAAAACTGATTTCAAAAAGTTATCAAGTTTCCTCTGTTGTAGATCTCTGGGTAAGTGTCATGACCCAACATTGACACTTTTCTATCAGTTTTCTCTGGGTTTGTAGAAATGTTAGAAATTCTAAATGAACTGCAATATATATACATTTTGCCAGTTTCTTAAAACAGTTTCATCACATATCTGAGCTTGGATTTTTTTTTTTACATTTATTTATTTTTAGTCATTTAATGTGTTTTACTGTTTGCTTTGTTGGGTGAAATCTGGGAGTCTAACAGACTAAACCGGTGCACATATATTACATGCAAATAACAATGATGTGATGTCTCTTCAGAAGATGAAATCATGTAGCAGCATCAACCTGTTGTGCTGGACTGACATACACATTTTACATATGCTTATTAAAGAAAAAGAAACTTATGCTTTCAATTCTTTCATCAAGAAAACAATAAGGTAAAAAAAAAATACTTGAGCAATGACTGGATATATATTTCAGGAATATTAATGACACATTTTACAGGCCTGTACATCAACAAGAGCAGGGTAATTAGAAATAAAGTGCAGAACCCCAAAGAGGTCTGTCCCACTTCCTCACATTTCTTTGACAACAGGCAACAAAAATGTTCTTGCGGCTTTGGGAGAGAGAACCAAGTCCTATGTTCTTGCAGATTATTTATTGGCCTTAAATCTGTCAACAGTAAAACATGAATATTTTGGCAATAAAATGACTGGTTTTGAGCTTTTTTGTTGATGTTATTTTATGGCTTGATAAATTCTGATGTAATATAAGATGCAAACATGTTTAGAATTACATTTTGTAGAAGGGAGTCTCATACAGTCGTGACAAAAAGAAAGCATATCAGTTTTAGAGATTTTCAAACATAATTAATTGCCTGGTTAGTCTGAATGGACTGAATTGGTGTGAGATTCACAAGTGATACCCTGAATAAAAAAGGATGCCATTTATCTCAAATTGAGCAATTTAACATTTCAGAAATAAATTCACACAGTAGAAACACAGTAAATAAAAAAAAAAATCTTGTTTGTCAATAAAAAATTGAATTGCTAGGATGTCGTGGTTGTTTCGGCCAAATCGAATTTGGTTAATTTAGCAAAACTACAGTGGAAACACTATTCGCGTCACACAATGTCACATGATCAACAACCAGATGCTGCCGCTAGCGTAAACCACGAAGAAGAAGACGAAGACAGGAAGTGGTAGGAGGATGTTAGCGCGGCGTTTTTAAACTGACTTATCGCGTGAACACACTTAATCACATGTGATTTTAATTGCGTTTCTTACTTAATGGTTTCTTATTTGACATTAGTTGGATGTAGACAAAGTTTCGCGCACATTTGTTATGGAAACACAGCTAATGTATGAGGAGAAAAATATATGACTCAACAAAACAGACGAGATGTAGAAGCTGGTTGAAAAATGTAGACACTATTCGTTTGAAGAGTTTTTATAACGTTATTTATCAGCGATATCCCAAGGAACTGTCTTATGTAGAGCTTATCGTCCTCTCACATTATTGTTGAGGAATTAACCAGATCCTTGAGCTACAAGAGGATATACTTGCTCTTTACCAAGTCTGTAAGTCATAATTGCGCAATTTGAGCATTTTCCATGCTGTTTATCAATATGTGCTGAGGAAGAAAATCCTGCTGAATGTATAGAAATGACTATTAGAGCCCAGATGGTTTCCCCATGGGAATGTTGACTGAACTCCAGATCTGGACAACCTACAGCAGGTTGGTCACGAGTCTAAGTGTGGCAGGGTTTCTTTAATGTTGCAACCAACTCCTTTTCATGTTGCCCAAGAGAGTACAGCCCTAACACTGACAGGAAGCGCTTTTACTGGAAGACAATTCAGACAGAGGCATACAGTCAACATTTAAACAACAGCTTTAATTTTTTTTTCTTTAAAAAAATATTATGAAATGATAAATTAAGTGCAGGAAAGTAGACTTTCTATGCAGTATTGATTATGTTCACTAAAAGTCACTTGTTGGGTTTTATGTGATTTTTCTATCTGACATAGTTCAACAGACCCAATACTTTAGCCTCCCTTTGGTGTGAGGGACCATCATCTTTATTTATCTGAACCATGATATCAGTACATTGTCGAAAAGTACACAGTTTTTTGATCAGAATTGCTTAGCTGCTTTAAATGGGCCAGAATTCATCTTAGATGTTCCACTTTGTTTGGGGACGATGTGAAAACTCATCCAAATTATGATTGGGGATGTCCCGATCTGATATCGATATCAGAAATCAGAACTTGGTCTGATATCAGCCAAAAGTATCAGATTATATTAGCCTGGATCTAAAATTTTCTATACAAGCACTCTGCTCCTATCTTTTGCTTCACTATTCTTCTCTGAGTAATATTACTCCATCAGGCATGTTCTAATGTACCACACAACAAAACAATTAATAAAAGTATGCATGACTCATGCTGATATCATATCGGCTCAATATCGGTATTGACCGACACGCACAGTTGCAATATCTGTATCTTATCAGGAGTGAAAAATCCACTCCTAATCCCGATGCAGTCCAAACAAACGTAGATCTCAGTTTGCTAAAAGGTGAACCCTGGTGCAATTTGCTTAATGTGGAGAAACAAAATGACTATCTTACAAAATCAAAAGAGAAAATGAATCATCAAAAGGAAGAAGTGCAAGTCACATTAAATTACTAATATCCAAAGAAACATCCTGGATAGTTGGCCGCCTGGAATGCTGCTCATACTGGACAGAACCTGGAATAATGATCTGTTCTAACTATAGGTCTCAGTGACAGAGACTCTGCATGTCATCTATAAACATTTCTGAGTGCAATTGGGTGAATCCGGCACTTTGAGTGATGAGCACGACTTCAAAAATGCCGTACAATTTCAGTTTATCTACCATTTAGACTTGCCTTTATTGTACCCAGTAAGACTTCTTTATTGAGATGTACGGATAAAATCTGTGCAAACCTTAGTGAGAAATAAAAATAGCCTGCAATATAAATAGATGACTGGCAATAAACACATTTCACAGTTTTACTTAATGTTGCACTTCTCTTAGGAGTGAGAAAGATGAGCTCAGCGTGAATTTACTAATTTCACTGTTCCAGTACATAGTGAGCGACTGCATCCACTGCATTAATGAAAACTGTATGATATATTTTGACGTTAAAGTCCTGCAACAGCATCCAGAGGTGCAATACTACAAAAATATGATGCTGATGTGGTAAATAGATAGAATAAAAAAAGATCTTGCTGGACGATAAATTGTCCCAGTAATTATCACGATGAGCGATAACAATGTTTTTTTTTGTTTTTTGAGACTATTTCAATGTGTTGCTTATGGCATAATAATGCAAGTTCTTCTCTATCAAAGACAAGTAAGCATTAATTTAATTTAATGTGGAAAATATTTTAAATGTGCAAAATAAAAGCCACACAACCGAAACCATAAATCAAATTAGATCAGATGATGAAGTCTCTGTAAACAAATGTTTCCTTCAAAAAATATTACTCATAATAATGGAAATTATTGATCTCATTTTCATTTATCACGTAATTAACTGAGTGACTACTTGTGACCGGCTTATTGATAGACCATTATATCAAGATTATTTAAAACTATCAATTAGTGTGGGTTTTTTTTTGTCATTGTCAAAATTCGCTTGTCACTCCAACCTCCCAAGCAGACTGTGTGGTACTGTGCCTGTGTATGGACCAAAAGCAGCTAGCTCAAGTTTTAAACAGTTTCACATTTTGTAACTTTAGGTCAGACATTTTTGATTTTTTTTCTAAACACTGTTTTTCTTACAAAAGCTAAACGCTCACTCAGATCGGATAGAAAACATCTGCGGGCTTGAGCTTTAAAATCTTACCGCGGATTCTCAATTGCTTTTTGATCTGGCCTTTGACTAGGTCATTCTATCACGAGAATGTTTTTTTGTCCAAACCATTCCACTTTCTAGTTTACGTCAGTGACTGTCCTGTCAGTCACTGACCTGCGTTCCTGTTGAAGAACAGCATCCCCACAGCATGATGCTGCCACCACCGATCCTCATAGTTCCAATGTTTTCTTTAAGTTGTTGTTTTTTGCGGGGTGGATTTTTTTGTTTTGTTTTGTTTTAATGACCGCAAGGCAAAGAACCACTGCTGTTAATCTTTTTGTAAAGAAAGAAAACATCACTAAACAGAACTAAACTTGCAGAGTAGATACTGAGACTGGTCCACTAAGAGCAGAATTATCCCATCAAATTGTCAGCGGCCGAGGGTAATTAGTGTTTTTTTTTTGTCATTGTCAACATTCGCTCGGCACTCCAACCTCCCAAGCAGGCTGTGCGGCTCGGTCCCATGCCTGTGTATCTGCCTGGAGCCATTAGACGTGGACCACGGAGAAGCAACAGAAGGAGTGTCGACTGGACAAATCCCTGTATTGACCCCCTATCGCTACAGCATCTGCTGTTTTCTACTTTGGCCACAGACCTGACTATCTATGTCAAAGACAAAAATAGGTCCACTGAGAAGGTCAGCAACGGCATTACATCACTTGGCAACGGCTTTTAAAGAAAGAAGATATAAAAAGCCCTGCGTGGGTCCAAAGTTTGTGTCAATTATGAAAGGGATCGTTCAGGACTTTTTGAAGTGAGCTTCTGTAGGGAGGTTGTTAGTGGTTATTGATTTAAAGGGGCAGTGTTATGTATTTCTATGTAATATAATGTCATTTTGTAGCACAACCTAGTGTTACCTTTAGTTCCTATAAAAATGCTTTATATCAAACATGACGTAAAACAGTGTTTCTCAACCCTGGTCCTCACCGCCCCCTGCCCTGCATGTTTTAAGTGTTTCCCTTCTGCCACACACCTGAATTGTATCTCTGGGTGATTAACCTGTTTCTGCAGTACTTGATGGTCATGCAATCATTTGAATCAGTTGTTCTGGAATAGAGGCACATCTAAAACATGCAGAGCAGGGGTCGGTGAGGACCAGGGTTGAGAAACACTGACATAAAAGAAATTTTAATTTGGAATTTAACGCCTTGAAATTGGGCCTCTGTCTCTTTAAGAAACTCCTGCTCTTTCTGAAACTCTGGTTTCAGCAAGTCATCTGACATGGCTCCTCTATTAACCATTTAGCAACATTTTTACCAGTGTTGCACTGAGAAGTGTCTCAGCAGATGCGCCGTTCCACCAGGTGTTTGCTAATTGCTTCTGGCTAGTCTGAAGGAGCTGAGTGGGGGGAGACATAAGGGAGGGCTGCTCTATGAGACTGAAGCTTGAAAACAGCAGTGCTGAGGAGGTGCTTTGTCCTTGAAGGCGGAGCTAGATCCCCCCCCCCCCCTCCACTGCCCCCCAGGCGTTTTGAACAGCTGAATGGTTTGCCATGGAGTTTATAGGATGTTTTCAAACATGCATGAAAGAATCAAAGCAACACTCCAGGTTTTGTTATTTATTTTATTTTTTGATGAGGAAATAGCATAGCAAAATCAAAAATGTTGATTTTATATGTAAAATCTTGAACTATCCCTTTAATTTTCAGAACTGAACTGGGAACAGTGCGTGTGTGTTACTTTTATCAAGACTACATGTGAGAAAGTCAAATTGGCCTTTTACAGCACAAGGAGAGCAAGCCTAATTAACCACGCCTTGTGAGTGTCATTGAACGTCACACGGCGGTCGCCGCTGTCTCTTTAATAAAAAGTCCAACGTCGAGAGAAAAGTCTGCGCGAGAGCGAGTCCAAAATGGATCTGAAGGATCTGGCTGCGAACGCGTTGGCCCAGAATAAGAAAGCGGCTCTTCTGGTCGGCGCAGCCGGAGCCGCACTTCTGGGATTTGGACTCGGATATAAATACATGCGAAAGCCAGAAAAAGCCGTTCGCGTGGGCGTAGTGTCGCAGATCCTCATTCACCCGCTCAAGTCGGGCAAAGCGGTGCCTGTGAGCGACGCAGAATGCCAGAAAATGGGGCTGAAGGCTGGAGAGTTGGAGGATCGGTGAGTGTGGCCACAGCAGCAGGTTTTTGTTTTTATTATTTATTTTTATTTCCATCTGTTAGTAATGTCAGCTGTCACGGTTTTACTCGGACGCTCAGGAGAAAGTGGTTCGAGTTGTGCAGAAACACAAACATGCAATAAAAAGCCCGTGATTACAGCAATGCTGGGGGTGGGGGGTGGGGGGAAGAAAAGCAATAACCAAAAATAAACACGGAAAACGTGTTTGTGTATATCTACGGTTGTGTTTGCGGTCCGCAGATCAGTTGGGCCTGAAAGGAGGTGTTGGTCTTTTATGTGCAGCGTGAACTTTGAACTCTCTACAGATCAGAGCCTTAACAACTGCTTTTGATGCTATCATAAATGTTTATTTAGGCTACTAATCATTGATTTCACTTTCACGTTTTGTCACGTTACTCCAAGATAAAGTCGTGCATGTCTGCACGCTTTTCAAATCCACTTTTCAAAAATGGTTTAGAAATGAAAATCTGAAAAGTGTGGAAGGCATTTTGCGCTCCAGAGCAGTCTGAACGGAAACATCCAGGACAGACTCTTATGTAACCAGTCCAGGTTCTTGTTTGTGTGAGTTCAGAGTGCGGAGGTTTTCATCACCCCAGTTTTGGAGTTGATCCAGATATGCTGAATGTTGCAGCTGTGAAAGGTCCACCTGTGTGTGTGTGTGTGTGTGTGCGTGTGTGTGTGTGTGTGTGTGTGTGTGTGTGTGTGTGTGTGTGTGTGTGTTTTGTGTTGTGTGTGTGTGTGTGTGTGTGTGTGTGTGTGTGTGTGTGGTGTGTGTGTGTGTTGTGTGTGTGTGTGTGTGTGTGTGCAGACACTGGCTGGTAGTGACGGAGGAAGGCAACATGGTGACGGCCAGACAGGAGCCCCGTCTGGTCCTGGTGTCCCTGTCCTGCCAGGGCGGCTTCGCTGCTTTGAATGGACCAGACATGGAGGAGCTGAAGTTCCCAGTGAAACAGCCTGAGAATCACGTCCTCGACTGCAGGTTTCATGAACTCCACGGTTTAGCTGCAAATTTAAAAACATCAACCAAAAAACAAACTCCAATTTCTTTCCTATCATTCCCAGAAGCACACACAGTAAAGAGTGCTAAATTACAATAAATAACATGAAATAATTATTTAAATGTGTTATTTTAAAAAAAAATAACTGTGAATAAATACAGAAGTAATTTATTGGATATAGAATCAGTTATTTGTGCCTCTATTTAATGTATCGATTTCATTTTAAAAACTAGATGTAATAAATGATTTTATGTTCTGGAGTTAAAGCACATCATGAATTAATTTGATCTGTCCCAGTCAGCCATCAAGCTCAGTGGGCGGGACTATGGCAGACCCTGATGTCTGATTGGCTGCCTCAAACAGGAAGTCAAGACAATTCCTTCCACGTTTGCTAAAACCCTGAGATCAAATCATGAAATAATCTCCATGTTTTACTTTGTATTAAAGCAGGTTTCACACTCTGCTCCTTTTCACGGCGGTCTTTACGATGTATTCATTTTAAAATCTTTTTCTTGCTTTGCAGAGTGTTTAGCAAAGACATTCAGGGCAGGGACTGTGGCGACAAGGCGTCCCATTGGCTCACCACTTTCCTCGGGGGCGAGAAAACGTTTCGTTTGGTGCATTATGAGCCTCACATGAAGCCAAGGAGGCCGGCTGAGAGCGAGCATCTTTTCCCCCAGTTTGAGGTAGCCATTAAACGCTGCTGCTAAGTTCAATTCCCAGATATTACAGGGTGTTCTTACAGCTGGTTGTCCAGTATATTTGGTTCGATTGGGGATGAAATTGGCAGCATTTGCTACATTTTTAGCTGGACTGGTTTTCTGTGTCAAACCTGCAGAGATGCACAGATCCGATATCAATATCGGTATCGGTCCCAATATGGAAAAAAAATCCTAGATCGGGTATCGATGATAATGTGCCTGATCCATAGGGGCGATTATAATCAGTCTAGTTCTAGGTTTGTGATAATAAAGCATGAGTGATGTTATGCTTCATTACTTTAAATTATATGTAGAATTCATAATTGCACTTTCAGAACCATTTGAAAGAAGTTGCATGTTTTACATATATAGTTTGTTTTTGGTTCCTTTATTTATTTATTTTACAATGGCTGTTCTCCAGATTTTACCAACTGAACAAATGAAAATTGTTTTTATATGTTGGAGCTTGAGAAGCTGTTGGTGTATTTAAGTGTGCTGTACTGGTGCAGAGTTATCAAGTAAATTTGTAATTCAACACATTTATGTCTGTGCTTAACAAAAAATAAACATTTTAAGTTAACTCAGAACTGCTTTTCTGAATTGGATCGGTATCGGCTGATACTATGTCTCAGATATTGGTATCAGAAGTGAAAAAAGTCGGATCGGTGCGTCCGAACATCGGAGTTCGATTACGCGTTCACACCTCCCCAAACGAACCAGACTTTCCAGATAAATAAACCAGAGTTTGACTAAGCAGCACTGGTGTGAATGCACCCTGAATTTACTCATCTCCTGAAAATGATTAGTTATTGGGATTTAAAACCTTTCTTCCAGAAGGTGGCGTACCCAGATTATGGGCCCATCATGCTGCTGTCTGAGGCATCTGTTAAGGATCTCAGCAGCAAACTGGACCAGGAGGTCACCACAGAGCGCTTCCGCCCGAACATTGTGATCGGCGACTGCGAGCCGTTCGATGAGGTGTGTAGGTTAGTTGGACAAAGAAAAAACAAACAAACTATAAGACATCTTAAAAAAAAAACTGATTTAACGTCTTTGCTCTACATGCATTTGTTATTTTATCGCCTGCTGCCTGGATAAATTCTCACTCGTCTGTTTGTTTCTGACTAATAGCTCGCCCTTTTCAAGGCGAACAGCAGGGACTAAATTTATCTCCAACTGCTTTGCTTTTTCAGGATTCTTGGGAAGAGATCCAGATTGGCAGCGTGAGGCTGCAGCGTGTAATGTCATGTGGAAGGTAACGCAGTTGGACGCTTCGCACAAGAACCTCCTAATTTGCTGACAAAGCCAGCTGCAAACGAGCATCCTGGGACAAACGAGCAACAGTTTGATGAAAATGGAGGCAAACTCACCTGCAATCAGTTTTTATGTTTTTGTTTTTTTCTATTGTTTCCAGGTGTATTTTGACCACAGTTGACCCAGAGACAGGTGTGATGAGCAGGAAAGAGCCTCTGGAAACTCTGAAAAGGTGACAGTACAGCGTTTTGCAGCTTGTATTGTGCTATGAGGATTAAACATTTGACAGCTTGTGATTGGTGGCAATATGGGATTTAATCCCACTCTCCTTATGTTGGAGGGTGGGACATGAACTGGGATTTTAGTGATAATTTACAAAGAACGTTTTTAAGAAATGCTTTTATTAGAAGCTGACCCTTGCAGCATTGCAAGATTGCTCCTTTTATAAATCACACTCTGATCGATCTGCTTTAATCACAGCTCCTCTACTGCAATCCGTGCCAGCTGACATTCAGATCGCTCTTACAAGCGCTAATTTTTTCTTTGTTTTGTTTCCTAACAACAGGCTATTAATAGTTGCACACTAGTGGAGTTGCCAGAAACAACCAAAGGAAACGGTTAAACAGTTTTACTTTTAGTGTTTTTTCCCTGTTAAACACTTAAGGAAAGTTGGTTGCAATCTGCAGCTTTGCCACTAGATGGCTCCAGATCCTTCCACATGGCTTTTTTTCCGCTCTCTGCTGACATTAATATGATTTTCCCCATTGAACACTACTCTAGTATCATAGTGTGTAATTGTTTATAAATCTGTCTTCAAGCAGCTGTTCAGTTTTTCCTTAGCAACTTAGCTAAACAACCTGAGTCAGATTGGATGAAAACCATCTGTGAACATCAATTTTCAAATCTGAACATTGAAATTTGACGAGGTCACGCTAAGGCATGAATATACTGTCATTTAACCCCTTAAGTGGCAGTACCAAAATTACCAAAAACATCTGAAAAGGAATACCCAAATTAAGTCAGTTGCTGTTCTTGAACAATTTGAAGTACATGCTGGCCTCTTTAAGCTAAAGCTCAAGCTAAATTTTTTATTTTTTCAGTCAAAAATACTTCAGCTGTAAGTAGTTTGTAGTTATTACGTTTGTAACACAAACGAAATTGAAAAATTCACCCATATTTTTCATTTGTAAATGATAAGACCATGGCCTCGGATTTGGAGGCACTGATTTTGAGCCGGAAAAAGGTAGAGTGCCGTCTCTCGGTCGGGGGGGAAGCCCTGCCCCAAGTTTAAGCATCTTGGGATCTTGTTCACAAATGAGGGAAGAAGGGAGCAGGAGATTGACAGGCGGATTGGTGCAGCGTCTGCCGTGAAGCGGCGCTGTACCGGTCCGTCGTGGTGAAGAGAGAGCTGAGTCAAAATGTGAAGCTCTCGATTTACCGGTCGATCTACGTTCCCACACTCATCTATGGTCATGAGCTTTGGGTCATGACCGAAAGAACGAGATGCCAGATACAAGCAGCCGAAATGGGTTTCCTCTGCAGGGTGGCCGGACTCTCCCTTAGAGATTTAGAGATAGGATGAGAAGCTCAGTCATCTGGGAGGGACTCAGAGTAGAGCCGCTGCACGTCGAGAGGAGCCAGTTGAGCCTCGGGCATCTGGTCAGGATGCCTCCTGGACGCCTCCCTGGTGAGGTGTTCCGGGCACGTCCCACCGGGAGGAGGGGAAGACCCAGGACACGCTGGAGGGACTATGTCTCTCGGCTGGCCTGGGACGCCTTGGGGTTCCCCCAGAGGAGCTGGAAGACGTGGCTGGGGAGAGGGAAGTCTGGGCCTCCCTTCTGAAGCTGCTGCCCCCGCGACCCGACCCCGGATAAGCGGAAGAGGATGGATGTATGGGTGGATGGATGTTAATAGACATTAAGTGTTGAATGTATGGACTGGGTTTATCAAGTAAAGAAAAAATGTTTGTTAAACCTTAAACGGTCTTTTTACAGTGCAGCGTAGCCTGACGAGAGATTCTTTCCACAGCTATCGACTGTGTAAGCCATCAGAGAAGCACATCTACAAACAGGCTCCACTGTTCGGGCAGCTGCACACCGTCAAGAAGACGGGCGTCCTACATGTTGGCGAAGAGGTTTACAAGATCACCCGCTAAACGCATAAACGTCAGAACCAGCCGGAGAAATGTTTTGATATTAGCACACTGGACATGTCCGTGCAAACCGGAGCATTTCAGTATAGAACATGCTAACGAGAGGTAGATTTAAATTCAATTTTTGTAGCATAAAAACTGCTTTTTAAGAGTCTGTCATAGAGAAGCTGTTACTGTGTTTTTTTTCCCTGTGACCTGTTTTCTGTTACATTATGCTGTATCTGAATCACAATCACAGCTGGAATGTGAATAAAGAGCATTCCTATCACTTGCACATTGCGTCTACTTACTTCATACCGAGTGTCTGGTCTCTAGGCTTTTGAGAAACGATTGTTTCCTTAAGGCATGGACTGAGTTGAAGTTGAAAATTTTGCCCAGTTGCTACTTTAATGTGTTAGTTTCATGTTATGGAGCTTTCCAGAAATGACCTGCGTTGTAAGCAAACTGAGAACAGAGAAGTGCTGAGCCGAGGGAGGAGGCTGGTAATGTTGATGAATATTTGGAAGCGTGGCACACGAACTTAACGTCTTTGTTCACCTCCTCCACTTCAAAGGCAGGCTACAATTGAAAAACAGCCAGAAAGTCACCATGGTTCACTTCTTCTGTTTGCTGATTGGCCCAGTGTAGAATCTACTGGAGACAATCCCAGTGAACAAGAGAAAGTCCAGACTGTACTGTAAGCGAGATTTTGTTTCACAGGAACAGGAAAGGAAGGCAATGGCTAGGCTAATGGTGCGTCGCTACTGAACGGTGACGCAATTACAAAGCACAAAAAAAATTTAGAACTCAGTTTAATATCACTAAAAATTATTTTTAATGTAAATTTCAACTACCGTGGAGATTTGAGAAAACTGTTTCTATGTGCAAATGAGGAAAAAGAAGATTTTGGGTCATTACGTTCTACAACAGCAGATAATGAGCCAACACATCCATATACATGCTCTGATATTACCAAGCGACATTGCCTTGAGTTTTAATAGTTTAAAACATTTCTTCCACCAGACGGTGGAATTATCTCCACAGCATCATTTATCGTTACACTTCGACTTGGTCTGTCATGTGTTTGTGAATCCAGACAGTGTGGCTGTGGGCTTCTGGATCTCACTGCCCCAAAGTCTGGTTAGCGAAGTAATGGCATACTGTCATATCAAAACTCACTGTGTTCAGTTTGTGTTGAAGTTGACTTTACCTCAGTGTACTGATCTCAAAGATTTATTCCAGACAGCGGCACTCCTGTGCAAAATCTCCTGGTTTTTTAGGTTTTTTTCATGTGTATGTTCCCAACTAACAACATAAAATTGCTTGTGAATGAAAATACAGGTCTCATGTTGAAATTACAAAAACTGTTTTTATTTACTTCGGTAATTGCGCTCGCAGTGGCGGGAAAACGCCTTGCCTGATCCCCCAACAAAACACAGCAATGGTTTGGCCGCAGAAAAAACTTCTGACTTGAGTTTCTCTTTCTGTCCCAGTTCTGGACTAAATGTCCGGTGCATTACTCACACTTAGACAAATAAAAAGCCTCAGTTTTTGAAAATGGTTTAGTAGTGATGGGGTTATTTACTATTTTTTTCTTTTGTTTCATTTTATATCTATTTCTTATTACTTTGCTTGTAGGACTAAAATCGTCTTGCAACAGTTTTTTTTCTGTTAAAAAGTTAAAACTATGTAAAATTCAATCAAAAATACTTTGAATTGGGAAGGGGGAAAAACCCAGTTTATTAGGTTCAGAAGGAAATTCTTTCAGGACGGCACGGAGAAGCTCCGGGTCCTGCAGGCTGTAAACGCCCCGCCTGTCGCAGCAGTAAATCTCAGCTGTCATTTTCTCCATATCTTTATCAGCCCCTCTCTGTCTCTCTCTCTCTCTCTCTGCCTTTCATTGTTATGAAGGAATTTTTTGGCCCGCTCCTCTTCCCAACGTGGCTTCGGTCCACTGAGACGTGCAGACGTTCGTTTCTGCACGTCTCTCCTCTTGTCCAGTCTGAGGCTGAGGTCTGTACTTTGACTGGGCCACTACTACAGTTTGCTGCTGATTGGTTAACCAAGTGCATTGTATATAAGTTCCCTCCTAAGAGCATCAGTTTTATTTGTTGTCATTTTGAGCTTGTGTATTTTGACTATTTTTAATCTTCAGTAAGTAATGACCATATGGAATCTGTTGTGTACATTTATATTCTTGGAGAATTTATGTCATTTTAACAATTCGGTAAGGATAAGAGAATATTTATTACTTACTTTTATTTGTATTAGAATAATTTTATCTAACAACAAGTCATTACAACATATGACTTTTTTTTAAAATTAATATTCACTCCTGATTTTTAAACTTTAAACTGTAAAAACAGTGGAAAGGAGAGTCAGGAGTTTACCTTTCTACAACAATTCATTGTTGGCTCAAATTACTCAGGAAACAAGCTGAATTCAAACAAGTATGCTATTTCAAAGCTGCTTTTTAAAGCATGGAGTGGTTTCTTTATAGCTTCAGTCAGTATGTTATGCAACAAAAAGAAAACCATTTTTTCAGAAACACTTAAATGCTGATTTACTAAAGTTGATAGTGAACCTTTTAACGTTACAGCACTGACAGGCAGCGGTGTATATATTTCCCCAACTGTGGCTAAAGCTGCTGCTAGCTGGTTTACTCTCAGATTGGAGGCTGTTTATTATATACACAGTCAGAGAATGGTGGATTGACAATGAGTAATAACGACTATCTAACACTTAAATGCTGTTGTTATTAACCTTACCTTTTATTATATCCTTAAGATAATGAGTATCCGTGACTTTTTCAGTCAGGTTTTCTGAGGCAAAATCACATCGGAAGTAAAGATACACCTCTTTGAGTTATGGCGGCCATTGTCTGACGTCACTGTGAAAAGGGTCTATTAAAGCTTGTAGTACGTGTGGACAGTGGGAATAATCAGCTCCACGTGTTGCTATAGATTCAGATGGTCTTGTCTGTGTTGCCGCTCTGCTTCATGACCCAGTTAATTTCTTACATAACTAAATCAAGATCAGAAATAGTCTTTAGGGGGTTCGCGTCAGCAAAGCAAATAACCCACCCAACGCGTTGAAAGTGAGAGGTCTGACTTTGATTAGGGGTGATTTGTTTGACTCTCACAGCTGCAGTGCAGCGTCTTACACAAGAGCTTTGCTGGAAATCGGAGTAATCTGATACATGTTTAGCGCAGGCCTGCAAAATAATGGGAAGAGCACGAAACTGACAGCTTCCTAGCACCCAGTCATTTACTCAAAGAGGCCCAGTGTAGACGCTTGTTGTGTTCAATCCAAGCTTATTAGTGGAAAGCTAAGTGGAAGGAAAACGTGTACAGGTAGAAATGGCAACACAAGCAACCGGGATAACCAGATGGATTGTGAACAAAAAGGCTTAAGGATGATTTTTTTAAATTTATTTATTTTTTGCCACTTGTGCGCCTTGCCACAGCTAACAACACTTCACCATGCTGTCTGATTTGATTAAGAAAAGATGCTTAATTGTGCTTTTTAAGGATTAATCCTGCACTGAAACAAGAAAACAAATGATTCACCATAAGAGTTGTTATACATAGTTTAATTAAGTTTCTCAAACATAATTTATTTAGGTTTGTTTAAAATGAAAACTCAATAACTAATATTTAATTGGATAAACATATTTTTGATTTACTTGTAATGAATTAAGTCAGTGTTTTACATTGGATTGCCTGTTCTCTTATAAATATTTTTCAATAAATAGGCAAAATTCTGAACAATAAAGATGTCTCACACACCATATTGTTCTCCTTGTCTAATTTTTATTTGCCATAGCATGAACTTGGACAATGCCATCTTTGAATCCAAAGCAGCTCAATTACAGTAAATGACAACCATTTTGGGGGGGAAAGAAAAGAAAAAGTCAAATTTTATCATTATTTTCAATCATGTGACAGGTGGGACGACTATGAATTGGGGGAAAAACAATTAATTTGATGCCAATTAACCAGTGGTGGAGAAAGTACTCAAAAAAATTACTTAAGTAAAAGTATAAATACACAGTCAAAAATGTACTCAAGTAAAAGTCAAAGTACCACATTAACCATGACGCTAAAAGTTGGACTAAGTCCCACCGTCTGTGAAAGCGAAGCGCTGCTGATTTTACATGTCTGATTTTACATATCTTATGATTTATGCAGCTATTATCGATTAGACAGACATCTTCTCCAGCTCAGAAAAAACCTCTGGACATTAAGGTGGAGACAATGGGTGACAACAGACACGTAAGTCACATTATTGCTTTGATTTTACGGCGCCACCTTAAGTCCCTGAACTTCACATTTTAACGGACAAAAAGCTCAATGCGACTCAGATGTAACGAGTAACATGACACTTTTGTAGAAATGTAGTGAAGTAGAAAGTACAGATACTTAGTGTAAAATGTAGTGGAGTAAAAGTAGAAAGTGTCCATTATTAAATCTACTTAAGTAAAGTACAGATACACGAAAATTGTACTTAAGTACAATTTTAACAATTTTGTAAAAATCTCACATGTGCATTTGTACTGAGCCCTCTTTTCCCTGATGCCTCTAAATAAAAATATAGTGCAGGATTCTAAAGTCATCAAAAGATTTATGTGTGTGGGGGGGGAAGAAAACAGCCTATCACATAAAATCCCAATTTGATATCTTGGAGACTGGAGGGTGTGTATACTTTTGTTAGAAACATTTTTGTTCAAAAGTGCAATGCAGAAGGATTTTTGCAGCCATTGTTGACGTCTCTGTTTCTAGTATTGGTGGAGAGGAGAAAAAGAAACAAAAAAAAAAAACAAAAAACAAAAGTGGTAGAAATTGAGTTAGAAAATGTCACCTCAGTTGCTTCTTCTTAGAAGCATAAACTCCAGCTTGAGATTAACGCGACCCGGGAGAGCAGCGCCGCACGTGGAAGTCAGATGGCTTTTAATTTACTGCAGTCGTTACGCGAAGCCACAGTCACCGCGGCTGCGGCGTCTAATTACAGACGACAGCGGACATGTACGGACACTTTAAATGTTTATTTTTAACCCCCTGTGTGGCCTGTGAAATCTAAAAATGCTGAGCTCAGTGTAGTTATTGTCGGGTTCTGTGCGTGCCCGTTACTATTTTAGACTCTTTTTTTGATATGCTCCAGATACAGACGGGTGTCAGAAACCGATGGCTCTATAATGGATACAAATAAAACGTAAAGGAAGCGGCGTAATTACACGCGTAGCTGCATAAGAACCTGCTGCGCGTTAAGGGACTGGCTGGACGTTCTGGCAGATACAGAAGGATTGTTGTGGATTCTTGGAAAACTGGAAGATGTGGTGACCTTCCAAAAGTCTTGTTTTGCTAAAGCCAAATTCTTATGTATTTTATTGGGCTTTTAAGTTTAATGCTTATGATATCCCAGATGTCTGCAGCTCAGAGCCGAAAACCGATCAATTTTCATATCCGCTATATGAAATCTGGTGTAGAACGTTTATATATTTTCTTCTGTTGGATGTTGATATTTCCGGAAGGAAGAAAAAAGAACTAATATATACAGTATATATATATATATATATATATATATATATACACAGTCCAGTCACATTAATGTGACCATCTGTCGAAAGCCAGAATAACCACCTTTCGCAGAGCGAACTGCTACGAGACGTGCAGGAAGAGAGTCACTTAGGTCCCTGAAGGTCTTCTCTGGGATGTTGAGCCATGCCGACTCTAATGCCGTGGCCAGCTGCGCTAGATTACGCGGTTGAGGATCCATGGCGCGAACAACTCGATCGAGATGGTCCCACAGATGCTCGATTGGGTTTAAGTCAGGTGAGTTTGCTGGCCAGGGGAGGACGGTAAACTCATCCTGGTGCTCTTCGAACCACGCACGTACACTGGCAGCTGTATGGCACCTCGCATTGTCCTGCTGGAAGATGCCATCATCCTGAGGAAAAACAATGCGCATGTAGGGGTGGACATGGTCCGCAAGGACAGATGCGTACTTGTATTGATCCATCGTGCCTTCCACAATAATCAGTGAACCCAGAGAATGCCAGGAAAACATTCCCCAGACCATAATGCTCCCGCCTCCAGCTTGGACCGTTCCTGCAATGGTTGCAGGGTGGTTCCTTTCAGAGGTTTCACGCCTTATACGCCAACGTCCATCTGTCCGATGGAGCATAAAACGCGATTCATCTGAAAACGCTACCTGTCGCCACTCAGTGGGACGTCCAGCTGCTGTACTGGCGTGCAAATTCTAGCCTTCGTCGTCGATGAACACCAGTCAGCATAGGTGCACGAACCAGGCGTCTGCTTCGGAGGCCCAGACGCAGCAATGTTCGCTGAATAGTGGTTTGGAGACACTTGTGGTAGCCCCTTGGTTCATTTAGTGGTCAGTTGCTCAACGGTAGCCCGTCTATCTGCCCGAACGCATCTCCGCAACCGTCGTTCGCCTCTGTCATCTATGGCCGTGGTGCACCACATTTGCCACGTCGTTGATTTTGGACAGTCCCATTTTGCCATGCACGGTACACTTTTACCACGGCGGCACGCGAACAGTTCACAAACTCAGCCGTTTCGAAATGCTTCCACCTTGCCCGAAAGCCAATGATCATGCCCTTTTGGACGTCGGATAAATCGCTCGTTTCTGCATTACGCCAACGATTGAAATGTTTTCCGAAGCCCACACACACCCTTTTATACGCTCAACTGCACTGTGCTGCCACCTGCCTTCTGTGATTGGTTATTTAACTCTGAAGTGGAAAGTACGTGGTGGTCACATTAATGTGACGGACTGTGTATATATAAAATATATAATATATATATATATATAAATATATATATGTGTGTGTGTGTGTGTGTGTGTGTGTGTGTGTGTGTGTGTGTGTGTGTGTGTGTTACTGCTTCTTTTTGGTGTCGTTTTGTTGTTGAAATGTAACGCAACTATTCCATGGAAACACTGAAGTGGGGCTTCAACTAAGGATTACTTTAATAATCGATTGTTCAATTGATTGATCTGACAATTAATGGAGCATTCTGAACATTTTTCATTTAAGAACTTAAGCCTTTTTTATATTAGAAATAAACTTTAAAAAATGCAAATAAACAATTCAATTTCTTCCTTCTTTTACTTAAAAATAAATATTTCATTGCCTAAAAGGTGTAAGGTTGTGACCCTTTAGAAGCTAAAATCTGTCTTTTTGATCAATGGCAGAGAAGCAAATAAGCATATTCTTTACAACATAAAAGCTTAAATATACAAAGTAGCATTACGCTAACTTTTTCTTTTTTCTACAGTGTTCCAGCAATTTTTGTGTGCTTGTTTCTCACCCAAGGCACCTTCTTTTGTACTTTGCTTTTGACGTTTGTCTTGGTTGCGTTGTTAGAGATGAGACTCTCCCTATTAGATGTTTTTACGTTCGGTCCTGTTGTCATCCGTGGATTACTCCTCTTCAAGGTGATCTTGTTTTCCCTCAGGCTCTCTGACAGCTCCTTACCGTTTAAACCATCTGTGTCGGTCTGGGTCGCCTTCGGTTTCGCCTTGGCTTTGCCGGCCGTCTTTGCAGCCGTCTTCTTCGTTGGTGGTTTCGCCTTCCTGTTCTTGTTTGTCTCTTTCTCCTTTAGCTTTTTCTCTTTCTGCCACGATTTGTTGTTATTCTTGCTGACCGGCTTGGTGGGTGTTTTCCTGTCCGGCTTGGCGGCAGCGGCTTTGGTTGTGGTGCTGGCTGCAGTCGTGGTGGGTCTGTGCCGACCGCTCATCGTCGGTGGTTTGGTGGCCGGTTTGTATTTTCTTAGTGGTGGTCTGGTCGGTTTCTCGTTTGTCTTCAGCACAGTCTCTGGAACGACACACATGCTAGCAGTGAGTACTTGTTTTTTAATAACTCTGCAGCCAAATATAGCTATTGTACCTTATAAAAATGGAGCATTTGGCAACTGAAATCGGGTTGGAGAGTTTGAAATGTTTGGCATTTCCCTTTTTAAACGTGTTTGATGTAAAAAGGGAGACCGCTTTTAATAGTTTTATAATGTAACAAATGTGGCTGTGCATCTTTGGTGTAAAACTGAATGAAACAGAGAGAGTACGGTTTTCTAAAGACAAGTACATTATGACAATACTGCTCAAAAATTGATTTATGTGTTTTATTCTTTGTAAAAGTATATTTTGAATAACTCTTTAATTTTTTTTTAATTAAGATAAAAAAAATTATAAAAAAAAATGCTAAACTAACCTGATTATGGTAATTTAAGTTATAGAATTTTATCCACTCACTTTTTTTTCACATAGAAACTGATTGACTCTGATATTGGCTGCACAGTGGCGCAGTTGGTAGAGCTGTTGCCTTGCAGCAAGAACGTTCTGGGTTCAATTCCTGGCCCAGGTCTTTCTGGATGGAGTTTGCATGTTCTCCCTGTGTATGCATGGGTTTTCTCCAGATACTCTGGTTTCCTCCCACAGTCCAAAAACATGAGGTGTGAGTGTGTGTGCATGGTTGTGTGTCTCTGTGTTGCCCTGCGACAGACTGGCAACATGTCCAGGGTGACCCCTGCCTCTCACCTGGAATGTTATCTGGAGATAGACACCAGCAACCCTCCTGACCCCACCAAGGGACAAGGGTGCTAAGAAAATGGATGGATGAATTTGATATTTGATTTATGGAAACTTACAATAATTTGTTCACATTGTCATTTTCTCCTGTCAGTCAAACAATTTAAACAATCTTCAGACCATTTGAATAGAAAAATTGGTTTCTTAATCGAATTGTGACCCTAAAGATTGGAATAAAATCGAATCAAGTGTTCACATTAAAGTTTAAATTACTTTTATATCAGGATTGTTTAAATGTTTACTCTGTTTCACACAGGAAGATTATCAATGGCGCACTGCTTCCTAGCTTCTTTTCAGGTTTGAAAAATCATCAGATTTAGAGTAAATAATCTCCAAAAGCAAAGCTGAAAACGGTTCAAATGGCGTTTGAATCAACTACTGTCATGTTTTTCAGATTGGATTTCTTTTAAGAAAGAACAAGTCCACTTTGGTCTTGGCTCCTCTCAAACTGGTTGTCAGTTTTAGCCTTCGGGACCAAACTGATCTGTTTTTTTTACTAAATGAAAATGCAAAGACTGTCATCTGCTGCAAGACAGGAACTACTTAGAGCTGACCTTTCACACACACATAGTTACTTTTATCTAATTACAGAAAGATGTAATTTACTAAAATATGTGTGAACCAGTTTGGATGAGACTTCAGACTGGGCATGTCCCAGCTGTTTTTTTTTTTTTTTAAAGCAAAATTTTTATTCACTTAAAGCTGATTTCAAAGTTTTGGACAAATTTATCTTTCTTCAGCTCCAGGTATCTTCGGATTGGAAAGCCTCAGATGCAACAATCTGCTTTTAAATCACATTGTGGTATATTTTTGTGTGTTATTTACGCTGTCATCTTAGTGCTCTGTGAGCTCAGTGCCGTTTGTGACACGGTAAACCACAGTATTATTTTTATTTTTAAGACTTGGATCATGTTGTTTGTAATTAAGGGATCAACATGGTTTTGAATCTCGTCTTGAGGCTGTATCGTCAGAGTTCAACTGGTTGATGCGTAAGTGCTCGTCTCTCCTGTGGCGTCCCTCAGAGCTAAATTGTTAGACGTGACCTTTTTGCCCTCTACAAACTCCATCTTGGTTGAACTTCTTAGAAAGCACAGCTTCACATCTCATTAGAAAGCTGATGACATTCAGTGTTGATGAGCGTCTGACTTACGTTCACTGGGGACGAATGGAAACTTTTTCCCTTTCACCTTGACAGGCAGAGGTTTCTGCTTGCATTTCCCTGGAGGAGCTCTCCTGCAAAAGTTCACAAGTTAAACTCATTAAGTTGTCTTTTATAACTGCTAATTATAACATAAAAAAACTACATTTGATATTTTTTTTTCTTTTAGGTTGTTAAACTAAGCCATAAAATGCACACAGCTCAGCTTAAAAATGTTCGTTTGTTCTTCGACTGGCAGGAAGTGCAGGATTAGTACCCTCTCTCTATTCTGGGACCCGACAGATGTTCGCTGGGGCAAAAGCACACAACCTCTGTAATTTCTCCCTCCATCTATAGATGTGCACTATGTGTTATTTACGTAGTGTGTGTGCTTAAATTGCTCACTGTCGGCAGTGTACTCAGAGTTTTGAGATCAGGGCAAATTCCTCAACCCGCTCCTCTGTGTAAATCTGTGAAACAATAATTTGAACCTGAATGATCTTAAACACAGCAAGCAGTAAAAAACTTTTTAGTGAAAAATAAAGTTAAATTCTTGTATTCAAACCTTATTTCTATCTATTTTTTTTTATCAGAGAAGCCTGCGACTGTGCTGATCTCAGAGACATCTGTGTTTCCTGACTCTGGCTGATCTCTAAAATAAGTTTTCCAAGGTTGCTTTTTATTGACCTTAGTTCTACTTTCAATATGATGATCCCATAAGACCTTTTAGAGAACCTGGGGTCACTTAGCATCAGCGTTTCTTTGTGTAGCTGGCTGTAAGGCTTCCTCACAGGCAAACCCCCAGACGGTATGTTTTGGGGGGAATAAACCACCTTTATCACAGCCATCATGATCACTGGGGTTCCGCAGGGATGTGTTTTAAGCCCCTCAATAGCTTTTCTCTCCATTGAACACGTAGTTGCGCAATCTGACTTTAGAAATAAAATTCCTTAATGGTAACGTGCCAATTTCGAACCCCCCGCCACCTCCCCAAAAAAAAAAAGTTTTGGCACTAGGATGACGCCATATAGAAACTGCAATGGAAACACTTTGTTCACATTATGAGTCACATGATCAACAACCGGATGCTACTGCTGGCAAAAACCACAAAGAAGAAAACAGGAAGTAGTTTTAGGATCGTGGTATGATTTTTTTCTTATTATTGCTTATCACATGAACAAACTTATTCATGTGATTTTAATTATTTCTTATTTAATGCAAGCATAAAAACTGCAACTTTTTTTTGCCTTAGTGAAATATTGACAACGTTTTGCACACATTCGTAATGGAAACGCAGCTACTATTGACTTTGTTGGCTTTGACTGCTGTGCCAATTATGAGGTGAATTGGATCATAAAACATAACAGCAGTGCGCCTCATCGGTAATAAGACGATGACGCAAACAGAGAGGAAGTTAATCGACTCAAAGTCTGGTGTGGCAATGACAACCCAACAAGAGAGATCATTGTTGACTTCAGGAGAATGTGATTGCCACAACAACTACTCTGAAAACATCAAAATGTCCATCTTCCCCACTTCCATACAGGAGGTCCACTCTAAGGACGCTGACCTGGTACGTCTCAGTCTGATTTGGTAGCTGCTCTACCGCTGAACAGAAGGCACTTCAAAGAGTCGCTCCCATCTGTTCAACAACTACATTATTTATGTTGCCAGAGCAGATCTACTGAGTTTATAAAAGATCTCACTCACCCCACACTGTTAGACTGTTTCCCTCTGGAAATGGTTACTGCAGCTGCACTTCAGAACAACTGGATTTAACAGGAGCTTCTTATTGATGGTAGTGGCCATATGTGTTGGCACACATTGTCTTTTGTCTTGTGTTGAACTTTAAAAAACACAATTTCGTCCAACTCTGTCACATGGTACGAATGACAATAAAGTTCGCTAGCTTAATAACATGCTTAAGTAAAAAGATCCAGAACTGATCAGGACTGAAAGATAATTACAAGTCAGATAAACTTGATAAAGGTAGGATTTGTTGAAGTTTTCTACTTAATGAAAAACGGATTTGCTCAAGTCTGATCAAACACAAAACTGTTTAATTCCTGCAACAACCACCACTATCTTTACAGAACATCCACCCAAAAACAAATAGCTTTTATTTCTGCACCAATCTCTCCAGTGACTTCTGAACAGTCTTGCATTCAACTCACATCATCATAGTTTCAAGCAATATTCATTAAAATATGCCTCACTCTTTCCATCCTCATGTATATATGGATTTATCCAGTGGCTGACACAATGTGTAAAATAACAGATTTTCTTCTTGAGTTTTTTTTTTTATTATTATCGATGTAGGAAGTATAAGTTTGCACACTTTTTTTTTGTTTTTGTGATGATGCGTTTAGCCCTGTGAGGAGGAAGGTGTTTCACTTCATTTACAGTGTAGTTTTCCTTTTCTGCCCAACATATTTGAAATGACGAGGCGTGCCTGTGCTTTGCAGAGAGCCACTCTGGGACTGATTCGGGGAACATGTGGTTAAACCTTTCCCAGAGTTAGTTTGGGAGAAATGGAGGAGAAATCCTAAAAGCTCCTGTGCAGAACTCCGACTGAACAGATGTTGGAAAAGTGGCCGTGCTCAAACCTGCGTAAAGAGTTTACACCGGAAACTGCAGGAGCGAGCTAAATGCATATATATTTATATTAAATATTTAAAATATTTAGTCACGATGCCTGATCATGATTCTTCCAGACACTTTATTTTCTTTGCACCTCTCAGAGAAAATAGGTTTTTTTGCTTTAATAAACTTCATGGAGTATTTTAAAGTGTTGCATATAGAGCTCCACATTCCTGAAGCATCACAACTGCAAGTTACCAGTTTTTTTCCCCCAAGTCCAATACCATCCAGATGTTTTTTTTCTTCTTCTTCTTCTTTTTTTTTTTAATTTTTTTTTTTTAATGATTTTAAGTTGGGACATTAACATGAAAAGACTCGGTCATCAGAGCGGAAGAGGCCTCCAGAGGAAAGGCAACCAGGTCTTGCATGTCCTCTTCATAAGCTGATGTGAGAACTTCTGCATTTCTAGACTTGAATTTTGCACATAAAGTAAGAATACTCGTGTTGAATACTTAATTAAACGTGCAAACTAACGTTTGAGCATTTTTGTTTGCAGCATTACAGTGTGAAATCCTGCGTGTTTGTTGTTGTTTACACACATTTAAGTCAATCATGGAGGCTGGTGACAGAGTAATGCTACTGGAGAGATGAACGGATCACATAAGTGAAATATTCTTTTACATAATTGGACATTTTATGTCTGCACAAAGTACCTACAAGATTTAATCACATTGTTGGATTTACATGAAGACTGAGGAGCAAAGTTGCGTTTTGAGCTTTTACTCTATGTTCAACATTTTGACCTAGAGGATAGATCTTAATGTAAATAACGGAAAGCAATATGTCAGTGTTACACATGACACCCCAAGTCAAAACCAGAAACCAGAAGTGGAGAATAAAATAATAATAAAAACCATAAATTTCTGAGAAAATAAGTAATATGTTAGCATAAGTCATAAAAGAAACCACCCTCTGCTTTATATAGCAGTTTTAGAGGTATAAAACTTTGTGTTGTGTTGACCGAGTGAACCTGAGCCGTTTCAGGGTGTTGGGGAAACCGGCAGCTGGTTAACAAACCGGCTATTTGCACACTTTACAGTTCTTGCTTTCAGCCAAAATGCCAAACGCTCGACAGGAATACATGGCTACTTATCGGCGCCACAACATCTGAAGAAGACAGGCGGCAAGACGGAGAACATCCACAACTCTGACTGTGAATGCCACAAGAGAAGAAAGGAAGATTCTCTACTTGGGACAAAGTTTCACCAGCACACAAGGTGCCGATGGATTCTTTAGCAGCGGAACGAGAGTGGAAGGACAAGAGATGGAGCGAGAAAAGTGTCCTCATGATTAATGTAAGAAACATCTCTATAGATTCCTTAGTTTGCAAACTAAACAAATGGAAGAAATTTATTGTTTCTGCGACTGAGATACAAAATAACAAGAAGTGATGAGGTAACGGTTTTCTAATTATGTGTTTTGTCTTTATGCCTGCACTGCATAATGCAGCGACCTGACGGTCAATAAAGCATCCAATCTCATATCGCCTCAACGACGGGGCCAGCAAACTGTTCAGATCTAAATCCAATGGAATATTTACAGCAGACATTAAAAAAAGTGCTTGACAAGACTCCGTCCTGCGAAGCACATCTGTCAGCTTGATGTGTTAGAACCTGACTGATTGTTTCTCCAGACTGAAATCGAAGCCTCAAAGAACTCTGGGTCACAAAAGCCAGAAGGGGAGCAGCAAAGGAGCCATGTGATCAGTTTCCATGGATGATGGATAAGTTCTCTGAACTTTGAGTTGTGTAGCCTCTACTTGATTTGTTCTTTATGAATGGTTCTTACAAAGCGAGAAAGTCAGACTCCAGCTAATGAGCTTGGTGTCATATCTGAAGTATTTTATTGCACTGTTTCTCTTTTGCTACGAAGTCACGAATCTGGCAAAACGTCCTCCAGCAGGACTAAGTATCGTTGATACGGTAAAAGAAACATTTTTTGAGTAACCTATGTAGCGCATCTTATTTAACATTGAATTTGACTTTTAACAGCCAAATTGGAAATTTGCACACACACAAAAAAAATTATTCTCTAAAGTAAAAAAAAAATTTAAAACTCACATTTTTGTTTTGTTAGCAAACTTTCGACTTTTCAAATTCAAAACTTTCTGAAATTTTTTGTCATCTGTTTTTTTTCTATCCACAATGTCCGCTGCCGTTGTATTCTGTAATGCGATGTGTAACGAATAATAATCTAAAAAGGTGTGTGCGTGATGCCGTACCTGGACGGGTCCATGAATTTAAACACTGTTCCGGTCGGGGACATGGCACTGGCGTACGAAGTGGCCAGAAAATACAGCTCCCCTGACAAGAAATCACAAACAGATGATCGAATGGAGGACAAAGTGTTGGACCTCGTAATGAGGAACTGAGCAAAGCCAACCTGCTTCATCTTCAGCGAAGGAGATGATGAATTTATGGTGATGATTGATGAGTCCAGGGAAGGAGCAGGTTGTTGTACTACCCATGCATATGCTCTTCTCTTTCCAGGTCCCTGCTGCTTTGTTTTCCTCCAATGCCATGAGCCGACTAAATGAATGAAAGGAAGAAGAAAAGTCACAGATTTTACTGAGAAGTGTATTCTGAGTCTATATTCCTTCACTTAAGGAGCAGAAAGCCTTTATTTTTAGTCTGGATTTGGCTCAGATTAACACAATCTTACCCAGTCATGAAGTCTCCAAAAATGTACAGGCCGTTCAGATTTGGTGATTCACATCCTCTGTACACATACCCCCCCGTCACAGACTTCCCGACATGATGGCTATATGCAAATATGGGGAGGATGTCATCTGTTGTGGCAGAGAAATGCATGTCAGACTTTACTAAAAATCTAGCGGATGGGAAAACTCTTCCACCAGAATCGGCAGGTGGTGAAAGTGTCGGACAATGTCTTCTAGTTTCCACTTTTAACGGGAACAGGAAGGAGTTACTTACTCAGAGAGGCGTTCTGGCACAGCTTGATGTCGTAGCACTCGAAGCCCTCCTTCGCCCTCCACCCGTAGTTCCCCCCTTTGACGATGATGTCGACTTCCTCGTAGCGGTTTTGACCGACGTCTCCGCAGAAGATCCGGCCGCGGCCGTAGCCGCTCACCGGGTCGCCGCGGTCCACCGAACATCGCCACATGTTCCGTACGCCGTACGCGAACACCTCCGGCCGAGCGTCCGGGTCTCTGGAGAAGGGATTGTCAGGTGGGATCCGGTACGGTTTCCCCACTGGGTCGCTTCCATCCACATCGATGCGCAGCACTTTGCCCAACAGAGCACTCCTGAGTAACCAGATTAATATTGAATTTTTAGTCGATATCCGATATGCTGATGTGCTAAAACTCATTTGGCCGATAACAATACCAATCATTTTTTCCCTACACCTACTTACTAAAACTACATGACTTTTTCTACTGTGGAGTTAAAATACTGCATTACCTTTGTCAATTTAGCTTGCTGCCAAATGCAAATGCGAAAAAATGAGACTGAAAATGATGCAACGCTTTCAACTTTTATATTAACAGTTTAGATATTTACAGCGCTTATGATTCTGGACAACTTTCCTCAAATCAATGACAGACAAACGGAGGAATGTATAAGAACGCTAAAGATGGATAGAGCCAATGATGCTTCAAACATAAAGGAATCTCTTGATTGGTTTCAGAGAATCTCCTGAGGCCAGAGCGACCTAGTCTGACACCAAACTCATCCAATTGAAAAATGGAAAGATCATAGTTCACAGAAAGGACCCAAAGATTGCCAACATCTGGAGTGAGTTTTATTTCCACAGCCCCATTAGACATATTTAAACTGAGAAAAATGATCAATCCTTATCTGACCCAATGTATGTCTAATATTCATCGTTTGTAATGGGTTTACTGTTACCAATCGTGGCTAATGTTTGGTCTGTCGCAGCTCTTCCATCTGGGGAAGCCGATTGGTTGCCTCCCCATAATGAGGTCATCCTTCCACCTCATTTTGGGGGAGTTAGCCACGACCTCTCTGACGTCTTCCTCAGTCTTTATGACTCTGTTTGTTCTCTAAAGTTCTATAATAACATTAGTGAGGATTTGCCCTAATTTACACCCTAGATGAGCTCGATTTTGATGGGTGAAACTTGATGTCTGACAAAGAAATGGATGCTGTTGGGATTTGACATACTCAGTGAAACTGACTCAAGGTTTTCATCACTTTTCGTCAGAACAAAAGACAACATTTTATTGCTCTTTCAGACCATATATCTCTAAGGCTTTCTATAAAAACTAAGCTCCTTTTTCATCCCAAAATTATTGGATATAAATTCCAGATTCATATATGGAATTATAAAAAAATTATAGATCTTGTAGGATTAATAATGGCTAGCTGTGCAAACCTAAGACAGTTGGCAGATTTTATGCATTATTACAAGCATCATTTTCATTCTTCTCAAAAGCCCTTCAAAATCAAAATCAGACAGGATTCACTGTTGGTTATTCCAGGTATGTCAGAACAATTTGAGACAGTAACAAAGATAGAGTAATACATTAATCTGTGTGAAACTGATTGGTCTCTTTCATACAGCAGCATAAACCTGGGTTGATAAAAGGAGGCAGATCTTCCAGTTCTCCAGCTCGGACTGTTAAGGGATTTGATATTTATCTGTATCTTACTTCTTTTGTTTTAATAAAAACTTCACAATAAACAACCAAATTTAAAAAAAAAAACCTTTAGAAAAGAAGTGATATCAATAACAGACCTGTGCGTACTTTGTATTTATGGATTATTCTCGGTTCTAAGTCTGTTTTCTGTTTCGAGGGAGTAAAGATATGTTTTAAGGACAGTCGACTTCTTCCACATGATTGGATATGAAATGGAGCTGTGACCTTGTGATGCCATTTGTTGTGAACTTGTACTAAATGATCTACAGTGATTTGATTGTGTGTCTATATGTTCTCCCAAGCGTAAAGCGACCCGCAGCCTCTCACCTGTTCTGTGCGTTGCCGTACTTCCCAAATGGATCCCCGGCTTTCCCACCGTCTCCTGTGAAGATGTACAGGTAGCCGTCTTGACCAAACAGCAACTGACCCCCGTTGTGATTTGCAGCCGGCTCCTCGATTTCTAAAATAACTCTGCGTATGAGGAAAACATGAAGTTTATCATAATCGTGCACAGTACGCAGCCAAAGAAGTTCATGTTTATGCCTCTAGATTGTGATTGTTAATGAGCAGAAAACCACTGTTTGATTACAAATTGTGTTCTTCTTAAACGAGCATTATTATCTATTTTCCAGGTGCCATTATATAGCACTATCATGTAACTGTTACCTGCAGTTGTTCTAAAAATGTTGTATATATTAAATGTAACTTAAAAGAAATTTGACTTTGTAAATTAAGGCCTTGAAATTGGGCCTCTGTCTCTTTAAAAACTCCACCTTTTTCTGAAACTCTGCCTTCAGGAAGTCTTCTCATCATGGCTCCTTTATTAACCTTTTTAACAACTTTTTTTCTTTTCTTTCTTTTTTTTTTTACCAGCGTTGCTCTGAGAAGTAGCTCACATAATGAGCTCAGCAGATGCTCGGTTCCACCAGGTGTTTGTCAGACGACGGCTCTGATTGTTGCGTCCTCTAAATCCTGTCGGATTATAAAATACTTTTCAATATACATGTGTCGTTTTCTGTAATCTCTGCAACTTTGAGGTGCACCTTCGTTGTTCTGTTACGTGGCAAAATGCAGAACAAAAAAAGTTCAAGGGAGAATACAGTTTTTTTACAAACTGCTGTAAAATCCTGCCAGGAGTTTATATTGTAAATCATGCTAACACCTTTAAAACTGTAGCTGAAAAAAGAGAGAAAGTAATTAACAAAGTATTTCTGATTATAATTAGTCTTACTTTCATATTGAAAAGACTTTAAAAGTTTTCAGAAAATGCTCTGCAGAAGTGATGTGATTGGTGAGGGGAGACTCCTACTACAACGCAGAATAAAACACTTTAAATTCAAGTAGCTATGTGTGATTTGCTGGAAAACACAGAATGCCCTGCAGCAAATTAAACCTGCACAGCAGCCTAGGTAGTAACGGAGAAATATTTCTTCATGAAATACGACCCGCGGGCGAGTTTTCATCCAAGATTTACTCCTGCTTCTTTCATGTTCGGGGCGTAACTTAACTCTAATGCCCTATTTGCTGACAGATGCCTGAGGCGTTAGAAAGTTGCATCACCCAAATAACTGCAATAAATAAATAAATAAATAAAATGATTCTCATGTTTAAATATTCGTTAATGACATCTAAGATTTCTTTGGTGTTTAAGTTTCGGGGGATTCTGCCGCAGAGAAACTGCCCCCGCCTCAACGGGACGTCAACAATCAATCATAAAACACATCAGTGCAAGCTTTTGGAGCTCTTCCAACATATGGTTATATTGTATGCAAATATACACAATAACACATTTTGCTGGAGGTTAAATTGGCCCAATAATTATTGTGATAAAGGATAACATTGTTGCTTTGAAACCATTTCAAAGTGTTATATTGATAACGCAAGCTGTCTGTATGAAAGACCAATAAACTTTAACTTTGTAAAGATGCAAAAGAAAACACACCAACCAAAGAACTAGAACTAAATAAAATGTGAATAAAAACCACTTAAACTAAGCCTGTCACAATACCCAATCAATCAGCCAATCAATCAAATTATAAATTAAAAGGATCATTTCCATTTTGATGATCAATATTTTTTGAAGGGCATTTTATTTAGGTTGTAAGTGGTTTTTATTTCCATTTTATTAATTCTTAAAATATTTTCCAGTTCCAGTGAAGTGCTCTGTCCAAAATTAAAGTTTACTTGTTTACTTTGAAATTTGCATTATCGTGAAGTTATCAATATAGAAATTAAAAATGGTCTTGACACAACAATATTATCAACAACAATATTATTGTTTATCACAATAATTATTGGGACAATTTATTGTCCAGCTCAGTTTCTTAATGTAACAGGCCTGCACAACCTAAACCTCATGTATTATGACGTCTCTGTAAACAAAATAGCCGTTCAAAATTACTAATCATCAGAATGGAAATCATCACTCTCCTTTTAATTGATCATGTGATTAATCGATGAATTCTTTAACTGTATATCGGAATCGCATCAGAGGCCAAACTTTATCACCTTACCTCTCCGAGTAAGGATCGGCGACGTTCATGTCGCCATCGGACACTTTCATCTCGCTGATTCGGATTTTGTCCACCTTGCCGTTGAACTGGATGGAATAGTAGATGAAGAAGCGGCCGTTGCGCCGGTACTTGGGGTGGAAGGCCATGCCCAGGAAGCCCCTCTCGTCCCCCAGCCAGGGAGTGGTCAGCACCTCCCCGCTCATGTCTAGAAAGGGCCGCTCCAGCCGGCTGCGGTCGCGCAGATACACCCAAACAAAGCCCAGCTGTTCGGCAATGAACATCCTGTGCGTGTCGTCGCCGCTGTGCAGCATCAGCACGGGATTCCTCAGGCTGTTGGCCACCTCTGTCAGGCACACCTGGAGACACCCTTTGGGGTCCTCCACCACTTGCCCCAGGTTGCTGTTGAGGTCGGTGCTCTTCAGGACTCTGGGGTAGCAGTAGTCTTGGTCGGAGAGGTCGACGAGGCTGCAGAAGGTGGCCATGTCCCGTCCGGACGTGTCCAGCAGCAGCTGGTTGTCGGTCAGATATTTGAGCACGTGGCGGCACTTGCTGTGAAACTCGGAGCAGTAGCCGAAGCAGAGTCCCGGTAGGTCTCTGACCGGAGTGTAGGGGTCTTCCGCGTCGTACAGGTGGGCAGCGTAAGGAGAACACTCCTGGTGATTCATCGGAAGATGTTTTAGGAAATGACGAGATGACAACAACAACAACAAAATATGTCGAATGAATCACACAACACCAGGCATGCACTGAAAATGTCAAAAAATAATCCCTTTTAAGCTTTTATTTGGGGTTGAGGTCAAATAAGTGAAACATAAACGTCTCCAAAGAGTTAGTTACAGTTCTAAATAAACTAATTATCAGTGTGGATGATGTGTTAATTTAGTTTTTAAAGGGGCTGTATCATGTATTTTCCAGGCACATAGTGCCGTTTTATAGTACAGTCAAGAAATCCTCACGTTCATTTCTAAAAATTCTTTATATATCAATGACTTACAAGAAATTTGACTTTGCCTTGAAATTGAACCTCTGTCACTTTAAGAAACTCCTGCTTCTAACTCAGGTGTGACGTCATTCCGCTGCTCATTAATACCAAAACCAGTTTCAATGTATGTTGATGTCATTACTCTCTTGTATTTTAGGTTTTGTGAAGCCATTTGTGATGCAATTATCACTGAAAAATGCTTTATAGATATATTTAGTGACTTTCTTGACACCCTGCTGAGTCCAGGTTGATATGGCGTGAAGTTCATGAACACTGCTAGTGTGCAAAACACCTGCTGTCATTAGCGTCATTTGTAACTAGCTTACATCGTATCACTGTTATTATAGCTATTGCTTTTAACCATACAGGAGAAGCAAACTAAAAATAAAATATTTGGATTTTGAAATGCAGAGTGGTTTTTAAGTGTTCCACATTACGTTAACTATATTAAAATAACATCATAAACACTAAATTTACATTAAAAAGTAAATAAAAACTAGCTAAAAATGATATAGAAATCCTTTTCCCATAGCATTTAACTTTTGTTATTCAATGTCATCCAAAATGTATGTTTGTTTTTTTTATCATGCTAGTTTTTTTACTCTTGTAGGCCCCCTGGTGGTGTGGAGGGTCTAAGCAGTCACTTACCTCGTGTTGCCTTGGGCCAGCTCTGTATCAACACCTCCAGCAGCAGAGGACCCTCAGCATGATGCTGCCCCCACTATATCTGACATCCTGACTGATTCAAACATACTCCTGATCATTGTGGTACAGTAGTTTAATCTCTGTTAATCTGACTACAAAGCTTTCCTGCTGACAGCTTTTGGCTCGTCCACACAGCCAGGCTGTGGGTTTCAGTTGCGCCTGAAGGTGACAATTACAGAGCGGGCGCTTCATTGGTGGTCAGGACCTTCTCGGTTAAGCTCGCTTCACTGTGGACGGCTGTACAGTTAATGCTGGATTTGTTCTTAAAACATCACAGCAAATTTCCCGTAATCTGACTGTGAAGGTTTGGGTCCGAAGGGTGGAACTTTGGGGTCCAAACAGACGATAATCTCAAACACATACTGCTTTATTTTATTTTTTTTTCCTTTGGAATAGATAAAGAAGGTAACATAAAAAATCTGGAACACCCTCCCTAACATAAATGCTGTTCAAAATTTATGGACTACAGTTTAAAGCCTATTCTGTGGTAGGAAGCCAGCCAATTTAAAGGAGCTCTATCAGTTCTGTCAATAAGAATAGTTGAAAATACAGCCAGGAACTTAAAATCTACAAAAGCCAGTGGTTTACGTGCAACTAGCTAATCCACACTGCAAATCCTCAGAGGTTAATATCTCAAGTAACGCTTCAGCAAGAGCTTGTTTTAAGTCAATAATTGCTTAATGTTGATGATAAAGTTCTTCTTCCATTGGAAAATTATTTCACTTATGACATGGGAAAGATGTTGTGATAATAAGTGATATAATCTTCGGATGGAACTAGAACTTTTTCATCAATTTTAAGGAATAATTAAAACAAGCTGTGTTTTTGCAGTGCAAACATCAAAGGATCAGTGTATGCTTGTATGTTTCATTTTGACAGTTTTGAGCTTGAAATTTCAACAATCACTGATTTTTTTGTACGTTGTACAAAACAAAAAGAAAAAAAGAAAACATCTTCAATGCATCTTTAAAACCCAGACCTGACTTCTATACAGCGATGATGAATGCGCAACCTTGTGTCAAAATTTCACGCTTATGTTCCATTTTCACATATTTTTGCGGTTCATCCTCTTGACTTCTGCATTATGCACGGCGTCAACAATTAATTATTCACCTTCACCTTGGAGGTCATGCTGTGAAATTCCGCCAGAATATTCAATCCGAATCCATCACAGCGTCGTTTTTAAAGTGAAATCCCCGCAGCTGTGGAGCTGCTGTACTGCAGGCTCACCTGGCACATGACTTCCTTCAGCATGTCCTCACACAGGTCGTAGCCCGCCGTCTCCAGCTGCTCGATTACGTCCCAGTATCTCTCCGCGATCACGTTGTCCGTCCTCTGGTCGCAGCAGCCGAACTGCTCGTACTGGGAGCAGAACTCCAGGTGCCACTGCGGCTTGAAAGGAGGCTCGAAGTCCAGGCACTGAGGGTGAGCTGATGCTGGCTGGATGACGGCCGACAACATCACTGGGGATGATGATGATGAAAGATGAAGAAGATGATGATGTTGATGAAGATGATGATGTTGATGAAGATGATATGTGGTGCCTGCTTTGGGGAAGCACGCGCCGCCTCTGCCTCCGTGCGTAAAAGCGCGCAAACGGCCCCGCTCGGTCGGAGAGTGTCCCTCTGCCTGCTCGTCATGGTTACCGTCTGACTCCCTGAGACTCCTTTACCATTGGCTGCCACTTTATATAGGCGGCCGGCCTCGCGAGGTCGTGCACGTGCGAGCGCGCGCGCGCGCGCTCAAAAGAATGCACACAACTTCTTGTGGCGTTTTTTTTTGTTGTTGTTGTTTTTTTTAAAACTCCAATTACGTTTTCAGCCAGGCTTATTAGTAGTTCAATTAGAAGACAACAAAAGTGAACAAATAAAATTAATGATATTTTAATGTTATTCCAAACTTATTTGTGCGGTTTCTGCACCACAGCAAAAGTTGGCAGGGCTTTTAAGCATAATTGTCCAAAAGGGGGGCCAAGAGCACACACACACACACACACACACACACACACACACACACACACACACACACACACACACACACACACACACACACACACACACACACACACACATGTTTGCGCAGCTATCTTTGTGGGGACTTTCCTTTGACTTCCATTAATTTCTACAGCCTAAACCTGACCTTTACCCTTTTCCTAACCCCAACCATCACATACCTAACCCTAACCAAAACTCAATTCACACCTTAGTCCCAACTCTGACCCTAAAACAGGGTTTCCCCTTGTGGGGACCAGGAGGAATTGGTCCCCACAATGTAGTATATGTCAGGAAAATCTTCCCCACAAGGTATTATAAACAAACGCACGCACACACACACACACACACACACACACACACACACACACACACACACACACACACACACACATGCACGCACGCACGCCCACACACATACACAGGGCACTGTGTCGAGGCATGCACACACAAAAAAGGGTCAAAACAACACAAACTGTAATTATGTTGCACATCTATGTAAAGCGCCTCTGGGCAGAGCTGGATGCCCACAATGTATAAACTGTTCCAGCATGTCAGGAGGTATTTGAATATTAAGTCTAGTCAGGTGTGGATTACACAGTTTTGAGCTGCTTCCAAGAAAAAATACTGCTGATAGAGCAGTGACAGACCATGCAAGAGAGAGAGAAAAAAGGCCCATCTTGGTGATTGATAGATATAAACAGATTAGTGGTTATGAAGCTTCATCTGCTTGAACTGTCTTCCATATGTAAGCTGTGTTCTCCTTTGGTATTTGTGTCAAACATCACATAAGCATTCTTATGGACCTGAAAATACACTGTAAAAACACTAAATCCACCATCACGCAGTTTTTAAACTCAATCCCACAGAAAGTTTCTAGTCAGAACAAAAAAAAGGTTTTTTGATTACAGCGCGACCAACAAAACCTCGTCTCTGTTAACTGCAAAAACACAAAATCTTACCAGGTGTTTCTGGTCCAGTTTCTAGTGCAAATATCATGAAATAAGACAAATTGAATTTCCAAGAAACTTTTCAGAAAGAAATAGAGGCTTGTTTGAAGTTGATAATCTAGTTCTAGTTTCACTGGCAGATTATTTCACTTATAATATGGGAAACATGGTTTTGTTGTCAGTGAAATAGCCTGTCAATGGAACAAGCCCTTTATAATAAATTTTAAGGAATTGTTGACTTAAAAGACCATAAATAATGCTGAAAAGTTTCCTGTGAGCTAGTTTTTCTTATTTCAAGTGTACTAAAATGTTAGTATTAAACATTAAACCTAAAATACTTGATAAACTTTGTGATGCCTGCAGCTTTTTTTTAATGCCTGCAGCTTGTGGTGCCCTTCTGTGGTGGGGCCACTCTGGGCAGAAAGCCATATCTCTCATATTTAAAAGCACCACCATGGATTGCAAATTTACAGTTCCAATTTTGTTTCCTGGCATCTCAAAATATAGTTTCCAGCTTCTCTTGAGACCAACTTTTTTTTTCCACGTTACTTCATACATTTCGGTTGGCTGAAATGTCCAGCTGTGAGTAAATAAACGGAAAATCCCAAACAAAAATGTATAGATTTATTCACGCCTGATCAGAAAAATAAGTGAACTTTGATAGAGACCGGCTGGATGGAGGAGGCTTACCTGACGATCTGCTCCAGGACGTTGAAAAAACCTAAAGTCGGATCCCTGCTGTTTGAGCTTTTAAAGAATTTGAGAGAAGAATGGAAGAAAACACCCTAAATCCAGATGTGCCAAACTTGTAAAGGTATAAAGTCTACCTGTATATAAACCAAAGACATTTCAACAAAGCACTTAGTGAAACCCTATGTGCATTGCAAAATGTAAAAAAAGAAAAAAAATCAACTTGAAGAACACAGAAAATAAGTGTTGAACACATGAAGCATATGAAAAAAGTAATAAAAACCCAGGAAACTGAAGAAGTTTAATAATATTTGATGGCCTATAAAATCAATCAGTCAAGTTTATTTAAACAGCACATTTCAGCAACAGGCCAGTTAAAGAGTTTTCCATTGTGAAAACATGAAATATATATCTATATGTTGTATAATACGTAATATATAATATATTCACTTCTGTGTGACTCATAATGAGATGTGCAGCATGTTTTGCTGTTTCATAGCAAAGTGCTGGCACCTGGTGACAGAACAAGGTTCAAACCGTAAGATAATGTGCCGCTGCATGTACTTATATTGGAATTGCACTTGATTATAAATTAGAATTTAGTAAATGGAAATTAATAACATGTCCACAATGTTGTTTTCCCCGCACAATGTGATAGCCTGCCTGACACATTCCTGCTTTAAAGAAGTCAATGAGTTTAGAATAAACAGCGCCTCCTACAGTTACGATGTAGAATGATCGTAAAATTAAGTGACTAGGTGACTGTCTAAATAAAAAAAGATACATTGTAGTGACAGCATCTGTTCTGCAGATGGCAGCAACGAGTTCAATAGGTGCAGCAGGACGAGGAAGCGGAACTACGTCACTTTCTTCTAGTATTTGTTTTGGTCAGAACAAAAACGTTGAAACTTGCCCAGGAAATACATAAGCATCCGCACGAGCTCTTCAATTTACAGCTCAGAAAGTCACATTTTTACTCAGTTGATTTCCAAAACTACTCTGAAACAGATAAGGAATCATTATATATATATATATATATATATATATATATATATATATATATATATATATTATATATATATGGGTTTCTATTTAGTGCTACACAAATACAATTATTTTGGTGTTAGCTTGCTAAATACAACAAACTATCTACTGATGAGGTCGTTTCTGAAGTCAGAACGTTTATCCACTCAGCCAGCTGTCAAGCAGTTTGTAGCAATAAGTAAATAAGGAGCATGTTACTCCTAGCAGTCAGAGGAAGGTTGGCTCACTCTTTTTGGTATAGAAGAGATAAGAGATTCACTTTAAACAGTACAAAAACGTTTTTGATTAAACTTTATTGTGGTGCCTTTTGAAAGCTTTGGCATTTGAAGGTGGCCTATCTGCTTTTAAGTAAACGAAACACAATTATACCTCATCCTTCAGTTAATAAAGCAGCATCAGTTTATACGTTTCTTTCTCGTTATTTATTTAATGTTTGTTTATTCACTTTTATCACAAAACACAGAAGCCCCCCCCCCCCCCCCCCCCCAAAAAAAAACGTCTGTCCTAATGGCGGAATCTGTACAAAAGAACCGCGGACATAAATCCATGTCGCGCCTTTATTCTGAAGAGTCAGCTCCTGTTTCCGGTCAGATAGAAGCTAATCCTGGTTATCTTGATGGGCGGCGTAGAGGCGCTGCCAAATCTGGCAACAAAATAGATTTCCACCGCCGCTGCTACAGTTATCCGTCAAGGCACCTTAAAGCGTGTAACGAACTCGACGTGAATTCATGCTCGGTAGCTGACTGTATCCTGTCTGTTTCCTACGGCTGAGCTACAGACGCTGACCCCACCGGAGACACGAGCCGCGGTGCGGACGGGCTGAAGCCGCCACAATGAGCTCCGAACACCAGAGCGACAGCGAGGACGCCGACGAGTCGCAGGATAGGCCCGGCAGCACCGGCAAGACAGAAGACCCCGTTGGAAGACCGAGCCAGTCGGAGGTGGAAGAAGACGCCCCGCAGAGGGTCTGTGCTTCGCCGCCGGGGAGCAGCGGCGAGGACCAGCCGGAGGGGAGCGCTGGCTCGTCTCCTCCCCGCCTGGAGGATGAGGAGCGCCGCAGCTCACCGGGCGCCGCTCCGCAGGCGGGGAGCGGCGGGAGCTCCGGTAGCGAAGGCTACGGGGGGAACAGCCTGTTTTCATGGCTGCAGAGCAGGACTATCAGACGGGGGTTGTTTGTAGACCCGGCCAGGGACAACTTCAGGACAATGACCAGCTTGTACTGCTCTATGAACCCGGCTGTGGAGTCGGTCAGTCTGAGCTCTCAGACCCACGGAGCTGTTTTCAATCTGGAATATTCACCGGACGGGTAAGTACTGAGGTGTTGGGACGTGGTCGTAGACCTCGCAGGTTTCACTGATTGCATTGACACGTGCAACATCTCTGTGCTTCACAATCCTTCATCTTTGGAAGTTTGATCTAAAGTTCGCGTCACATGCTGCGATGTAGTGCTGCGTGTGTTTAGAAAGCTCCCCACCGCAGTCACAGCTAATGAGGACAGTCCTTGACTAGACACCAGATGCAGGACCTAAATCCTGCAGCCAAACCGGGTCAAGCTGTCTTGTCTGGGTCACGTTTGTTTGTGTGCTCATGTGACAGGAAGGTAAGTCCTTCCTGCACACTGTTGGCCTCAGCTGTCTGAACATATGTAGGTGCGTCTCAGTAAGTTCCACTATGATCGAAGTGAGTCAAACTGTTCGACTATGATCGAAGTGAGTCAAACTCGAATATGGATTATTTGCACACAGAGTACGTTACTTCTTTTCATTTCCACGATTATGGCTTGCAGCTAATGCTAATCCAAAATTCCATTTGGAGTGAAACGATTAACCGTGATAAATCGATTATTGAAATAATCGCCAACTAATTTAGTTGTTGACTAATGGTTAGCTGGTGTAGACACACTCTTAAAATGCCGTTTGCTGTGGTACATAATATATATATTGGATTTTAAATGTAAAATCCTATGTGAGTGTATATATTTTCTAACTGAACTCATCAAGTAGCATAGTATTAGGTTTAAATTCTGCCAAAGTCTAATAATAAGCATCTTTCGCTGTGGAATTGTTAAAAACAGTCAACAATACTGATAAGTGAAGCAGAAAGGAGTTAAGGATTTATTTAAATGCTGAACTGACTCCAGACTTGGTAAAACTCAGCGGACACACAGTTGGAAATCACAACTAATTATGCAAACTGTACACTGAGCACTTTTTCCTTCCACTTAACTTTTTTAGTTTAAATTTGTAATATCAAAATCATTTGTAAACGGTCTTATGCGAAGGTGAAAAATTAGCGAGTTTCTCTGCCTGTAAACTATAATACTCAAAATTGACAGCAATATATGGCTGGTGTGTATCTTTCTGTGTGCAATTAATCTGCAGTTATACTTTCTTATACTGAAAGAAAGTAAATTTTCCATATTTTGACAAATTTGTGTTGTGATGATGAATGCGATTCGATATATTGTGCTGCTTTATACTTAAAATTTACTGAGTTACCCCTGAACAATGTAACTTGGAGCATTTTATACAATACTTATTGTATCTTTCCATGTTTTTCTACTATCATAAGAATAATAAAGTTTTCGTTTTACTGATGCACTATTCCCACTCTTTCCTAAATGTAGAATAACTTGGATGATGACACAGTTAATCCCCGTCTTGTAGTGGTCAGTAACTGGTTTGTGTGCTCCCTGCTCAGGTCTGTGCTGACGGTGGCCTGTGAGCAGACAGAGGTCCTCCTGTTTGACCCCATTTCATCCAGGCACATCAAGACCCTCACAGAGGCCCATGAGGATTGTGTCAACAACATAAGGTGCATTTCTCACATTTAATATCAGACATTTAGGGGTTTTAAAGCCGATCTGAATCTCAAAGGGTCACTTAGAGGGAAAAAATTAAGGTGGACGGATTTTTGCTCCTGCAAGAAACTGCAGTTTTCAGCATATCCCTCACCTCTTTGCTTCCAAGATGATGTTTCCACATTACTCAGAATATTTTTGACATTTCAAGTTTTTTTTGTCATCATTTTAACTAAAACAAATTCTGACTCAATTCTAGGGGTGGGTGTTTATTGTATCGTTTATTTATCGTAATAAATTTCTGTTGATGATAAGAATTTTGTTTTATTGTCACTATAAATTCCAATCAATAACGTATAAAATCCCCCAATGAAAATATCAACATATGATTAAATTCGGTTACTGTGTGCTGTTTAGTGACACAAGTCACACTTCTTTATGTAAATGGTTTCATACAGAGGAGTATTAAAAATGATTTTCAAGAGCAATATTTATGTTTGTAGGGCTATGAATGCTGTCATAGTGTCACAGCTATCTTTAAAAAAATTATAATTAATAAATAGTTTTTATCAGTTTTATTGTCACAATAATGCCACAAAATATCATAAAACTATATTTATAGCTATACTTAATTCTTCATATTTTCAATAATATGCTGCATCCTAAGTTGATTTTAAATGTGTCCTATATATGAATGAATGACTAAACGAGGCTCAGAGGCTGAAGGTCGGCTGAAACCATCTCGTCTCTCTCCAGGTTTTTGGACAATCGCCTGTTTGCCACCTGCTCCGACGACACCACCATTGCATTATGGGACCTTCGTAAGCTGAACTCCAAGGTCTGCTCGCTGCACGGCCACGCCAGCTGGGTGAAGAACATCGAGTACGACACCAACACTCGCCTCCTGGTCACGTCCGGCTTTGACGGCAACGTCATCACGTGGGACACCAACAGGTTGGTTGGGTTTGCTTTATGTAGGACCTCTGCATAATGCAGACATCCACTCAGTCCTATACTTTCCACTTTGTTTTACAATTTAATAAAATTGAAAAAGAAAAAAATCTTATTTTTATTTATTGATATTGATTTATTTGTGTCACTACTGCTCAGAATGAAATCCAGCTCAGTCAGTTTGGATGAAAAGTATCTATAAATATATCAGTTTTCTAGTTTTATTGGCACAATTTGTTCTTTTTTTTTTTAAGTTTACAGCTTATAAATATTTTTTGCGTGGTATGCATGGCAATTAAAAAAACATTAGTAATCATCTCTAAACTACAACATAAAGGCTGTTTTTCAGTGAAATGCCATTACTTCACGTTCCATGTAGTCGGTTTAATTACTGCAAAGTTTTACCTTATTTGGTTTCTGGGGTTCTACAAGGATGTTGTAATTTATTTAATTTTGAAATATTTATGCCTCTGAAAGTCTTGTGAAATCAACGTCTTTCCCTTTATCACCTCTGTTAAGTAATAAGAGGAAGTTTAAGTTAGTATAGAGATTAATAAAAAAGCTCTTTAGCAGAAAATGATCCTGTAAATATCTGAACTTTATACTTTTGACTCGCTCTTCAGGCCATTTCCTCTTTCATTTACCTCTTTTGTTTTAATCCTGACTGTGTTTGATTATTGCCAATAAACTGAGTAACAAATGCCCCCCAAAAAATGTATTCCAACATATTAGAGATGCTACTGTATTGCTAAACGTAATAAATGTCCTCCCTGGCAGGTTTACAGAGGACGGCTGCCCGCACAAGAAGTTCTTCCACACTCGCTATCTGATGAGGATGCGTCTGACTCCCGACTGTTCCAAGATGCTCATCTCGACTTCCTCAGGGTACCTACTGATCCTCCACGACCTGGACCTCACCCAGTCCCTGGAAGTGGGCAGCTACCGCATGCTGCGAGCCCGACGGACCCCGCTCAGCTCAGGTCAGAACGCAGCCGTCGTTTAAAAGCAAAAAGAAACGTGGAAGCAAATTTAAACATCTCCACAGAGTGGCATCCTTAAAAAGTCTGAAATGTGTTTATCTACAATAGACTTTAAAATGCTAACCCTAAAACTAAGGTCTTAAAATATGTTAAATTAATTGAAAATAATAATTCTTTTTCTCATTGGACTTTATTGTGCAGAACTTTGAGGCAATCATAGACCTTTTCACTGCGTTTGCCGTTTTTGTTTGTACACTTCTGTCATGATACAGGTGTTTCGTTCACAATGGTCTTAAAAAGTCTTAAATTTGCGTATCTAGAAATAAAGGTCTTAAAATATTCCAAATACATTGAGAAGAAAAATAAGTTAAGTTTTCCTTTTTCTTGGAGAACCTTACTATTGAGCACAGACATTTTCATTGTAACTCAGTGGAAATGTCTGTTGCAATTGCTGGTCACTAGTTGCTAAAAGCTAGCTTGTTTTGTCATGTCAATTTTTGCGATTATCATTACTATTGTATACTTCTGTCATGACAGAGAAGTATACAGGTCTTAAATTTGATTCATAATGGTCTTAAAACGTCTTAGATGTGCATCTAAACATAAGGCCTTAAAATATTTTAAATCAGTTGGGGACTTTACTGTTATGCATAATGGTCTTAAAAGAGTTGGTAAAACCTGCAGAAGCCATTTTTTCAGTGATTCTTAATCCATTTTTACAGAATTCAAATTAAACAAGTGAATTTAAAGGAATAGTATTTAGAAACAAAACAATAAAGTGTGTGTTTTTTGTTTTTTTCTTTTCTTTTGTTACAGACGGAGGCACATCGGCGTCCAGGTCGACCGTGACGCCCCGTCAGGGACATGACTCCAAGCTCCATCCTCACAGAGAAGGTCAGGGAGGATCTTAGCCGGATGCTGATAGCCTAGTGTCACTTCGGCTTCCAGGACTCTGATCAAACTTCCTCTCTCCTCAGGTCTGTCCCCACGGAACAGCCTGGAGGTTTTAACTCCTGAAATCCCCGGGGAAAAGGACAGAGGGAACTGCATCACATCTCTGCAGCTGCATCCCAAAGGCTGGGCCACGCTCATCCGCTGCTCCAGCAACATGGACGACCAGGAGGTGAGGACCCTCTCACGCCGTCGCAAATCCAGATCTACTGCCTTGTAAAAGTATTCCTGACCTTCAGCAGTCACCTAATTTGTGATTTAGTCCATTGGGTTTAATATAATCTCACTATAAAATTCAGCTGGTCCCTGAAAGCCTCAGAGGTTATATTAGAGCAAATTATGGAAGCTGAGTAAAATGTAAAGCAGGGTAAGTTATAAAACATCTGTCTATGTGCAAAGCTGGTATAGATGTACCAAAGAAATCTGGAGATGTGTTTCTACTTTTTACATTTTCATGTTTTGAAAAATTCTTTCCAATTCACAATGCTTTACGATAATGTGTTGACTTATCACATAAAATGCTCAGCGTTATGGTTCTAACATGACAAAATATGACAAAGTTAATTGGCACCAGTGCTTTTTCAAGATGCTGCGTTTTTAAGCCACAGCAGTTAGGATGTAACCATCTGTTTTTATATCACAGCAACTACAGCTTGATTTCATAATTCTCTAAAAATCTAAACAGCTCATAAACTTCATCGTCAAGATACCTCACACTGGTTCCTCCTTTTATTCTTCCTTTGTTTGCTTCCTCCAGTGGACCTGTGTGTATGAGTTCCAGGAGGGGGCGCCCACACGGCCACTGGTGTCTCCCCGCTGCTCCCTGCGCCTCACCCACTACATCGAGGAGGCCAACGTGGGCCGGGGCTACATCAAGGAGCTGTGCTTCAGCCCCGACGGACGGCTCATCTGCTCCCCGTACGGCTACGGCGTCCGCCTGCTGGCCTTCGACGAGCGCTGCAGCGAGCTGGCCGACAGCCTGCCCGTCCAGACCAGCTGCCTCCGGGAGATCCGCTCCATCTACTCGCACAGCGACGTGGTGCTCACCACCAAGTTCTCCCCAACGCACTGCCAGCTGGCCTCGGGGTGCCTGAGTGGACGTGTGGCGCTTTATCAGCCCAAGTTCTAGCATCCGGCATTGTTTTTAAAAAAAAAAAAAGAGAGATTTTTTTGGGTGTTTTTTTTTTTTTTTTTTTTTAAACCCGATCACTGCAGACCTGGGGAAACGCGTACCAGTCTAAGCCGCCGCATATAACGGGGTGGAAATGCATCATGGAAGTGTTTCACAGACGGTTACGTTTTGCACATTTGTGCACAGGATTTGCTGAAGCTAACCAGAGATGCACCAATCTGAGTTCTATTGCCAATTTCTAATCTCTTTTATTTGTACAGCTTTAACCTGCCGATACAGACTCTAGTCTATTCCAGTTTCTGTTTGAAAACTAATATATAGTGTAAGAAAATACAAGAACAGAGTTCAGGATATGTTTCTTCCTTGTCTAGTTCCCTTAAGCTGCTATTATTTATTTATATTAGGAGCAGAAACTATGTTTTGAAATAGTATAACCATAGATTACAGCTACTTCTCTTTTACAAAACTAAAATTCTAGAGTTCACATTTTAAATGACCTCTGGCATTTTATAGAAGTGATTTGCATTACTAAACAGAAGCTGTATTCTGTTCAGCCTTCCTGTTGCCTGTGAAAGTCTTGCTCTCTCTTGCTTTGAGGCAGCCTTTATGAACTTCAGACATATATTGTACTTAGTTCCCTTTCTTACACCTCTTTGCTTCCTCTACCTTAATTTTAAGCACATCACTAATTCTGAAACTGGCTAACTTTGAGTCTTCACTCAGTAATAGCATACACTCTGAAGAGTATTTTGTGCAATCTGGTAGCACTTCCGTATGGTGCATTCACTGACTCAAAAAAGGTTAGATTTTAACGCTTTCTCCATTAGGCAAAAAAATCGTCTAAGAGATTCCTCAATGCATCTCTACATTTAGCTTAAGAACGTAGCCTAACTATGTGACAACCCAGGTCTGCAGCTGTTAAACGGGTCGACTTCGTTTAGGTGCTAGCCGTCAAACTGACGGCCATTAACTGGCATAAAGAAATGACAAACTGAAGCTCTGGGCTAATTGCCAGGTTGCAGCAGAGGATGGACACTTTGAGCCCTGAATTTAAAGATGACAGAAAAGCAAGCTCAAAATTGAAATATAAGGAAATTGCATTTTTGTTTTTGCAGACGAAACTTTCTGAGCAGAAGTTCAATGCAATTCTTGATGCAACTTGACATCAGGCAACTGCAAACTGTTGGTCGTTTGTGGTTCCTTTAGTTGCCGAGTTGCTTTCGGCCTCTTCAATAGTACTTTTTTTTTCTTCTTTTGAGACTTGGCACATCCAGACGTTGCCGTCTCAGGAGGACAACACTAACGGTGCAAAAAGTCAAGTATTGGTGAACCCGGGAGACGAACGGACTTTCGTGTACGCTGTCCGTCACGTTAACTGGACTTCTCGCGCTGCGCCTGGTGCCGCTCTCTGCTGCTTCACTCATGCCTTCGCCACAGGTGCTGCTTCTGTGCTCATACAATCTGAACTTCAAGGACCTACCCTCCTTTACCTGCCGCTGCTTGTTTTTGTTCCCAACATCTTATCTCTTTCCACTGTCCAAATCCTCTGTCGTTTCTAAGAGGTTTACTTGGTGTGTTAATGTTGGCACTAATTGTTGCACAGCGTTTGATTTGATAATCACTTTAGAGTTGTTACTCTGTAATCACCTCTTTACTTTGCCCAAGGCTAATGCTTTTATCTGAAGTCTTTAGATTGAAACATCCTGCCACCTGGAAAAATTGGCAGTAGTAAAAAGGCGGTGAATATTTCTGCGTCATTGCAATTCAAAAATGCATAGTTTTACCCTCCTGTGGTTTTAGTGCTATGCTCTATAGGAGCAAAGCAGATGTCAAGTCTGACGGGGGTTCTTGTCCCATCACTGTTGGTTCCTGAAACCACGCGCACGCACACACACACATACACACAAAGAATCGGAAAAGCGCACGCAAGGTCAGCGTGACCAGGATGGACCACGCACAGGGTAAAAAGCTGGCAGTGATCGCAGGAGGGTAAAGAACTGCTTTTCATTTTTAACAGCTAACAGAATTTTTCCTAAATACTTTTAGGCTACTTCACATGAGTTAAAATGTTCCTAGAAGTTAATAGTTTTTATTAACAACTATTCAAGTAGTATAAAATAGCACAACAAATGCTTACAAACATTTATTACAAACCTTAAACCAAATTACACATAAGAATCTTGAGAAAAGTTTAGAAAAAATACCCCATGTCTAGAAATATTTCCTACTATTCACTGAGTGTGTGGGCAAGATAAATGTTGATCTTCTAGAAATATTAGCCTACCAGCTAGCGGTTAAAAAAATGGATTTCTGTCTTACATCGTGTTTATACCCCAAGCCAACAGGAAATCTTAAAATGAATTGGATGACTTGTTTTACCTGCCTCAAACATATAAAGGTGTTTTACTCATCAGGGGTAAAACATGGTGGGTAAATATCACAACCTGATGTCCAAGCTATCATTCTCTGATGGTTTATATTTGAACCTGAATGAACTATCAGGTTTACTCATAGTAAACAGTCGGATTGAGTTTGCTTCAAGTGTTCATTAGTGTCCTTTTACGTGGGAACAGCCACGCACTGCAGCCATTTTATTTTTGTTAGTAAAACACTGTTATCGCACTGAATGACTCCAGGACACATTAGAAGTTAGATTACAGTAAAAATCTTGCTATGCACATCAGCCTTTCTGGTGATTCTCCTTTATTATTTCTGCTCTATGCTGAGCTGTCTGTTGCCAAAATATGATTTATGATGGATGAAAGTGAGCTGAGAATAGATTAAATAAAAGCTATTTAGATTTACTTTGTTTTTGTAAATGTACTTTTCTCAGACCTCTCAAGAGGGCGCTGTTGTACTCCCATTTATTCAGATTTTAAAATTAAAGAAAAAATGTGTGATTACAACTAGTTGATTTCAAGAAACAAGAGATTAAAAATCTGTGTTTAATAATTATTAGAACATCAGAGTTGGGAGAGAAATGCGACTGAAGCCGTTTTGACCTGGATTTGACTGAGGTAAAGGTTTAAAAACAACACAAATTATATTTCCAAGTTTCCAGCTCCAAGTTTTCTCCCGTTAGCGTCACACCAGGATGCTCTTAAACGCATCGTACCTCGGTTAGCCACTTTCGTAACCTGCAGTTCGCCTTCAGGTCGGTCAGTCGTTCGGTTCGTCTAAACACAGACGTAAACATTTCGTAGCCACATGAATGGTGTCTCGACTGATCCGAGTGTGAATTGATTCTGTGTTTCCTCCGCTGCTTTTACTTCAGGTACACTCACGAGCTCGTCGAAGTGTCTTATCTATTTTCACTCCGTATCTACGCAGAAAAACAGCAAAAAGAACTGGGTTTATCATGGTTTGTGTGTTATTTTTGATTGCTGTTTTGGATTTTAACTTGTATCTAGCCATGAGTTTCATGAATGTTCACACTATTACCTTTTTTTTCTTGTTTCATGTGTGCACCAGTAAGTGATGAAGGATGGGTAGATGAAAATAAAACATGGTGAAATGCTTAAAGTTGCTTCCAGCATTACTATTGCCTATAAACCAAGTACTCCAGGAACGATGGTTAGAACAAAAGGTGAGTTACTTTACCACTACTGACTGCCGTGTGTTTAACTTCAGTATTTCTGTGTACATTGTTTTTGCTTTTCTTTTTGTTAGGTCAAATCTGAAAAGTGTGGTGGTCATTTGTATTCTTGCAACACTTCCATAAAAGCCAGATTTATGGAGTGCACAACTAATGGTTGCCTTGCCAACAGATGAACCTACCAAGACATGACCTTACACTTAATTCAAAAGGAGAGCATTAAACAGGATGCCCCAATTAATTCTGGTGAAACAAAGAGGATATCTTAAAAAAAAAGAATCTTTTTTTCTTTTTTTTTTAATATTACGACTTATATAAAGTCCAAATGTGCTAAGGATGGATTTGCTTTGCTTTAGCTCAGTGGGTTTTTTTTACTGGTATGCCTTGTTAAATTCTACATTTTCAAAGTATTAACATCTTCTAGACGCAGCTCCATGAAAAAGTATTTACCCCTTTACACAGTGAGTAGGATAACTTACTACCTATATCTGTAAAAGGCACTTTTTGATTATGAAGCGAGTCTGTAGAAAAGTGAATGAATCTGTTTTTTTGCAGAAATTTTGCTAATTTTTAACAGCTCAAAAATGAAAATATCACAAAAAGCTGTTATATTTTGTCATTTATATGATTATGGCTTATGCTCAGTAAAAACCTCAAAATTGAATCTCTCAGTAAATTAAGAAGTTGTTAAATTACCATGAAAAATAGAACAACGTGGCATGGAGGCCATCAACCTGTGGCGCCGCTGAGGATAATGGAATCCCTGGTTGCTATGACAACAGCCTTCAGGCCAACTCCATAGACACTGAGGTTAAAGGTGGTGGTATCCTGTATTGAAAAAGGAGTTATGTCTGTGAACACCAGGGGGCGCCACCGTTTCGCGGACGTAGTTGCAGCGCTTTTTTTCTTTTTTGGCGTTAGGCTGCCGGAGCGGACCTGCATCGTCTCAGTAAACTTTTTTTTTTTAAAGTAGGATTGTACACTCTGCATTTTATTAACATTCAACTGATACTTTATTTCTGTATCATTTATTATAAACTTTGACATTTTGCAACATTAATTATCACATTTATTTGGGAGTTTGTGGTCCCCAATGCAGAAAGACAATGTGACATATCAGACCAGCTGACAGATTCACATTCTACTTAACATACAAGAAAAAAAGAACAAGGGGAGAAACTCTGATTTATTTTCTAATTATCCAGTATGTGTGATGTTTTATAAATAGCTCCATGCTCAGGTTTTGACACCCCTAAAACTTTTCACATTTAGCTACGTTACAGCACCAAAAACTAAAACTGTTGTAATACAGATGCCGAGAAATTACGCTTTTAGGCAGATATGTTACTCTTCTGTAACAGTCATTCACAATAATAACTTTGTGTTGGTTCATCACATAAATTTCCCAATAAAATCCATGAAAGTTGTGACTGTATAGCTCAATGTGACAAAGCTTAAGTGATTTTGCAGGGCACTGTAAATGTTGGTGTATTTTTGATATTTGTTTTTTCTCGGCACACCTGATCCTGCAGTAGAAGACAGTTTTTCATTAAAATACGTTACATTATTTTGGTTTAAAAATTTTTCACTTAAAACATTTTTAAACCAATAATCCATTTCCATTTCAGAGTCTTCCTCGGCCCTTCGTCCTCTCCGATTCCTCTCCGGCCCTCATGAGGAGCGCGCCCGTCTCGTCTGGCTCTCTCTGCGGCGGTTGATGGCCTTGGTGCTGGCGCGGAGCTTCCTCATCCGGAGAGCGCGGAGCCGCAGCTGCAGGTCCCTGGGGATCTTCTCTCCTTTGGCCCGGAGCTCCTTCAGCCTCTGTATGGGCGTTTTGGTGAGGACGAAGTCGCAGATCGTCGGATGAGGCTCCAAGCCGACATGGCAGCGACGCATGGACGGAAAGTATCCCTCTGCCCAGACGACCACCTTGTACTCGCCGGGGTTCAGCAGGCGCCAGTAGTCCCCGTCAGCGGCTGTACGAGGTTAGATGAAAACATGTAGGTTGGTGGGAATGTCTGATGCTTTAACAGCAAAAACTGGAACATTTCACTGTCTAGCAGGAGAGATTGAGTGGATTTTCTGCGTAGCTGAGGATAATGTTGGAATTTTAGAGCTCGCTTTACTGCTATGTTTCAAAATGTTGCCAATTTTGCAATTGGTGTCAGATAATCTGGGTAGAAAACTCTGGAATGTAACTTTTATTGCTTAATGGAAACACAGCAATTTCAAGAAAAAAAAAAAACTCAAATTTTTCAATATAAAAGTTTCTCAGGTAGGATTACATGGCTTTTCGGCCGTATCAAGATTAGTGCATTTCGCAAAACTGCGATGGAAACACTTTATAAGCATCACACGAGTCACGGTGATCAACAACCGGATGCTACCACTGACAACACGATGAAGACAACAAAGTGATAGAGCGATGATGGCTCGCCATGTTTTGTAACAACTTATTGCATCACCAAACTTATTCACGTTTGATTTTAATCGCGTTTTTTATTTAATGGAAACACAGCAATTGAGAAATTATGTTTTTTTCCTCATTAGCGGAATACTGACAAAGTTTAGCGCACATCTGTAATGGCAACACAGCTACTGGCTGACATTTCCAACACTCAGTCAGGGAATGTAACTTGCATAAAAAGCTCTTTGGGTAGAAATACAAGATTACAGAACATGAATTTCTCATTAGGAGGGAAACACTCCATGTTTCCACTTTGTGAAGCTAAAAAAAACCCAAAAACATCTTGAAATCAACAAATAATGTTCCTGAGGTTGATTCAAACTGAACGATAGAGAAAACAACCAAAAACAAGTACATTTCCTATCACATTTTTATTTCCCTTCATAGAAGGGAAGCTAAAATATAGGTTGAATGAAAAGTGCAGGACTGACCTGATCTGATGTCGTGGTTGTGGTCTTCCACCTTGACCACAGCGTTTTCGATTCCCTGTTTGGTGCTCTTGTCTCTGATGACGCCTTTAATTCCTCTGTGAACCTGAGTGAGGAGGAAACCTGGTGTTGAGGCTGATGATGAGCTGCAGTCCCAGTAAGAAGCTCACACACACACACACACACACACACACACACACACACACACACACACACACACACACACACACACACACACACACACACACACACACACACACACACACACACACACCTCCTTCATGTTACACTCTTTGTATAACCATCAACAAGCTCCTTACTCCCGGTTAAACATTTGAACAATATGGAACCTAGTAGGAATTTTGTTGTTATTTTTAAAGTACCATTATTTTATTTCCATTTTTTAAAACCCATTAACTGTCATGAAGACCTGGGTGTCCTTAAGGATCAATCCATCAACATGTAATCATTTTGAGGGCGGCAGTTAAGGGGTTACGTTTTAAAATGAAGAAACAATTTAAAACCGTAAAAAATAATAATAACAATGTTGCTATTATTTTTAAAAAAATCCCACATTCTAAAGAGTTATTGAGACTGACCTGCTCCATGTAAATTAGAAGAGATTCCTTGTTGTTCTCCCACTCCACTGGGAGCTCACTGGCATGAGGGAACTTATCACAGGACAGCTCCACGGTCACCTCCAAGCAGTTGGTGTGCAGGTAGCTGAAGTCGTTCATACCTGCAGAAAAGACACAAAGTCAAAATATGCCAAGCCGAATCTAACAGACCATCATCTCAAATGTCAGTCATGTTTATTAATCCTTTGCCACCAAACAGGAAGTGACTGTATTTCCCGTCAGGAGGCCGATCTGAACATGACTGAAAGTAATTCTTAAGGTTTGCTCTCAGTGCCACTGTTGGAATAATAAGGAAATGTGCTAACATGTAGCTATGCAGAAAGTCCTAGAAAATGTTGATTAAAAAAAATCTTTCATAACTTTTGGATTTAGTAAATGGAAATAATTTTGATAATCCTACATGAAATAAAGCAGGAAAAGATTAGACTAATCTAAACTTGGGAATTTCTTCCAAGTTTCAAAGATTTTCGACTTTAAAAACTCAGAATATTTTTTCTAGATTCTCAGACTTTCTAGATTCTAATCTCAGAAACTCTATAAAAATGTTCAGATTCACTTCTAATTTTAAAAGTTGTTTTTTTTTTGGGGGGTGGGGTTTTCAAACTCGGAATTTTCCAACTTTTTTGGTGATAATTTACTCTTTTCTTTTATCTACAGTGGCATCGCATTGTCGTACTCACTTTTTTTTCTGCACCACGCAACAAAAAAAAAAAAAATCTGTTTTGCTCCTGAATTAATGGAGAGAAAAGACTTGGACCTTTAACCGATTCAAAACGTCTTCAGTGACGTTTTGTCTGTTACACTAAACTAAAACCAGACAATCCTCCTAACTTCCCCACTCAGCGCTGGGTGCTTCTCTTTCTATCTCTCCAGTGACTCACTGCCTGGGACCGTGTGCCAGGCTCCGCCGTTGATGATGTTGTTGTGCATCTGAAAGTCTTCGTAGTGGCAGATGCGGCGGTCCGGGTTGGCCAGCACCAGGTGCGTGGAGGCGTAAACGGCGGCCAGCCAGCGGAAGAAGGCGTCGTCCGCCGTGGGGGTTTCCTCCTGAGGGGCCCAGTCACGAGTGCAGTCGAAGGGATACGTGACGACCAGCTCCCCGCCGTGGAGGTTTGCGCTGAGCACGAAGGGAATGTCCTGCATCCAGCTGATGACGGCGCGGGTCTCTGGCGCAACCTGAGCAGCGGCGGAAGACGGTGTTAGCATTCTTAAGCTAAGCTAGCATTCTTGCGTTAATGACGTATCGCGTTTGTTTTTTTTAATAAACTTTATTTCTTGTAAACAACAATACACAACTGTGCTGTGTATATATATATATATATATAAAAAGACAAATATAATTGCCAGGGGCAACATAAAGTACAATAGTGACAAGAAAATCAAAATAATCTTGCATAAAGAAAATAGTACAAATTGTAGTATATGTGCCAGAATCACAGTGAATTAACATAGGAGATAATCCAAAATTCCAAGTTGATTGCAAGTCCATGTTGTTGTTTTTGCTTTTTGATTAGTTGAAGCTTGAATTGTAAATATATAATGTTTAAGTTCAATCAAAAAAACTGAAAAGTCTGTTTTTTTCCTCAAAAATTTACATTTATGTAGTTGAAATTTAGCTTTAATAAGTAATAAATTGATAAAGAAACTTTTCAAATTCATTTTTCCATTTTATTGAAATCCAAACAAGATATTTTCCCCATATAATTGAAAACCTGCTGATATTTTTGAGTCAATAAAGTTACAAAAATGTTTCCAAAATACTTTAGAGTAAGAACACAACCAGAACAAATGAGTGACTGCCATCCATCCATCCATCCATCCATTTTCTTCCGCTTATCCGGGATCGGGTCGCGGGGGCAGCAGCTTCAGAAGGGAGGCCCAGACTTCCCTCTCCCCAGCCACTTCTTCCAGCTCCTCCAGGGGAACCCCAAGGCGTTCCCAGGCCAGCCGAGAGACATAGTCCCTCCAGCGTGTCCTGGGTCTTCCTGGGGGCCTCCTCCCAGTGGGACGTGCCCGGAACACCTCACCAGGGAGGCGTCCAGGAGGCATCCTGACCAGATGCCCGAGCCTCAACTGGCTCCTCTCGACGTGGAGGAGCAGCGGCTCTACTTTGAGTCCCTCCCGGATGACCGAGCTTCTCACCCTATCTCTAAGGGAGAGCCCGGCCACCCTGCGGAGGAAACCCATTTCGGCCGCTTGTATCCGTGATCTCGTTCTTTCGGTCATGACCCAAAGCTCATGACCATAGATGAGGGTGGGAACGTAGATCGACCGGTAAATCGAGAGCTTCGCCTTTTGACTCAGCTCTCTCTTCACCACGACGGACCGGTACAGTGCCCGCTTCACAGCAGACGCCGCCCCAATCCGCCTGTCGATCTCCCGCTCCCTTCTTCCCTCATTCGTGAACAAGATCCCCAGATACTTAAACTCCTCCACTTGAGGCAGGACGACCCCCCTGACCCGGAGAAGGCACTCTACCCTTTTCCGGCTCAAGACCACGGCCTTGGATTTGGAGGCACTGAGCCTCATCCCGGCCGCTTCACACTCGGCCCCGAACCGTTTCAGCGAGAGCCGCAGATCAAGATCTGATGAAGCCATCAGGACCACATCATCCGCAAAAAGCAGAGATGCGATCCTAAGGCCACCAAAACGGATCCCCTCAACACCTCGGCTGCGCCTAGAAATTCTGTCCATGAAAGTAATGAACAGAATCGGTGACAAAGGGCAGCCTTGGCGGAGTCCAACTCTCACCGGAAACGAGCCCGACTTACTGCCGGCAATGCGGACCAGACTCTGACACCGGTCATACAGGGACCTGACAGCCCGTATCAAAGGGCCCGGTACCCCATACTCCCGGAGAACCCCCCACAAGGCCCCCCGAGGGACACGGTCGAACGCCTTTTCCAAGTCCACAAAACACATGTAGACTGGTTGGGCGAACTCCCATGCACCCTCCAGGACCCTGCTGAGGGTGTAGAGCTGGTCCAGTGTTCCACGACCAGGACGAAAACCACACTGCTCTTCCTGAATCCGAGGTTCGACTATCCGACGGACCCTCCTCTCCAGGACCCCTGAATAGACCTTTCCAGGGAGGCTTAAGAGTGTGACCCCTCTGTAATTGGAGCACACCCTCCGGTCCCCCTTTTTAAATAGGGGGACCACCACCCCGGTCTGCCAATCCAGAGGAACTGCCCCCGATGTCCATGCGATATTGCAGAGTCGCGTGAGCCAACACAACCCTACAACATCCAGAGCCTTAAGGAACTCCGGGCGGATCTCATCCACCCCCGGGGCCCTGCCACCAAGTAGTTTTTTGACCACCTCGGCGACTTCGTCCCCAGAGATTGGAGAGCCCAACCCAGAGTCCACAGGCTCAGCTTCTTCAACAGAAGGCATGTTGGTGGAATTGAGGAGGTCTTCGAAGTATTCCGCCCACCGACCCACAACATCCCGAGTCGAGGTCAGCAGCACACCATCCCCACTATAAACAGTGTTGGTGCTGCACTGCTTCCCCCTCCTGAGACGCCGGATGGCGACCAGAATCGCCTCGAAGCTGTACGGAAGTCTTTCTCCATGGCCTCTCCAAACTCCTCCCACGCCCGAGTTTTGGCCTCAGCGACCACCCGAGCCGCATGCCGCTTCGCCCGCCGGTACCCATCAGCTGCTTCTGGAGTCCCACAGGCCAAAAAGACCCCATAGGACTCCTTCTTCAGCTTGACAGCATCCCTCACCGAAGGTGTCCACCAACGGGTTCGGGGTTGCCGCCGCGACAGGCACCAACGACCTTGCGGCCACAGCTCCGATAAGCCGCCTTGGCGATGGAGGCACGGAACATGGTCCACTCAGACTCAATGTCCCCCAACTCCCCCGGAACGTGTTCAAAGTTCTGCCGGAGGTGGGAGTTGAATCTTCGTCTCACAGGGGACTCCGCCAGACGTTCCCAGCAGACCCTCACTACACGTTTGGGCCTGCCGGGTCTGACCGGTTTCCTCCCCCACCACCGGAGCCAACTCACCACCAGGTAGTGGTCAGTGGACAGCTCCGCCCCTCTCTTCACCCGAGTGTCCAAGACATACGGCCGCAGATCCGATGAAACGACGACAAAATCGATCATCGAACTGCGGCCTAGGGTGTCCTGGTGCCAAGTGCACGTATGGACACCCTTATGCTTGAACATGGTGTTCGTGATGGACAGACCGTGACGAGCACAGAAGTCCAACAACAGAACACCACTCGAGTTCAGATCAGGGGGGCCGTTCCTCCCAACCACGCCCCTCCAGGTCTCACTGTCATTGCCCACGTGAGCGTTGAAGTCCCCCAGCAGAACAAGGGAGTCCCCAGGAGGGGCACTCTCCAGTACCCCCTCTAAGGACTCCAACAAGGGTGGGTAATCTGAACTGTTGTTCGGCTCGTAAGCACAGACAACAGTCAGAACCCGTCCCCCCGTCCGTAGGAGGAGGGAGGCTACCCTCTCGTTCACCGGGGTAAACCCCAACGTGCAGGCGCCAAGATGGGGGGCAACAAGTATGCCCACTCCTGCCCGGCGCCTCTCACCGTGGGCAACTCCAGAGTGGAAGTACGTCCAGCCCCTCTCAAGGAGACTGGTTCCGGAACCAGAGCCATGCGTCGAGGTGAGGCCGACTATTTCTAGCCGAAACCTCTCAGCCTCGCACACTAGCTCCGGCTCCTTCCCCACCAGAGAGGTGACGTTCCACGTCCCAAGAGCCAGCTTCTGCAGCCGGGGATCAGACCGCCAGGGTCCCCTCCCTCGGCCGCCGCCCGTAACACACAGCACCCGACCCCTTTGGCCCCTCCGACAGGTGGTGAGCCCATTGGAAGGGGAATCCACGTCTCCTCTTCGGGCTGAGCCCGGCCGGGCTCCGTGGTTAAAAGCCCGGCCACCAGGCGCTCGCCATCGTGCCCCACCTCCAGGCCTGGCTCCAGAGTGGGACCCCGGTGACCCGCGTCCGGGCGAGGGAACGCCAAATTCAAAGTTTGTGTCCATCATAAAGGGGTCTTCAGGCTGCGCTTTGTCTGGTTCCTCACCTAGGACCTGTCTGCCTTGGGTGACCCTACCAGGGGCATAAAGCCCCAGACAGCATAGCTCCCAGGATCATTGGGACACACAAACCCCTCCACCACGATAAGGTGGCAGCCCAAAGAGGAGCAAATGAGTGACTGATTCTGGGCAAATGTCACAGAAAGAATATTTTACATCAATTGTAGAGTTGAACTTCTGTAGATAGACTTTAAAGGGGTAAATTCGGTATATGAGTTTAAAAGACACTTCTTTTACTTTGTTATTACGTTTCTTGGTGACACGCGATAAATTCTAAGTATTACATTGTGGCCTCGTTGAGTTGTGGCCAAGAGTTGTTAATTAAGTTGTTCTCGCGAGATATTCAGACGTTCGTTGGAAGGGAGCTTCCAACGAATTAAACAAGCCATTTCCACCTGTTATTAAGATATTCACGTGAGATATCAAATCGTGGCCTCGAGCGGTTGAGTTGTCGTGGCCATCAGTTGATAGTGAGTTAGTAAGTCATTGCCATCTGTTACTAAGACGTCACGCAAGTTATTAAGTCATGACCACAATTTTTTCCACCTCTTATATCACCAGAAACTTTAATCTCTCTTATTTTGTTTTTATGTGATAGAGCGACACAAAGTGGAAGGACAAGGATATATATAGGATATATGAGTGTATGTGAATGTGACTGATAACTATTTATTGTGCTCTCCACAGATTTAGCCATTGTAGAAGAGCAGCATGAAGAAAGCTGTAGTTAAAAGATGTCATTAGAAGAAACATGTGGAGGAAGACCGATGAGACTGAAACAGATTTTTTTTGCTTTTAAGGAAATCAAGGTGGTCGCACTGCAAAATCACATCTTTTGATCTAGTTTCTCAAACAAATATCACTTGAAATTAGACAAACGTACAGTAGCTCACAGGAAACATCTCAGCAAGACACAGGAGCTTGTTTTAAGTAAGTAATTTCTTAATGTAAATGAAAAAGTGCCGGTTCCATTGGCAGATTGGAAGCAAAAAAAAATTTGCAGATGAATCTAGAAATTTTGAATCAGTAGTAAGGAGTTACTTACTGCTATATTATAAAGTGTACAAAGATATTTGCACTAGAAACTGGACAAATTTACTTGGTAAGATTTGTATCAGTGAGAAAAATACCAGAATGATAAAGTCCTGGGGGCTGAACCCAATGCAAGAGACAAGTTTTAGACTTTTACTTATTAAAAATGGGAAAAG